>CM010619.1:5740677-6400183 GCA_003430845.1 Xanthoceras sorbifolium | reverse complement strand
ATAGCATCAAATAAATTAAAAATCTATCTATTAACTATATAGATTAAAAGGGGTTGTGAACGTGAACTTTTCTATTCCTATCCATATTTTCATTGAATTGACAAAAATAATCCTTTTATATTTTAATTCCCGCTATTATACTTTTTCTCTCTTTTCTCACTTTTTTTCGTTTACGAGATAATTTTTTCTCTTTTTTTTCTACTCATTTTTTATTTTTTCAACCTTTTCGAACTAAAATGAGCTTTGTAATCAGTGTTCAAGCTGCATAAACTCGTCATTCAAACTTTTATTTCTATTATTCTTTTTTTAAACGTTAGTGTGTAAAATTAAAATTTTAAAAAAATTATTTTTTCATTAAACATAATGTATTGTATTATTAATTATACATGAGAATCATTGTTTATGTTATCATGTATACAATAATTATCTAAAGTAAGAAGTTATTTGCTAGTTAAATATTGGAATCTAAAATATCCACTCAATATAAATTATAAATAATAATTTTCTGTCAATAAATATTTTTATTCATAAGTCAAAATGGAAACACATTTACCACAAAGATAAAGAGTATAGAAAATTTATAAAATTGCATTATATTTAGGGGAAATAAAATTATTTCTTAGCTGAAGTGACGTGGATCTTCATTTTCAGATTTATGATGGAGGGTTCGAATCACTATGTGTATTTTATAAATTTACGTTATGCGTTGATAGTTTTCTTCACATTAATGTGTGAATATATATTTAAATTGTATAATCACGGTTTAATCTCATAAAATTTTGTTATATTTAAAATATAATTAAAAATAAAATTAACAAGAACGTACTCTATTTATCGAGAAACTATAAATTCTATTAAATTCATCTAAAATAAAAGAGTAATGCTTAGTCATTTTAACTTTTGTATTTGTAATGGACAACACGTATCAAGTGAATTAAAACATCGTTAATGTGTATCAATTTATGAAAAATAAATATTGTTTTTCTCGCTTTTATTTTAGAGCAAATAATACCTAGATACCCTGAGGTTTGTTCATATACAACCAAAATCAGACTTTAGATTTATTGGCAAAAACCTCTCATGCCGTTAGTTAAACTTCATCCAATATAATGGTTGACCGTATTTGATTGATAAAAAGACCAAAATACTCCCAAATAATATATAAAATTAAAAAACAGTTAAAAAGATGAGATGAACGATGGAGATTTTAATATTTTTTTATTTTATTATTTAATGAATATTAGTAATTTTTATATATTATTTGGGGGTATTTTGGTCTTTTAACAGTCAAATACGATCAACCGTTAAATTGGATGGAGTTTGACTAACGGCAGAGGATGTATTTGTCAATAAATTTAAAGATTAATTCCGTTTATAAATGAAAAAAATTTCACGGGTCTAGATATTATTTAATCTTTACTTTTATACTTTAGATTTTAAAAAATATATTTGAAATTCGCAGGTCTTGTTAAATACTCTATATTTTCAAATAATTTGCAAATCAAAAACACTAAAAAGTTGCAGAGTAACTGAACAAACAACAAAACCGCACTCTCTCTCCCGCCGCCGCCGCCGACTTCATTTAGTAAACACGACGAGTACACAAATTTTCCTCAACTTGATTTTTTGTTCATGTGATTGTATATGTGTCGTTGAATTATTATTAATATCAGATTATGTAGAAATTAATAATTGTGATTGATATTTGATTGTTTTTTATTTTTTATTTTCATTTGACAAAAAATAACAATCACAGATATTTTTTTTGACAAGAGTTCAAGCTGAGAACTGAAGAATCAGAGAAGTTAGGGTTTTACTTTCTCGCCGAAGAAAAAAAAAATGGCGGTCAAGGCCGTAAACGACGCCGTTCACAGGCTTCAGCTGTCGCTTCTAGAAGGCGTCGGAGACGAGACACGGTTGCTGGCGGCGGGGTCGCTGATGTCTCGGAGAGACTACGAGGACGTCGTGACGGAGCGCTCGATCGCGAATCTCTGCGGCTACCCGCTCTGCTCGAACTCTCTGCCGCCGTCCGATTCGCGGCCGCGGAAGGGCCGGTACCGGATTTCGTTGAAGGAGCACAAGGTGTATGACGTGCAGGAGATGTATTTGTACTGCTCCACGGAGTGTCTTGTGAACAGCAAGGCGTTTTGCGGGAGTTTGAAGGAGGAGAGGTGTTTGGTCTCGAATCCGAGTAAGATTGATGAGGTTTTGAGGCTGTTTGATGAGTTGAAGATTGAGGAAGAGAGTGGAGGAGGAAGGGAGGGAAAGGTTGGTGATGGTTTGGAGATTAAGGAGAATGTGGAAACCAAGGTTGGGGAGATGGTTGCTGGTCCGTCGGATGCCATCGAAGGCTATATTCCACAACCTAAATCAAAGTCTTCAGGTAGACATACCAGTTTGTATCCCAACTTGTAGTCTAACTGTTGATGTGACAGTTCAAGCGAAATTTTTTTAGTTTTAAGATTTAGGTTTAGCATTATTTGAAATTCCATGCTTAGTTCCATGAGGTTGAGTTTGAAATCAAAATCGAAATCAGAGTCTTCTAGTAGATATCTCAACTTGTATGCTAACTAGTGATGCGGCATTTGAATTTTATTGACATGTGGTGAGCAAAATGTTTTTTAGTTTTAAGATTTAGGGTTTAGCATTACTTGAAATGCCATGCTTAGTTCAATAAGTTGATTTTGAAGTGATTGCATTGTAGGGGTTAAGGAGAATGTTGAAATGAAGGTCGGTGGGATGGTTGCTGGTCCGTCTGATTCAATCGAAGGCGATGTTCCACAATCGAAATCGAAATCGAAATCGAAATCCAAACCCAAACCTTCAGTGAAGAGTAAACAAGGTTTCTTTATTGAATCTTCTTATATTATTAGAATCAGTAATGCTAGATGTTCTAACTCTTCCTACTTTTTATTCGAACTCGTGATGTAACACTTTAATTCAATTGACATGTCCCAAGTGAAGTTTTTTTAGTTTAAGAGTAAGGGTTTAGCATTACTTAAAATGCTATGCCTAGTTCAATGAAATTGAGTTTGAAGTGATTGTGTATTGCAGGGGTTAGTTCTAAGGCTAAAACTGATAAGAAGAATAATGAGAAAGGTTTGTTTTTCAGTGATATGGACATCATGAGTACTATAATCACTAATGATGAATATAGCGTTTCGAAAACACCATCTGGTACAGCCAAGTTAACATACAATTCTAAATTAGAAGAACCGAAAGGAAAAGAAGGTTGTAGACAGATGAAGGATCAATGTGACATATTGGGATTGTTAGATGCTGTTAAAAGTGAGTCTAGTGTCCAGGCTTCAAGGGGATCAAGAGGGAAGAGTAAAATTGTTGGAGAAGATGAGGTTGGTATTCAAGAGGGGCCTTCGACTTCAGTTACTAGCCAGACTGGTTCCAACATGCCTACTGCTGAAGCAGAAAAGCAAAACCATGCTGGGAAGGCAGTTATGTTAAATGCAACGACACTTAAATCCTCTCTTAGATCATCAAGTTCTAAGAAACTCGGTCACTCTGTCACTTGGGCCGATGAGAAAGTTGATAGTTCTGGGAGTGGAGATCTTTGTGAGGTCAGAGATATGGCTGATGCACATTATGTTGATGATGATGAATTTTTACGTTTTGCATCTGCAGAAGCCTGTGCAGTGGCATTGAGCCAGGCAGTAGAGACCATTTCGACCGAAGAATCCGATGCCAATGATGCTGGTAGGTCATTGTACCATAATTGTGTTGTTACATTATTTTTGTTTAGATAGCTTAGAAAAATTTCTGGGTTTTATGTTAGCATTACTCTGCTTTTTGATATCCAGTTTCTGAAGCTGGGATTATTATATTACCTCGTCCCGATGATGTACATGAAGGGGAGTCAACAGAGAATGTTGATACTCTTGAACAAGAAGCAGTTCCTCCTAAGTGGCCAAGTAAGCCTGGAATTCCACGTTCTGATTTGTTTGACCCAGAGGATTCGTGGTATGAGGCTCCACCAGAGGGGTTCAGTTTGACTGTAAGTTTTTCATTCAGAATAATGCCTCATTCTGTTATATCTCTCTCTCACTCTCTCCGTACTTTAGATTTATGATTGCACTACTTTTAATGTCTGTTAGTTATCACCTTTTGCAACAATGTGGATGGCAATCTTTGCATGGGTGACATCATCTTCCTTAGCTTATATATATGGGAAGGACGATAGCTTCCACGAAGAGTATCTGTCAGTTAATGGGAGGGAGTATCCTAGGAAGATTGTCTTGGGAGATGGTCGTTCTTCTGAAATCAAGCAAACTCTTGCTGGATGTCTTGCTCGAGCTTTGCCTGGACTTGTTGCTGATCTCAGGTTGCCAATACCAATATCTAGGCTGGAGCACGGCGTGGTACTAATGTTGAACTTCCTATTTTGTTTCAACAGTAATAGCTAGTGTTTGTCTGCTGTTAAAATTTCTATTGAATCATTTATATTTGCAGGTTGAGACCTACATTGCCTGCTAGGATTTATGAGATGCACAAATTAATGTTTCATCTGTTTTAGTTTACTTCTCAGAATTGCAATCTGTTATTATATATATATATATATATATATATATATATATATATATATTGCATATATCATGCTTTTGATGGGGTGTCATTTTAGCTTTGAGAACCAGTTCTAGTCTCATGAGCTGCATTGGGATCACTAGAAGCCGTTAAAAGATATAGGTTTTCATCTGATTCTGTTTACTATTTTTGTTTTTCAGAACTCCAAATCTCCAATCTGTTATTTCTTCTCTAAGTGTATTTATATATTATGCTTTTGAGAAGTTGTTATTTTAGCTTTCAGAAATTCTGTTCCAGTCTCATGTTCCGTTATAATCATGTAAGAAAACATGTATACAAATAATATGATAATTCTTATGGAATGAATAACGTTGTACATGGAATAATCAGGAATAATGTAGTGATCTTCAATTTCTCATTCCCATTCGTGGATTATATAATCTCTCTCTCCTTCTCGTTGGCCGCATGAATTCTATATTGAAAGTCTTATTTTGCTCGGATGATATATCAATGTGTATGCGATGCAAGGTTTGTAATCATTGAATGAAAAACTTATTACTTCGCTAGTCCCGCAACTAATTTTATATTTTGATTACTTGTAAACCATGTTGATCATTTTATTTGACTGAAAGGATAATATATTTTTTTCCCCCTCAAAATCTCCTTAAAAGTCTGATGAGGATGGGTGGTGATTGAGTACCCTATACTGTTTTATACCGTTTCTTATATATCAAAAAAATCAAACAGTTTATTATTGTTGCTGATGTGGTGGTGATCAAGTATCCTTTAGTGTTTTACATTGTTTCTTATAAAAATCAGTTCATATTTATTGCGTCTATTGATTATACCTTCTTATGACTTCCAGAGCTGCTTTTGATTGGTGAATTTAATTGTTACCGACTTCTTGTACAGGGACGCTTGTTGGATACAATGTCTTTCATGGATCCGCTTCCAGCTTTTAGAATGAAACAATGGCAAGTTATTGTTCTTCTATTTATTGATGCTCTCTCTGTCAGTAGGATCCCTGCCCTCACATCATACATGATTAATAGGACGATGCTGCTTCGCAAGGTAAGGTCCCTAGATACGAGTATTTAACCTTGTTTAGTTTAGTTTACAATTGTCAACTATCGGTAAAACTTATGTATCTAAAGTTGTTATTACTTAATATATCTGTTTTAACATATCAAATTGTATGCAAAAGATGCATTGTTATGCCTTGAGAGACTGATTGGAAGACTTTCCCCGTACAGTTATGTAAACCAAACTACTAAAAAGCATGCGACAATGCTAATTCTGTAATCGGTGGCATGTCCAACCCTAGTTTCTATGATGAACGTTTACTTGTCAATTATTTTCGCAATCAAATTGAATCAGCTTGTGAATTAAGAAGAGCCAACGATATAAAAATTCAGGTTCTTTTGATGTTGAGCATTTGAGTTGAGTGCCCTAAACTGCTTAGTAGCTTGAAGCTTGTTAAGACCGGGATGTAAAAGCTAGCGTGGTGTCGTTGAATATATACACTGCATGTTTTGATTCTAAATTTGGCGATGCAGTCTCAATTTTTGACGTCTTTGAATGTTGATTGTTCTTCTAACTTCTTGGCTGAATAGGTGTTGGATAGTGCCCAAATAAGCACAGAAGAGTACGAGGTTATGAAGGATTTCATGATACCCCTTGGCCGAGCACCTCATTTCTCGACACAGAGTGGGGCTTAAATGTCGGTTGGGTACAAGCATTTCTTTACTGGTGCTGGTGAGATTTCGATTATTCGTCGTAAATCATTTGAGCCTGAAGTTGTTGGAAAGGTTGAAGAAACTAATCCATTGCTTTTCATATCCTTCTCAACTGACTCAGTTGAAAGTTGAAAACTTCTTTGTACATATTTTTTTGAACATATCAAGTGTCATTTGCCCTACAGTTCAATACCCAAAAAAAAAAAAAAAAAAAAAAAATTGTGTGCTCTGAGCCCACGCCTCACTCTGAGCACAAAATGGGGCATGGTCTTAGGTCCTGTTTGGCTAAAGCTTTTACTTTGAACTTTTGGCTTCTTGGAAGCTTTTTCTTTAAAAACCATATATTTTGGCTTTGTCTGAAAGAGTTTTTAAAGCTTAAAAGCTCTTCTACGGGAATATCCAAACACTTCCAAAAGGGCTTTTGGGTCTAAAAAGCTAGAAGTAGATTTTCAAAAGCCCTGCTAAACAGGCCCTTAGAATGTGATTGTATGCCCACATTATATGGTCATGACATGTTGTGAGTGGGATTGGTGCATTTTAGCGGCCAACTCACCAAGTCTGCATTGTTTGAAAATTTGAATCTGGTTGCTAATATAGTTGGAAAATTTTCTGAGGTCATGTGTAGGATTGTCATATAGCACGAAAACAAGGTGTCGCACCACTGGTCAGAAAATTTCTAATAATTAAAACTATTCAAGTATGATTTCAAATCCAATTTTTTTTTATGTCAGACTATTTTGAAAATTTTATAGCTTTCTTGGTAGTGACTGCATACCAGTTTCTGATATACAAATCTTTGGTAGCACCAAATTTTTAACATTTTAAAAAATTGCATTTTTTATTTTATTTTATTTTTATTTTTAAAAAGGAAGGAAATAATAATTACAACAATTGGTTGCTTTGATGCTGCCTGAATTTTCAAAAAAATAGTGTTGTTGACTTGAGAAAGCCTTTGTGTCTGCTTCACTTTCACTTTTTTCTAACTAAAGACATTTGTAGATTTTCTATTCAAGTTTTATATGATATGTTTAAATATTCTGTGTGCAAGATCCCCCCTTTTTCTTTTTTTTGTCAATATGGCCCTCCCCCACTTTTGAAAAAGACAATTTTATTCTTCATACTGCCTTTTCACTCCTTCTTTTTTTCTTTATTTTTATAATGTTTTACATTTTCTTCATCTTTTATATATATATATATATATACACACACATATACGTACATTTTCTCCATTTTTAATATTTAATTCCTTAAAAAGAAAAGTCAAATAATTTAAAACAAAAGAAGAGGGGTATTTCTAGGGAAAAAAAAAGATTTTTTTTGGGATATTTATAGCTATTTTCTTTATATGTATATATTATTTTAAAATCTAAAAATTAGTAAACAATGTAATGAAATGAAATCTTATAGTTTTTTTTCTTTGCAGAAAAATTTAATTTCCTTTCATTTTTCATTCTGATCAATAAAAAATATAATTAATTTGTTATTAATATTATTACCACTCTTTTTACAACATTATATCTATCTTTTCTCGGTTTTATTTTATATAATGATAATATATATATATATCTCAATTGGACAACAAATTCTAACATAAAAGTGGGATGGTTTAATAATTTGTTTTGTCATAATAACATCACAATTTTATTTATTTAAACATTCTAAATTAATTGTTAATTTACTATTATTAATATTATTACCACTTTTTTTACAACATTATATCTATCTTTTCTCATTTTTATTTAGGATGAATTAAAGTGAACTTGTCCGAGGTTTACTCTTTTATAGATGGAAATAACTTTATGAAAAGTTAATAGCTAACTCTTTTACTGTTATCGTTAGGATAACTTATAGTCAATCTACTTGAGGTTTAACTTTTTATATGTGTGGTTAATTTATTAAAAACTAACAGTTAATTCTCCTGTTATTTTTAATAAGTTGATTCCCTCTATAAAAATGTAACCCATAATAAATTTTAGATAAATTAGCAGTAATTTATTATTTTATAATATATATATATATATATATATATATAATGCAACAAATCTAACGTCAAAAGTGGGATGGTCTATAATTTGTTTTATATAAAAACAGCATCACATTCTAAAATATTTTTTTTAAAAAAACACATGTTTATTTTTATATTTGATATTTCCACTTTAATAAATCTGTCCTACATCAAAATCTATCAAAATTAAAATTATTAATTTTTTTTAAAAAAATCAGGTGCCCTTTAACATTAGTGCTCTAATCATTGCTCTTTTACAATTAAAAAAAAAACACATTTAATTTCCCACACTTTTTAAATTTTTTTAAAAAAATTCACATTAAAGTGACTTTGAACAGTTTATAAAAAAACAATCATCAATATATTTTCTATATTCTCCAAATAAATATATATATTTTCTATAATTATAATAATCCTTCAAAATATATTTTAAGACTAGAATATTTAGAGGAGTTAATAGTGCTTGATTTTGATGAATTTTGTTAGAGTGGATTTCGAATGGAAATTTTTTGACAATATTTAAATTTAGTATGTTGAGTTATTCGAATTATATTAATAATATTTATAGTTAATCCATCATATTGGACATTGATAAATCTTCATAATATCTAATTTTAGCACGATGAGTTATTCTAAATTATATTTATAATATTTAATATTAGCATATCCCGTTGGATCTTATTGGATAAACTTCTAATTGAATCGGATTCAATGTCAATTTTTTAATTTTAGAAAAGGAAAATTTTTAAAGCTACAAATTTTGATTTATCAGTTTATTCTTTTTACTGTCACCAGCGCATTATAGCACACCGCACAACCAGAAAAAAAAAAAAAAAAAAACCAGAAAACAAAAAATAAAAATAAAACACAAAAGCAGAGCTGAGGGGGAGAGAGAGAGAATTGGCTTTCACAAAACCCAAAAAAATTGAAAAAAAAAAAAAAAGAAAACAAAAAAGATCCATCCCCACCATCCATTTCTCTCTCTCTCTCTCTCTCTCTCTCTCTCTCTCTCATAATCACGCTATCGCCTGTGGCTGTTTTGGTTCTTCGAGACGACGACGTTTTTCTCCAGTGGGCGGTTTCTTCTTCATATCCAGATTTTCCTCTTTCGATCGGTATACATATCATCACCACCTCCCATCTTGGTTCTTCTGTTTGTTTTTGATGATTTTTACGATTTGGGTCATTTTTGCTTTCCACTGTTGATTTCGATTCGTGGGGTGTTTTTGCTTTTTGTTTTTCTCAATTTATTTTGTATAAAGTTCAAGTTTTTATCGTTTTGGTTCTGGGTTCGGTTTGTTTTGATTGTTGGAGATTCTTAGATCTTTTATTTTTTTACTTGCTTTTTGATGGTTGATTATGATGATGATGATGATGATGATGATAAGTGTGTTTCTTGCTTTTGATTAATTTTTTTGTTAATTGATTTTTTAATTTTTGTGTATTAAATGAAAATTCTTTTCTGGGTTTCATTTGTATACGTGTGTATATGTATGTGCAGAGATTGTTTATGGTTGTGTGTTTTTTATTGAGTTGTTTGACGTGAATAGGGAAAAACATTTTTTTTAGCTGCCATAAGTGTGCATGGAGAGCTCTTATATTCTTTTGTCTACACCTGTATGAGGAAATAAACTGATTGAAGAAACTTTGTTGTGGGGTTTTGTTTTCGTGCTTAGGGAATCATTGGGTTAGTTAAGATATATGTAAGTAGGATGGGCTCTACCAATAGTTTAACATCTTAGTGATTGCGTTTTTTTTGGTCTGATCAAAAAGGTATTATGAGTAGAATTTGAGTGTATTATACCATTTATGGTGTGTTTTCATGGGCACGGAGTACCTATCTAACATAGGACCGCATCAGTTAGAAAGTGATCAGCTTGGTAACTTGTGTATGTGCTATGAAATATGTAAGTTTGGAAGAGGTAGCATAAAGGATCTCGGGGACTTTTAATAGGTTGGGATGATTGATTGATTTGATAGCTTAAGATGGTGAAATTAAGTTGTGGACGATGACTAAATAAAATGTTACATATGCTATGTTACGTAAGATATCTCAATTGAGTTTTCTTGGCATCGTTTGGTTACAGCAGGTAAATGCATGATATCTTTGTGGTGAAAAGTAACAAGACGGGGGCACTTTGCGTCCAGTAAATGGCTTCAGTGGGTGTGGCACCAACTTCTTGTTTAAGAGAATCCAGTGGCCATACTGTTGGTGTTGATAGGTTACCTGAAGAGATGAATGACATGAAAATTAGGGATGACAAGGTATATGTGTCACTTGTTAAAATTTTCTTGCTTATTCATTCTTTTCTTTATTGATTTCAAATATAAGCAAATTACTCATTGGTTGGCTTAAACTTGTAGGAAATGGAAGCAACAATTGTTGACGGTAATGGGACAGAGACAGGTCACATAATTGTGACAACTATTGGTGGTAGAAATGGTCAGCCAAAACAGGTATATCTTTGCGCTGTTTCATTTCTTTCCTCGAGTATGATCACATCTGATTTTGCTGCTTTAAGTTGTTTATGACCTGTTACTTCTCTCTTTCTGGTACTTATTCATTTTGGGTGGCAAGTTGTAGTATTATCTGCATCAAAGCTATTTGCTGTATGTTGCCCGTTATACTTGGCAAAGTATCACTTGTTTATTTTGTTTTCTGTTGATGATTGGTTTTCAATCATCTATGTAACAAATACCTACAGATTTAATTTCTGAGTGAAAATGTCTGTAATTACTGATCATGATCATTTTATTAACTTAGTTAACTTCATTTATTTTGTGCTATACCTCTATCGTGCATGCTTTGCCTGCTTTCCAGCTATGTGCTATAAAATAAAATTAATACAAGTAGAAAATTAAATAAATGCACAAGAGTAGTGAGTTGTATAAGGAATCTTCAATTCCGGTACGCCTATTCTAATTACAAGGCTCTGATATATATAGTGAAATCGAGCCAACGAAGCTTCCATATAAAGCAATGGATTTTTACATGTAGATCTTTTATTTTATGGCTTTTTTGGTATGAAAGTTCTATTTCTTTAAATTGGTTATTTTAATTTATTTCCTCTGAATGGGATTTATCTATTTAAAATTGTAGACAATAAGCTACATGGCTGAGCGTATTGTTGGACAAGGATCCTTTGGAGTTGTCTTTCAGGTTAGTACTTTTATTATTGTTCTGTAAGTGGTAGGGAATAATGTGTTAGTGCTCCATATTACACTGATAACTGCCTTTTCTCTCTGTTTTGTAATTTAGGCCAAGTGCTTAGAGACTGGTGAGACTGTGGCTATAAAGAAGGTTCTTCAGGATAAGAGGTATAAGAATCGTGAGCTGCAAACTATGCGTCTTCTTGACCATTCGAATGTTGTCGCATTGAAGCACTGCTTCTTTTCAACAACTGAAAAGGATGAACTTTATCTTAATTTGGTTCTTGAGTATGTACCTGAAACTGTTCATCGCGTGATCAAACACTTTAACAAGTTGAATCAAAGGATGCCAATGATTTATGTGAAACTTTACGCGTACCAGGTATGGGGTTGTTCATTTGTTTGGTTTCTCTTATTTATTAATGTTTCTTTTCTGTAGCTATGCTGTAGAGAATGTAAACTAGGTTCATTTGATTGTTATTCAATTATTCCTTCTCGACTTTTCTCTCTATTTTTCTGTTTGATAGTCTATAATTTTGCATTTGGATGAAGAAACCAATATTATTTTTAATATGGGGACTTCATCTTATTGATACAATTCTTTATATGAATTTAATATTTCGGTTACTAATATACTTTTGATTTTGGCAGATCTTTAGGGCATTGTCTTACATTCATCGCACTATTGGAGTGTGTCATCGGGACATTAAGCCTCAAAATCTTTTGGTATGTTACACACTTTTGAATCAAACGATGGTTGCGTTGTAATATAGTGTTTTCAGATACTAAATATTTGATTAATTAAGGTGATCTATAACTTAAAGCTGGCAGGCTAGCTAGAATCAAAGATTACTTTATGTTTTTTAAGTGAAGGGATGTTTATGTGAGGTGAAACTAACTCATTGAATATGCTGTTAGTCTTATGGAGCAGATATTTTTATGTGATTCTTACAACAGAAGTTCAATTTATATTAACTACACTCTGTAACTTTTTGGTTTGATGATCAACCTCTTTGTTATATTGATTGATACGGTCTTATATTTTAAGCACCAACTCAATGTGCTTTTGGGTTCATTTATAGTTTTACTTTTGTGGTGCAGGTAAATCCGCATACTCATCAGGTTAAACTATGTGATTTTGGCAGTGCAAAAGTGTTGGTATGTTTTGATATTTATTATCTACATAGTGTCTGCATGAAATTATCTTGATTCTGGTTTTAATTGGAAGGTATTATAGGTTTTCTTTTTTTTTTCTTTTTTTTTTGCTTTTTTTTTGTTTTTGTTTTTTGCATGATCTTTGACAGGTAAAAGGGGAGCCAAATATATCATATATCTGCTCCAGGTATTATAGAGCACCTGAGCTTATTTTCGGGGCAACTGAGTACACCACAGCTATTGATATATGGTCTGCTGGTTGTGTTGTTGGTGAGCTGATGCTTGGAAAGGTAGGAGGTTTTTGGATGTAAGGTTGTTGAAATTCTGGGTGTGTAATGCTTGTATTATTAACTTAAATTAATCTGTTTCCCGTTCTTTTCAGCCTCTCTTTCCTGGTGACAGTGGAGTTGACCAGCTTGTTGAGATTATTAAGGTAATTGTAGTATCTTAAAGTTTTTTTTAGTAAGTACTGCAATTTCATTGATTGAATATTTAACTTATGAAGTGGATTTATTACCTGTTGAGGAGAAAAATATTTCACGTTAATCTGACTGGCCTTGCTGTTAGGATGATATCACCCTACAAAGATTAAAAGTTTTCTTAATATGATTTCTGTGGGTGGAATGGAATCATGGTGCATTGCTTTATGGGCATTGAATCTTGCAGATTATCTGACTTGAAGGTCTTTTCAGTGTTATAGATATTTTAACTTGTTGGTAAATATTCACTTGGAAGACGCCTTTGTTCGTGGTGGAGAATAATTGGATTCTTAACCATGCACGTCTTGTTGATTAGATTGGTGTACCTGTCATATTTGATTTGATAATCATGCTTCTCATTGTCATGCAAGGATATGTGCTTTCAATCCTTGTTTCTGCATCTGCTAAATTGAGCATCTCATAAATGCCAAACAATGTAATTGTTTTGACAGGTCTTGGGTACTCCTACGAGGGAGGAAATAAAATGTATGAACCCCAACTATACTGAGTTCAAATTCCCTCAGATAAAAGCTCACCCCTGGCACAAGGTATTAGGAATTATCAGACCATATGTTGTGTGGATCCAGAAAGAATGAACGTGCTGCTTTTTTTTTTTTTTTTTTTTTGATGTATAATATTTTATGACCTTTTCTTCGTCAACAGATATTCACCAAACGGATGCCTCCTGAAGCTGTTGATTTGGTTTCAAGACTTCTCCAATACTCTCCCAACCTACGTTGCACTGCTGTGAGTAAAGAAAATCCCTCTTTTCCAAGAATTCATTATTGCTCATTTTCTTCCTTTTGTGCCTTTCAACCTTGGCCTGCTCTTTAACTTTGAAGTATGTGTGAGACTTTAAATGAATTTCAAGGATGCAATTATTTGAGAACAAAGAAATTACTTGTTGGTGGAGATCATTGCTTGGTTAGGGTAAAGAATTGTGTGATTCATTCTTCCTAGCGATGTTAAAGTAAAATATTGTCCGCATCAATTAGATGATTGGATTTTTCAACTATTTTGCTGTCTTTTTGTCTTCCTCTCCTTAAATGAGTTGGGTGGCTTTCTGATAGCATGTCTTGCATGGCATTAATCATGCATGCGAGGTAGAGAAATTTGCAATATGTGGCTGAACATGACAGAATCTAGATCGTAACAATTAGTAATTAACTTGCTCATGCTGGTAAGTGTTATGTTTTGTCATTTATACAACAGATATTTGTAAATGGCACTGCCTATATTATACAGAAACAGAACCATGGTAGGGGAATGTCATGGATTATTTTATTAGACTAAGGTTGCCCGGGGAATCTGCGTCAAGAGACTTCGATATTTGTAAAAGCTGTTTAACATTTTTTTTTCCACATATTATCGCATTTGGAAACTGGATATGCACCATGCATAGTCATTTCTGTATCACTACTTGATGTTGGTCTTTAAGTATATTTATTCACTTCGTTTATGTTTTTTACTTCCATTGCAGCTAGATGCCTTAATTCATCCCTTCTTCGATGAGCTACGTGACCCAAATACTCGTTTGCCAAATGGACGTTTCCTCCCGCCGTTGTTTAACTTCAAATCTCACGGTAGGAAACCATTTGGAATAAAAAATTTCGATTCAATCAATTCCATTATCTTAAGGCAAAATTATTGACCTATTCTTCTTATGCGCTATCTTTGCTCTCAACTAGAACTGAAAGGGGTGCCGGTGGAAATATTGGTGAAATTGATACCTGAGCATGCTAGAAAGCAATGTCCCTTTCTTGGCTTATGAGATTTGATGTGAAGTGTAAACGACACCAGCCAAAAGGTGTTGTCTGTGTATGGGAGTTATTGTTTGTATCCTCCATCTCTATGTTATTTCTTTCGACGTATTAACTTGTTATTATGTAAAAGCAGAGTTAGGGACATGCTGCTTTCATCATATGCCCAAGTCTCTCTCAATGGGGGCATTTAGATATCTAGTTCCTGTATCACAACAGATTGTAACATGCATAGCAGACAAATATCAACTTTTTCCATCTAAAATGTGTTACCTTATTTGTAATGGTATTTGCAAGAGACACAAACAAACAAAATCAATGTCTATGTCTATCTATAATTCCTATATGTTTAAATCTGTATTTGGATTTCATTGAAGCTTCACTGAGGTTGGTCGACAATTACATTGTAGAAGTTTGTGAAAGGTTCGAAATATTGTTCTATTACAGTATACTTGAGTTTGGTGTCCGGATGATGTGGTATGTCAGTCCATCTATAATTCCTGTATGTTTAAATCTGTATACGGATTTCATTGTTGCTTCACCAAGGTTGACAATGACATTGTAGATGTCTGTGAAGGTTCAAAATGTTGTTCTATTACCTTATTACTCGAGTTTTAATGTGGGTTTTATGGGTGTTCGAATGACGTGGTATGTCTGTCTATATCGTTAAGATTTATCTTTTAATAATGAATGTCATTGTTAGATGATGTGTGATGATGGGTATATATACCTACCAATTTCGAATTTTCTAACTACAATCAATGTTGTTGGTGATTTCTCAAGTATACAAAGCTTAATTATATCAACTTAAAATTTTGAGTTATAAATTTTTTAATTTCTTAATATGATATTGAATTTAAGAAAAATTAAATTATAAATTCAACTTCATTTAGATTGACTCATCTATCAATGTATCGGTTTAGAGTAAATGAATATTTTTGACACTACAATATAAATTTAAATGAAAATTTTATATATATATATATATATATATTTTGTAAGGAAAACAAATTTTATCAAAACCATTACGATCTTGAAAATCTACTCGGAAAGTTTTCTTTCCGTCATTGATCAAACCGTGTACATTCGAATTCATATTACTCCATATAAATTGTAACTATTTGTGTTAAAATCAGGACACATTAATAACTATGTATAGTAGGGGGTTTAAATTTTATAATGCGTAATTATGAGTATGTGAGGAGAAATTTCTCTAGGTATTTATGGGAGTAGATATGTCCGTCGTTCATATAATATTGACAGCAGATCTCAATAAATTACATATCGGTGTAAAATTTTAAAAAAAAAAAAAAATTATTTGTCCTTAATTAGAATATAAAAAACAGCAATTATTAATTTGGTCCTTAATTTTTGAGGAATTATCAATTTTTTAACGCAGTTTCGTTTATTGATTTCTTTGGACCCTAACTTTCTGAAAATATATCATTCTGGTTCATTTGACTAATTTTCTAATGGTCAAACCTCACATAATTGAAAAAAAAACTGATTTGCCCCCTTGGCTCTATTTAAATGAGTCAAAATTATAATTTTAATCTTAAATTTGTAAAAAGATTATTAATAATTAGAGGGTAATATGGTAATTTCATATTAATATTTAAAAAATAAAATTTAAAATATTGAAAATAATTTTTTAAAATGAAAAGTAAAAAGCAAATTTTTTTAATTTTTTATGCTTTTAAATTTTTTAAAAATATAAATATAAAAAAAATTATATTTTTAAATTTTAAAAATACAATTTAAAATTTTTAAATTTTTTTAAATTTTATTTTTTTAAAAAAATAATTTTTTAAAATTTTTAATTCTTTTAATTTAATTTATTTTAAATTTTTAATTAAGAATAGATATGTCATTTTACTAAGAAATTACTGTTGACCTATTGATAGGTTTAAAGATAAAAATACTTCTAGAATAATTAAGTTTGACTAATAGTTAATTTACAGAAGGATTAAATTGATATATTTTTTAAAAAATAGAGTTTAAGAATATCAATAAATAAAATTATGTTTAAAAGTTATTGATTTCCTAAAAACTAGAGGTGAAATTGGTAATCGCCCTATAAAAATACTAATAAAACCTATAAAAAGGTGACAAAAATTCACATGAAAAGAAGAAAATGCCATTGGGGAAGTACTACTGCGACTACTGCGACAAGCAGTTCCAAGACACTCCTTTCGCCAGAAAACGACATCTTCAAGGCCTCCAACACCTCCGTGCCAAGGCTCTCTGGTTCGATTCTCACAAAGGTACGTCTACAGACCATATTCTTGTACGTATAAACATACATCCACTGACATGACATGACATGCGTGTGGGTATATGTATGTATGTAAAATTAATTGTAGTTTTTGTGTTTGGTTTTCCTAATTGCAGACACCAACCAGACTCACCCAGATGGATTTTCCAAAGGGGTCTGCAACCGCTTTGTCAAAACGGTACCTCTTTTGTTTTTTTTTTTTTGATTAATTTTTGTTGTTTATTGAAAATTCATTTTTTTTTTTTGTTGAATTGGGTGTGCTTATATTTGTTTCTGTTTATATGGGATTTTGGTTTGAAGGGGTTTTGTCCTTATGGTGATTCTTGTAAGTTCTTCCATCCCAAGAACAGCAGCAATCCACAAAACACACTTCAAGGTGTTGCAGGTATCATATATATATGTGTGTGAGTGTATGTGTGTATTTTTTCTTTTCATTTGGAGTGAAAATAAGTTTTAATATGTTTTGTTGCTATTTAATGTGATTCAATATTTCAGTTGCAGGTTTAATAGATAATGTTCAGTCATCACAAGTTGTTCCAAGGATGCAATTTTTTGGTGGAAGCTCATTGCCAGGTAATTTTAGATTGGTTGTTTATAGGCTTGTGTTATGGTAGTTGATATGTCAATCTTATATAAGCTCTTCTGAAAAAAAATTTAAAAAGTAATTGTTTTTTAAAAATTTTAAAGCTTCGAAAATGAAAAAGATCTATCAATAGTAGAGCTCTTTCTGATATATAAAAATCATTTTAATCAAAACCATAACAAATGAAGCATGATAATATATCCAATTGGTTTGATTATGCAATGTTCTATTATTCTGTCAAGCAATGAGCCCACGATAGCAGTGACTTGAACTTGATTTCCAAGTTTCCATGATGTTCCTTCCATGCGTGAATGTCATACCGATTCCAATAACCTTAGTAACAAGCTTTACTTCAATGAAATATGTTTACATAATGGGGATGTTCTTCAGATTGGACTTACTCTTTCACGTATATCATACTTCAAGCATTAGCATCCTTTTATTGCAGTTTTGATTGAATGATTTATATCTATTACAAAAAAAAGCTCAACTTTTGATCGATATTTTTCATCTTTCAAACTTCAAATTTTGTGAGAAATACTTACATTATTTTAAACTGATTGTGCCCATATGGGGATTTTGTAAATACTTTCATCCAAGAACAACAAGAAGTAAAACGCAGATCATGGTGTTGCGGGAACAATAATTGTGTGGCCGAAATTTTTGTACTGTGCTTTCATGCTTTCTACTGAAAGCTCATGTTCTATTAATATTTTTGTTGCAAGACATTTTTCGTACTTTTATATCTAATGTGGAGTTCAATAAGTTTTGATATGTTTTTGAAGAATTAGGCTTAGTGCCTTAATTTTATTAACAGAGCAACTAGAATTATATACACAGCAGCTAGGACAACACATTAACTAGAGAATCAAATCCCTCTAATCTAGCTCCTAACTAAGGAAAGAATAATCAACATTAACTAAAGAATAATCAACATTAACTCTATACAATCTGTACAATCAACACCCCCCCTCAAGTTGGGATGTAAATATTGATCAAACCCAACTTGCTACTTAATTCATCAAATTTGGCCCGTGGGAGAGGTTTAGTTAGGATGTCTGCAAGTTGTTTGCTAGTTGGAGTATAAAATAGTTGGAGAATGCCTCCATCAATCTTCTCCTTTATGAAGTGTCGGTCTATCTCAATGTGTTTGGTCTGGTCATGATGAACCAGATTTTTAGCAATACTAATTGTAGCTTAATTGTCACAGAACAGGTTGATAGACCCTTCAAATGGTATCTTTAGATTGCTTAGAACACGTTTGATCCAAAGACCCTCACAAATTCCATGTGCAATTGCGCGGAATTCAGCTTCAACACTGCTTCTAGCTACCACTGACTGTTTTTTACTTCTCCAAGTGGTTATATTACCCCAAACTGTAGTGCAATAACTTGAAGTAGACCTACGGTCTGTGATAGAGCCTGCCCAGTCAGCATCAGTGAAAATAGACACATCTTGCAGATTTCTTGAAAAATAACCCTTTTCCTAGAGTCAGCTTTAGGTACTTCAGTATTCTCTGGACAGCCACCATGTGTTCCTCTGTAGGGTTGTTCATCTATTGACTAACAACACTAACAGGAAAGGCTATATCTGGTCTTGTGAGTAAGAGATAGATTAGCTTCCCAACAAGTCTTTGATATCTCCCTTTGTCCACCGGAGGGCTGTCCCTGTCTAAACCGAGCTTTATCGTGGTATCCATGGGAGTTTCAGTTGGTTTGCTTTCTTCCATTCTAGTTTCTTGTAACAAGTCAAGGACATATTTCCTCTGGGAGATGAAAATACCCTTTTGTGAGCGGGCTACTTCCATTCCCAGGAAATACTTTAGGTATCCCAAATCTTTTATCTCAAATTCTTGGGCGAGCCAATTCTTTCTACGTGGTATTTCCTCCGCAAAATCCCCAGTTAGGATTATATCATCCACATATACAATAAGTATAGCCCGCAGCCCCTTTTCTGAGTATTTGGTGAACATGGTGTGATCGGATTGACACTGCCCATAACTATGTTTCTTGAGAACTTGAGAGAACCGTTCAAACCAGGCCCGAGGGGACTGCTTCAACCCATAAAGAGATTTACGAAATTTGCAAACTTTATTAACAGTTGCTGCAGTTTCAAAATCAGGTGGGATATCCATGTACACTTCTTCTGCGAGGTCTCCGTTTAGGAATGCATTTTTCACGTCCAGCTGGTGTAGGGGCCAATCCAAGTTTGCTGCCAAAGATAATAGTATCCGGATTGTATTTAGCTTCGCCACCGGTGCGAAAATCTCCTCGTAATCAATACCAAAGGACTGAGTAAATCCCTTTGCAACCAACCTTGCCTTAAATCGTTCTATACTTCTATCTGCTTTTGTTTTGACTGTAAACACCCACTGAATTTTTTCCTTCTGGCATAACTGATAGTTCCCATGTCCCGGTTTTTTCTAGTGCATGAATCTTATCCTCAACTGCCTTTTTCCACTCTGGTATATTCAATGCTTCCTGTATGTTTCTTGTCACTGAAATGTTAAAGAGTTTTGAAATAAAGGCTTTGAAGTTGGGTGAGATATCTTTATACGATACATATTTCGACATAGGATAAAGACGCCTATCTCAACATTCCCTGTACCCCTTTCTTACTGCAATGGGTCGATCAAGATCAGGAATTGTAGTAACTTTAGTCTCTGCTGCATTTGGGTCAAATTCTTGGACTATAGGATTCGGTTGGGATTCTTGACTAGTGTCATTATCAGTCTGAATTCTGTTTTCCAGCTTCTCCTTTCTGTGGTAGGTAATCACTTCCTTTTGCGAGTGGTTGGGTTGACAATTACTAGGAGTTTGCTGACTGGAGATTCTAGGACTAGCAGAATTGCTGTTTGATTGAGAGTTGAATATCATTTCTTGACTAGAAGAACTAGGAGACTGTTTGGGGGAATTAAGACAAGATTGAGGCTGCTGATTCCTAGGAGTATTAGGAGGAGGTGTTTCGGGTTGATTATGAGGCTGCAGATTGTGCTGACTTTTAGGAAGAGGTTGACCAGATTTAGATTGCTGATTTTCGAATTTAGAAAGAAGAATTAGATTTGGATTAGGATCCCAAAACAGATATTCATGATTTAAGGTTGAATTCCCCCCCTGAATATCGGTTTTGGAGAAAAAAGATTGATTTTCAAAAAATGTGACATCCATAGTGTGATAAATACGTTTAGTAGAAGGGTAGTAACACTTGTATCCTTTCTTACTAGGAGACTATCCAATAAATATCCCCTTAATAGTTTTAGGATCCAGTTTACTACGACTATGAGGGTACACATGGAAAAAAACAGTGCATCCAAAAATTTTAGGAGAAATATCAGTTAATAACCGATTTTGAGGGTAGAATTTTTGAAGAATCATTTTAGGTGTGGAAAAATTTAAAGCTTTTGAGGGGACCCTGTTGATAAGGAATGCAACAGTAAGTATCGCTTCACCCCAAAAATGTTTTGGAACATTGCTAGAAAACATGAGGGATCGGGCAACCTCTAATAAGTGACGATTCTTTCTCTCGGCAATCCCATTTTGTTGAGGTGTATCTACACAAGTACTTTGATGTATGATTCCCTCCCTCATCAGAAAGGTAATTACCAAGGAATGAGTTAAAAAATTCTTTTCCATTATCAGTTCGAAAAATTTGAATCCCTGTGTCAAATTGAGTTTGAATCATCTTTTTAAAACATTTAAAAATATTTGTTACTTCTGATTTTTCCTACATAAGATAAATTCAAGTGAGCCTAGTATGGTCATCCACAAAAGAAACGAACCACCTAGCCTTTGTGATATTTGGAACCCTGGAAGGTCCCCAAACATCACTGTGAATGAGTGAGAAAGGTTTTGATGGTTTGTATGGTGAAATAGAATATGTGTTCCTAGTGTGTTTAGCCAACTGACAGATCTCACATTGAAAAGACAATGGATTTTTATTTCTGAACAAACTAGGAAATAATTTGGATAAGTATAGAAAGTTTAAATGACCTAGACGATAATGCCAAATTAAGATATCTTTTTCACTGTAAGAACCTGAGACTCTAGAGACGCTATTGCAACCTGCCCCACAAGCTATTAGAATAGATGGTGCTCCTATATAAGGTTTTGCTTTGAGATAGTAGAGTCCAGCACTGACTTCAGCACTGCCAATCGTCTTCCCCAAACCCTAGTCCTGAAAAAGACATAATTTAGGAGAGAATTTAGCAGTGTTCTAAAAATCGCTAGGCGCTACCTAGGCGGCGGGGTAGCGCCTAGCGATTTTTCGGCTAGGAGCCAATTAATCGGCGCCTAGGCGGTTCCTCGGTGGTCAACGGTCAACGTGTTGACCGCACCGTTGACCACCTGAAAAATTTTCCTGTATAACTTCTAAACAATATGAAATTAAATTATTCGAAACAAATAAGTAATTTCAAACACCAAACATTCCAAACAATATAAAACTAAGCTCCTCCGGACATCACTTTTCTATAAGCTCCTCCGGACATCACTTTTCCACATAAGATACATTTGACCCTGTCCAAATTCTTTGGGTCAATTAACACCCCAAACTCCCATCCGACATCATTTGACCTTCTTTTAAGCACTGATTCGGATGTGGATTGGACCGTTTGGTCCACTGAGGCTGCCGAGGACGCCATTATATTTATAACAACCTAGAAAAATTAACAAACATTTATGATTTATTTAATCATAATTCATAATCATAAGTCATAACATAAATAAAATTATACAACATTACAATTTACAACTATACAAATATTAAATCATCTATAAATTAATATATACATTAATATTAATTCCACCATAATACAACTAGTGTAACTATACAAAACTACAAATATAAAATATTATATCATCTATAAATTAATATTTAATATATACATTAAGTCATTAATATTAATTCCATAATATAACTATAGAAGAATTAAACTATCTATAAATTTTAAAAATCTCCTAATTCCTACATAAATAATTAAATATTAATTACAATTTACAACAAATACTAAAATAGTAAAACCTAAATCTTTATAACAATTTAATTTTTTTTTAATTATCATTTCAAGTTCAAATGTTCATAATAACATTATATTAATTATCAATGAAGACTAAATTAAAAATATTCACAATTTTATAAAAAAAAATTCATCTACACATTTTATCAAACACTTGGAATGCATAATATATTTAACAATCCTAACAACAATAACTCTTAAAAATAGTAAAATATACAAGAAACATACCTTAGAGATGGTTGTTGATGAAGAAAATGGAAAAAAAATTGATGATGATGGAGAGTTGTGTGCTGCCGAAGAACTGAAGAAGTGAGAACAGAGACAAAAAATTGATTTGTGGTTGCTGCTGCCTTCTGCCCGCTTCTGCCCATTTTTTGTGTTTTTGTAGCAATGCCAAAACGACGTCGTTTTGGCATTGTTTTTTTAAAACAGCCAAACGACGTCGTTTGGCCTTCAAAATTCAGAAAAAAAAAAAAAAACCAAACCTGCAGCTACCGACGTCGTTTTGGCGAGGAATTTCAGAAAAAAAACCTCTCCGCGGCCAGGCGGCCGCGGAGAGGAACTCGGCCGCCTAGGCGACCGCGTTCTACGCGGCTGGGCGGCCGCGTAGACCGACTCGCCCGCCTAGGCTGCCGCCTAGCATTTTCTAGGCGGGCGTCCGCCTAGAATGGCCGAATCGGCCATTCTCTCCTCGCCGGCCGGCCGCCTAGCGCCTAGGCGGCCGACTACGGCGACTTTTAGAACACTGGAATTTAGCTACACAATTCTGATCGTGGGTCAATTTTCTCACTGATAAAAGATTGCAATCCAATTTAGGCACAAATAATACTGAGTCAAGAGTGATGGTGTTAGTGATTGCCACTGAATCAACCCCAGCAACCGTAGATAGGGACCCATTTGCTATGCGAATATTGAGATTATTATGACAGGGAGTGTATGTTGCAAAAACTTTAATATCACCTGTCATATGCTCTGATGCGCCCGAGTCAACAATCCAACTCTCATTGTGGACTTGTTTTGCATTAAGGGCAGTCAGATGGTTACTTGAATGCGCCAAGGATCCTGAAACAATAGATTGCTGGTGGATCAAGTTTGGGAGGAGGTCTGGATTGTTTACCAAAATGGAAGAGGTAGACATGTTTGGAAAGAAAAAAAAAAAAAAAACACTTGCTACCGGAATGAGCAGTAAAAAAAAACTGTATGTGTTTTGGTGACTGCCGGAATGAGCAGTAATGAACAGGTGGGTGTTTAGGAATTTTGACGCTGCCAAAAAATATAATTAGGCTGCTGGAAATGTATAGGCTGCCGGAAATGTATTTAGGCTGCTGGAAGGCTGCCGGAAAGAATCTTAGGCTGATTTGCGGCCGAATGCTGCCGGAAATAGCAGTAGGAGGCTGTCGGAAAGTCTCGAGGCTGATTTGCTGCTGGAATTAGGGTTTCAGCCAGAAAAAGGGCTAGGTTTTGGCCGGAAAAGGAAGATTTAGGGTTTCAGCCAATTAGGGTTTTGGTTTCGGCTGGAAAAAGGGCTGGGTTTCTGCCGGAAAAGGCAGATTTAGATTTTCAGCCGAAAAAGGCGTTTAGGGTTTGCTGGCTACCTGAAAAGAGAGGTTAGGGTTTTTGGCCGAAAATGACTTTAAGACATTTAGGGTTCAGAGGATGATCTGATACCATGAAGAATTAGGCTTAGTGCCTTAATTTTATTAACAGAGCAACTAGAATTATATACACAGCAGCTAGGGCAACACATTAACTAGAGAATCAAATCCCTCTAATCTAGTTCCTAACTAAGGAAAGAATAATCAACATTAACTACAGAATAATCAACATTAACTCTATACAATCTGTGCAATCAACAGTTTTCTTGCTATTTAGCGCGATTCTATGTCTCAGCTCCAGGCTTAGATAATGGTCAGTCATCACCTGTTGTTTCGAGGATGCAATTAGTTGGTGGAAGCTCTTTTCCAGGTAAATTGAGATTAGTTTTTTATATTATTGAGTTATTTTAGTTGTTTTGTTTAAAAAAAAATCTTATAAGCTCTCTCACTATTGTGTTATGCTTATGCTTCACAATAAACTATAAGTTATATTCTGCATCTTTGCTAATGACCCGTGAATTATATTAGTTTGATCATAATAGCCATTTTCAGTGGTAAAAATAATTCCAGAATTTTGTTTTTGAAAAAAGAAAAATCTTATAAGTTCTCTCTCTCTTTCGATCGTGTTATTCTTATGTGTCGTAATAAATTGTAAGTTATATTTTGCATTTTTGCTAATGACCTTGAATTAGTTTGTTAATCCATAATAGCCGTTTCAATAATAAAGTAATGCCAGACATTTATGGTTCTGTTTTTTTACTTCGTTTTACCAAGGTTCTTACTGTATTCTTATTGTACTTAACAGGTGATGTGATGAGAGATAGTATGGGAATGTCATGGGGCAATCTGCCTCCGTCACTAAAGCCTCCTCCAGAGGGTGGATATCCGCCTCTTCCTTTTGTTGACTGGGGATAAAATGTGAGCGCTTTCATATGTTTTCATTTCATGCCTGTAAAACGAGGCTTCCATATCTACTTTGTTAGCTTGGCTATGTGTTTCCTGTAGTTACATTTATGTCATGTTAAGATATGGTTTATGTAGACAAATGCTGATTACTTATTTATTTAGCATGTTTGTTATATGTTTTTTCCCCCTTTATTGTTGATATCATATAACCCATTTAATTCAGTGGTTTGTCTTAATTGCTTATTACAAGAGAAGTAAGATTGTTAATCTAGAATCTTTGGTTTCATAAAGTTTGTTATGGTTGTTTGTGAAAGTGCTTTTGAGTAAAATGATTTTTTGTAAAAACATCTAAACAAGCTTTCTGAAAAAAACACTTATTAGAAAACTTCTCAAAATAGTATCTATTAAGCGCTTCTTCGAAAAACAGTCTTAACTGATTTTTTTATTTATTTTTAACTCAAAAAACTCTACTGTTCTTATTTAACTAAACACCACAAAATAAACACAAAAGCACTTTCAACAATTGGTGAAGAAGTTCCTTTAGAAATACCAAAAAGTACTTCCAAACACACTTCAAATGAATGAGCATGGTAAATACTGTTGTTGGGCCCTTTCCTTATTTATCAGTTTAAGCTTTTGGGTCTATTGGTAACTAACATGGTATCGGAGTCTTGAGTTTGAGTCTCCATGTTTGATTATATTTGAATTTATTATTTGTGCTTTGAATTTGTTATACGTTTGTGTTTGAGCTCATGTCACGTGATTAGTCTGTTAGTCTTGCCAATGGGGGAGTGTGTTAGAGTGTTTAAATACTCTTGTTGAGCCCTTTTCCTATCAGCTTAAGCTTTTGGAATTGTTTATATGTACGCATAAAATTCGTTGCAGGTTGTAAAAGACGACTTGTTTAAGCTGGCCACTGATATATGCAGTCAGTTTACTGAGAAACTTCTGAAGCATATTTGTCACGGTACTCCTCTGCTCCTTCCGAGGTTGAGTTCTTAGTTTCTTTCACCCTCCCCTGCTAGAACTTCAAGAAGAGTGTTTTTTCCACTCCCTGTAAAAAACTTGATCTATGAATTTATGTTTTCTACCTTGTTAACTATGAAATTTTATTAGTCAATATTAAATGTCCACTTTGGAGTCCTTTTGTACAAAGAGCTTTTAGTGAAAGTGTTTTCTGTAGAAGCACTTATAAGCGATTTTATAGAAATATATGCTCTTCTTCGGAACAATCTTTAAATATTCTTTTTGAGAACTTTTGTTTATTTTCAGTGAAATACTATAAACTTGACCCACTAGTATTCTTAACTATGTAAAGTGCTTCTGGCAATTCTATAAGTATACCAGAAGCACTATGACCGTGACAACTATGCCGTGGTATATATGAAATTTATCAGTCGATTAAGCGTGCACTTGGGAGTCCTTTTGTACAAAGCTCAGTGAAAGTGTTTCCTGTCAAAGCGTTTGTATAGAAGTATATGCTAATTGCTTCTTCAAAACAATCTTTGAATGCTTCACGGAGAACTTCTGTTTATTTTCAGTGAAATACTATAAATTTGACCCTAGATAGTGTTTTTGACTATGTAAAAGTGCTTTTGGTGATTCCAAAAGTCCACCAGAAGCACTGTGATTGAGACAATGATGCCCCCACTTGGTGCACCAAGTGGAAGAGTAATTGAACCAGTCATTATGTAGCCATCCACACCCTTGAGATTCTGCAACCATGTTGAATTCTTGCCATAAAGAAGAGTCTTTAGTGGCCCAACAAATCATCATTATTTCCAAATGTCTCCAAGTCATTCATTTCAGAAATCTCAAACATCTTTTGAGTACTTGATCCCAGAAAATCGAATCTCCTGCAAAATATGCAAATAGTATTGCAATCTATTAGCTTAAAGAATTCAAGGAGGTCTGTTAATGCATAGAGAAGATCAGAAGACGCACTTAACAATTTGTTGGTGCAGACGTTTGTATTTTATTAAAAGAATTAGATTTTAAATTCTTAAGAATTTTTTTTTTTTTTTTGCAAAACAATATAAAATTCGAAATAAATCCATTTGTGCAATGAAACTAATGGATGAATGGGATTTGACATCCAGACTTTTATTTAAATTAAAACGTTTGCCACCAGAAAATGACTAAATATACTAATGTATGTATTGTAGATTCTAGAATCTACATGTAGGATACGGGACCTACGGTCGGATTGAGAGGAGGCTTATAATCTGTAAAATAAGACCAATGGGGTCGAGCTCTTTGGGACACCGAAATGGTGTCAGCCAAATAGTCTCCGACGCCCAAGTTAGAAGATGTATTTGAGATGGAAAATAACGAAAGAGTACTACCTGAAATGGTCTGAGCGTCAAGCATAATGATAGGTACGTCAAGCGTAATATACTTGTGGAAAGGTCGTGCGTTCACTAGATATACTGATTGTTAAAACTGTCGAACGTAGTACTACGGGGACTTGGGGTCGACAATGTCAAGGTATGACTGGATTGTATTGAGTATATTGACAGCTCTTGTGCAATGCGCATGACCCAACATATAGAGCTTGTTTAGTATTTATAAGGGGTGGGTAGTGACTGTTGGAGGTAATCGGGTTAGTTGAGTCATCGTGGACTCTGTTATAGACTTGGTCAAAAGCTGACTTAGTCCATGTGTGTGTAGCTGATCAGCCTCAAAGGTAATTGGGCCCGCTTTTGGATTTGGGCCAGACTTTTGGATATAAACCTTTTGGGCTATTTTTATTCCCACAGTGGCACTGGGTCATCTTGATCGTCATCTTCAGAGTCTGAAACCTAGAAATGCTTATCATCCGGGACATCCGCATTGGCATGATTACCTCCTATGGTGGCCTGTTGGACCATGTCTGAACTGCCTGCCACATCATCCAAACTATGCATGTTCTCTGTTTGAATACCATCCATTTGGTACAGGCAAGGGACTTGCATGATATCTTGAAAATACCATCTATCGATCTTATGCGGGTATGGTACCAATCTCTCATGTGCATACATCGGATATCGTCAAATAAATACCACAAAAAAATTAGTTTCATCAAAGTTTATCCATCACAAACTGTAATGATATATTTCATCCTAATTACTTACCTGCCGTGTTACATGTTTACGGATTTTAGGCTTGTTTAGCCGCTTGTTAAAGTGCCATTTTAATATCCGAGGATATGGGTCTGCGATATTACTAAGTTTAGTAAACTTTGCAGCAAACAGCGGAATGACCTCTAAAGCGAATATCTGTACAATATGAGAAATACATTAACAAAGTACTTAAGAGTGCACAACAAAATATTTTTGATATATGAAAATAATTGTCCACTAACCATCAATGACCATGTGAATCCGTATACATTGTATATGTCTTTCATATACTTCTTTTCCCTTTCTCCAGCGATCTAGATTCGAACCTCGTCGCTCGACCGTTCAACGCAGACATGAAGGACTTAATAGAGTATGAATACATTAGTGTGCCCCACGGGAACTCACTAGACAACGTCAAGTCCTCCACAAGTCATCTCTACCAGGTAGGTACAATGGCCCTCTTCTCGTAACCGTATATAAATCTGTGGAGAATCAACAATAAAGATAGCTTCACAACATTATCAGGGGCATCAAATTGACCGAGTTAGACCTTTGCCTTCACTTCCTGGACCTAAACCAAGTAAGCACCGCCAAAATACCGCTGGTGAATCCCATCCTCTAACGATTCATATTGACTCGTATCCGGGACCTCCCCGAATTTAAGACCAATGACCAGGCATAACTCAACCCTAGAAAATCTGACGTTGTAGTTCCCTAAACAAAAATGCATCTCACTACTCGGGCCATCATGCCATATCTCTCTCAAATGGAGCTCGTGCAAAAGCATATCAAAAAAAGTCATGTCTCAAGACATCATCAAAAAGTGACTGAAACAGGACTCCATAAACCTCCTCATCTGCTCCCCACCATCATCGATTTTTGATAAAGCTATATCTATTATCTCCAAAGTCTCAATGTGACTGTGCTGAATTTTCCCACCGTCAAACCATTTCACCTCAGAGGTTTTCAGTCTCTTGCTATAATTAACTATCTGACATTATAAAATAAAAATGTTAACATCAAATCCTTTACTAAGGCAGATCTAATTAGATCACGACCAAGGAGTCCATATTTAGGTCAAGGCCAAGTGACTTCACTTGGCCATGATCTACACGGACCGTTTGGCCGTGATTTATTTAGATTATGGAAAACAAATCAGAGCTAAATATCATCATACCATTTTCAAGACAAATCCTTACTGATTTCTTGACAGGCCCCTAACTTACTATCTCTCATTAGGTAGCCTGCCGGCACTCCACGGTAGCTCCCCAGTCGAGGCTTGTCTCGCTGAACAGCTTCCGTGAAGCTAAGCCGTTTCTTTATTCTGAATCTGAGCATAATTTTTTTTTTTTTTTTTTATACAAAACTATTTTATAAAATTTTTGGCAAAACCTCCTCTATTTTTCTGAAATTACCAAATCTTGGAGACCTGCATAAAAACTTGAACACTTCTATAATCTTTCAAATCTCAACTACTGTGGACCTCTGGTCCATTTCCACAAACCACAACTCAAACAGTTTAAATATTAAAGTTAATAATTATCAAAATAAATAAATCAAATCTTTAGATAAAATACTTATACACTTAAAACAATATTAAAATACAAATTAAACAATTTAAAACATCATATATACTTGTAAAACAGTCACAGCATCCTTTGACTGGTCCTGCTGGTCTTCGGCGTCCCTGCAATGTCTGCACCTGTACCTGGGGAGGTTGGTGTATAAAACATAAAAACTATAATGAGCTAAACAAGCTCAGTGAGTGTTATCATTTTACTAAACAATTCTAACATTTCTGAATTAACCTCCCGAAAAACTTTACTGAAAAGGATAGAATCTTATTTTCTGAAATCTATACTGAAATAACTAATAATCTGTTTCCAATAAAAGTTGTACTGAAACCTCTTTTATAAAAACTAATCTGAAATTTATATATTGAAAGCTCTCATAAAACTATACTGAAATCTATTTTTTGGAAACTGTTCTGAAATCGAATTCCAGAAAACTGGAAAACTAAGAATATATATACATATACTTTTACTAAAAATTGAAAAACTGAAATTATATCTTTTCTGAAAACTGAAAAGTTAAAAGAATATACTTTACTGAAAATACTTTTCTGATAAACTTTTCTGATAAAACTTTTCTAATAATAATATAATTTTCTGATAATACTCTTCTGATGAAATATTTTTCTGATAATAAACTTTCTGAAAACTTATTCTGTCAAGATCTATCTCCTGAAATTAATGTATTGAAATCTGTAATCATCTGTTTTCTAAATACTGTACTGAAATCAGTAATAAATCTGCTTTCTGAATGTTGTACTGAAATCAGTAATAAATATACTTTCTGAATACTGTACTTAAATCTGTTTTTCTGAAAAGCTAGACAAGCTTAACGCATAAAACTCTTAATTTAATATTCTGTACTGATAATCTGAAAATATTTCTGGCTTGGCTTCTGTATCTGAAAACCCCATATGGACCCCTAAACTGCGCTGAACTCATAGGTCCACTAACTGCGCCGTACCATATGAGCGGGTCACAGGGCGACTAACTGCGCCGTCCACTGTGACATCTGATATAAGTCACGAGGCAACTAACTGATGTGCTCAACGTGACATCTGATAAAAGAAATCTCATTGTCTATGTGTGAATGTTGCATCGCATGCATATAGCGAGACAACACCCCAATGTGTGAGCGACTGACAGACTCAACCCCCCTAGAGTTAGCGGACTGTCCCCCCCTTAACTTACCACACACAATTGGGATGTACCGGTCGGGTCTAACTGCTAATAACTAATCTGATCTGAATCTGAAGGGTAATCCATGAGTTTGAAAACTGTTTTCTTTATTTTGAAAACTAGCTTTTAATCAAAAACCATGGAATATATATATATATATATATATATATATATATATTAAATGAATATAAAATTTAAATTTCTGAGATATATAATGACTTTAACTAAACACATTTAAATCAACAATTATATGCGAAATCACAAAATACTAAATCAAACTTAAAGAAAATAAACTAAATATAATTCAACTGAAAATCTAATTTTACACTAACTTAAATAAAAATATTAACTTGCTAAACTTTAGATAAAATATATTGCTAAAATAAAATATACTTTGCTTTAAAAATAAATTTTACACTCACTGGTTTCGGGTTTTCCTCTAAGCTTGGCGCTCTGGTTCTTTCGTCTCATTGCATTTCTTGCCTTTCCATAACGTTTCTTTTTCTCCCATACTACAGAGATTTCTCCCTGACGTAATATATTTTCAAATAAATCATTCATATAAATGCAACAACTAATACAACAACTCTATTAACACGTTTAACACTTTATTTTTCAATTTCTTCTATTCTAATAGAATCGATTACGTTTAATTCGCTAAAAATCATATCTCTATAATTATATATCTTGAATCATTCAATTTCTCTTAAATTGAACCTCATACATCATAATCTAATACATTTTCTTGGATTTCTAAACACCAATTGGTATCAATTCATACAAATACAATATCTAATACTTAATAGCTCATCAATTGAAATTTCTACACTAGTAACATTCGATTTCTACACAAATGCTCATTCTAATCTTTATTAATTTCACATAAATAAACTTCTTTCACTTAACAACATCAAATTCAACTTCATAAAATACAATTAAACTAATTATAGCTTCAATTTCAATTTCTATTAAAAAATTCTCAAAATTAGTGATTCAATTTCACTCCAAACACAACATTATAACAAAACTCATAATATAAGTCACTAATTTGAGAATCATTTTGATTTCTTACTTAACGATTCTAAATTTACACTATCAATTAACTCAAAAACACTCAAATTACTCAATTAATATCTTAATTTAACAATTCAAACTCAAAATCATCAAATCCTCAATTCTTTAACTTACAAATTTTCTTGATTTTCATTCTAATCAACTCCAATTAAATTTCTAATTTAATACCAACTCAATATAAATCTCAAATACCAAGATATGTGGTAATTATGGACAGTCCCGTAACCACATAAATTTCCAATTCAACACTCACCTCAAAGTTCTGTATCTGCATATATTTATTTTTAACTTAAACTCAAAATACCTTATTCAAAATCAAATCGAATTTACTCTAACAATATTTTCAGCACTTATACATATTTATTCTAGGTTCATAACAACTCCAATAATTATATTTCTCCATAATTGAGTCCCTAAAATCAATCAAATACAATCTTTTATTCAATTTTGAAACAAGAACAATATCAATCCTTAAATCAATTAATTACCCATAATTTATGTACTGTCCCAATTTCATTTCAACCATAAAATTTCTTTATATAACTCCATTAGTGAAAGCCCATAACAATTTATATACTAACAACACTTTTGGAGCACAAGCAAAATCTCAATTTGTTCAAATACTAATTACTAGTTCTAAAACCCAAGGAATATCATCAATACTAACCTGATTTTGAAGTCACCAATTGAGGATCAAATTCTTTTTCTCTATTTTCTCCTCTTCTCCTCCTTGCTGGCCGAAATTCATCTTCTTCATTTCTCTGTTTTTTTTTTTTTTTTCTTCTTCCTTCTTCTTCTCTCGGTTGACAGCTCTCTCTCTCCCTTCTTTTCTCTCTTTTTCTTTTCTTTCTTCTTTTCTTTCTTTGCCTATGCACGATTTTGCCTCTCTTTTTGTTCTTGTCTCACAGCTGCTTTCTTTTTATTTGTTTTGTTGTTTGACTTGTTTCATGGATGAGAATTTGCCACTTGTCATACCTACATGAGTTCTTATATTTGTCACTTGCCCCTAAATCTTTTAAAATCAAAATGTGACCACAACTTAAAAACTAATCATATAAATTTGATCCACAATATTATAACTTACAAATTAATCCATAACAATCCACTAACTTTTTTTCATAAAATCTATTTCAACTTACTTTTTCATCAATTAATTAAATCACAACCTCATATTTTAAAAATATATTTTGACTTCCAATAATTATTCTTCATACTCCAATTTATAGAAATCTTTACTATGTTCTCCAAAACTTATAATTTAAATTTCTTATATACTTTATGGAACCTTATTAATCATCTGGAACTAACCCTTTTCGGAAACTTTCGGATCCATCCAATAAATTCTATTACAGTACCGTACAATCCATTCTGAAAAAATATATTACAATATCTATATGTGTACAGTACAATCTATCGGGAGGTTGTATTACATTTCTCTTCAAAACAACAACATTAATCACCCCATTTCAAATCAAAACAAATAACAAACAACAAAAAACACCAACTTCACAACTCAAATCACCATGCAACTCAATTTCAAAATAACTATCTACACGTTTTAACATCAATCATTTGTCCCCAAAAACACTGAAAATGAAATGAGCAAACAACATGCAGTCTCTGTGTTTGTTGCCGCGTCCGTTACCTATTTCGTTCGTCCTCCACAAGCCGCCTCAACCCTCCCTCACTTTCGCCATTGTCTACTCCTTTATTGATGTCATCGTTGTCGGTCGACCTTCCAAGTTGTTTTGGGTTTGAAGTGGTTTTTGGTTTTAGAGAAAGCAAGTGGTTTGTGAAAGTGGTTTTTGGTTTTATAAAAAAATTTGTCTGCTGGTTTTTTATAAAGACAAATAGTGATGAATGGTGTTGCTCGATTTATTTTGGATTTGCTTTTTGACCGAATCAATCAGCTCCATACTTGTAGGTGCTATTTTTACTCAATTTTATAACTTGATGCTATTTTTATAAACTGAATCCAATTTAGTGCTATAAAAAGAACTCTTCTCACATACTCTCCTTATTAAGTTCAAAATTTAATTCATTTCTACTCAAGTAAAATCTTAAAATTTTTACCAATTCAATCGTGTAACTTTCATGCTCGTTCCCACCCTATAGGGATGGCCGCAGTTATAGAACCAACAGTTCTAATTCTAGAACCGACAGTTCCGATTCTTTTGGGGGGAACCGAAATTGGAACCGTGGGATACTGATTCTAATTCCGGTTCCGAAACCAGATAGGAACCGACGGTCTCGATTCCTGATCCAATTTCCAGAACCCACGGTTCCAAACCGGTTCCAGTTCCAAATTTTTTTAAATATTTTTTTAAAAAAATTAAAACCGGAACTGACGGTACAGTCACTTTTTGAACCGGCGGTTCCAGTTACTAAAATTGAAGAACTGAAACCATTAGTCCCGATTCCAAACCGGAACCAGACCGAGATGGTCGGTTCCGATTCGAAACCGTCCGGCAGTTCAAACCGAACCGGAGCCATCCTTACCACCCCACCCTGATGCTTGTTTACGCACTTAGCATGGAAATTAGGGTTCGTATACTCGAATGGGACTTATCAGAAGCTAAGCATTTATGACCAATCTAAAATACTAGCTTGTTAGATGGTAGTGCATGCTCTCTCTTACAAGCCTAGGATTCAATCTACTTCTTAACAAAGAAATGTATGTAATCAACATAAGAGAGGCTTCCAACAAATTACAAAAATGTTAAAAGAGAAGGTTTCTGACAAATTTCGAAACCATATAAGTTTCATCTTCCTCATAATCAAGTTTATATCAGTACTCAGGAAAACTCGCCAGAGTCAAAATGGTCGATATTCGTCTATGACTCTTGATAAACAAGAACCAGAATTGAACCAAAAGGAAGTTGTAATTGCCAAGGACTTATCTCATCTCATACTCCAACTAATCATGGCATCTCCTCTTTCCATAGTTCATGATCATATGCTATTAAATTACGCGCTTTCGAAGAAGAACGAAACATGCTTCATAAACAAGAAGAAAAATTGAGCAAATGCAGCGGAGACAACAGCAGACACAAGTTTTTATTCACATATGAACACAAGCAAGACTGCCAGAACTGAGTCAAAACCTCCTGAAAACACACCAAAGAAGATACAAGAGATGCAAAAGTGGTACGAATGCGTTTTTTTTTCTTCCCCTTTCACAAACACTAATCTTTTATTGAAGGCATCTCGATAACACGCATCCATCCATCCACCTTCACAAACATAGCCAATTACAATACAAGTATATATAAGCACCAGGACATAAAGATGTGGGTGGATGACACAAGAAGTTCGCTAATATAAAGAAGCAAGAACCTCCAACAAGGAAGCTGCAAATTGCATTTGGGTCTCCTCGTCTATGGTTAAGAAGAGAGGCACATGAACAAAGAGCGATTTTGTCCCATTCTGCTCAGCAAAGCGAAGGGAATGATAGTAGACGTAGTTGCATACGAATCGGCCAGCATCATCAGAGGAAATGACCTCATAGCTCTTCTTCACCAAGGCTTTTGTAATATCCTCAACAGGTAAAGAAGTCTGCAAGATGTTAGAATTAAAAAAAAAAAAAAAAAACATTTAGAACCATGTTGTGAGAAATCAGTTGTCCTAGCTATGAAATGCAATTTAAAATCAAGAATCAATTATCTACAAACTAACATAAATTTGGACTTGAATCACTTTTAATAATTAAAGTAAAAAAATAAATAAAATAAAAAAACCTAGAGCTTTTACGTAGAATGCATGATTACAAATGCTAGAGCAATTTATCATTTTAGCAGCTGATAAGCATATGTTCATGAAATTAAGAAACTTGCAAGCAGTTTATCTTCCACTACCAATAAAAAACATATATTTCCACACCATTGCATTCTATGTGATGTAAAAAAAAGAACCCATAAAATGAGCAAGAGAATTACAAAAGAATCGTCCAAGTATGCAACAGAATTGGTGCCATTTAGGACCATAACGCAATCCCAGCCTTTCTAAATAACAATAATCTGTACGTCAAAATGGGTATTGTTTAGCACTAAATTATTCACAGTTAGCACATAAGGTTAACTCCACAGGAACCTGATGGAACATATAGGCAAAAATTAATAATGTAATCATAAAATCCCATCTACCTTTCGGACTCGTGATATCTCACCATCTGCAGGAATAATTGGTACTTTCTGCAGAAGATAAACTAAGTTCCGTTAGATGAAATATCCAGAGAGTCAAGAAAAAGAAAAAAGGAAGAGGAACTGCACTTGCACCAGAACAAAATTTGGGATATATCTAACCTGAGGTTTCCATCCCATCTCATCCGGACATCGAAAAGTAGCTTCATTAACAGCTTGTTGCTCGATAGCGAATCTTATCGCACCACTATTAACGCCAAAATGAAGCTGCACAAACATTGTTATACAGGGTAAGAAATATAAGTGCACAGATGTCATAGGAAACAAGCTCAATTGCAACTAAGACACAGTCTTGGCACAATGCATCTCATTTGCTTCTACAATCAATCTTTTCATTTGCGTAGACAAAACCTCTCAAGGAAAGCATGAAAGCATCTAAATCTTAAGTCCAATAACAAAAGTCACAGCTCATGAATGTGATCTCTTTCCGAAGTTATATCGAGAACTTTATTGATGACAAGTGGAACTGCTCGGTTCATATACAAGCAAAAAAATAGGGGCCAGTCATGATTTCTAGTCTCATACTAGATTTTTTTACTTAGGAACTAATAGTAGGTTCAACGGATAAGATATACTGGACCCTGAATAAACAGTGAAATGAGAAATACGAATATAAAAGTTTCTCAGCACATAATCATGATTGTAGCACTATGTTAGCAATTTTTCTTCTTCTTTCCATGACGAATAGTATTGATGTTTATAACTATGCATAATCTTAGTTGACAAAAGGGATACACTCGTTCTACTCCACAAAAAGTTAATTCGTGTTACTAACAAACACTTCTAAGATGTACTTTCCGGCTTTCTGCAATGCCAAATGGAGTCCTGCAATTTCTGTATATATGCTAGCAGAACTACCTATACAAAGAAAAAAATCTGAAGACAAATAATTGAACTCATATGCAGAATTATGAAGAACAATAAAACGAAACAAGATGACAGCTCACCCAAATATTTCTTCTCGAACTCGATGCTTCCGAATCCTTCTCACTTATGGCAGATTGCAACGTCTGGTAAAGAGAAGCAAGTGCTCCTTGTCCTGCAGTCTCAAGAACAGTACAACTCCCCAGAATTAGTCCTTTTGGCATACCCTTTGTCTTCATATACTCTTTTAAATTACTGACAATTCTCTCGGTTGGATTTTCCGAGACTCCATGGAATTTCTTAAACCCTGTCACATGGATCGTTACTGCCGGTGGCCCTTCGGACCCCATTAGCTTGCTATCGAGATGAAAATTACAATATGCTGCTATAGCATGAAATAATCGAAACTAATGTCTAAATGCCTGCATTAACAAACGTAAAACGGAGTTTCATCAGTCATATAACCAGAAACACACAAGCATGATGCAATAATAACTCATAACATCCAGCAAGAACCACACTCCTCAGATCTCAACAGCATCTAATCCTCAACAAAATCATATAAGCACCCTCCAAAATTTATTTGTCACTAAAGATTAATAACTATCATTTATTGATCGCATAAAACTTCTAAGTAACAAAATTTAGCTTTATAGTTTACGATATGTTCGTTCGACCTTATCCTAACGTGATCAATGCCATAATGAAACAAACAAGCACAGATGATGATACATTGAAGGCACAAAATTGCTTAGTCAAACCAATTTCAGTTGCATATTCAATTGAAATGACCAACCCCAGAAGGTTCTAATCTTTTATATATATATATATATATATGAAAAAAAAAAGCCTCTGTAACTTTCACAAACGTTGCATCAATTCCCTGAAAAATCCAACATTTCTAGAGATAAACTAGAGGTAACATCAAAAGTGATAGCCAGAATAGCCCAAACAGCAGAAAGAACATGTGATGCTATTGCTAAAATTCTCCAAACAAGCTGAGAAACAATGGAAAGATACCAAATTTCAAAGCAAATATACAACAACCCACTTTCTAAAAATCCATATGATTACTAATTTAAGCCTGGTGATCTGATCCAAAATCAAAGAACACACACTTAAAAGACAGACTATTATTTTAAAAACAAAAACAAACCCCCCCAGTCTAGTTGATCACAAGATTAGTTATAATGAAACCACCCCAACCCCCCCCCCCCCCCCCCCCCCCCCCCCCATATCAATCGGATAATTGATCAGAAACCAAAACAATCAGAGATATAAAAACCCCAGAAAGAAAAACCAATCTACCTTAAAAAAAAAACAACACAAATTAGACTCTGAAACTAAAACCATGTGTTTAAGAAGTCAATGGTTTATTATCATCCTCACCTGTTAAAATCATCAACAAAAAAGAAAGAAATCCCCAACAAAATAAAAAGCAAAAAATAAAGGCAATGACCCAACCACCAGTCTTATCTTTTGATTTAACTGGAGACTAAACTGATAAAGATTCCTATCACCTTAAGAGTTAAGAGATAGAGATAGAGATAGAGAGAGAGAGAGAGAGAAAATAAAGAACGTGGTAGTGGAAGGTCACTTTCAAAGAACCAAAAAATAAAGTGGAAAAATAAATTACAAATAATAATAATAATTATTATTATTATTATTATAATCATAAACACACAAGTGTACCTCATACATTCTATTACAGTTGTACCTCATACATTGATGATTATATTTTCTGGAGTTTACAACTTTGTATTTCACTAATTTGTAAGATTCGTTGTGTTTTTTTTTCCCTTGTCCTTGTGCTTGTGTTTGTGTTTGTGTTTGTGTTGTGTTGTGTTATGTTGTGTTGGATATGGATTGGGTTGTTTATCCAATGGCTTGTTGTCGTATTAGAAACATGTAACATGATTTGTGTTTGGTCTTTTTATATGAGAAATGACCAGAAAAAGTTTTTTTTTTTTTTTTAATTTGATTTGAGGATTGTTTAGGATCATGGGCGGTTCTATTGCTATTGTTATAGATATCAGTACTTAGGAGAGTCAATTTTTTTTTTTCAAAACCAATGCTTAAATACGATACAAACGGGTAATTTAATATCGTATATCTACTATAAATAGTATATAAAATTTTCAACCGTAACTTACCGTGATTATTTTAAAATTATAAGTAGTATTAAACTAATTATAATATTATTTTAATTCGGTTCATACGGTTGGTTATATTATTTTGGGCCGTATTAAAATCTTATTGGGCCCAGTCCGGCCCATGTAACAGACAAGTTTGGACATTTTTTTTTTTTGTTTTGAAGGAAAGTTTGGATACTTTTGATCTAAGGACTTGCTTGCATTTATTGCTAAAGTCACTGCTAAGTGTCAACCTCATCTTGTGAGTTGGTTCCTCGGCCTTTGATCGCCGTTGAATTTGCATACCGACAAAAATTCTAGGTTCTAACTTCTAACTTCTAACGCTCCCCTCCACAACCATCTTCGATGCTTCCTATGATTTGAAAACCTTTAAACCTTATATAGTAACCGAAAACAGAAGGCAAAGTATGTCCGTGTCGTTTTCACATTTCTCTAGTGGTAGTGGATTGCCTCTCACTGCTCGTAGCTTCCCGGTTAGTTTGTATCTTGTTGTTATCAGCTCTAGACTTGGTTAAGTGAAATGGGTTTGTTTGGTTTCTTTCAAAATGGATGGAAAGTAAAAGAAAGTTATTATTTTTAGTTTATGAACTTTGTATTATCAATTTAAGACTTGGTTAAATGAGGTGGGCTGTTTGGTTTCTTGGAAAATGGCAGGAAAGTGGAAGAAAGTTGAGATTTTTAGTTAGTGATCAGTTCTAGCCTTTGTGAAATGAAGTGGGTTGTTTGGTTTCGTGGAAAATGGTAGGAAAGTGGAAGAAAGTTGAGATTTTTGGTTAATGATCTAGACTTAGTGAAATGAAGTGGGTTGTTTGGTTTTCCTGGTAACTGGTAGGAAGGTGATAGAAAGTTTAGATTTTTAGTTTATTATCAGTTCTAGACTTTTTGAATGAAGTGGGCTGTTTGGTTTGTTGGAAAATGGTGGGAAAGTGGAAGAAAATCAAGTTATCTAAGCTACAAAATTTTATAATACTTGATTCCTACCAACACTTCTATTGAATATATTGTTCACATATTGTGTTGTAATGACTAGATTGTAAAACTATCAGCTGCCTACATAAGATTACTATCATTTATGACTTATAGATTGAGAGTTTCATTATTGATAATTGCATGAGAAATTTGGACAACTTTACTTTATATTTTTGGACTATTGGATCTGCAGTCTTTGGCACGCACATTTGTACAAATGGGTACAAGTATCACAAATTTAGTGGAATGATAGATTGTCACATATTGGTTATGTGATCCTATATGAGTGCCCAAAGTATTCTAATAGTGTGATTTTTTTTTTTTTTTTTTGGTTTTTGTTGTATGTAGATTGCACCAAACAATATTCACACTCTGTCAAATGGTTGTTTTGTGCACTATGGAGGAGCTGCGAATATTTGCCAAAGGTTTTGTGGGTTAAAGTATTGGTTAACTAAGAGCCTAAAACTTAAGCATTGGAATAGAAAGCTTGGACCAGTAGATGAGTTGAAGATTATAAAGAATCAAGATAAAGATGGGTTAAGTAACCATTTAGAAACAAGTTTATCAAATGGACAGGATTCTGAAGGTGTTTCAACAATATACGAGCCTAACGGTTAGTATTTACAGTGACTGCTGGATTGTTTTTATAATAATTAGTGATTGTCTTTCCGTGTAGATTATATTCTTGTTATATATTTTGTAATCCTTTGAACTTTAGAAGAATGTATAGGCAATTTTTCTCAAATACTATGATTTGAAACTAACAAGGCTTTAATTGTGAAATCTACAGATTCCACTGAAGAAACGAGGAGAACAGCTTCACCTATACAGACACATCCCTTGAATTTTCCTGTTGAGGGTGGTAGAGCACCCTCTCTTTGTATTGCTGTTATAGGAGCTACTGGTGAGCTGGCACGTAGGAAGATTTTTCCAGCACTATTTGCTCTGTATTATAGTGGCTTTCTTCCTGAGGTATGACTACTCCGATTTCTTTGCTTTGTAGGCTTTTCAACCTTTTTGCCAAGAATTGTTTTTGATAGTCTTTCTTTCTTCTTCAAGTCTGGTTTTTTTTCCCCTTAGGTTGTGATTTTATTTTGTTTTTCCTAAAGATTGTACTAATTGTGTGGTTATTGGCTTCTCTTCTTATTTGACATGCTCCTAATATTATACGGTCTAACTATATACCTCAATAAATTAAAGGAAGTTTTTTTTTTTTTTTAAGCATTTGATTAGCATCTAAACATGTTCCTAACATATTTATGGATATTTTCATGGCTGCAGAATGTAGGAATCTTTGGTTATTCAAGAAAGAATTTGACTGATGAAGACCTGCGATCCATTATAGCTTCAACTTTGACTTGTCGCATTGATCATCGGTATGCTGCTTCTATCACCGCACAAATTCATTTTCCTGCTGTTAAGTTTTTCTGTTCTGAATCCTTGAGTTCCTAAATTAAACACACCTAAAATTTTCTAATGGAATCTGCATGTGATGCTGTAAGCTGCCTGCTTACTTATTATTCATGGATGACAGTTCTTGACCTCCAGCAGATACAATTTGATTTACATATAATTTGGGGATATTTTTGGGCACCTTCATTGAAACTCTTGAATTTACAATTTAGAAAAGAAAGTTATGGAGAGAGTGAGGTGGGGGTGTTGTAGTTAGAAATTATGTTTGCTAACTAGTTGTTGGGATGTAGGAAGTTAGTTTTGTCAACTTATTGGAATTATTATCGGTCCATGCGTGGGATAACCCTGCAACTATAAGAAATGTAACATCCGTTACTTGCTTGTGGCTAGAGGCTTTGCTTTAACTTAGCATTAAAATGTGCAGAATGTGTTAGCTGAAAGAGTTTCAACCAAGGCAATGCTTGTGATAAAATCTTGAAGTTATTTTGATTGTTGGAAATAAGAGTGGGAGTATTTACATAATTGGGGCTATTGGTTAGTTCAACTGGTAAAATCTTGTATGGTTAAGTAAGATGTTTTGGGTTCGAAACTTGCTTACACCAAGGTAGTGAAGACAAAAAAAATTGAAGACCTATTTGCATCATTGCATGTATCTTATCGGTATTATAGATGTCGAATATTACATTATTCATCTTGATTTCAACAACTTTTTCAGAGAAAACTGTGGGGACAAAATGGATGCCTTTCTTAGTAGAACATACTACCTTAATGGAGGTTTTGACAACAGAGAAGGGATGATAAAGCTTAATGCTTTGATGGAGCATATTGAGGTATGGTTGAAAATAATCATATTTCCGTATCAATACAAAAGTTTTTGAAATATTGTTGTTTTTGGACAAAAATAATGATAATAATTTGCAATATTACTATAGATTTAAAATTGCATCCATCTGACACTATTTATGAATTATATATATATATATATTTGAACTATTACAATTAATTCGGGGTTTGAGGGAGAAGGACGCTACTTGAACTCACAATTTCAATGGTGTAGGTGTGAGGGGCATATTACCGGGCCAACCTTATCTCGTCGAATTCTATATATTTCTAATTTCATTAAATATCTAATATTGAACTTTATGCACTTCTTAATAATCTATGTTTATTTATTTTGATAAGAATAACCAAAGATTACTTTCTTTGTCGTCGCTCTCATGTATTAATTTTTCAAATCTTGTGAATATTTCATTAAAAATGTCACGTGTATACTTCCATATTCAACTCCCAAACTTTCTTTTGGTATAATTTTCCAATTCAATATTTTAAAAGTTAACTATTGTTCACTCGGAGTCTCAGATCTTTCTGCACATTGCCTGATTTAAGAAAAGAATTTAAATTTTTTTTCTTAATTGTAATGGTTTACAAAGAGTAAAAATCAATATGCTTTACAAGTTACGTGCACTAGCATATAATTCACATGCAAAGCACTTGGTCAATATTCAACTAGTTCTACAAAAGAAATCCTTTTTACACATGCGAGCTCGTATGTTATTTTCCAATATTCAAGATGGATGCTTTTGATTATTGATTGTGTAGCAGCTTACCTACCTCAGGCGGGTTCTGAAGCAAACAGGATATTTTACCTAGCTGTGCCACAAGAAGCACTTCTAGATGTTGCATCCTCTCTTGCTGATAATGCTCAGACCGAGAAGGGATGGAATCGTATAATAATTGAGAAACCTTTTGGGTTTGAAGCACTTTCATCTAATAAGTTAACAAAGGCCCTTCTTTCTAAGTTCGATGAGCATCAACTATACAGGTGATTATGCACATTATTTATACGATTTCATTTCCATACATGTTAATACATGTGAATAAATATAATTGAGCTCTTTCATTTATTATAATGTTCACAGGATAGATCATCTTTTAGGGAGGAATCTCATTGAGAACCTCACAGTACTAAGGTTCTCTAATCTAATCTTTGAGCCGTTGTGGAGCCGGACATATATACGCAGTGTACAGGTAATTTTTTTCATTTTTAAATGCATTGACACGCTGACCCCCACATCTGGGTTCTAGACCACACTGCATAATTACTGCTGTTTTAAATGATTTTGCAGATCATTTTGTCAGAAGACTTGGTTGTGCAGATGGGAAGGTACTAAAAAATTAATCATTTCATTGTTTTGTCCTGTAAACCAAAGGCAATTACATCATACTCGTGTAATATATGATATGATCTTGTTGCTTTACTCATTCTCTCCTGTGCAGGTATTTTGATGGTTATGGGATCATTCGTGACGTAGTACACAGTCATATACTCCAAACAATAGCACTGCTTGCCATGGAACAACCTGTAAGTCTTGATGGTGAAGATATTCGAAATGAAAAGGTAGCTGCCCTTTCTGCAAGATAATGCGCGTTAATTGAAATTTCAGTGCATGTGATGGTGTTGACAAGAAGCATCTTTTCAGGTCAAGGTTTTAAGATCAATTTGCAAATTGGATCCCAGAAATGTCATTCTTGGTCAATATAAAGCTACTTCTGGAGACAAGGTTGATGTTAAGCTGAACAGTTTGACCCCCACATACTTTGCCGCTGCATTGTTCATTGACAATGCACGCTGGGATGGTGTGCCTTTCTTAATCAAAACCGGCATGGGACTCATCAAACGCAGGTAAAGCTGTCATAACATTGTTGTTTTATGACTATTGTTAGGGTTGGCATGCGAGCCATTTTATAACATAAAGTATTCATTAAGATTTTTAAGGCCGTCACATTGTATGCACAAGTTTTCTCTATCTAGAAAGAATAGGTATCCGTGTCTGCTGATGTTACTGTCTGTAATGGCTCAAATTTGTCTAAGCTGGTATCTGTGTTACGATATGCAAATTTCCTCATCAGCTATGTAATGCAGATCGGAGATACGTATACAGTTTCATCATGTTCCAGGAAACCTTTATCGTGAACGTATTGGGCATAATATTGATCTTGCTACAAATGAGCTGGTTTTACGCGATGCACCTGATGAGGCCATCCTAGTCCGAGTCAACAATAAGATTCCAGGATTAGGCTTGCAGTTGGATGCCTCGGAACTTAATTTGCTCTACAAGGACAAGTAAGCACTTTGGTATTATAAAACTTCTTCCATTACGCCTAACATTTTCACATTGATGCCATTTTTAGTCACCATTCTGATGTCTTTATGTGCTTTTGCTTGTGTGTATTTCATAGGTATAATGTGGAGGTGCCTGATTCATACGAACATCTTCTTCTTGACGTTGTTGATGGAGACAACCATCTCTTCATGAGAAGCGATGAGCTAACTGCTGCATGGAATATTTTAACCCCAGTTCTACAAGAGATAGATAAGGACAATATAACGCCAGAGCTCTATGAGTTAGGCGGTAGAGGTCCTGTTGGAGCATATTATCTTTGTGCAAAACACGGGGTTCAGTGGACCGAACACTAGAAACTCTTCCACAGACCTGTGTTAGACATCTGAACTGGTAATGTGCCAATCATCCTTCTACCATGACTATAATAAATGATAGCTTTGTACATATAAATCATGTAAAATATGGTTGTTCTCTCTGTTTTCTCTATGGATGCCATTATCCTCAAGTCTTTTTTACTCTATAATGTTAACGGAATGTTTTAGCAACTGATCCTAGCACGACTCTTTTAGGACAGTGATGTAGTAGTAGTACACATATTGATGGAGAATACATAATTCAAACTCATAATCTTATTGTGACAGGCTTATTACTGGGCCATTTTAACTTTCCTTTGCAGGATTTGGGATCATAAGTGGAATGATTTCTTGGGATTTTTTATTTTTTTTTTCCCTTTGTCTTTTTGTCTCATCAATCAAGAAAAATAAAGATGCTTTTTTTTTTCTTTTTCTTTTTTAAATCTTATCTTTTTCTTGCTTTTTTGATGTCCAAATCCAACAACAATCACGTGAATTGGGGTCCCTCTTGATTATCCATTGATTTCATTTCTTTGATTATTATTAATGAGAAGACTCAGAGAAAAATAAATAAACGAAGTCTACATGAGCCAAAATGGGTCCTGTTATTGTTGGAAGGTGGTGTTTTGTGTTATTGTCTCGTGTTTGTATTAATCCGAACTCTTTCATTAAATTCATCGTGTTAAAATTCACAACTCTTTAATTTGCTAAATCGACATAACAAAGCTTATTTAAGTCAAATGCGTCATCTCGTGTTCGTGTCAATGATAACGCCATCATTTGATTGATCGTGTCAATGAAAGACGCTATCGTTTGGTTGACCGTGTTAGAATTTTACAATTCCAATTTGTTAAATTCGCTTCGATTTCAATAAGCCCTATTGAAAATGTCATAACTAATCGATCTTTTTTTCTATTATTTGTGAGAAAATTTGGAAAAATTTATGTAACAAAAGTCTATTCAAAGCCAGATGAGTCCTCTGCAAATGTTAGGGTAATAATTATCTTGTGCTTGTATCAACTCGAACGTAGTCGACCGATGGGCTTATCATGTGGTTTGAGTCCATACACATATAAATTCAGAAACAAATGCAATGCAATCACGTAGGAGGATTCGAATCTAAAATTTTTAGATCAAACTAAATTCTGATACTATATTAGCAACCAACATATTTAGAAGCTTAAACTGTTAGGAAATGGACCAACTAATAATATAATTCTTGTTAACACTTACAACTCTAACTCGTTATAAATTCGCTGTACGTAATTTGTATATTTTGAAAATACGAGTTAAAAGATAAATTTGCAATTGTAAGAGTATGACAAAACAAAATTGAACTATTATTTGTTTGATTAATCAATTTTTGACTGGAATTAATCATATTTTTTATTTTTTTTATTTTTACAATTTTTGTCAATAAAAGATTCTTTTTTAACATGTGTATTGAATAAAATTCTCATAATTCAAACTCATATATATGAAACGAATCAAATCATGAAAAGATCTTAAAAATGAATCAATTATTGTATTTAATTCAATCAATTATTGGCTACAAGTCACATCATTGATTTTTTTTAATTAAAAAAATGACAATCAAATACAAAAGAAAATACAAATGTTTTAAGCTCTTAGCCGTCGGTCTAGTACAAATTTTCATATTATTGAAAGAATAAATATAAAATTTATCTTAAATTTATTGAATTACACTTAAAATTAAAGTTTGTAGAAATTCACATTGAATTCCTCTGACGTTAAGTTTGACTATTAAAAGTAGACTCGAGTATCCTTTAATTCGCTATCCATGGTGGATCCGCCATGGACCTCTCACTTTTTCTTCTATATTTTCTTTTGTTTTAACAGTCAATCCTACTTTTAACGGTTAAACTTAATATTAGGGGCGTTCAGTATAAAATTTTACAAATTCTAAATATAATTCAACAAATTTTAGATAGGTCAGTGTTATTTGCTCATTATCAAAATGCTATGGAATCTTAAACTTTTGGAGTGGTTGGCTATTATCAAATTAAATTAATAAAAAAAATAAAAGAATAAAAGAAAGACTCGAGAGAGTGAAAATGTGCACAAACTCTTAGTTGAATTGGTTGGGTACCGTCTTTTCTGTATTGGTGACGAGAGTTTTAAGTTTTAAGTCCTACTTTATTTATATTTAAAAAAAAAAACGTATGGGAAGACATCTGAATTATTGCGAATGTAATGATAATGTCGTATTTATATTACTTAATCTAGATAGATTTTGATCGACCCTTATGTAGTGAGTGTCAACCCTAGAAAGAAGCACATATATTATTTGATCCGGATATATTCAGATTGACTAATGTAGTGAGTGTTAACTCTAAAATGAAATACATCAACTGATAGTTCAAGTGATTAGTACACATCCCTTTTAACTCAGTGGTAAGGGTTCAAGTCCCATTATCGTATTGACTAATATGTGTTAGTAGTTTTCTTCCCTTATTATACGAATATATATCTTATATTATGTAAATAAATATCCAAACCATACGTTTAATAATTTATCTCAGTTGGTCCCACTAAAGAAGAGAGCCAAAAATGTCATATAAGGCATGTCGTCACATTGGTTTGGTGGAAACATTACGTTTTGGGCTTGACGCCATCAAAATTATTTTTTGTACCCACCAATCGACCTAACCCATCTAGAGGTTACCCATCTCAAATTACCAATATACTCTCCTTTTTTTAAAGATTAATATTCATGTTTGGTTGGATTGCCAGTTTAAACTTCTCAATAAAATAGATACGACGACGTCTTTATGCATATGCAATAAAAATTTGACACATATTAATTTATTTTGAAAAATCTTTATCTATAATTATTTTAATTATTTTTTTAAACTATTACAATTAATTTAAAATTTATAAGAGAAAAATACAACTCGAACTCACAACTTCAAAATATAAGTGTAAGAGGTATATTATTAGGCCAAACTCATTTGATGAAAGTAAAGACTTTTTCAAAACTAGGATTATGAAACTATCAATACACTTTTACAAGTGTCTTCCTCGTCGTGTACCTTGAGTAACACGGCAATAGGGTTGGTCAAATAAGAGTAGAAAAGGGCATTATTGTAAATTTACAATCACTCAAGTGGACTCTTTCGAGGTAAAATCACATTATATTCCAGTCACCTAACACGGTATCTATAACCAAACACTCCTCACTCTCTCTCTCTCTATTGTATTTATATATACACACAGACATAAAGATATTTATGCAATTACTACATTAGACAAAATTATTTAATGTAAGAACGCATAGCATCTGCTTATCTATATGTACAATTAAAGCATTACACAACCCACATGAAAAGGACCCTTTACTGTTCAAAACTCTCTCTCTCTCTCTCTCTATATATATATATATATATAACTGTCTATCTCTATTTATATTTGTATCTACTATCTGTCAAACTATTTATCTATCTATCTTTTGTGTTATATGGACATGGAGAATATCAATGACAGAAAGAAGAGGAAGATGGAGAATGAAGAAAAAGAAGAAGAGAATGAGGAGGAGGTCAAGATGGAGCAATTCTATGCTTTGCTAAGGAACACGAAAGACATGCGCGATCGACTCAGGAGCAGTAGTACTAGTGGTGCTTCTGGCTTACATGGACCATCAATACCATTAAGGGTGGAGAATAATAATAATAATAATAATAATAACAACAAAGAAGATCAAGATGATCATCAACAGAAGAAAAAGCAGCTGGAGGAAAAATCACTTTTAGCTGCTTGGAACCCATCATTCCAACCAGAAGACTTCATGGAGGATCGTAATGGTATTGCCAAGTCCACCAGTGTTGATCTTGGTTCAACCCAACTTGCAGGTTCTTCATCTAAAATACCAGGACAAGAAGAACAACAACCAGAACCAGAACCAGAAGATGACAAGAAAGATGGAGGTAATGATAATAATAACTTAGACCTAAATCTTTCTTTGTAGGGAATGTTTTTTGAAGCCAACATCTTCATGGGATTCTGTGTTTATGGTTTATGTGTTTCTGGTTTATGTGTTTCTTTGAGAAGTAACAGACCAGAAAAGATATTGAATTTTGTGGTTCACAGTATCTTCATTTGATCTAATGCATGGCCTGTTTTTGGCCTCATCTGCTTCAAAATGATAAATCTGGGAAAATCCAAAATGACCATAAACAGTTGCACCCACCAAAAGACAATGAGAATAATTTGTCAGATTAAATTATATTATGAAAACAGCAGAGAAGAGATAATATCATTTCTAAGAAGATATTCCTAGTTGTTTACACTTGTCTGTGACTACATGGTAAAAATTGAAAGCTATGTTAGAAAGAAAGTGAGCAATATCTTTGACAAAGAGATCATGTTTCTTTATGAGGTTGCAAAATTGGGATACCCTGCCTCCAATGTTTTACCTAAGAACTCTTTTTTTTTTTTTTTAATAACCCAGAAATTCTCTAAACCCCATGCTAAGTTCGAAATTAGAGCCCCTGCCAAACCTTACAATCTTTAGGAAGCAAGAAACTACTACCTTTGGCCATGTAGGTACTCATAAGAGGATTCGAACCCTAAACCTTATGGAAGCAACCACAAGCCTAACCATTTTACTAACCCCTCATGGGTTAGCTAAGAACTCATATTATATTACTCTCAGTGACAATCTTCATGAACTAACTGATATATGCTAATTTCCTCTCTAATGAAATGTGTTTCGAGTCGATAAGCTTAAAAAATAATAGTGAAGGTTATGTCTCCGAAGCAAACGATACCTACTCTAAATGGGTTAGATTGCTACAATCTATATATACACAAGTATTGGGCGCTGGTTAACTGGTTCATGGTTTGGGATGAGCAGAGCTAAGAGGTGATGGAAAATTTTAACCTTCCTCTTGTAGAGAAGCTGAGCAATAAACTATTAATATGAATGCCATGACATAAGAAACCACTAATCTTCACAGTAACTTTGAAAGAGAAATCATTTTAGTTTATTCCCTTCAGATAAACACCTTTTCTAGACAAAAGTTAAAAGTTTAAAGGCATTACAAGTTACAACCTACAATAGGTCACTGTTACAAGATATATTTCAATGATTTTGACTAGGTGATTTAAAAAACATGGACATACATTAGCTTTCAGGATGAATACCTAGGTTGTTCCTTTTTGACATATGCGAGCGAGGGCAGGATGATGTGAGGACGATGAAGACGACGTGTGTTGCATTGATGTGTCGCCAGTGATCAACAATAGCTTGCATACAGTAGAAGTCCAAACAATGATAGCAATACAAGTGGGTAAATTAAGCATAGATTAGCAAAATGGAAAGAGACATAAATGAAAGAATATTAGTATTAGACAGACTTGACCGTCAACTTCGAGGCATAAAGAAAATTTAACAACTAAGGACACTTACCATGTGATACCCATGATTTCATAACTTATAAACGATAACTATAAACACCGTTTGATCTTCGTAAATGCAAATTACTTTCTCTTTGTAAGTATACCAAAGAAATAATTTAATTTCTCAAATTCACAAACCAGATGAACTCACAGCAATGGCAACAAAAATAAGTTCAAACAAGAAATACAAAATTCATATCGATGGATAAAATTATCGTGAATTAACTTGCTCAAAAAAAACCTTTTATCCACCAACCAAACGGGAACGTGCAAGTCATTTTGTGAGATGAATATAGAACATCACCTGCAGTCCTGCACAAATGGCAAAATGAATTAGTTTCTTGACACAAAGCATACCAAAGAAGGGAGACAGATGGAATAGTAACATACCTAAACACAAGCAGATTAGGATTCTGTTTAAATTTGGTAGACATGACAAAGATTCTCCCTCAACAAGCTGTTGCCCTAGTTATACTTCAAAATATAGTTTTGAAACATTTTGCATTTGTTTCCATCATGACCAGGTCTCCTAATTTTTTTATGTCAACAACACATAACTCATCATCTGTCCAGTTGGAGGCCAGTTATATGAACATTCTACGATAAATTTTGAATGAAGGATGACGTAGGAGTTTAGGACTACGTCCAGAGGTTGCACTTAAGCCATTAATCACCCTTTGATTGAATAGGCTTGCAAACTTAATTGACTTCAAATCTGTCCCTTTTTTCTTCCTCCATAGCCGTCAGCTGTTCCCGCTTTACCTTCATCATGCAAAAGTATAGTACAATAATCTGAAATTATTGCAACCTTTTGCAATTATGGTACCAACAAATGGGACCCATGAATCTTGACTATTGTGAATGCATGACCTTCACCCGAAATTCAATTATTATTGGATACAGTAATCACCAATAGTCTCTGCAAGAACACAAGCCGTCTTTGAAATGATGGAATCTATTGGCATCCCTCAAAATGATCTCCCTCCCCGTAATTTTTGCTATTAATTTAATGGCTGAATGGCAATCCCCACAAACCCGAAGGTTTTTCATGACCCGAATTGGCATCCCTTCAGGCAGCTTCAAAAGTCCATATGCCACAGCCATTTTCTCGCTATGATACCGCAAGCTATGCACCTTTTCTTCATCGTCCACATCATGCAGCACAAAGCTACCATCAGGACAATATCCAGCTTCTCTCAACAACCCACCCAACTTCTCCAACATCTGCATAATATCTGCATGCTCGGGGTGGCTGACACCTGCACCAGTGAACATATGCACTTTCTTCTCTATCTCAATCCAGCTACAACCAGGTGACTTGGTCACATTTATAGCCAGCATTTTTTTTCTTATCTCCGCAACATCACACCATCTACCTTGAGAAGCATAAATATTTGATAATAAGATATAAGGCCCAGCATTTTTGGGCTCAAGCTGAACGAGTTTCTTTGCTGCAACTTCAGCCAAAACAAACTTTGAGTGGATTCTGCATGCACCTAACAAAGACCCCCAAACAATCGCATCTGGTTCTGTTGGCATTGATTCAATTAACTTCATTGCTTCATTGACCTGACCTGCTCGGCCTAGCAAATCAACCATGCAAGCATAGTGTGCAGTTTTTGGTTCCACCAGATATTTGGACTTCATTGACTCAAAAATTTCACGTCCTTCTTCGACCTTTCCAGTATAGCTACAAGCGGAGAGAACTCCAACAAAGGTAACATCATCTGGCATGACCCCTGAGGAGAACATCTCATGGAAAACTTGCAAAGCTTCCTCTCCTAAACCATGTTGAGCATAACCAGTTATGACTGAATTCCACATAACAATATCCTTCAAGGGAAACCTGTCAAAAACTTGCTTTGCTTTCATCAGATCACCACATTTAATGTACATTGTGATTAAAACTGAGGACACATACACATCCAAATCAAACTGGTGTCTCACCAACTGAGCATGAACCTGCCTACCATGATCAAGACTTGCGAGGCTGGCACAGACCGAAAGGACACTAATCAAAGATGGGAAATTGAGCCGAACTCCCTCTTTTTGCATCAAAGAAAACAAATCAAGTACTTTCAGTACAGACCCTTTGCGCTCATAAACCTTAATCATTGCACTCCATGTTGCGTCGTCCTTCTCCATCATTTGATCAAACACATCCCTTGCTTTTTTTGCTTCTCCATTCTGCCCCAACCCAAGAATCATTGCGTTACAAGCAATGACTGGCTTCACCGGCATTGATTGAAAAAGTTCCCAAGCATCTTGTATCCTCCCACATTGAGTATAGCCCATTAACATAGCCGTCCACGACACTTCATTTTTCTCTGGCATCACTTCAAAAAGCTTCCTAGCAACATCTACTTTATTATTATGCACATAACCACTAATCATTGTAGTCCAAGAAAACACATTTTTTTTGGGCATCTCATCAAATATCTCTCTAGCTTCCTCTAAAAGTCCCGCTTGACAATATCCTAGTATCATATTAGTCCTAGCAACAACATCTTTATCCGGCATCATGTCATATAGTCTCCTCGCATCGTCAACACGACAATCTCGAATCAACCCACCTAACATCACAGTCCAAGAGACCACATTCTTCTCAGGCATTCGCCAAAACAATCTCTCAGCCTCTGACATCATACCCTCCTGTACATAACCCCGAACCATTGCAGTCCACGAAACAACGTTCCTCTCAGGCATTCTATCGAACACCTTTCTAGCTTCACTAATCATGCCATTTTTCACGTACCCAGAAACCAAATTATTCCAAGAAATTAAATTCCTCTCAGGCATACTATCGAACAGTTGAAGAGCTTTAATGGGTTGCCTGTTTTGAAAGTAACCAGCGATAATCGAATTCCAAGACACAATAGTCTTGTTAGGCAATTCATCGAACATCGTACGTGCATTCTCGATTTGCCCGAGACGGGCAAACCAAGAAATTTGAGAATTGGCAGAGACTGCGATGCTAGAACAGTATGTTCTATTTGGGTTCAACAAAAACTGCATTGATGAGCAAGAATTTCAAATTCCCAGATCGAAGAACTGGTAAAGTTCAATTTTTTTTGTTTTAAATGGATTGTTTTGTGATAATGAGAGTGAGGGATTTAATAGATTCGTCTAGGGCGGGGAAATAGTCAAATACGGGTGATCCAACGGCTCATATCTTACAACAGTAGACTTTAGCCGTCCTACGGCCAGAAATTAAATATGTAAAGGGCCATGCTATTGTATAAATTTGTTTAACTTAGGACAATATGAATTATCAGGTGCAGGTTTTGGCACGAAAAAATATATGGGATTCTAGTTATAATTACAGTATCGATTACCAAATATGATAAACTAAGTTCGCTTTACAAATTTGTAGTTGACAAACGCGTTTTATATACCAAATATAATAAACGATCACTTAACTTATCACATTTGACTTAAAACACCTATAATGCTAATTAGGTAGTGCGTCTAGTAATGTATATTTTCTTTAAAATATTATTTACATTGGTAACGCCTCGAAACTAAAATATTGTCAGGTTGAATTAGCACCATTTATCACCACATTGTGCGATGGTGTATCTAGTAATGTTGTTGAATCTATATCTTGACAACAAAATAATTTATAGTGGCATATTCTATATATAATTAGCAACTTTTATGTTAATATTGATAGTAATATTAAAGACACATTGGATCATATGATCTTCCCATAAATAACATTCAAACAAGCACTTGGCAACATTACATTACAAGAAAAGTGGAAGAAACAACCACAAATTCATAGCTTGCGCCATAAACTAGCCATCAGGAAGATCGATCAACCGCAATACAGGAAGAAATCATCATCATCATCAAAAGAAGATCAATCAACCGCGACAGAAGAAATCAAATGGAGTGCGCGGAGTTGAATATGCCGCGGAAAGCACTTTTGAAGCTATGATGGAATTAGCTGCTTCTGTATAATGAATTCCATCCCAGTTTATGAACTTTGATCCTTGGTCACAGACTTGAGACCCAGGGTGACCACAAGTCACCCTAATATTGTAATTGTATGGAGGTCCTCCATTGCCACAACATGCCATTAATGGACTTGAAAAACCTGTGTGTATATATATATATATATATATATATATATGCACCAAATCATGATTTATCTGTACTAGCAAGAAAAATAAAACGCTTAAAAAAGCACTTTCTGAAAAAGCACCTATCAAGTGCTTGTATAGCAATGTTCTTATCATTCATAAAAACTCATAAGCGCATTTTAGATACCAAAAAGTTATTTGTTTATCTTCAATCAAACACCACATAATAGATATAAAAGCAGTTTTAAGTATTTAAAAGCACTCCTGGCGATACGAAAAAGTGTTCTTGAACCACTTAAAAGGGAAAACGAATAAAGGCAGAGCTCAAATGAAAAGCAATTAGCTTACCATATTTGGTGGCATTGACGGTGAGATCATGTTTGATGGCATATATATCTACATAGACTATAGTAGCATCCTTCAATTCGGATCTCATCTCTTGACACAAATGGAGCAGTCCTTCGTTGAACACTTTCGCGGCATCATTGTAATTTGAAATGCATCCATGAGGATCCAAAACTTTATTCTCAACCAATGAAAGTTTTTGAGGGAGACAACCTAAAGGTCCAGTGTTATGAATCCAAAATTTCCTGCCCCCTTCATTATACAAAACCTGCAGTTCATGTAAAAGGACAGGAACAAAACATTAACAAAAATTGAATATCGAACAATTCACGATATGTCCAAGGAGATTTCATTAACAAGATTTAATTAGAAAATTATTCATAATAACATGATAGATTTCAAAACCATAAACATTCGTATGAATTTAAAAAATCTTCTATAAAAAGCTGAACTCACCTTAACAGCATTCTTTATTTCAGCAATGACAGATGGAATTCTTTTGATAACTTGCACATATGATAGGTTTTTTGAGAATGAATCCGCAATGTCATTTTGCCCAATATCAATCATGTAAAGTGCGTTACGAAACCCTTCATCATTGATGAAATTTCCCAAACCTAAAACAAGTTAAAAAAAAATGTAATTAAATCATTCCAAGCATCCCAAAATGCAGAACAGTACTATATTTACAGTGGTAACATGCTTCATATAAGATTGCATTTGGAAGTGTAATGCTTTTATATAAAAGCATTTGATAGCATTTCTCCAAATTCTATATACGACGTTTCTTCAAAAACACAAAACTACTTAACTATCGAGCACATTTTTATGGATCATAAGCGGGAACAAATTAAGTATAGGCTCAATGGGGGCTAACGGAAACAAATATTACCTTAAATTGAATAAGAAGAGTTTGACATAAGCCATTAATGGGAGGAGACATGTAACATAAAGAAAAAAGAGTTGCCATGAAGATCTCGTATGTTCGATCCTAGCTATTTCTGGATACCGTATATCAACATCCTCGTTCATTATTTATAATACTCTTTCTTAATAATAATGAGGTTTATTGTAAAAGTTTAAACTACAAACTTAACCACTTTCACCTTTTAAGTTTGAATCCTCTCCTAGTCTGGGTTTTTGCTGGCTTTTCTTTTTATACATATATCAAGTGTTGGATTGTACCGAAACACCATATCAGAAACTCTTCACAAAATGTTAAAAATCATTTCACTACCATTTCCATTATGTAAACTAATACCATTCTCACTTCAGAGATTTTATTACCACACACACACACACACACATATGCAACGTATATAAATGAGAGAGATTTGAATTACCAGCAGTGGTGACAAGTTCAAGAGTGCGGGCCTTGAAACGGAGGAACTGCATAACCTGAATATTCAAAGAAAACGGCACAAATTTGGGGAGAGTAGAGGACCCAGCTACTGCAAAATTTGCACCGTTTGTGAACTTGGAATTTGTCAATGAGTCTAGGTATGGATTCAGGAAACTACTTGCATTCAAACTTTGGCCTGCACAAATAAATATGTAATGTAAGCAGATTTTAGAAATATTTTAAAGCAAGAAGTTAATTTTTCTTATTTTCATTCTTTTGGATTACTACAAATTTGAGAGTCCCAAACTTATAATCTCATTGACGAGGGTGTGAGGCGTTTATTACCGGATCATCTCAATTTCCGTCATAAGTTAATCTATTTGAATAACACAATTGGATCTCAAAAATATCTCAAACATATGTTTTAAATAACATGGCCGGTATTTTGTATTATTACAAATTTGAGAGATCAAAAAAGGTGTGAGAGATTTACCACCGTACCTCCTCAACTTCCATTAGAAGTTAATCTACTTGAATAATAACACAACATGATCTAAAAAATATCTCCGAAAGCACGTTTTAAATAACATTTATAATTCAACCTTCACATCATTTTGAGTGTAGGTACTAGAGACCAGGAGATAAACACAAGGTAGCAAGTGTTGCTACAATATGGTTTAGTAACCTTAACGAGACGATCCATCGATAAGTATTACAAATTAAAAAAGTAAATATTTATATTTTGATCGAAATATATTCGATATTTTTCATAATTTTAGAGACTGATATAAAAAAATATTTTTGAATATCCCTAATATTTTAAAGGATATTAACGATATTTCCACTGAAAGTTTAAAAAATTTGAATCCCCGGTATTTTCATAAAAACCGATATTTACTTTCGTGAAAACTATTTGATCAATTCAATCCAAAAACTCGACAGATCGTGTAAATAAATTAGTTAAACCCTTGTTTGCATAATACATATGGTTTGCTACTTTGGATCCACTTAAAAATTTTTATTTAAAAACTAAAATAATAAAATATAAAAAAGATTTGGGACCCGCTCCGCTAAATCCGCTCGTGGATCCACTGTCCTGTCACCAAGGCAGATGATTTGATTCCATAGAAATCTCATCTCAGTTTCCAAGAAGGAGCAGGACAAATCGGAAGACGAGAAGTAGGCCCAGTGGCCCACCAACGCATGGGTTAAACAGTATTCCTAGATAAGAAAAACATGGGGCCGGGTCATGCATAAGAGCACAGTCACAGACTCACAGTTCCCGCGTTTATATAAATATAAATGAAAGACGCGTCGTTTGTATATGAAAACATTTTCATTTTTCTTCAACATAACAAAAAAAAAAAAAAAAAAAAGGGTAAAATGTCATCCATTTGTGTCAAAATAGTGTGTTATTATTTAAAAAGAAAATTTTCGAACAGATAAAATTGTGAGTTCGAGTCACCAATTACGTTTTTTCTTTTTAAATCTCATCAACTATGATATTGTGCGATATTGTGCTGCTGGAGTTAAAAAATTATATTTTAAAAAAATAAAAAAATAAAATATAATGATTAAAATAATTAAAGTAAAAAAAATTAAAATTAAATAATAAATATATTATTTTTAAATTTTTATTTTGGGCCGCGAGCCCGCGACCCTTTTCATTCGCCTCTGAGCTGGTGCAATTAAAACGCGCTAGAAAAAGTAAAATGTCATTAGATAAAAATAATATAATTTAATCTTATTATATAAAATATATATTTTTTTTAATATGAAATATTATGGATAAGAGAATCATCGGATCTTGCAGAGATTATGGTAATGAGATTTGTACAAATACAGTTCGTACACTATTTTTATTTAAAAAGCCATCTACTTTTAAAAATAAGAGATTATCTATTCTCAGTACGAAAATAAATAGATTCACGTAATTATAATTTTATAGATAATTATAAAAATAATACATATATTCAATCACGTGAAGAAGTTTAAAGCTCATCTAACCACCAACTTCATGTATAATATATGATATTGATATTGACATACCACTACGCTACCGGTGACTCGAATCTGTATATTAGCAGGCTAAATGTTTGCTAAATGAACCTGGTTAATATATGATATTGTTACTTGTTCGTAGTCGAAGAGATGTTCTTCGTTTTTGGACCGACCTCAAAATGCATTGCAGGAAAAAGAAAAGATGATTGAAATCAAATCACAGACACGAATCCTGTACCGTTGGATTTGAATATTTAAAAGTAAAAAGATGACTTACAGAGGAAGTCGATGAGGAGGCGGCCGTCGGACAAGCGGCCGGTGGATCTGCGGAAGAAGGTACGGCCGTAGGGGAGATTGACGGGGAAGCCGAGTCCGGCGACGAGGCCGCCGGTGTCGGAGTTGGAATCGCCGAAGTTGAAGATGACCGGCGGGTACTTGCACTGAGACGCGATGGTCACAGTGAAGAGAATAATAAACATAGAGAAGAAGAAATGGAAGTGAAAGCGAGAGGCCATTGTTGGTTTGAACTGTGAAGTAGAAAATGATCAGAGAAGAGAACCAGAAAGTGTATGATTTTGTTTTCAATTTTTAATTTTATTATATTTATTTGTTTTATAATTTTGGTTTATTGATAATAAATATTTATTTATAATTATTAATACGAATGGGGCCGGTGGGACACTCTCATTTACTATCACGTGCCATTGTCTCTCTAATTTTTTTTTAGGGAAACTTTCATTTAAATCCCTAACGTTCCACGAAAAACCACGTTTTTACTTATATTTACTTTCAAATTGATCCCTTTAATTAAATTTAAATAGTTAATTATTACTGAATCAGTAAAAAGTTAATTTTACACTTAAATTTAAGAGTTAATTACCCCTACACCTTCTGAAGTTTGGCTAACTATAGATAGAATCAACTTTATTATTTATTAACAATGACACCCCCCACCGTTAGTTGACTTTAGTCAAACTTAACAATATTAAGGGTATTTTTATCTTTTCTAATTTTTTATTTTATTTTATTAAATAAAAAATTAAAAAATTAAAATAAAATAATAAATTATTTAAAAATTAAAATAATAATAATAATAAAATTAATAAAAAATAAAAAATTAATTAATTTAGATCCATTTTCCAGATTGAATCTCAACCGTCCATTAAGATTGATGGACGGTTGAGATTCAATCTGAAAAATAGATCTCAAAAAAAAAAAAAAATTTGGGATAAGTTTTGGGTTCTTCGAAGAACCCATAAGGGTTCGATCGAAGAACCCTCTGGGTTAGGGTTCTTCGATCGAACCCAGATGGGTTCTTCGATCGAACCCAGATGGGTTCTTCGAAGAACCCAGTTTTCTGGGTTCCAACGAATAACCCAGATCTGGGTTCTTCGAAGAACCCAGAAAATCGAGTTCTTCGAAGAACCCATCTGGGTTCGATCGAAGAACCCAGAAAAACTGGATTCTTCAAATTTTTTTTTTTTTTATAGCTAGATCTAACGGCGAACCCAGATCGTTGACCAACTCATCTGGGTTCGTCTTCGTTGACGAACCCTTCTGGGTTCATCGCGCATGGCTGGATTTTCAGCAAGTTTCTCTTTTTCTTTTTTTTTTTCTTTTTTTTTGGGTGGAGATCCAATCTCCAGATTGGATCTTCACCATTCAAACTTTAATTTTTTATTTTTTAAAAAAAAATTAAAAAATTTATAATAATTTTTTTTTATTTAATAAAAAAAAATATTGTTTTAGGGGTAGTTTGGTCATTTTAAGGGTAACAGTTGGTCAACCGTTAAATCTAACGGAAGTCAACTAACGGTAGGGGGTGTCATTGTCAATAAACGATAAAGTTGATTCTACCTGTAGTTGGCCAAACCTCAAGGGTGTGGGTGCAATTAGCTCTAAATTTAAATTGATACGGTAATATTATGATTTTACCCTCCAATTAACAAATACATTTTTTTTAAAGTAATTAACAAATACATTACAAAATAAAATAAAAATTAAACAAATTATAAAATAATTTTTAAATGTTAAAAAAAATTCAATTTAGTTATTTTATTTAACATTTAATAAAAAAAATTAAAAAAAGGAGAAATAGTAGGATTCATAAGAAGATGGAGATAAAACAAATAAATAAAAAGTAAATGTGAACATTCAACTTGGATTGGATCTTCACCCACCTTTATCAATGAATCTTCATCGCCCGAATGAATCTCTATCTCGGACAACAGAAATTGGAAGGAGGAGATGCCTGCCTTCTCCCTTAATTTTAAGGAGGAGGTGCCACCTCCTTCCTCGATGAATATTGCAAGAAGGAGGTGCACCTCCTCCCTATGAGGCTGTGACATCGAGGGAGAAGGTCGTCACCTCCTCTTTGAGAGATCGAATGAAGAGGCAGCTGCTTCCCTTTTGGAATTCTACATCCACCCTTATTGTTTGGTTTTTTTTTTTTTAAGTTTTTTTTTTCAAAATGTTTTTTAACATTTCTAACACACTTATATTTAAAAAAAAATTATTTTATTATTTTTTAAAATGTCATTATTTTAAAATATATATTTTGAAGTTTCTTAAAGTTTAGTATATTTTTAATTTTAATTTTTTAAAATGTGGATTATGAAAGGTTATAAAGGTTTTGTGTGATAAGACAAAAATGCTTTTAAAATAATTAAGTTTGATTAACAGCGGACTAAAAGAATAACCAATTTAAGCTATTTATGATAAGTTATGGACCACGCGAATCAAAAAGAAAAACGTAAGTAAAAAAAAAGTGATGTTTCGTAAAATGTTAGGAACAAAAATAAAGTTTTTCCATTTTAAAAGAAAGAAAAGACACATCTAAAGAAAGTAATGAAGTCTCGTTTTCGGTTGATCTCGCTAAGTCTTTATAAATCTCTGACCTAATCGGTGTCAACTATTAAATAAAAAAAATATTACTTCCTAATATACGTGAGGGCTACAAATCATATCATTTCGACCAAAAAATTTGAATATTTTAATGCATTTGACCAAAGTTGATATTAGCCAAGTACTTGTCACAAGTCATATCAATCTATGCGTTTTTAGAAAAGAGGTCTCCCCATACTTTGTGATTTAATGGGTAAATATGGTATTCAAACTTCTATTATAGAAGTGAATGTGAAGTGCCCAACTCTTTTACTACTAGTGAATGTGTAATTTTTACTAAAACTCTTAAAAATAAAAACAATTAAATAAGAGCACTCTATGATATTCTATTAATTGTAGGGACAAATTCAAAATAATTTTCAATAATCTTAGGGGATCCTTTTTGACAATGTCCACTTAATTGTATTATAATTAGTTGGGGGATTTTCATTTTGGTCCCTAACTTTTGAAAAATTATCAATTTTTTAAATCAGTTATGGTTAATGATATATTTAGACCCTAACTTTTAGGAAATGTATCAATTTGGTCCCTCTGACCAAATTTTTGCCAGTCAAACTTAACATAATTAGTAAAAAGACTATTTTTCCCTTGACTCTATTTAAATAAGTTAAAATTATAATTTTAATCTCAAATTTTAAAAAAGAATATTAATAATTAGAAGGGTAGTATGGTCATTTTAGATTAATTTTCAATTAAAAAATTTAAAATATTTTTAAATGTCCTTAAAAAAATATTTTTAAATGAATCTCCACCGTCCATGAAAATTGATGAACGGTAGAGATTATATCAAAAAAAAATTTAAAAAAAATTGTAAATTTATTTTTCTTCAATTTATTTTTTTTACTACTAAAAAAAAATTAAAACTTATTTTTTAAAAAATAAAATTAAAACTTGATGTTCTTGACCAAGAACAAACCAAAAAAAAAAAAGAGCAAACCAAAAAAAAAAAAAATTGAACTGGGTTCGAAGACGAACCTTCTGGGTTCGATTCGAACCAAATTCAAATTTTTTTTTGAACTGGGTTCGAAGACGAACCCGGATCGACGAACCTAGAGAACTGGGTTCGATTCGAACCCAGTTCAATTTTTTTTTTTTTTGCTCTGTTTTTTTTTTTTTTGGTTTGTTCTTTGTGGAGATCCAATCCACCAAGAACATCAAGTTAAAAAATTTTTTTATGAAGAGCAAAAAAAAAATTTAATTGAAAAAAAATTAATTTTACAATTTTCAATTTTTTTAAAAAATATCAATATAATCTCCACCGTCCATCAATTTTGAGATTTTCATTTATTTTTTAATTTATTTAAATTTTTAATTATGGAGTAGGTTAAAAGATAAAAATACCCCTAGAATAATTAAACTTGACTAACGGTTGACTCACAGAAAGACCAAATTGATATATTTCCATAATGTTATGACCTAATGATACTAATAAACGAAACTGATTTAAAAAATTGATAATTCCTCAAAAGTTAGGGACCAAATTGAAAATCTCCTTAATTAGTTTAAAGAGCTAATTGCATCGACCCCCCTTGAGGTTTTATCAACTACAAGCGAAGTCAACTTAATCGTTTATTGATAAATACTTCTTATGCTCTTAGTAAAATTTGGTCAAATGTAATAGTTGACTAAGGAAGGTCTTTGTCAAAAAATCTAAAAATTGACTAACGTGAGTAGAGGTCTTTATTAATAAACTTAAAAGTTGACTTTGCATGTAATTGAGCAAATCTCAAGGAAGGTAGGCGTTATTTACTTTAGTTTATGGAAGATCATATAATATCCGAAACTAATTTTGGCATTGGGTAAAATTTTATTTTCCTTTAATGGGCCAATTTGCTGGTGATGGGCCGGGTTTATTAATTATATGGGCCCAGTTACTCAGACAAACCTTGTGCAATAAATCAGATTAAAAATATATATGTCTAGAATTATTGGAATTTCCGTGTCTACAAAATATTGAATCTTCTTAATATTAAAAGTGAATTTTCTTGCCAAGTCCCAAACTAAAAAAAAAAAAAAAAATTTCTTTATTTTGTAAAATAAAAATATAAGAAAATATCTTGGTTTTATATTTTTGGAGTACGTAAAAATCAAAAATTATCTTCTATGGGCCGTCCAGAGATTTTAAAAATCAGAATGAAACTTATAAGATATTAATTAAACATATATAAATAAACCTAAAGGCTTTATTAAGTTAGTTCATTCTAAGGACATTTTTAAAAATAGTTTATAAAGTAAACTCGTATATTTTTAACGATATTTAAACATCTATTTATATCGTTGATAATTAACCTAACGAGTCGTTTTCAAATATATTAGGTGGCTAATGATTGAAATTTGTCTATTAAATTTGTTTTCAAATTATTATATACTCAACATTTTAAAAGTATTGCATTGCACCCAATAAAAGGAATATTTCTTTACGTAAAGAAAATTTCAAATTAGGACACAGATTTTATTCTTCTAAAGTATCACATACATTATTATTATTTTTATTTATCAAAAAATTGTAACAAATGTTAATTTATTGGGTCACATAATATATTAATTGATTTCTTCTTTTAAAGTTGACACCGAACGAGTAAAAAATATGTCGAAACCAACCGAACTTAATCACTACATATGCGATACAAATATCTACTCTTATAATCGTAATGAAGAAATTTGTGCGAAAGAATCGTGACAATGTTGTTAAGCTAGTGATTATATACAAAGGCCGTCCAAAACTCCTCTCTCTATTTTAATATGTTTGGACAGAAACTGAGAGATTTTTTAGAGAGATTTTACAGAGAATATCTCTATTTATAGTACTTTTTTGAGTTACTGTTCGAGTAAATGATAAAGTTGGTGGTTCATGATGAGTTACTATTACTTTTATTCATGGATAGTCATGTCCATTCGCCATTGAACATGTCTCTAAAGTCATTGAACATGCCTCTTGTTAGAGATATGTCTGTTGGCTGTGTATGGTGTACCATCTTTGTGGCGCACCCTAGCACACTCAATCCCTTTATATGTGGCCATATTTGATCACATTCCTCCACGTAAGACATTTTACTCCCACATAACGGAGAGAATACTCACCACGCACGCTAGTAAATATGAACGGTGACACTTAATTACTTGAATCCCCGCTACTAACGTGTGTTGGAGAAGTGCACATCACTTAAATTATAAAAGGACGAACATATTAATTAATATTAATAATAAGAAAGTCTTCATATGTATGTCAAATATTTGGATAATGGATCATAAAGTTGTAAGCACTTGAAATTGTGAATGTTAAAGGTATGCATCTACCAAGTTGCTAGTGTACATGTATGTGGAAAACACTCAATTGGCTTGTTACAAGTGGATATTCAATTCCCATAATTATCTAAATTTTGGAAAAGATTACAACTAGTGGAAAACAAAGGAACACTAGTAACATACCCACATAAAAAAAGCAATTATAGAAAAAGTGCTTCTACAAGAAAGTTTATAGTGAACAATCTTTCTATGTAGAATACTCAATCTGATAAGCTAAGTGGACATTAGCTCAGGTGCAAAGATATCTAAAGATTAGAAAAATCCGAAGTAGTGGAAATTAAAGATTTAATTATTGAGTAACAAACCCATTAAAAAAAATGATGATCACATAAAGTGATTGTACAATAAGCTTATAACAACTTCTTTTTTTTAATTGTATAATTACAAAATTAATTACAAGTGTACAGGAACCTGTCCGAGATCAATCACTAAATATACGGCTCGAATATTTACTCTCATACTGGAAAATATTTACTCGTATAATTACATTTTCTCTAGTTATTATATTATCTCAAATCATGATATTTTTAAATCAAACTATTTGAATTTGACCATTCAAGAAAATATTTGAATTATACATCCACTTATAGTAAAATGGTTAATGCACCTCCATTCCACCTTAGTGATATAGGTTTAATTCCTACCATGTACATTTACTAGCATGTGTAGATAGTTTTCTTCCGTTATTAATGTTATAATTTTACCCATTTAAAAAAATATATTTGAATTTAATAATTACAATATTACCTTTCTTAAATAAATAAATAAATAAACAAATCAAATAATTTTTTTTCTTCTAGATTTTTTTAAACGGTATGATTATAAAATTAATTATAATTATGTTAGGACCTGCCGATATCAATCACTAAACGCGCATGAGATATCTACTCCCACAATAAATGAAGAAAACTATCCTTATATACTAATAAATACGTATAGTGTGATTTAAATTCTCACTATTAAAATGGAAGGATGGTACCCTACTCACTTATGTTTTGAATGGATTTGCTTTTCTTGTAGATTGTTAATAATTAACACAATCACATCTTTAGAGCTCAATAAATTTCAAGAGATATTATTCCTTTTTCTGCTATAGTACAATTAAGGAGATAAATTATAAAATCACATCTTAAAAAAGTGGCTTGCTCCACTAGATTTCTACAAAAGCACTTTTTTTCCTCAAAATGCAAAATGCCTTTTTTTCTTTGGTGTATTAATACACTTGGCTTATACAATCTGAATCAGTGACAATTTATTACTATAGTCAACTATATACTATATATATATGGTAAGTTCTTAATTAGGTGATAAAATTAATTTAATTTTGACTTCACTTTAGCTTAATTTCCCTATCAACTTTTGGTAAAAAAGTCAAAAGAATAATCAAATGAGTCTCTCTCTCTCTCACTGTCACTCTCATTATCTTCTACACTAGAATCCAAAATAATTTTTAGAAATATTATACAAATATTAATTTTTTTTTAATAAATGATATTTTACGTAATAAAATGAAAAAAATTAACGTCGTTGGAGTGCCCATCCATCGAAAGCAAGCACCGTGGGGTCCCATTTAGTGTGATTGGTGTGTGACAAAGCCACGAAAGCAAAATTAAACACAATTTGGTTGCTTCAAGTCACTGCTTGCTGACTTGATGATATATCAATTATGAGTAAAACTTAACTACATATAAATAATAAAGTTAACTCCATTTATAGTTGGTAAAATCTCAAAAGATTTCCCTCAATTAATGAAGGATAGCTAGCTAGATATAGCTGTATACCAAAAATGTGAAATTCAAATCAACATCTCCCAAAAAAATGCTTTTAATTTTACATGCAACAACATTGCTCTAGCTGAGGCACACCTCACTTCACTTTTGTCCCATGCAAATCACCAAGTGTTACAAGAAAACCTGAAACGCTTTTCTCACCTTTTTACATGCACAAAAAATGCACATTAATTGATTTTCTTCTTCTTCTTCTTGATTACACTTTTCTGTTCACATTAACTACTCTTTCTCTATCTATCTATATAAACACCTCTATCTCTCTCTCTCTCATTCTCTCTCTCTCTCTCTGTGAACAAACATAATAAGCATGGTGGTGTTGGGTGATTTTCTTCCATTTTTGGCTATGGTTGTGGTGCAATTGGGGTATGCAGGCATGAACATTACTTCAAAGTTGGCTATGGATTCTGGCATGAAGCCTCTGGTACTCGTCGTCTATCGACAGATGATTGCTACTCTGGCTATCATCCCCTTCGCTTATTTCTTTGAGTGGTAATTAAATTTCAGAAATGGGTTTGTTTTCTTGGTTGTTTTGTAGTTTATATATACCTATCTATCTATCTATCAATCTTCCAATTTTAAAAAAATGAGAATCCTTTGGATTTAATTAACATTTTATTCGATTTCAAGTTCAATTTTCTTTGTAGCAAATGCATGCATGTATGTATATGTAGTTTTGATTCAAAAAACTTGTTTCTCTCTCTCTCTCTCTCTCTTCAATTTGTCTGTTTTATATTAACTGGGTATTTTCAAAGTTTGGTTTTGTTTGGTTTCTGAGAAAAACAAAAAGGAAAAAAGTTGACAGAAAATAAGGAACGTTGAGTATTAACTCCATCCAAAAATCTTTCGTTTTTTGTTTTTCTTGTCTTTTCCAGGTTTCCTCCATAATTTAAGCAAATTTTTTGTGGTTTCATTTGATTTTTATTATTAATTTATTTCAATATATATAATAATAATTAAATTGCATGCAAAATATCTGAAAAAAAAATTATTCAAAAAAAAATGAAGTGAATACAATTAATAGATTGCATGCATGGCTGCCAAGTGATCACTTTGTCTATCTCCATTGAAGGCAGCCAGCTAGCTTCAACATTTTTTTAGTTTCACTCACAAATGGCATATAATTTAATGCAATTGTAGTGCATGGTTGACATGTCATGTAACAATTCATGTTTATTTGTCAATTTTTCATTTATTTATTTTGTCTTTCTTTTAATTGCATCATTTTTATAATCTCAAGTGAGATAGAAATGGGTCGATTTTGAACTCGTAAACTAGAATTATATATATAGGATTCTTAATCATTAAATTGTCAAACGGAAATAAAGTACGAAAGTCTGAACAAAATATAGGTAAGATCTACCTTTTGCAATTAATTAATTATATCGACTAAAATCTTTTGTGTTGTTATTGCAGGAAGAAAAACAGACCCAAGTTGACATCAAGCATTCTTTTTAAGATTTTCTTGTGTTCACTTACTGGGTAAGTCATGTATAAGTGTCTTTATTTTCCAATTTATAAATTAAAAATGTGTATTGTGGAGTGCTTTTTTGTAGAAAGCGCTTTTGAATTAAAAAGTGCTTTTTGCAAACGCAATTGTGATCAGATATTTTTTACACAAAGCATTTAATCATATACCAAATATACACGCACCGGAATTTTTGACTATTTATAGAAACACTTTATTTTATTATCCGTTACGCGGTGTAATGGATGTATTCTATTTTTTTTTTATTTTTTTGTATTATAAACATGATTTCACAATCAAATAACTTAGAATTCAATCTTGCAGGGCCACCGGAAACCAGGTCCTATACTTCGTCGGCCTTGCGAATTCGACTCCGACGATCGGATGCGCTTTGACCAATATACTACCGGCAGTCACTTTTGTACTTGCAGTCATTTTCAGGTAGTCATGAATTACAGAAAAACTTGGACGAGACAGTATTATTTACTTCTCATCCATAGGTAGTATGATTAAACGATATTTGAGACTTTATTCGTACCACAAGACATGATATAAGTGGTTCCACGCGTTTTTAAGTATTTTTTATTGAACGCTTAATTATCATTTATACATTATACCGATGTGTTTGGCATGCAGACAAGAATCTCTGGGAATCAAGAAGAGGTCAGATCAAGCAAAGTTGCTAGGGACAGTAGTGTGTGTTGGTGGAGCAATGCTGTTGTCATTTTACAATGGACACACCATTGGCATTCCTGATTCAAGCATCCACTGGAATTATGCTCAGAAAATGAGCAAACAAAGTGCAAGCAACAACAAATCAAACTTGGTATTTGGTTCCATTATTGTCATGGCTAGTGCAGTTTCTTACTCGATCTGGGTCATAATCCAAGTTAGTAAACTCTTTCTTTTTTATATCAGTCAAAAGTGCTTTTATTTTTTTTATTGCATACTATTTTTTGAATGCTTTAAAAGCTTGTTTGTGTAGTAGGGGGTGTCAATCTAATCGAACAGGTCCAGTCCGAAAAAGTACCATTTTTATTTTTCGGATTTCGAATCGAATCGATTCGATTCGATTCGAACCTAAATAGTAAGTAGACCGCATCAAATTAGATTCCGAAATTTTTTCCGAGGGTTCAATTCAATCCAATTTTTTTTTTCGAATAGGATAATTCGGATCCATCCCGTCTATTTGACACACCCTTAGGTTTTTGTGTTCAATTAATTGTGTTTGGTTGAAACAAAAGTGTTTCTTTTGGAGATGGACTCGATAGATGCTAGTCTAAAAGTACTTTCTTTGAATAAGGTGCTTTCACAAAAACTTATAGGAAAAGCAATTTCTACAAAAGCACTTCTGGACACACCACCTTATATATTGAACATAAATAATCAACCAAAAAATTTGCATGTTTTGTTGATTTCCTAGACTATGCTAATGTTTTCTTCATCTTATTTGTTTGACATTCAGGCAAAGGTGAGCGAAAAGTTTCAGGCTCCTTACACCAGCACCGCATTGATGTGTTCAATGAGCACCGTGCAGTGTGCAGTCATCGCGGCAATTACAGAGCACAAGCGATCAGAGTGGTCGCTGAGTTCTCCCATCAGGCTCATATCGGCTCTTTATACGGTATCTTCGTCTCACTAGCTCTAATTAGCCAAACCATTTTGAGATTAATAAGAAACATCAGCATATATAATATTAATATGTAACAAAAATCTTGCATGATGCCTAATTTATTTTTTTTAGCAGGGGATTGTGTGTTCTGCACTTGCTTTCCTACTGATTTCCTGGAGTATTCAGCGAAAAGGCGCTCTCTATGTCTCGGTATTTAGCCCGTTGCTACTCGTTATCGTGGCGATTCTCAGTTGGGCCCTGCTCGGTGAGAAATTGTTCGTCGGAACGTAAGTATGTGTGTGTATATATGTAGACATAAAAGCACTTCTACAGGGTCACTTTAGCATATGTTAACTAGTAGTATATGGTTTTGCTATCAGTGCCATAGGATCAGTTCTAATTGTTGGAGGCCTCTATGCTGTTCTCTGGGGAAAGGATAAGGAGATGAAAGAAGATCAGCAAATTCAAGATATCGCGGAGCCAACGAAGAAATCTGAGCGTACTACTGACGATCTTGAAAAGCAGTCGAATAATTATGCGCGACCAAATAACAACAGCAACCACCGAGCTGCTACAGGCTAAAAAACATGAGAATTAATGTAACAATCATGAGAGCTAGGTAGATCATATATATGGTTCTGTGTTATATATATATATGGTAAGGCTGCATAACGTAGATGTTTCGTCTATGAAAAGTTTTTTCGAGCATAATGAGCTTCGAAATGATCGATCGATGGATCGATGGACTGGTTTTGAGTAGTTTTCTAGCTTGTTTCTGTGGAATTGTAATCTATGAGATGCATTATCATATAAAGAGAATGTTGTCTCATGAGATTACCATTATAGTAATTATATATATTAAGTGCTTATGAGAATGTAGTTTAGTTTTCTTCTTGTTCTCCTTCAAGTTTTTATGAATCTTTCTGTGGTGGTGATTTGTAATGTGATTACTTTTGATGTATACCTTTAGAGCACACCTCAAGCGAATCTAAATTCAGTAATTAAAATTTTGTAAATTTAAATATGATATGAAAAAGAATAAAAACTTTTGTTTGAAGTTGTATTGATACATTGTATTTTAAACGGGTAGTGCCGGCTGTGTTACTTAAACTTAATCATAAGATATAGACTGTGATATAGACCGTACGTTTAGTGATTTTTAATATATTTGTTATTAATCTTGTAATTGTATTCTTAAAAAAAAAAGAGCTAATTATATCGACTTCTTCTGTGGTTTTGTCAACTACAAGCGAATTGAACAGGCTTATGGGCATTTTCGTCTTTTTAGATTTTTTAAAATTTTATTTTATTAAATAAAAATTAAAAAAATTAAGAAAAGATCTCATCTCTCTATCTTTAAAATGATGGACGATTAGGATTTATTTAAATAATAATAAAATTAATAAAAATAAATATGAGTTAATGGAGATCCAATCTCCACATGTCCAGAAAATACAATTAGGATTTATTTAAATAAGAAAAAAATCTCATCTTTCTATCTTTAAAATGATGGACGATTAGGATTTATTTAAATAATAATAATAAAATTAATAAAAATAAAAAATAAATATGAGTTAATGGAGATCCAATCTTCAGATCTTCAGATTGGATGTCCACAAAAAATAAAAAAAAATTGGAAGAAGGATTCTTCGCGAACCCAAAGAAGAACCATATCTGGATTCTTCTTTGAATTTTTTTTTTTTAAATTTCTTAGATCTGGGTTCGCCTTCGAAGGCAAACTCAGTGACGAACCCAGATGGGTTCGTCTTCGTTGACGAACCCTTCTAGGTTCGTCATGCTCCAGCAAATTATTTTTTTTTCGATGGAGATCTCTCCACATTTCAAATTCAATTTTTTTTTAAAAAAATAAATAAAAAATAAAATTTTGAAGTTTAATTTTTTATAATAATTTTTTTAAAAAGAAAAAAATCTCTACCGTGAGATGGACGGTAGAGATCTAACCTTATTTTTTTTATTTAATAAAAAATATTATTTTAGGGGTATTTTGGTCTTTTTAACGGTTGAAGGTGGTCAACCATTAAGTCTAACGGAAGTCAACTAATGGCAGAGAAGATATTTATTAATAAACGATAAAGTTGACTTCGCTTATAGTTGGCAAAATATTAAGGGAGTTGAAGGTAATTAACTTTAAAAAAGCTATAAAGAAGTATACTTATTATTAATCTTTAATTGAATTTTTTTTATAAAGAAATAACACTAACTACGAAGAATTCACTAAAAAAATAAATAAAAGTTTGCTTTGTGATAAAGAACTCATATCGCTCAACAATCAACACAAACTATATGACAAAGCGACGGTGATCCTTCCTCACGTGCACCGGCTATCCCTACACCTTGCCACACCCAAAACTAACGGCCGTGATCTACCAAATGACGGAATATTTGTAGACAAAACTTAACGATTCAGATGCGCCGTTATCTGAGCGCAACTTTAAATAGCGTTATAGTGCCCCTGCCAGCCTCTTACCTTTCATTTCCATCGTCCTCTTCCTCTCTCTTTCTCTCTAGGGCAGCCTCCTCCAGATCTTGTAATCTCTCTCTCTCTCTCTTTCCTTTTTAATTTTAATGTAATATATGTGTCTATGTTGTTTATATGTGTTGAATCGTTTGTTGTTGTTATGTGTTTGATGGGTTTTTCTTTTATAGTGAATCTAGATCTGGGTTTGGTTTTGTATTCGGATTAGGATCTGATTTGGGTTTTTATTTTAGGTCTCAAATCGGTTGATTTGTTTATGTAACTTATCGAAAAGGAGGCATCTTTATGTGTAGTATTTTTTGGATTTTTTGAACTTGGATTTGTTTTGTGAGTACCCATTTGGTTGTTTATTTGATTTGTCATGTTATAATGTGTGTTTGATGTTGAATGTATTGTGGGTAGATCCATTTTGAATAATATTGCATTGTTCTTGTGAGATTTATATGTTTTGGTTTATGCAATGTGGATTTGATGTCATTTGTGGGATTGTATATGTCCGGAGTTTTCAGATCTAAGGATGTTTTGTGTTTGCTTTCGGGGAGTTTTATATTTTATGTTTTGCGTGTAATCAAGCAAATGGACTGTTAAAGTTTATATCTTGTTCAGAGGAAATTGATATTTCGATATTATTTTGTGTTTTGAATGCGAGGGAACATTATTCAGTTTATACTTGTGACTTTTACGCTATGTTAAATTTGTTGGGGTTCTGATTCTGATTGTTTTGGATCCAGCTGAGGTAGTATAAAGATGGGGCTGTCGTTTACGAAGCTCTTTAGCCGGCTCTTTGCCAAGAAAGAGATGCGAATTCTGATGGTGGGTCTCGATGCGGCTGGTAAGACCACCATCTTGTACAAGCTCAAGCTGGGCGAGATTGTGACGACTATTCCTACCATTGGTATGCTTTGCCCTCCATGCTTACAGTGCCTACTTTTCGTAACATGTTCAATTGTTTTTAATAGTGGATATAATTAATTTTTGCTTTAAAAGATTATGGCTTGTGATACTTGTTTTGTTTTGGACAGGATTCAATGTTGAGACTGTGGAATACAAGAACATTAGTTTTACTGTTTGGGATGTTGGTGGTCAGGACAAGGTATTGTCATGAGTACTTGACTATTTAAGCACAGTTAGAAATTGTCAAGTGGATAATTGTTATGATTTTTTACAAGTTTATGTGTCTCAAGAACAGGCTATTATGTTGTTTGCAATCCTTTCACGTGCAAGTGCTTTAAAGTATCTGTGGTTGGTGTTTCTGGTTTGCGATGACCATTCTTATGGTTGGCTTTCTGCTGATTTGGTCATACTCTGTTAGCAAATAACAGAACCATAGGCTACATCTACCATCATCACCATGGCTTTCAAGTTTTTCCAAGCTTTTCCTCTGGCTGTACGAGGAAGGGCTATCCCTTAGTGGTGGACATATTATAAATGCTCATTTTAGATGTATAATATGCGTCTTTCCTTGCATTTAGTTAAGATAATGTGTTATATATGTGCTTATTGACGGTCTTGTGCTGAATATGTATTTCTCCATCAGTACATAACATAATCATAAGCTACAGTCTTTGATGTCTCCTTGTTTGAGTTTTTCCCTTGCTGTAAGCGGAAAGGCAATCTGGCAGGCGTCATACATGATTATATCGTTCAATTTACACACTACCTTATTATGCATTACAGTTGCAGTCATTGATTATGCATGTGCTTATTGACGGTCTTGTGCTGATAAGATGTTTCTCCATCGGTGCATAACATAATCATAAGCTACACATACTAATGCCACCTTGTCTTTCATGTTTTTCTTCTTACAATATGAGAAAAGGCAATCCACGTCGTGGCAGACATTATGTGTTCTTAAAAATGAATATATGTGTTTGTGTGTTTATGGTTGTTCTCTGGTTATGCACGTGCTTATGGACGGTCTTGTGCTGAGTTGCTTCTCCATCAGTACATAACATATTCATAAGCTACATTTACTTTGCTACCTTGTTTTAATGTTCTTCTTCTCACTTTATGAGGAAAGACAATCTGCACTGTGGCAGACATGTACTTGTGTAATTTTTATTCATATATTCATGCATTCATCTTATCAAATTGGTCATATTTTTCTGACAGTGTCTGGCAGTGGAACTGTTTTATTTTTTCATTTCATTGCAACAAGAACTGTTGTAGTTATGTCTCTGTATTAATACATGCAAATCACAGTTGTTTATAAGGTCTAATTTATAGACCCGCTGTCGGTGATGAAGCATGTCTTGTTACCAGTCAACACTGTAGCTTGTGAATTTACCACAGCCTTTGAGATGATTTTTGCGATTAGTAAAGAAAAGTATATTTCTCGCATGTCATTATGTGCCATCAATTATCCATGCATTTTATCTTGCATCATCTTTTAGTTTGACTAATAGAGAGTTCCTTGTATTCATTTTTGTACCCTCTCCCAAGCTCTATTGCTCTCTTTCTCGTGCACATGCAGATTGTTTAAATAAATTGTTCTCTTTTATGCTGTGTCCCACATTCAGATTCGTCCTTTGTGGAGACATTACTTCCAAAACACTCAAGGGCTTATCTTCGTGGTTGATAGCAACGATCGTGACCGTGTGGTTGAAGCTAGGGATGAGCTGCACCGGATGCTGAATGAGGTAATAAGAAAAGTCTTCTCTTTGTCTTTGCTCTTGCTCATTTTTGAAATCCTCAGGATGTTTCTGAAGCAAAAATGATTCAAGTGGGATGTATTTGTATCATTGTTCTTGTTTTTAATTGGACTAGATTTTGTTTGGTGGTAAATTGTGCATCTGTTTTTTTTTTTTTTAAATTTAAATTTCTGATGCTGTCAAAACTTTTTTATGGTACTTCAGTTGGGTTGTTTTTTATTGATTGTATATAAATGTATGTATTTGCGTGAATAGGATGAGTTGAGGGATGCTGTGCTTCTTGTATTTGCAAACAAGCAAGATCTTCCAAATGCTATGAATGCTGCTGAGATCACTGATAAGCTTGGTCTTCACTCTCTCCGCCAACGCCACTGGTACCTTTTGATCAATACCCCTTCCAATATCTTATCTATCTACAGTTAGTTTTATAGTTACTTATGTGAGCTGGAATTTTTGTGTTCCTTGCAGGTACATCCAGAGCACATGCGCCACATCCGGGGAAGGACTCTACGAGGGACTGGACTGGCTCTCCAACAACATTGCTAACAAGGTAGGATTTTACCGATTTGTGCTTTGCAAACACGGATCTGATATTTAATATTATGCAGTCGCGTAATTTTTACTTTTGTTTTTGTCACAGGCTTAATCTGTTGGTCGAGTTTCGAGTGAACATTTCTGGCAGAAAATTGATGTGAATGTTATTATGTTATTTGGTGCCCATGAATTTTTTTTGTCTTGCTATTTTTACAAGAATGTAATTGTTTGTGTTAGATATTGTTACCATACTAGAAATTTGCATTTTGTCACTGTAGAGTTTTAAATAAACTGATGATTCACAGTTGAGATATGAATGTTCTTTTCTCATATTTTGAGTTCTCCATCAATGGTGGGTACACCATTTGCCAATTCTTTCCATTCCCTGAATTGCCACTCAAATGATTATAATGTTCTATGAAACCAACTTAATTGACTTCGATCGACTGCATACAATCGTATAAAAGTGACAAGTGATATAGTTGTATGATGTCATTTGTCTAGGGCTTGATGAACAAATTTCCTTTCACGAATATCGTATTGAAAATAGCACCGGTTGGTGTTAGTGTTAGTATTAGGTTTTCGGTTTTGCAACGTTTTGATAGTCCTAATTTCGGTCCTAAGATATCATTGAGTGTGATATGTGTTATAATGTGTATGATAATGTGATTTTCGTTTTAAGTTTGGACCGTTACTTGTTTCCTTCATTAACATGGATGGTCATCATCAATGTTCGTCTAACATATACTGTTCTTAATTTCCGAATTTGTTGCATGATGAAGAAGCGTTTGACTGTACGTAAACGTATATGTAATATTTTGAGTCGTTAGATCAATCGAAATCCTCCATTTGTTGATGGACCTTATCGATTAGTTTTTGCGTTCCAGGGTCAAAATAAATTTCCTAATCCGAATTATATAATTTACATTAATATTGACTATAAGAAGGGCAGAGTAAGAAAAATTTGTTTCGAGGGAACAAATATAATAAAACTAAATAATTAAGGGAGCTAAATGAAATTTTTTACAAAATCAAATAGTTTTATAATTATAATATTATTTATCGTATAATTTTATAATTTAGAAGGTAATTATAAATTATCGTCACATCAATTGGGACGTGTTTCGGACTATATCGCATTACTAATTCAATTTATACATTATTGAATACTCCAACTTTCATTAAAAATGCGAATTTATTGACTATTATCCCCCAAAATGAAAATTATGCAATCAATTGTATTACTATTAGATACAATTGAACACTTATTTTTTGAGCTAATTTTATCATCTCCTCCTGAGGTTTTACCAACTACAAGCGCAGTCAACTTTATTGTTTATTTACAAATACCTCTCATGCTTTTAGTAAAATTCGGTCAAATATAACAGTTAACTGTGGGAGGTCTTTGTCAAAAAATTCAAAAGTTGACTAACGGGAAGGAAGGTTTTTGTTAATAAATCCAAAAGTTGACTCCATCTATTATTAAGCAAATCTCAGAGGAGGTAGGTATTATTTACTCTTACTTTTTATTCAAACATTTTCTACAATAAAATGAAAAACAAAACATGGACATTTTGCAAATATGCAATCAACTTGAGTGGCAGTCTTATAAACACGCGTTGAATCAACAATCACAAACTTTTCTTATTATTTAAAGAAAACAATCACATTCCTTTACATTTCCACAATTCTATAACTACTTGGGAATATATGTCTCTAGTTGAGAGAGTAGATACTTCCCTGTTATAGAAATAGCATATATCTAAACTGTACATAAAATAATTAATCAACAGATCTTTTACTTATATATTCGGTGTCAGCTTAAAAAAAAATGGATTGGGCCTAATATATCTGGTGGCTGTTATGGGCCTATCAAGTGCATATTTACATTTCATTGACTCATTTTTCTTTTCTAAAACAGGTGGTTTCATGAAGAAGATGCATTAGAGATTGCATCGGAGACTATTTAATGTGTATATTACATTTGTTGATGTTTCAATTTCATGCTTTAAATACTGTTGTTGTTGACCACTCACAAACAATTTTAAGTTATTGAGTTTAAGGATGTTCATAAGATATCGGAGTCGTGAGGTCTTAAGTTCAAAATCATAATTTATGATCATCGTATTTTTTTTTAATTTTATTAAATTTTTAGTTTATTGAACATGTTATACGGTAAAAGCGTACATCTATATTATGTCTCCACATTATCTGTGAAAAGACGTATTAACGTATCAATCTTATGTGAGGGTAATTATGGACAATTAATATTCTTGACTATTTGGAAAATAAAATTTTTAACTATAAAAAGTACTGAATTCCAATATGACCCAAACACGGTTAAATGCATGGTCGAATTTGTCAATGGAATGAAAAAATATTGACATTATATATAAAGCTAATAACACTCGTCTTTCTTAAGATTTTATCAACTACAAGCGGAGTTAATTTTATCGTTAATGGACAAAGACCTCCACTGCCGTTAGTTGACTTTCGTTAGAGTTAATGATTGACCAGATTTAACCGTTAAAAAGATAAAAATACCCTAAAATAATAATTAAAATTATTAAATAAAAATAAGTTTAGATCTCAATTAACGGCAGGAGAGGTCTTTATCCATTAACAGTAAAGTTGACTCCGCTTGTAGTTGGTAAAACCATAGGAGAGATGAGTGTTAATAGCTGTTATATATATACATATATATTGAAAGTAATCAATTTGACTACTTTATGCATCATATTATATATGTTATTTTATTAATATTCAAACATAACTAATTAAATTGATTTTAATCATTCAACTTTATTACAAAGTTCCTTTAAAAAAAAAAAAAAAAATTACAAAACCTCAATTTCCAGTCCTGTTATTCTGTGGGCAGTGACTTTTGAAGGAGTACTTAGAAATCAAACAAAAATATATATTATTTCTAGATGAAAAAAACATTCAACCTGCCTGAGGTATGTTGAATTATATTCGGAATTAAAATTTTTAGAAACTTACACTGAATTCTCCTGGCGTTAAGTTTGACTGTTAAAAAGTAGGTTCGAGACTCCTCTAGTTCGAGATCCATGGTGGATCCACCATGGATCGCTTCAACTTTTTTTTTTCTAATAGTCAATTCTGTTAGAGTTTGTGATCCTCATTAGCACATACACACACATAGATAGCTGTAGATAATTATTAGTGTGATGTTTTACTACACTTGTTGTAGCTATAGTTAGGTAATATTGTTAATAGTTAGTGATTAGTAAACTCAATAGTACCTAACCATGATCAATGTAACTGTGCATATATATATATATATATATATATATATATATATATATATATATATATATATATGAGAAATACTGTTCAAAGTCTGATTAGTCAATCAGATTTTTCAGATCATTTTTCTCTCTTCTTCTCGATCTCTCTAGGGTTCTTCATTTCTCAATTTCTCTCAACTCACACACGGTATCAGAGCTTCGATCAGAGGCAAAATGATGACACCAGATTCTTCTCCTTGCACAAACCTTTCTCAAACCTTCACAAATCTTCCTCAAGCTTTCAATCAAACCCCAAAACTTACCAAAAAACAGAGAGAGAATCAATCTCACTTGTTCTCCAAAAATCTCAATTTCAACCTACCTATAAAACTCGATGATGATAATTTCATCTACTGGAAGACTCAGATCCTGCCAGTTGTACGAGCGTTTGACCTAGAAGACTTCATCTTCGGAGCTATAACTTGTCCTGTGAAATTCGTCCTAGCTATTGATAAAGAATCCGGCGAGCAGGTCCAGACCTACAATGATGACTATCTTGCATGGAAGAAGGTAGATCAATTACTTGTTAGTTAGTTAATGTCTACCTTAAGTCATTTGATTCTAGGTAGAGTAACTCAGTGTGTAACATCATGTGAAGTGTAGAATACTGTCACAAATATGTTTTCTCACCAATCTATGGTTAGGATTATGCATCTTAGGTCACAATTGCAAACATTGAAAAAAGGAGCACTAAAAATTAGTGACTATATTGTTAAAATCAAAGCTGTTACTGATGCTTTAATGGCTGCTGGACAAGTAATTACAGAGCAGGACCTAGTTGCTTACATCTTAGGAGGCTTAGGATTAGAATTTGATCATGTTGTTTGTAATATAGCCTCTAAGAAAAGTAAAATTACTCTACAAGATGCACAGTTTTTGCTTATGAGCTATGAGTCTAGACTTGAACAGTACAATAGAAATATATAGGACAAGCTTCAGCTAACTCTAGCACCAAGTCAGCAAACTTTGCTCGAGGAGGTAGTCAGTTTCAAAACACTAGTCGTGGCGGGACAAGAGGTAGAAGAGGGGATAAATGAGGAAGATACTTTAATCAGCGCTTGACCTGTCAACTCTGTGGCAAGGCTGAGCATTTTTCTGCAATATGTTACCATAGGTTTGACCAGTCTTTTTCTGGTACCTTTGGTAAGCCACAGCAACATCCAAATCAACAGCATATGTCAGCCAATTTTGGTCCAATTCAGAGTAATTTCCAAGGCAACTTTGCTCAACAACAGCTGAATAATTTTGGTCCAATTCAGAGTAATTTCCAAGGCACCTTTACATAATATTGCAGTTGGTTCTTAATGTAATACTTTTTCTGTTGCTAAGGGTGTTTTATCAACCCCTATACATGTATTACTGCAAACTTGGCATAAAAAATTAGGCCATCCCTTACCTAAGATACTTGCTAAGGTTTTTTAATTCTTAAATGTACATGTTAAAGATTCTGCTTTGGTTAATTTTTGTGATGCTTGTAAGCTTGGTAAATTGCATCAATTACCATTTGCTGATTCTAGTTATAAGGCTAAGGCACCCTTAGACATTGTATATGCTGATGTATGGGGTCCTTCACCCATTTCATCATCTCAAGGATATATGTACTATATAAGTTTTGTAGATTCTTATACTAGGTACTGTTGGATATACCCTCTTGTCACTAAATCTCAAGTGAAAGAGGTATTTGTTATATTCCATAGAACTGTAGAGAGGTTGTTTGCTACTACTCTTAAAGTTCTTCAAAGTGACAATGGAGGAGAGTTTAGGGCTCTTGTTCCATATCTTTTGCAACATGGCATTCGTACTAGGTACTCATGTCCCTATATTCATTAACAAAATTTTAATTGTTGAGAGGAAGCATCGAAGTATAATTGAAATGGGACTTACCTTTTTAGCTCAGGCTGCCATGCCCTTATCTTTTTGGTGGGAAGCATTTCACACAGTTGTGTATACTCTCAATAGGCTGCCTACTGTGATTCTTCAACATGAGTCCCCCTATTCTATGATATATCACAGGCTGCCACATTATTCTGATTTTAGAATCTTTGGAAGTACTTGTTTTCCCTATTTGAGGTCCTATAATCGTCACAAGTTTAGTTTCCACTCCTTTAAGTGTATTTTTCTAGGCTATAGTGACATACATAAGGGATATAAGTGTCTGCATTGTAACACTCTTTGACCCGACCTGTTTGGATCTGTAACATCCCGGATTTCGGGTAATGAATTTTTGATATATGTGAAATATGTGAAAATGAATTTTACTATTTGAGGGGGTGTAAATGTAATTAAATGTATGTTTATTTTATGATTTCCAGCGGACCAGATGGAATAGTGAAAAATGAAAAAAAAAAAAAATGAAAAAGTGAAAACTGGACCAGAGAGCATCGCGACCTGGTCACCGCGACCACAGGTCGCGATAGCTCGCTCGCGGTGAAAAACGCAATTTCGGGCAGTGAGCATCGCGACCAGCCACCGCGACCACAGGTCGCGATGGACTGCTCGCGATGAAGCTGTCAAAATCGGGCAGAGAGCAACGCGACCACTCGCGCGACCAAGGCGCGCTCGCGATGAAGGCGGTGCGCGCACTCCAGTGAGCATCGCGACCTAGTGGCGCGACCACAGGTCGCGACGGCGGTCGCGGTAGCGAAAAAATATAAAAAAAAGAAGAAGTTTCTCGCAGAAGCGAGAAAACAGAACAACAAGAGAAAGAGAGAGAAAGAGCCGAGAAAAGGGAGAAAAGAGAAGAAAAAGAGAGAAAAGAGAGGAGAGAAAGAAGAAAGAAAAGAAAAGAAAAAGAGGAAGAAGAGGAAGAAGGAGAAAGGAAAAGGAAAGGAAAAAGAGATCGTGGAACCGCGATTTCTCGAACGAAAAACGGTACCGAGGTAGGTGTACGTTTGTTTTCGGAATCGTTACGAAAAGTCTTCGTTATTGTTTCGTTTTCGTTTTCGTTTTCGTTGTTTTTGTTTTCGTTTTCGTTTATGTTTTCGATTTCGTGAAAAGTTTTCGATTTCGAGTTTCGTATGAAAAGTGCTTACTTTTTGTGTAAAACTTTATGATTGATATACTTTTGGTTGATTATGGAAAGATTTTATATTAGATCGCATTTGTTTGTGGTTCGAATATTCCGATTTCGTTTTAAATAGTTGATTCAGACTTGTATATTACTATTGTTCATATTTCTTGAAGTTTATTACGTGACTTATATGATTATTGAGTGATTATTGATATTGAGTAACTATTGCGACAATTATTGTGAATTTGGTTTATCGGAAACGGCCCTAGGATACGTAGACATAGAAATGGATATAGGAGGTTGGTATACCAGCTGGGTTTTACTGAGCAGTACTGCGCCGCTACTGATTGATTGATATTGATGATACTGATGTACCTCCTCTTGGATTCGTCCAGAGGCTGGGAGATACGTACCTCCTCAGGATTCGTCCTGGGGGTTGGGAGTTAATGTACCTTCCCAAGGATTCGTTCCTGGGATAGGGAGCTATGTACCTCTCTAGGTTCCGTACCCACGGTCCTAGAGTTGGGAGACACGTACCTCCTCAGAATTCGTTCTGGGGGTTGGGAGCTTGACCCATATTCCAGTCCGTATATGTTTAGTATTCTAGTGGGCCAGAAATGATTTGAATTGAAACTGAACTGAATGATTTGATGGATCGAATTCATATGTTGATTTCATTATTAATTTAATTGTTTTGAGAGTGATTTAGAAATGAAAATCATATTGTGGTTTAGTGCTTCTTTAAAGAACAATTATATTGTGAGTTATTTAATTGAGTTTTTAGTACACCCACTAAGCTTTATGCTCAGCGCGTTAGTTTTGTGTCTAACGCGTAGGTACCAGGAATCCAGAAGAGCCTAAGGACTGAAGGAAGAACGAGTTGCAGACCGAGTCACAGAGATTGTACAGTTGGGTAGCTATATTTTTGTTATGTGTATATATATTCTGAAAGCATGCATATACAGGGAATTGGTAAATATGTTTTGTAAAATGTTTTGTAATTAATTAGTTTATGACTTCTGTATTTTATTATCAAAATGATTGTAAATGTTTAAGTTCGATTTATTTTATTTTATAAACTATCTGTGAAAGTCGCACTAAACGGCAGAGTGCGCAACTGATTGAAATTGTTATAGAAGTGTTTATGAAAATGTAATGTGATTTGATTTGTGAAAAAGCAGGTTTTGGAAAGTCCGAAAAAAATAAACGGTACTCTGCCGAATTTTCGTGAAAAGTTTATTTATTGTTATGGGCTCACTTGAAAGGGATTTCTATCTATTTGATTGGGCTCACAATAAATTTTTGAAACGTATAAAACTGATTTTGAAAGTTCTGAAAACCGGTAGCTCTCCCCGGGTCGGTCCGGCCGGGTCGGTCGGGGGGTGTTACAGGATCGACCCAGGGAGCACTACCGGGTTTTCAAATACTTTCTTAATTCTGTTTATAAACTGAAAACCATATAAGTTATAATTTAAAAACCTTTTCGAGTGAGCCCATCAAAATTCAGTTTTAAAAATTTCGGCAGAGTTTCCTTTGTTTTTCTGATTTCCCAAAACCTGGTTTTGCACAAAACTCAAATCAAATAAAATTCACAACAACACTTTAAATCTCCTTTCAATCAAATGCGCACTTTGCCGTTTAATGCGACTTACCCAACAGTTTTTAAAATAAAACAATTCATAATTCATTATTACAGTCCTTTGAAAATAAAAAAAACAGAAAGCATAAAACAATTAATTACAGCACATAATTACAAAACATAATTATATAACTCAATTGCAAATTCTCTGTATATGCATGCATAACTAACTATATTATACAGTAATATATATATAACTATCCAAAATGTGATGACTGTGACTCTGTATATCTGCCTGCAACTCTCTCTCTGTTCAATCTTTTGCTTCCTCAGTATCCCTGTTACCTACGCGCGATAAAAACCGACGCGCTAAGCATATAGCTTAGTGGGTGTACACTAAAATAAATTGCAATATAATTGAAAACACTAAATTTTAAATTCAAAAATTCAGAAAGATATATAAATAAACAATAAAACTTAAATTCATAATTTCAGAAGTATATATATAAAACAAACGTGGTATCTCAATTACTGAAACTATATAAACACGAAGTATGTCAAAAATTTCTGGGTTTCAATTTCAATATCATTTCTTTATTTTCCATAACATTTTCTAACTATCAATTTCTAATTGGGCCCATGATACACATAACAGGGTTTACAGGGCTGGATTACGGATTTTATAGTCGGGTTTCCCATCTTAGAAGAAATGGTATCCCTATATAAACAGTCGGTTTCCTATTTCACGAGGAAATGGTATCCATATATTCTCACAGTCGGTTTCCCATTTCACGAGGAAATGGTATCCGTATAATCAACATCAGAGGCATCATAAATCACGGTGCAGTACTGCCATAAATTCACCCAATTGACATGTCAATCTCCTATATCCATATCCCTATACATATATCAGGGCCATAAAATCACAATTCAGAGAATACAGATATTTTAGTCACTTTTCAAACAACTTTACAATAATCAAATCCAAAATCAATATTCATTGATAATTGTAAATAACAGAATACAGAAAATAAATCAGTAAAGTCGATATAATCACAATTTCCGTACCTCAAAAATCATTTTCAAATATTATTCACAAATTGGGAATAATAGAAAAGATTACACAATTAGTTCAAGCAATATACGAAATATGAATATACGAAAATCGTAAATGTGATTCTAAATTCTTTAAGTCAATAAACGATATAAAAGTTTTCAGAACTGTGTGTACACCAACCTGGATACCGTTTTACCGGTTCTACGCCTTTTTCTTTCTGAGTTTTCCTTTTTCCTTTCTTTCTTTTTTTCCTTTCTCCTCCTCCTTTCTTCCTCTTCTTTTCTTCTTCTTTCCCTTATCTTATTCTTCTCCTCTTCTTCTTCTTCTTCTTCTTCTTCTTTCTTTCTTTTCTCTCTTTTTCTCTCTTCTCCCGTTTTCTTCTTCTTTCTGTTTTTGGCTTCCGCGTGAAGCTTTCTTTTTTTATACAAATTCGTTCATCGCGACCTGTGGTCGCGCCACCTGGTCGCAGTACTCACTGGAAAGCTTCCACCGCTTTTATCGCGATCACCCATCGCGGTACCATGGTTGCGCTGGGGGTTGCATTGCTCACTGCCCGAATTTGATCTTCTTCACCGCGAGCTAGTCAGCGCGATCTGTGGTCGCGTTGCTCACTGCAAAAAATTTTATTTTTCACTGCGAGCAGCTCATCGCGATCTCTGGTCTCGGTGAGGGGTCGCGGTACTCACTGTCCACTTTTTCCTTCACTTCATGCAATCTTTCTGGACCGCTCCATCTGGTCCATCTGGAAACCATAAAAATAAACACATATTTAATTACGTTTTACACCCCTCTAATCATACATTTTTATATCCACATATTCAAAATTAGAGATGTTACATGCATCCTTCTGGGAGGATATATATTTCCAGACATGTGTTGTTCAATGAGAAGGAATTTCCCTATCAGATTCTATTTCAGTCTTCTCTCCACAGAGCTTCTCCAGTTGCTGCAGTCTCTTCTCCCTCGCAGTCACAGTCTAACTGTTTTGCTGCTTCACAGTTCAATTTTACACTGCAGCCCTGTCTATCTACAGTTCTGCAGTTAAATTCTTATCCCATGGTTACTAGGTCGAAGAGTGGAATTACTAAGCCAAAATCTTTTAGTTCCTCAGCCTCTGCAGACAGTTTTGCAGCATCTGTCATTGATGTTCCTTCTACAGTTTCAGCTGCCTTAGCTGATCCTCAATGGAATGCAGCTATGCAGGCTGAGTTTGATGCACTCAAGAGGAATAAAATATGGAGTTTGGTTCCTTTAGCCCTTCACATGAATGTGGTTGGTTGCAAGTGGGTGTTTAGAGTCAAATATAAGATTGATGGGACTGTAGAATGTTATAAAGCAAGGCTTGTTGCCAACAGGTTTCATCAAACTCCTGGCTTGGATTTTAAAGAGACCTTCAGCCCAGTTGTGAAGTCTTCCACTATCAGAATTGTCATTGCTCTTGCTGTGTCCTCTTCTTAGAATATTCAGCATATTGACATTAACAATGCCTTTTTGAATGGGGATCTTCAAGAAGATGTGTATATGAGTCAGCCTGAGGGTTTTCTTCATCCCTCTCAACCTTCTCTTGTCTACAAGCTACACAAGTCCCTCTATGGACTCAAACAAGCCCCTTGGGTTTAGTATGATAAACTGAAATTGGCTCTTCAGCAGTGGGGATTTGTTAATTCAAAATCAGACACATCCATCTTCTTTTTCAAGTCTGCAACAGCTCTTCTCTTGGTACTCATTTATGTTGATGACATCCTTGTGACAGGGAGTGATTCTTCTCTTATTGATCAGGTTAATAAAGACTTAAATGTTAGTTTTTCTCTGAAATCTTTGGGTTCTTTGTAGTATTTTCTGGGGTTTGAGGCTCATAGGACAGCTGCTGGGTTGACTCTTACTCAATCCAAGTATGCTTGGGATTTGTTATTAAGGACTAACATGACTGCATCTACTCTTTGTCCCACTCCTTTGTCTCCTAATTGCAAGCTTTTAGCTGCTGAGGGCTCTTTCTTTTCTGATGCCACTCTCTATAGAAGCACTGTGGGTGCTTTACAGTATCTTACACTCACAAGATCTGATTTGTCATTTGCTGTCAATAAACTGAGCCAATTTTTGGCATCTCCTTCTCAAGTATATTGGCAGGTTGTTAAGAGAGTACTCAGGTATATTCGTGGTACACTCACTTTTGGCTTGCATTTTACTCCCTCTAGCATTCTGTCTTTGGAAGGCTTTGCCGATGCCGATTGGGCTGGAGATCCTAATGACAGAAAATCCATCGGGGGTCATTGCTTGTACTTGGGTGGTAATCTTGTTTGTTGGTCTTCAAAGAAGCAACGTATGGTTGCTTGTTCAAGCACCGAGGCAGAATATAGGTCCTTAGCATCTGCTGCCACAGATTTCATTTGGATTCAGTCTCTTGTGGCTGAAATTCAAGTTCCTTAATCTGGTGTTCCACTGCTATGGTGTGACAATGTTAGTGCTACTTCCTTAGCTCATAATCCTGTATTTTATGCTCGTACTAAACATATTGAGATCGATGTGCATTTTCTTCGTGATTTCATTGCTGAAGGGAAGCTTGAAATCAGATATGTGCCAACAGCAGCTCAAACTGCTGATATTTTCACAAAGTCTCTTCCAATTTCCAGATTTCAGCTTCTGTGCACTAAGTTGATTTTTGATCGCTCTCAGCTGCGTTTGAGGGGGAGTGCTGATGAGGTTACTGATCATAATTCAAAACTCAGATTCAAACTTGCTGATATTCACCAGCTGCCTTTGAGGGGGAGTGTTAGAGTTTGTGATCCTCATCAGCACATACATACACATAGATAGCTGTAGATAATTATTAGTGTGATATTTTACCACACTTGCTATAGCTATAGTTAGGTAATATTGTTAATAGTTAGTTATTAGTAAACTCAATAGTACCTAACCATGATCAATGTAACTGTGCATATATATATATACATATATATATATATATATATATATATATATATATAAAAGAAATACTGTTCAAAGTCTGATTAGTCAATCAGATTTTTCATATCATTTTTCTCTCTTCTTCTCGATCTCTCTAGGGTTCTTCATTTCTCAATTTCTCTCAACTCACACAAATTCTACTTTTTAATGGTCAAACTTAACACTAGGAGAGTTCAGTATGAGTTTTTACAAACTTTGATTGCGAGTATAATTTAATAAACCTCATACAAGTTTAGTGTTATTTGTTCAACAATATTTCTATATAAGAGTCACATTTTTTTTTTCTTCTCTTAATATTTTTAAGATCAAACTATAATTAATCCAAATACATCATTAATACATGCGGGACTTGAACATTAATTGGAAAACTAAAACAAAAAAATCCATACTGAGATATTATTTCCTTTTCTATGTTTTTTTATTATAAAATTAATAGTAAATCTTTCAGAACCTACCGAAATTTATCACTAAACAAACCGTCGGAACAAAGTTTTGGTGATTATAATGATCACTTTTATCCTATATTTTAAATAAAAAATTAGGTTATTGGGTGCATTTTACCATTTCAAATTTTTCGAGTCAAATATTCATCAACAAACAAGCCGTGTTTCGATATTTTTATATTCATTCAACAAAATGATTAATTTCAGGAATATTTAGAAAGTGAAACTTCCATTGACCTTTTATTTCCTCGAGACTTTGTCTTCAATATGCCCAAATTTGTATACGTCTAAGTCACAGTGAATGTGATGTGAGCATATAAAAATGTCAAAATGTTCATACCAAGTAAGAGGCTAACACCACATAACGTGATGTTACTAATTGTGTATATAACTAAGTTTATCGGGCCATAATTAATAAAGACTCTTTTCTTCGTTTATACTCTAACTAATTAAGTTTGACTTAATAAAAGTTGAGGTGACTTAGGGATAAATTTCTCGCATTCATACGTTAAAGTTGTGAGTTCTAATTATATCACTTTTCAGATCCCAAATTGAGTTTGACTTTCAATTATATTTGAATTGGTTTTTTAGATTTGTTAGAGAAATTTACATGTAAAGCTAAAGATAGTGGGAATCAATCTCGCATTGAAAATATATAACCCAAGAGAATGATATATATACAATTAGATGTTACAACGTAAAAATTAGTACTTTTGGTGGTAAGGTTTCGAGTTCAAATCCTCTAGTCTTCCGATACTTTGGTTTGAAATTGTTGGATTTTTTGTTCAAATCCTATCCTCTCATCTCTGAACGTGAGAAACGTGTACCATTAACATTTACTCATTACGTAAAAGTCTAAATTTGTTGAGATTTACAAAAGCCAACATCCAATAAATGAAAATAAATTGAATAAGTGATCAAGGAAAAGAAATAAAATACCATTATCACAAAAGATAACTTGCCTTCCAGCTATTTCCATTTCTCCTGATCATTAATTATTAAAACAACTTCTCTTTAACAATTACAAAAGTCAACATTTTTTTTATTTCGAATTATCAAACAAAACAACAATTAACAAAAAAATTAATTAATTAAGTACACAGAATAAGCAACCCAGCAATATCTACCTTTTCAATGAAAAAGTAGGTATGCTCTGCTCATGCCTGAACAAGTTCTGCGGATCAACTTTGGTCTTCACTTTCACCAATCTTTTGAAGTTGCCCTTAAAATATTTGAGACCCCAAGCACTAGCTTGAATGACACTTGTGTTACCTCTCCTGTTGATACCCAAATCAAGATCCTTGTAGTTCACATATGCAGCTCTAGGAAATTTTGACACATAAGGAGTCATGTAGTTGTATAGACTCCTCACCCAACTCATGTGTCTTGCTTCATTTTCATCTCCATCCATCCAACCCAAAAAGTAATTGAATTTGAATATGTTTCCCTTCCGATGAGGGAAAGGGGTTTCCGATTCAGAGATTCTGCTCATCATTCCACCATAAGGTGTCCAGACAATCACCGGAAAATCTTCTTCCAAGAGCCTTTTTTGTAGCTCTATAATCGCGGTCTCAGGCAATGGTTCTTGTACGAAGTCTACTTTGGACTTGTAGTAAAACCTATTTGAAAATCTACGACTCCGTAGGACTTCGAGAGATGCATTGAAGTTGTTGTCGAAATAAAGTACAGATCGAATCCAGCTTGTTTCAATACAATCTGCACGAGTCAATCCCAACTCCGGGAAGCTGTCTTGCATTACTTGGAGAAGTCTATCGGCACCACCAAGAAATAGAGCAGTGTATGATGTTGTGACAGTTTTCTGACCAGTTGTATTATTCACTAGCATCTGAACTCTAATTTGGAGATCATCAACAAGCTTGTCTACAACTTGTTGCCATCTATATAGAAGTTTCGTGTCTTGGTTCCTCATAACCGTAAAAACTGTTACAGTTTTCGGCACAGGAACCAGTTTTATCTTCCATGAAATAATAACACCAAAACTTCCTCCACCACCTCCACGTATGGCCCAAAATAAGTCTTCACCCATGGTTTTTCTATCGAGAAGCCTTCCGTTGGCATCAACAATTAGCGCATCGACGACATTGTCAGCGGCAAGGCCATATTTTCGCAACAAAGAGCCATAACCACCTCCCGTGATGTGCCCGCCGACACCTACGCTAGGGCAAAAACCAGCAGGGAAGCCGTGAACGTTGCTCTTCTCAGCAATGCTGTAGTAGACCTCACCCAAAGTTGCACCAACCTGAACCCAAGCGGTTTCTTCTTTGATATTAACACTAATAGATCGAATGTTGGCTAGGTCTATTACGACGAAAGGCTTTTCGATAAAGGATACATACGAAAGGCCCTCGAAGTCATGTCCTCCGCTTCGAAACCTAATGTTGATGCCAAGCTTCTTGGAGCAAATGACAGCAGCTTGAACATGGGATTCGTTCAAAGGTGTGAAAAGCAAGACAGGCCTGGGGACAGAAGGCTCCGTGAGGCGGAGATTTTCAGCCCTGGAATCCAAGATTGTTGAAAATGAAGAATTGTTTGGGGTGAAAACGGTGGAGTATGGAATGGGGACATGAGGAGAATTGATAGAGAGACATTGGATGAAATTGTTTTCAATAGAAACTGAGGCTGCCAATGAAGCTGATAAGACAAGGAATATTGAGAGAATGTAAATGCTGATTGGAGAATTAATGGAAATCATTTTGTAAAATGATCTTTGTTTTTCTTTTTTGTTTGATATTTTCAGCAATGGAGCAACCTTCTATATATATATATATATATAGGTGTGGCTGCGATCACCACATCACCAAGAAGTTTCTTGTCAAGAGTTTTGTCAAAGTTTGCATAAATAAAATAATAAATAGTAAATGAGAAGAAGGTGCATGTAGATATCATGGTGGAATACGTCAAATTTGTCAAGTGAATGACGAAATAAAAAGTAAATGAGATTTTTCGTTACTAAGCATGAAGTTTTCTGTTTAATAATAATATAGAAGCAAAACAATAATGCATTTTAATTTGTTTTAGATATTATTTTAATTTAACTGATAAGTGAATTAATTGTCACGTTTTATATATACTAATTCAAATTTATTTTAACAATTGATACTGATATCTATTGTCACATGTTATACCAAATTTTCAATTTTTTTAATAATTAAGATCGAATTTGGGTCATCGTTGACCTTGATTTTAAGAAATATGCATGATGGTTGGCTAAAATTTAAGAACTCATTGACCAAAAATTTAAAAATTATTTAATGTTTTTACACGCTAGTCAATACTTTTACAGACAAGCAACAACCCCCATACGCGGCAAGGCATGTGAAATGATGGACCAAAAATATATAGAAAAATATATATAGTTCATTAATGGAAGAATGATGTTTATTCCTCTACCAGAAAAATCAACCTTTAGGTTTAATATTAGAGATTTCTCCTTTCATTAGTCAAACTTTATCTAATTAAATAGTTTACTATGTTTGATTAATAAAAAGACTAAAGTACCCCTAAATTGATATATAAAATTAAAAAAAATTCATTAAGTAAAAAAATTAAATAAGAAAAACAAACAGTTAAGATCTCCACTGTCCATTTCAGATGAGATAGGCAGTGGAGATTTATTTTAAAAAAAATTTAATTTTTTTTTTAAATTTCCACCGTCTATTCAGATATGAATGGTAGAGGTTTATTTTAAGAAATTTAAAATACAAAAACTTTAGATTTCCACTGTCATTCAGAGGTGGACGGTGGAGATTTATTTTAAAAAAATTAAAAATAAAATAAAAAAAATTATATGATATGGACGATAGATATTTAACTATGTTTTTTCTTTTTTATTTTTTATTTAATAAATTTTGATAATTTTATATATTAATTTGAGGGAATTTTTGTTATTTTAGTAGTTAAACATGGTTAACCGTTAAATTAGATGAAGTATGACTAATGGCAAAGAATGTCTTAACCAATAAACTCAAAGGTCGATTCTGTTTGTAGATGAGCAAACCTTAGGGTCTTGGTGTTATTTGCTAAGTCTAGTAAATATGTTATTGACAAGTGTGTGAGAGAGCTGATCCGTATCAAGAGCATGGGTGGCAAGCATCAGACCTTGCTGGGGTCCTTGGCTAGTTAAGTTAACTCGATCCAATGTGTGTGTAAGATGCAAATCACTGGAGGATAGTTCATTGTATGGATCGTATAATAGGAGAGAAATCTATTAGAACATGCATGCTGCATGAGCAACAAAATCGTAGTGAGCTGGTAGGATGATTGAAAAAGCCTTGGTGATTTTAAAATTTGTTCAGAATCTTTTTACATGAAATATTCAATAAAAGTTTTGGTGATTTTGACTAATACACTAAATTAGAGAGAGATTTTAATAAAATTTTTAGTAGAAAAGTTAACGTTTAAAGATATTTTGGTAATTAAAACTGACAGTAAAAAAAAAATTTACTATAAAATAAAATTTTGGAAAAATTTTAATTATAAATAAAAGTAAAGAGGAAATTTTAACTTTTATACTAAAATACAGAAGATATTTTAATAATATCTGAATTTAAAAATAAGAGTTGGATTTAAGTCAAACAATTTTAATTGGTAGCGAAGTATGTCATAATTATTAATATCTTGGTGGAAAATGAAATCACACTAAATCGCAAATAGTCATCAAATGAACTTGTATTGCAAATGCAAGGAAATAACCAAGTAATAAAATATAAAACTAAAATTACACGCAACCTATCTGAGGATTGATTTTTGCTACATGGGGTTAATTTTGAAAAACCGGATATTTACCTCTCCTATTTTAGTAGTCGACTGTTAAAGTTAATGGTTGAAAAAATAATTTCATCATTTTATAAAAAAAATATAAAAAAAAATGAAATAAATAGAAAAGAAAAAAAATCAAAACATTATAGGTTTTTTTTTTAGAACTGCCATTGATTGGGTTAGGAATCTGTCGAGACTTAACAAGATCAATCAGTATAAGTACTGGGCGGAAAACAACTCCTATACTACAAGAGAGGTCTCCTCATACATTATTTATTTATTGACAATAGTGATATTCGAACTCTTATCACATAGGTGAAGGGGAAATGCATTGACCACTTAGTTTTATGTGAATATGCAAAAAAACATGAGTAATGTTAGATTGCCCAAATTTTTTATCCAAATGATGCAGGTGGTATATGACTTATCATTAACATCACTTATCATATCATTTAATGTTTTATATAGTGTTGATAACTCGCATATAATATTATTTAGGTAAATTGGATAAGAATCTTTGTATAATATAAAGATATTTTTAAAAAATAACAATAGAGTAACACTTCAATAAGTTAGGTATAAATTGGAATACAAATTGAATGTGAATAAAATAATTTTAATTGTTAGCTAAGGATGTCATAATTATTAATATCATGGTGGAAAATGAAATCACAAGTCATCAAATGAAGTTGTATTGCAAATGCAACGAAACAACCAAGCAATAAAATATAGAACCAAATAACAAACAGCCGACTTAAAATTTATTAATTTTTTCTTTTGAAAATCCTTATATTGACCTCCCCAACTGATAGTGATTCATTGTTAAAGTTAATGGTTAGAAAAGTAATCTCGTCATTTTACATATAAAAAAAAATAAAAAATGATGAAATAACTAGTAAACAATTTTTTTTTTAAAAATTAAATCAAAATAATATAGGTTTTATTGTTTATTTTTTTATTTTTTAAGAACGAACACCGATTGGGTTAGAGTTCTGCCAGGACCCAATAAGATCAGCCACTAAAAGCACATAATGGTGGGATTTGAATCCCTATCACATAGGTGAAGGAAAAATGCACTGACTATTTAAATAATGAGTAAATATACAAAATAATATAGGGATAATTGCACAAATAAACTTATTACGTGTTAAGGCTTTGTAACAAAGTATTCAACAAATGACCTTAATTATACTAACATCTCATGTAGTTAATGCTCCACTGCTAGATTTAACGAGTGACTAGAAAAAGACTAAAATGCCTTCGACTCGAAAAAAAACCAAGAACTCCACAGATGGTGGAGTCCACCGTCGATGGAGATCTTGTTGCAAAAGAGATCCATGCATATGCTCCATCTCTAATTGAGCATTGTTCTATCTGATGGAGCAAAAGCACTCCTTCAAATGGAGCGATTTGTTCCATATACGATGATATGCCCCTTCATCTGATGGAAGAAGCTTGCGGCCTCCTCCATTATCTGAGAAATGGAGGAGGTTGCAAAGCCTTCTCCCATTTGACGATGTTAGAGTACAAGATGAAAACATGCATCGCAAGTTTTTAGCTGATGATAAGCATGCAAGCTGAAATACCAAAAGAGCATTTCATCAAACATATAGCTATTTATATCAAACACTTACACTGTCAAGGTGCTGTGTTCATGCTTGCTTCTGTTGAAAGTCTGGCAGCTATCAACACTTTACAAGCTGATCAAATATTCATCTTAAAGTACATCATCAACACTCTAGCTTTACCTCATCTGATGATCAACTTTGATGAGTGCCACCTCAGCTGCAAGTTGTTAGATTGTAACAGAATTCTGTTACACATTGTAACAGAATTTCTTTCACCAAGTTTTCATGCTATTGTATTATTTACATTATATAAATAGCCAATTACAAACAGCTTGTAATTGAGTTGTTTTGTTAATAAAATTTCTCTCAACTTGGTGATAAATCGTTTCATGGTATCAAAGCTTACAGACGAAAGTCACAATTTTCTTCAAGCTTCTTTTCTGCAATAATGGCAGCTTCCTCGTCTTCTTCACAGCTTACTCAAGATGGCAACACATTCTCTTCTCCTTTCAACTCACAACTTAATTTCAATTTTCCAATCAAGCTTGATCGAGGCAACTTAATTTCAACTCACAACTTAATTAGTGCCTCTATTGTTGGTGAGGTTACTCAATGTATTATAGCTTTTCAAGTTTGGACTAGTCTAGAGAGGCTGTATTCTCGCCAATCGAAAGTCAGCAGTTTGCATTTGCGATCTCAAATGCAGACTCTCAAGAAAGGCTCCTTGAACATGAGAGATTATGTTCTCAAAATGAAGAGTTTTGCTGAGTCTTTAACAGATGCAGGTCAACATACATCTGATCAAGATGTAGTCATGCATATGCTGAATGGTCTGGGAACAGAATACAATCCCGTTGCGATGCTTGTTACTTCACGTGAAGATGAAATCACTCTCAATGAAGTCCAATACCTATTTATGGCTCAAGAACAAAGGATCGAACGTCAAAATTCTGCAGTCACTCTTGACTTGACCAATGCAGCTACAAATATTGCTATGTAAAATAATCAGCGATTTTATAGAGGCAGAGGAAATCAGAGAGGAGGAAGAGGCAGAAACTCATCACAACCTAAGGTTTCATGTCAGCTGTGTGGTAAGTTCGGTCACATTGTGTCTATGTGCTATAAACGTTTTGATCAATCTTTCTCCGGATTGAGTATCAATCAGGCACAACCAGTAAGTGGCTAACAACAAAATCAGCCAAATCAGCAACACACACTTTCTCCTGTAGCTGCTTATCAACCAAATGCTTTGCTTGCTACTCCCGAAACAGTTGTGGACAATAATTGGTACTTCGACAGTGGTGCGACAAATCATATTACCTCAGACATGTCTAATCTGAATCACAAACAAGAATATAAGGGAAAAGATAAGTTGGCTGTAGGTAATGGCTCTCAAGTCACTATAAAACATCTTGGTGATTCTGTTGTTAACACTCATGCTTATCCATTGCATTTGAGAAATGTTCTTCATGTTCCACAGATTACCAAGAATCTAGTGAGTATTTCTAAGTTCACACAAGATAATGATGTTGTTGCTAAATTTTACTCTCATGGATGTGTGATTAAGGATCTGAAATCGAAGAGGGTGGTGCTGGAAGGACCTTTGACAAATGGTCTGTATCAAATGGCTTTTTTAAGGGATAATCACAATTTGAAGCATTCTAGTTCATGTCCTCAAGCTTCAACTGATGCTCTTCTTACTCACATATCCCTCAAACCTTGTAATACTTCCAATGTAGCACACCAATCGATGTCCCTTTGTGTCCCCCGAGTATCTCACTGTGTACATACTACTGCTAAGTCTGTGTGTGCTGCTGTTGTAAATAAAAATAAAACAAGTATTATTGAGTCTGGTACTTTGGATTTATGGCATGCTAGACTAGGTCATCATGCACCCTCTGTTATTACAGCTGCTCTTAAGAATCATCCTACTGTTAAACTTGCATCCACAACACTGAATTTTTGTGATTCATGCAAGTATGGTAAATTGAGTCAATTACCTTTTGCTCATTCTCAATATAAGGCATCTTGTCCCTTGGATTGGTCTTTTCAGATGTATGGGGTCCCTCCCCAGTCCCTTCAACGACAGGTTATAGGTATTATGTGCATTTTATTGACTCTTATACAAGGTTCACGTGGATTTTCCCATTGAAACTCAAATCCGAAGTTCTTAAGATGTTTCAGATTTTTAAAGTTTATGTTGAAAACTTGTTTGGTTGCAAACTTAAGTGCCTCCAAACTGATTGGGGAGGTGAATATCAGTCTTTAACCTCTATTATTGAGCATCATGGTATTTTATTTAGGCATCCTTGTCCGCACACACATCAGCAAAATGGATTGCCTGAGCGGAAACATTGGCACATTATTGAGACAGGCCTCACGTTGCTTTCCCATGCCTCTATGCCTATTTCTATGTGGTGGGAGGCCTTTGATACTGCCGTTCATATAATCAACAGACTTCCAACTCCAATTCTTGAAGGAAAGTCTCCTTTTGAGTATGTTCACCATGCTGCCCCTGATCTATCATCTCTAAAGGTTTTCGGATGTGCTTGGTTTCCATTTCTGCGGCCATACAATAAAACTAAGTTTGATTTCCATTCTAGTAAATGCTTATTTGTGGGTTATAGCAAGGTACACAAAGGATTTAAGTGTTTGCATCCATCTGGTAGATTGTATATTACTAGACATGTTCTCTTCAACGAAAATGAATTCCCATTTAGCTCATTGTTTACTGCTCCTACTACTGCATCAGTTCACAGTATTGCTTTTTCAAGTATGCCTGCAGCTATCTTTCAGGAATTGGTCCATTAGCTCACATCTCAGGCTCCTGCACCTTCTTCATTAGTTTCTTCACCTGATGTTTCTCATCCAAATCCGAGACTACCACAAAATTCTCATTCCATGATCACTCGAGCAAAAGATGGTATATTTAAGCCAAAAACATATGTAGCAGCTTGGTCTCCTTCTGATTTTGTTGATACTGAGCCTCGAACAGTTCAACAAGCTCTTTCCACTCCACATTGGACTGATGCTATGCAACAAGAGTACAAGGCCTTGATGACTAATCGTACTTGGAGTTTGGTTCCGTATCATTCTTCCATGAACGTTGTAGGGAACAAATGGGTGTTTCGTAGGAAAGTCAATCCCGATGGCAGCCTTCACAAGTATAAAACTCACCTTGTTGCGAAAGGGTTTCACCAAAATCCTGGGGTTGACTACGTTGAAACCTTTAGGCCCGTGGTCAAGGCATCTACAATTCGTGTAATTCTTGCCTTGGCTGTCACGTTTGCTTGGGACATTCAACAAATCGATGTAAATAACACCTTCTTGAACGGTGATCTTCATGAAGATGTCTATATGAATCAGCCGCCTGGTTTCATTGATGCCTTTTGTCCTGATTTTGTTTGTAAACTCCATAAATCACTTTATGGTCTAAAACAAGCTCCACGAGCTTGGTTTGAGAAGCTGAAATTTGCCTTAGTCAGGTGGGGTTTGTGAGCTCTGTCTTGGATCATTCGTTGTTCATCAAACGAACTTCTTCTCATGTCACATTGCTGCTGGTTTATGTTGACGATATCCTAATTACTGGAAGTGATTCTAAGCAAGTTTTTCAGATTATTAAGGACCTCAACAGCTGCTTTGCCCTTAAAACCCTTGGCTCTCTGCAATACTTTCTAGGCTTTGAGGCTGCTCGAACCCAGGCTGGTCTTCATTTGTTACAGCACAAATACATTGTTGATCTCTTGTCTAAAACTAATATGCTGGACTCTACACCATGCTCTTCTCCCGCAACTTTAAGTGTTAAACTCTCCAAGTTTGATGGTGATCCTTTTGCTGATTCTTCTATGTACAGAAGTGTGGTTGGAGCTTTACAGTATCTCACCCTTACCCGTCCAGACATTGCTTTTATTGTGAATAAACTTAGTCAATTCCTATCATCTCCTACACAGTCTCACTGGAAGGCCTGCAAGCGAGTGTTACGATACCTCAAAGGGACTGCCAATCTTGGTATGTTTTTTACTCCAGCATCAACCTTATCTTTGTAGTGTTTTGTAGATGCTGACTGGGCCAGCTCCCTCGACGATTGTCGCTCCACCACAGGATATTGTGTCTATTTGGGCAACAACCTTCTTATTTGGAGTTCTAAAAAGTAACAAGTGGTTGCTCGATCGAGTACCGAAGCTGAGTATAGGGCTGTTTCTCAAGCTACTACTGAAATTATTTGGCTTACTTCTTTGTTTACTGAGCTTGGATTTCCAATTGATGGTTGTCCTATAATGTGGTGTGACAACATTGGTGTACAGTCCCTTACCAAAAATCTTGTGTTTCATGCCCGAACGAAGCATATCGAAATCGACGTGTACTTTATTCGCGAAAAAGTTGCAGCAAAACAGATTGATATTCGCTACATTCCCTCTGTTGATCAAACAGCGGATCTTCTTACAAAAGCTCTTCCTGCCAACCATTTTGCTGCTCTTAGTTCCAAGCTGACTGTCGTTGATCCTCATTCTCGCTTGAGGGGGGCTGTTAGAGTACAAGATGAAAATGTGCATCGCAAGTTTTTAGCTGATGATAAGCATGCAAGCTGAAATACCAAAAGAGCATTTCATCAAACATATAGCTATTTATATCAAACACTTACATTGTTAAGGTGCTGTGTTCGTGCTTGCTTCTGTTGAAAGTCTGGCAGCTATCAACACTTTACAAGCTGATCAAATATTCATCTTAAAGTACATCATCAACACTCTAGCTTTACCTCTTCTGATGATCAACTCTGATGAGTGCCACCTCAGCTGCAAGTTGTTAGATTGTAACAGAATTCTGTTACACATTGTAACAGAATTCCTTTCACCAAGTTTTCATGCTATTGTATTATTTACATTATATAAATAGCTAATTACAAACAGCTTGTAATTGAGTTGTTTTGTTAATAAAATTTCTCTCAACTTGGTGATAAATCGTTTCAGACGAAATGGAGGAGGTGTTTTGTCTCCTCTTAGATTTGTAAGGAGTTGAAAGTCTCCTCTCGTGGGGAGGCCACATCGACGATGATATCTTCTCCCATAACCTTATTTATTTAATGAATTTGATTTTTTCTTTTAATTTGTAATTAATTTTTGTTAAAATATTTATATTTAGAGTATTTTAGTATTTTTTTATATTTATTACGACAATTGGGTAAAAGGCCAAACATATATCTCATACGCATACTCTTTTCGTCTATCATGGAATGAATCAAGTTTTAAAAAATAATTGATCAGTAAACATATCTTTACTCATATAAATAAATTACTTTAATAGATTCACATTATCATATATTTTTGTTTATTCAGGATTTTTATCTTAATTATGTATATGGAATTTTTTTTTATCAGGTATATGTTAGAAAATATAGATATAAACTCACATAATAATAAATTACACACATAGATAAAAGCACGAAGGACAATAAAAGAGACAAAATTTTACGTGGTTCGTCGATTAATGTGATCTCTACGTCCACGGAGCTCACCAACACTTAATTCCACTAAGAAATAATGTTTAGAAGGCATACAATTGAAAAATGACTATATTTTTCTCTCTAATTTCGTTTGTTTATCTCATGTATCTAAGCCTAAGAATACAAGGGTTTAAATAATAAGGGTGACACTGTCACTCTGCAAAACCGCGAGTGTCGGCCACAAGCCGACGGTCATGTTTCTCCCTTGCGAGTGGTGACCAACAACAAATTGCTAGTGTAAACCTCTAACCTGCGGTTGCTGTTTTAGGTCGTGAGTAGTGACTAGTAGCAACCTGCTAGCATAAACCACTATCTTGCGGTCACTGTTTTGAGTCGTGATTTTGCCTAATGTCACTGGAATCCACACGCGACTCTCACTTGCGATCACCAAATCGTGGCTTTCCCTCGTGGTTTCAAACCCTTGATTGCAAAACGTAATAATACTGATTCATACTTCACAATTCAACATTATAGAAACAAATTATTGAATTGAATATAAATTATGTAACAGATTATTGAATCAATTGCCTAAATACATATTCTGTAATTTTGTTGGCAAAACTACCACTCTAATGCTTGAATAAAAACCATATTTTATAATTAACTTAAGGGCAAATTGCAATAAAATATCCTGACGTTTGGTCATATTGCAACGAAATAGTGAGTTTAATTTTAATTACACATTAGTATCTTACTGTCAGTTGACCCAGTCAAACATAACGGTTTGACCATGACTTATGTGTGAAATGACATAACTTTCCCCGGTTAAAATATAAAATAAAATAAAAATGAAAAATATTAATTTTTAAAAAATGATATGGTGGAGATTTATTTAATTTTTTTTACAATTTTTAACAATTTTTTTTTTTAAAAATTAAGGTAAAAATGACTATATTACCATTTGACTATTGGTTAACCGTCAACTCTAACGGTTAACCAATTAGTCAAGGTATTAATATATAATTAAGGCTAAATTCACAATTTCATTGTAATATGGTCAAATGTCAGGATACTTCATTACAATTCGCCATTAATTTAATTATAAGTTTGAGAGTTAATAGTACCTACCTCCCTTGAGGTTTTGCTAACTACAAATGAAGTCAACTTTACCGTTAATGGATAAAAACCTCTCCTACCGTTAGTTGACTTCTGTTAGAGTTAACGTTTGACCAGATTTATTATTTAAAATTATTAAATAAAAAAATAAAAATAAGTTTAGATCTCCACCGTCCATCTCACTTGAGATGAACGGTGAATATTTTTTTTTTCATTTTTTAAAAAATAAAATTATTATAAAAAATGAATCTTCAGATCTCCATCGTCCATCTTTGAATGGATGGTGGAGATCTGAAATTTTTTTTTTTTAAAATAATGGGAGGAAGAACCCATATGAACCCAGAAAAAAAAAAAAGGCGGGAGGAACCCAGAAGGGTTCTTCGAAGAACATATTATGGGTTCTTCCACTTAGTAAAAAACAAAAAGAGGAAGAATCGAAATTTGGGTTCTTCGAAGAACCCAGAGTCATGAAATCCCCCGCTCTTGAGGGATGCCCTCAGCACCGAGGAACATGACAAGGGTGTATGTGCGACTCGTTTAAATAATGCACTAAGACAAAACAAAAGAAGAAAACAATTTTGCTATTATTAATGATCAGTATCGGTGAATCAGATAGAATGGAAGAACTCTATTCAATCTAAAAAAGATAGATCTATCATATCTTTCTATTGTGTATGAAATTTATGGTTTCAATTGGTGCAAATTTAATCACCTCAATTTGTAACTTAAGATGAGAAAGAATTTCCCATTGGTAACGAATAGTTATTAATTAAGCGGGAGGCAATCCTATTTTAAAAATAGAAATATTATGTTTCCGCTCTTAGAAGAACGAACTTGCAGGGTTAGCTACCCAAGCAATCATCGTAATTAAATATTGTTACTGTATAGGATATATCTAGTTATAAAAGACTTATTACTGAAAAATTCATGGGTAGAGCCAAAGGGCGGTAACTGTACAAGTTACCAATAGCATTAATTAAATGAAGGAAGAGGCTCCGGTGTATAGAGAAGACCTCATCGTTTGAGAAGTCACTATAGAGACGATAGAACCCACAATTTCTTTATATATATATATTAATTATAATTATTTTTTTAATTTTTTTTAAATAAATCCTATCCGTCCATCATTTTAAAGATGGAGGGATGAAATTTTTTCTTAATTTTCTTAATTTTTATTTAATAAAATAAAATTTAAAAAGTATAAAAAGATGAAAATGCCTTTGTATCTATTAGGTTTGACTAAAGTCAACTAACGACATGGAAGGTCTTTGTCCATTAACGGTAAAGTTGACTCTGCTTGTAGTTGATAAAACCTCAAGGGAGGTGGATACATATGTTATTAGCTTTAAGTTTAAAGTCTTTTTGCTTACTTTGTATTTTTGGTAATTAATTATATAAACTGTTATGTATAATAATGTTATGTATGGGTGTAATTATGGCTTCCAAAACATGAGCTTATTAATTATGAACTGTGAAGAAATGAAATCACAAGAGTAACAAATTAAACCTAAGTATTTGAGAAAAACTCAAGAACGAGAGAGAGAAAGTGAGAGAGATTTTCAGTTAAGAAAGAGAAGAAGAAGAGAAGAAGAAGTCATGTGAATATTGTGTTTCATTTCTCAAGTCATCAGTAATTCAACAAATGAGAATTAAAATAATATATACAACAATCAGCACTACTAACAGTAACTGAAAAACAACTATGGAAACAACTCTAACCAACTCTTTTTAACAACAAATAATGATCATTGGATCATTTACATAATAAAGATTAAAGAGTGAACATATACAATTTATCTCCAGTCAAGAACCTTGCTGGATTGATAACCATTTTGCAGTTGAGCCACAGCTAGTAGAGTTGTATGAGACAGCTGATTGTTGGACATATCACTGTGCTTCACATGCCCCCGCAAACTTAACCGAGGTGATTGCACCAAGTTGAGTTTGTTGCGCAGAAAAAGAAACTGAGAAGCAACCAATGCTTTTGTAAAGATATCAGCCTTTTAAAGAGAGGTTGGAACATATTGAACCACCAATAACCCAGCTGCAATCTTCTCCCTTATGAAATGCACATCCACCTCAATGTGCTTAGTTCGATTATGAAAAATGGGATTTTGAGCTAGTGCACCAGCTCCCATGTTATCACACCAAATAATGAGAGTGTTGGACAAAGTAATGCCCAACTCAGAAAACAATGACAGTAGCCACAAAACCACAGACGCATCTTGGGATAGAGCACAATATTCAGCCTCCGTGTTAGACTTAGACACAACTTTCAGCTTCCGTGAGTACCAAGTTATTAAATTAGGTCCAAGAAACACACAACACCTACTTGTGGACCGCCTATCATCAACACACGAAGCCAAATCGGCATCAGCATAGGCTTCAAGATGAAGAGAGGCTGCAGCTTGAAAAAGTAACCCCAAACCAGATGTACCTTTTAGGTATCAAAGAATTCGCTTACAAGCTTGCCAATGTACCACCGAAGGAGAAGAGAGAAATTGGCTGAGCTTGTTGACAGCAAAGCTAATGTCCGGACTAATGTAAGTAAGGTATTGTAATCCCCAATCACACTTCGATACAGGGAAGGCTCAGCAAAAGGAGTCCTTAAGGCAGCCGAGAGTTTCACACTAGAGCAAATGAGAGTAGAGCAAGGCTTGGAGCGGAGCATGTTGGTTTTAGTAAGAAGGTCATGAACATATTTGGTTTATGTAAGGAAGATACCTGCAGAATTTCAAAAAGCTTCGAAGCCAAGAAAATTGTAACACCCCCTGACCCGACCCGTCTGGATCGACCTAGGGAGCGTTACCGAGTTTTCAAAACTTTACTGAATTCTGTTTATAAACTGAAAACCATATAAATTATAATTTAAAAACCTTATCGAGTGAGCCCATCAAAATTCAGTTTTAAAAATTTCGGCAGAGTTCCCTCTGTTTTTCTGATTTCTCAAAACCTGTTTTCCACAAAACTCAAATCAAATAAAATTCACAACAACACTTCAAATATCACTTTCAATCAAATGCGCAATCTGCCGTTTAGTGCGACTTTCCAATAGTTTTTAAAATAAAATAATTTATAATCCAATATTTACAAACCTTTAACAACCTTTAAAAATGAAAAACAGAAATCATAAATTTAATTACAAAAGACAAATATAAACCACCATTACAAATATCTGTATATGCATACAATCTACACATATTATACAATAATATATTTATATATCTACCCAAATGTAGTGACTCTGGCTCTCTGTCAGCAACTCTCTCTTCAATCTTTGGCCTCTTCAGTATCCCTGTGACCTACGCGTGATAAAAACCGACGCGCTAAACATATAGCTTAGTGGGTGTACACTAAACTCATTTATAAAAATCATAATATAATTGGCATACTATAAATCTCAATGTACTTAAATAACACAATACCATATGCAATTCAATTATGAATTTAAATCATATGAAATCTATGTAATAAAAACAACTAAATCAATTTCATAATTCGTACTAAATGAAATTCTCACTTTCTTTTACAATTACTAAAACTTTCTTTTACAATCAATTTCACTTATTATATTAAACGTATAAATAAAATCAATTTCTAACTTCACTTATAAACATATTATTCAATTCATTTCAATTCTGACCCTCTGGAATACTCAACATAAACCAGGATTGGAATATGGATCGTTTGACCACAGTGGCTGTCTGTCGAACATAACTCCCACCCTAGGACGAATCCTAAGAGTGGTACGTATCTCCCTACCCTAGGACCGAGGGTTCGGACCTTAGAGAGGTACATATCTCCCTATCCCAAGAACGAATCCTTAGGAATGTACGTGTCTCCCTATCCCAGGACGAATCCGTAAGGAGATAAGTGTCTCCCTACCCCTGGACGAATCCATGAGGAGGTACATAATCAATCATTAATATCAATATCAATGTCGGTGCAGTACTGCTCATTGAACCCAGCTGGTATACTAACCTCTGATATCCATTTCTATGTCTACATATCCTAGGGCCGTTTCAATACTCTATTTTCATATACCAACTGAAATTTACAAATCGAATTTAAACGTAACTAAAATAAAAATTTCGATCAATATTCGGAAAATATATATACACAATATCATAAAATAATTCAACGATTCGGTCATTCGAACTTCTGAAACAATTGATTTCAACCTAATCAATAATCAAAATACGATAAATACAATTAAATCGAAATTTATCAATAGAAAAATAATATAAACATATATTGACTAAATTATCCAAAACTCAAATGTAAATCAAAACACATAAAAACGTCAAAATCAAGTGTACACCAACCTGGATACCGTTCCTACACTTTTTCCTTCTGGGTTTTCCCTTTTTCTTTTTCCTTTTTCTTTCCTCTTCTCTTCCTTTCTCTTTCATTCTTTTCCTTTTTCTTCTCTTCTTCTTCTTCTTCTCCTCTTCTTCTTCTTCTTTTTCTCTCTTTCTTTTCTCTCTTTTTCTCTCTTCTCCCCCGCTATTCCTCTTTCTTCTTTCTATTTTTTGCTTCCGCAAGAAGCTTTCTTTTTTTTTTATACAAATTCGGTCATTGCGACCTGTGGTCGCGCCACCTGGTCGCGGTACTCACTGGAAGGCTTCCACCGCTTCCATCGCGAGCACCCCTCGCGGTATCATGGTCGCACTGGTGGTCGCATTGCTCACTGCCAGAATTTGTCATTTTCACCGCGAGCTAGTCAGCGCGATCTGTGGTCGAGGTGCTCACTGCCCGAAAATGCCATTTTTCGTCGCGAGCAGCTCATCGCGATCTTTGGTCGCGGTGAGGGTCTCGATACTCACTGCCACTTTTTTTTTCCTTCACGTCATGCAATCTTTCTGGACCGCTCCATCTGGTCCACATATTCAAATTACGTTTTACACCCCTCAAATCATAAATTTTTATATCCACATATTCAAATTTAATTATTCGAAATTAGGGATGTTACAATTCTTCCCCTCTTAAGAAATTTCGTCCTCGAAATTTACCTCAATTGAACAATTGTGGATATTGTTGTCTCATGGTTTCCTCGCTTTCCCAGGTAGCTTCTTCTACATTGTGATTCTTCTAGAGAACTTTCACCAGTGGAACTTTTTTATTTCGTAGTTCTTTAATCTCTCGATCAAGAATTTGCACTGGTTCCTCTTCATATGTCAAGTCTGGTTGGATTTCAATACTTTCGGCCTGAACTATGTGGGAAGGATCAGATCTGTATCTTTTCAGCATAGACACGTGGAAAACAGTATGAATCTTTTCTAATTCTGGAGGTAAAGCTTATCTGTAGGCTACTGGTCCTACACGTTCAATGATTTCGTATGGCCCAATTAACCTAGGACTCAACTTACCTTTTCTGCCAAATCTAAGCACTTTCTTCCACGGAGATACTTTCAGGAACACTTTTTCACCGACTTCATATTCTATCTCTTTCCTTTTCAAATATGCATATGATTTCTGTCGGTCAGAAGCAACTTTCAATCTGTCATTGATAATTTTCACCTTCTCCTCAGTTTGTCTGATCAATTTTGGGCCTATTAACCTGTCCTCTCTTAACTCTGTCCAGCATACTGGAGTCCTGCATTTCCTTCTATACAGTGCCTCATAAGGTGCCATAGCTATGCTCGACTGGTAACTGTTATTGTAGGCGAATTCAATCAATGGGAGATGATCCGCCCAACTCCCTTCAAAATCAATTACACAACTCCTGACCATATCTTCAAACACCTGAATTACTCTTTCTGATTGTCCGTCTGTCTGCGGATAGAAGGCTGTACTGAAACTCAGTCGAGTACCCAAGGCTTTTTGAAACTTCTTTCAAAATCGGGATGTAAACCTCGGATCTCTATCTGATATTATGGATGCAGGCACTCCATGCAATCTGACTATTTCTCTGATATACAATTTTACCAGTCGATCCAGGGAATAGTCAGTTCTGATAGGTAGAAAGTGTGCTGACTTCGTCAATCTATCCACTATAACCCATACTGCATCGTGTTTACTCCGGGTGAGTGGCAATCCTGTGACAAAGTCCATTGTGATGCGGTCCCATGTCTACTCAGGTATTGCTATTGGTTGTAACAATCTTGATGGAACCTAGTGTTCAGCTTTCACCTGCTAACAAGTCATGCATCTATTCACAAATTCTACTACATCTTTCTTCATACCAGACCACCAATACTGAGTTTTCAGGTCTCTGTACATTTTTGTGCTACCTGGGTGCATCGAATACGAACTACTGTGTGCCTCTGTCAGGATCATCTTTCTCAATTCTTCATCATCTGGAATACAAATCCTGTCTCTGAAACACACAATACCATCAGTTCTGATTGAGAAGTCTGAATGCTTCTCTTCTGGGATCTGTTCACATATCATCTGGATCCTGGTGTTTCTGTTTTTCTGCAATCTGCTGAATCAAACTGGGTTTGCATATCAATTCAGCTACCAATGCATTATCTGGATTCAGCTGTAATTGCACATTCATAGCTTTCAAAGCGAACAGTACTTTTCTACTCAGAGCATCTGCGACTACATTTGCCTTGCCTGGATGGTAGTCAATTACGCAATCATAATCTTTAATCAACTCCATCCACCGCCTCTGTCTCAGATTAAGCTCTTTTTGGGTAGGCAGATATTTCAGACTCTTGTAATCTGTGTATATGTAGCATTTCTCACCATACAAGTAATGTCTCCAGATTTTCAAAGCAAATACAATGGCTGCAAGCTCCAGATCATGTATCGGATAGTTCTGCTCATGATTTTTCAGTTGTCTGGACGCATATGCAACCACTTTGCCTTCTTGCATCAATACGCAACATAATCCATGGTGTGAGGCATCACTATAAATCACAAAGTCTTTACCTGAAATAGGCTGAATCAGGACTGGAGCCTCAACTAACATCGCATTTAATCTATTAAAAGCTGTCTGGCATCTGTCAGTCCAGTCAAATCTGACATTTTTATGCAGTAGCTTGGTCAACGGACTTGCTATGGATGAAAATCCCTTCACAAACCGTCGATAATAACCTGCCAAGCCTAGAAAACTTCTAACTTCTGTAACATTTTTGGGAGGCTTCCATTCCACTATTGCTTTAATCTTTTTCGGATCTGCCTTAATACCCTCTGCTGACACTATGTGACCCAGAAATGCAATCTTAGGCAGCCAAAACTCACATTTACTTAGTTTTCCATACAGTTGCTTCTCCCTCAGAATCTGCAGTACTACTCTGAGGTGCCTATCATGGTCCTCTGCCGTCTGTGAGTACACGAGGATATCATCGATAAATACTACCACAAACTGATCCAAGTATGGTAGGAATATCCGGTTCATCAGGTCCATAAAGGCTGCAGGTGCATTGGTCAGCCCAAATGGCATTACTACGAATTCATAATGTCCATACCTGGTTCTGAAGGCAGTTTTCGGAATATCTGAATCTTTTATTCTCAACTGATGATACCCTGATCTGAGATCTATCTTTGAGAAGACACAGGCTCCTCTTAGCTGATCAAATAAATCATCGATTCTCGACAATGGATACTTATTCTTGACAGTGAGTTTATTTAGCTGTCTGTAATCGATGCATAATCTCAAGGACCCGTCATTCTTTTTCACAAACTGCACTGGAGCTCCCCAGGGGGATACACTGGGTCTGAATCCCTTATCCAGCAATTGCTGTAACTGTATCTTCAGTTCTTTCAGTTCTGCTGGTGCCATTCTGTACGGAGCTATTGATACTGGAGACGTACCTGGTACCACATCAATCACAAACTCCACTTCTCTCTGAGGTGGCAAATCAGGAAGTTCCTCTGGAAACACATCTGCAAAATCACACACAGTGGGTATCTTCTGGATTTCAGTATTAACCTTTCTAGAATCAACCACCTGTGCTAAATATACTTCACAACCCTTTCTGATTAATTTGCAGGCTGCAGTGGCTGAGATAACATTGGAGAGAAAATCCTTCCTTTCACCCACCATTGTGATTTCTGCACCATCTGCTGTTCTGAGGGTCACTCGTTTCAATTCACAGTCAATCACTACTTTGTGCCGAGTTAACCAATCCATGTCTAGAATCACATCAAACTCATGGAATGGCAACTCCATCAAATCTCCTGGAAATTCATACTCCTGTATCCGAATAGAACAATTTCTGTACACACGGTTCACAACTACACTTTCACCTATCGGATTACTGACTAACACATCATATTCAGTAGGTTCAGTTTTCAGATTTTGGTGTTTTAGCATGGCATCACATATATATGAATGAGTGGAACCTGGATCTATCAATGCAATAGCTGTAGTATCAAAAATAGAAATAATACAAGCTATCACGTCAGGTGCATCCTTATCTTCCTGAGCTCTAACACCATAAACTCGTGCAAGAGCTCGACTATCGGGTCTTGCCACTGATTCTGACACTCCCCTGTGGCTACCACCTTCAGGTACTACCTGACTAGGCCTTCTACCTCTAGAAGTAGTAGGGGCTGATCTCTCTGGTTGCTGCACTGGAATAGATCTAATCTGTGGGCAATCCTTCAGAAAATGGTCATGGGATCCACACCTCAGGCAGGCTCCTGTGATCTTCCAGCACTCCCCAGGATGTCTTCTTCCACAATGTTCACACAATGCAGGGGCTGGTTCCCTAACTACACTCCTAGGGGTACTTGCCACGGAAGTTGCAGACTGACCTGGTCTGGCTGTGGGTATAGGCCTCTGTGCCTGCACTGGACCACTAGACTGCGGTCCCTTAAACTTCTTACTCTGGGGCTGATATGAGCTGGATGGCCTTGTCCCTTTTCTTTGCTGCCCCCTGTCTCTTCTGGCCTGCTCTTCTTTCTTGATTCTTTCTACATTCAGAGCCGCAGAGACGAGTCTGGTAAAGTCTTCAAATTCAAAGGCAGCAACCTGTAACATTTCTTAAATAATCAACATTCTATTCATATATTCACAATTCATTATGTAAAAAATTAGGAATGTCACACAACCTGTAGGCGGATATAGTCATTCAGTCCATCTTCAAACCTTTTACATTTGTTCGCCTCTGTCGCCACCATATCTCGCGCATATTTACTCAACCTGACAAATTCTGTCTCATATTCAGTCACTGTTATCTGCCTTTACTTCAGGTTGGTAAATTCTCTTTTCATATTATCCAAATAGATGCAACCAACATATTTTCTCTGAAACTCCTTCTGAAAGAATTCCCACGTTCTGTCATCTGGTCGCACTGTCTGTATAATGGAGGTCCACCATTGGTAGGCATCCTTCTGTAACAAAGATACTGCACACTCCAGTCTCTCTTCAGGTGTGCAGTGCATCTGCTCTAAAATTCTCTCCGTCCGTTCAAACCAGTACTCTGCAGCAGACGTATCCTCATTCTTTCTGCCATGAAAATCCGTGGGTCTGTATTTAGCCAGTCACTCTATGGCTAATCTTCGTGGCGCTGCTCTGGCCACATTCTGAAAGAACTCAGCCATCTGCTGCATAAATGCTGGCTGTACAGGGTTCGCCACTCTCGGACTTACTGATTCCCTAGATGCTCCCCCAGCCACGCTGGCGGGACTCTCAGGTCTATCTCCACTTCCTTCCATTTCTTTTATCCTATATAAGACAGAAGAGAGGTTTGCAGATTAGAGTCACACATTTCTATAGGTACCTTTATACAATGCATGCATATACAGACTCTTTTGGTCCAGAAACGCCTAAACCACGCTCTGATACCACTTAAATTGTAATACCCCCTGACCCGACCCGTCTGGATAGACCCAAGGAGCGTTACCGAGTTTTCAAAACTTTACTGAATTCTGTTTATAAACTGAAAACCATATAATTTATAATTTAAAAACCTTATCGAGTGAGCCCATCAAAATTCAGTTTTAAAAATTTCTGCAGAGTTCCCTCTGTTTTTCTGATTTCCCAAAACCTGTTTTCCACAAAACTCAAATCAAATAAAATTCACAACAACACTTCAAATATTACTTTCAATCAAATGCGCACTCTGCCGTTTAGTGCGACTTTCCAATAGTTTTTAAAATAAAATAATTCATAATCCAATATTTACAAACCTTTAACAACCTTTAAAAATGAAAAATAGAAATAATAAATTTAATTACAAAACACAAATATAAACCACAATTACAAATCTCTGTATATGCATACAATCTACACATATTATATAACAATATATTTATATATCTAACCAAATGTAGTGACTCTGGCTCTCTGTCAGCAACTCTCTCTTCAATCTTTGGCCTCTTCAGTATCCCTGTGACCTACGCGCGATAAAAACCGATGCGCTAAGCATATAGCTTAGTGGGTGTATACTAAACTCATTTATAAAAATCATAATATAATTGGCATACTATAAATCTCAATGTACTTAAATAAAACAATACCATATGCAATTCAATTATGAATTTAAATCATATGAAATCTATGTAATAAAAACAACTAAATCAATTTCATAATTCGTACTAAATGAATTTCTCACTTTCTTTTTCAATTACTAAAACTTTCTTTTACAATCAATTTCACTTATTATATTAAACGTATAAATAAAATCAATTTCTAACTTCACTTATAAACATATTATTCAATTCTGGCCCTCTGGAATACTCAACATAAACCAGGACTGGAATATGGGTCGTTCGACCACAGTGGCTGTCTGTCGAACATAACTCCCACCCTAGGACGAATTCTAAGAGTGGTACGTATCTCCCTACCCTAGGACCGAGGGTTCGGACCCTAGAGAGGTATATATCTCCCTATCCCAGGAACGAATCCTTAGGAATGTACGTGTCTCCCTACCCCAGGACGAATCCGTGAGGAGGTACGTGTCTCCCTACCCCTGGACGAATCCATGAGGAGGTACATAATCAATCATCAATATCAATATCAATGTCGGTGCAGTACTGCTCACTGAATCCAGCTGGTATACCAACCTCCGATATCCATTTTTATGTGTATGTATCCTAGGGTCGTTTCAATACTCTATTTTCATATACCAACTGAAATTTACAAATCGAATTTAAACGTAACTAAAATAAAAATTTCGATCAATATTCGGAAAACATATATACACAATATCATAAAATAATTCAATGATTCGGTCATTCGAACTTCTGAAACAATTGATTTCAACCTAATCAATAATCAAAATACGATAAATACAATTAAATCGAAATTTATCAATAGAAAAATAATATAAACATATATTGACTAAATTATCCAAAACTTAAATGTAAATCAAAATACATAAAAACGTCAAAATCAAGTGTACACCAACCTGGATATCGTTCCTACACTTTTTCTTTCTGTGTTTTTCCTTTTTCTTTTTCTTTTTTTTTTCCTCTTCTCTTCCTTTTTCTTTCCTTCTTTTCCTTTTTCTTCTCTTCTTCCTTCTCTTCTCTTCTTTTTCTTCTTCTTCTCTTCTTCTTCTTCTTCTCCTCTTCTTCTTCTTCTTTTTCTCTCTTTCTTTTCTCTCTTTTTCTCTCTTCTCCCCCGCTGTTCCTCTTTCTTCTTTCTATTTCTAGCTTTCGCAAGAAGCTTTTTTTTTTTTTTTTTTTTATACAAATTCAGTCATCGCGACCTGTGGTCGCGCCACCTAATCGCGGTACTCACTAGAAGGCTTCCACCGCTTCCATCGCGAGCACCCCTCGCGGTATCATGATCGCGCTGGTGGTCGCGTTGCTCACTGCCAGAATTTACCATTTTCACCGTGAGCTAGTCAGCGCGATCTGTGGTCGCGGTGCTCACTGCCCGAAAATGTTATACACCCCTCAAATCATAAATTTTTATATCCACATATTCAAAATTAATTATTCGAAATTAGGGATATTACAAAAATAATACACCAAACCCAAAGTCTTGAGAGAGAACTTAGACTTCAAAACAGAAATTGTACGATGAATAAAAGTAGAATCATTACTCATAATAAGAATATCATCGACGTAAACCAAAACATAAAGAACCTTAGACCCAAGCTTCTTGATAAACAAAGAGATATTTGATGTTGAGTTAACAAAACCCCAATCAAGTAAAGAACCCTTCAACTTATGAAACCAAGCACGAGGAGCTTGTTTCAAACAATATAAGGTCTTATTTAGCTTACACACATGTGTAGGACAAGAGGAATCAATAAAACCACTAGGCTGCTCCATATATACCAACTCATTTAATTCACCATTTAAAAACGCATTATTTACGTCAACTTGTTGAATTTTCCAACCATAGGTGACAGCTAAGGTGAAAATGACCATAATGGTGGAGGGTTTAACTACGGGACTAAAGGTATCTGAAAAATCCACCCCGAGAGTTTGATGAAAGCCTTTAGCAACCAAACAAGCCTTATATTTGTACAAGAAGCCATCGGCATTATATTTCAACCTAAATACCTACTTGTTACCCACGATATTACATACAACAAGGGTTGGAACAAGGGACCAGGTCTGATTTTTCCTGAGAGCCTTATATTCATCAAACATGGCTTGTTTCCACTTAAGATGAGTAAGAGTAGCCTTTACAGAGTGAGGTTCAGTCTCGAACGAGGAAAGAGGAGACTCACACAAGGCTGCATAGACACGAGGCTTTAAAGAGCAAGTTTTAGACCTAGTAGTCATGGGATGACAAGAAGGAATATGTGCTACAGTGACAGATTGTGAAGGCAGACCAGAAAGTGACTGTGAAGGACCTGTTGAAGTGTGAACTGGGTTGACAGGAATTTTAAGAGGATTCAACTTAACAAAAATATGGGGAGAAGGATTTAACGCAGCAGGAATTTTGGACCTGCTGGAACAGCCCTGAGCAGCAGAGGAAAGAGAGCCAGTAACAGGGGAAGCAACTGCAGCAGGGGAAATAATGGGACCAACAGCAGAACCAGAAGAGAAGGAGGGTAGAAAAACAGTAGGACCGGCAAAAGAAGAGGGTACAGGAGAGTTAGAGTTGTTAGAGGAAAATTGAGCACAAAAGGGAAAATCCATTTCATGACAAATAACGTTTCTAGAAATATAGATTTTACCACTTGGATTTAGGCACTTGTAACCCCTATGATGAGAGCTATAGCCTATGAAGATGTATTTCGATGTGTGAAACCCAAATTTTTGTTTAGCATATGGACGTAGGTATGGAAAGCACGTACAACCAAAGCTTTTGAAAAATGAATAATTTGGTGCCCTATGTTATAATCTTTCAAAAGGTGATTTATCATTTAAAAGAGGTGTGGGAAGATTATTTATTAGCATAGTGGCTGTTTGAAAAGCTTCAACCCAAAACGATAGTGGCATAAATGCATGAGCTAAAAGGGTAAGACCAGTTTCAACAATATGACGGTATTTACGCTCAGCCACACCGTTTTGTTGGTAAGTATACGCACAAGAAAAACGATGCAAAATACCAACAGATTTTAAGTAGGCACTAAAAACTTGATATTCTTGACCTAAATCGGTTTGAAGAGTCCGAATCTTAGTGTTAAATTGAAGCTCAACTTGAGTTTTAAAAGTGATGAAAGTAGATAAAGCTTCAGACTTTAAGGTAAGAGGAAAAATCCAAGAATATCGTGTGTGACAATCCACAAACAATATGTAATACTTATGGCTAGCGGAAGATAAAATGGGAGAAGGTTCCCAAATATCAGAGTAGACAAGTTCTTAAGGATTTTTAGTACGAATTAAAGATAGTTGGAAAGGGAGTTGGTGCATTTTCCCATATCTACAAGACTTACACATCGAGACAGCATTAGGAGAAACAGAAATCTTCATTTGCTTTAAAAGTTTTGACAAAGTTTGCACACTTGGATGACCAAGTTTAGAGTGCCACAAGGTTACATCATTACATTTGAGATAAGAATGATGAACAACAAATTTATTTGGAAAAGGCCGAGCTACATTACCAAAGGAAACAGCAACATACTGAGCAGAAACAGAATTCGAAACAGGGTTACAAGCAGAAACAAGAGCAGCTGTGTTTGAATTTACAGTGTTTGACACAACATTAGAAAGACAAGACTGAAATCCACTCAAATGCAGCTGGTACAAGCCATCCTTAAGGGTTCCTCGAAGTAAAACCTTCTTGGAATCCTTGTCCTTAATCAAATAACATCATCAACAAATTCAGCCAAAGCATTGTTATCAACAGTGAATCGAGATATGCTTAGAAGGTTTTTAGCAATTTTTGGCACATGCAAAACTCTATCTAATTTTAGCTTAACAATAGGCATAGAGTGAGAGCAAACAACAACACTTCTAATATGAGATATATCCAATTGATCTCCACTATCAACAACCAATTTTTCACCACCACAATAAGAAGAATAGGTGAGAAACTTACCAAGATCAGTTGTGACATGACTGGACGCACCACTGTCCGCATACCATGCATGATCTGTAACAACCTTAGGTGAAGCAATGAAAGTAGAGGTTTGGTTGTAGTTTACCTGATGCTGAGGCTGAAATTGCCCCCGATTAAAGCTGTTTTGAGCTGGTGATGAAAAGTAGTTGTACTTAGCTACACTATGAGATTGAGGAATCTGTGAGTGCACTTGCATTGCTCCATGAGGACCATTGAAACCAGATTGGTTTTGAGAGGGAGTAGGACCTTGAGGTGCATTCCTTTCATAACGATTATAACACTGAATCGCGGTGTGACCGATCCTACTGCAAATCTGACAAGTAGGTCGATTACCATTGTTGTTCCAGCAACCTCTGCACCTGCGACCCCTGTTTTGCTATCGTCTGCCACCACTTTGATGAGCTCTTCTGTTAGGATTTTGAGTAGGAACTCCTCGGCCACTACTGTTGTTAACAAAATTGGTAGAAGGAGAAATTTCAATAGAACCAACTGAGCTTTGGTGAGCTATCATTTGCTCATGAATCATCAACATGTATTGAGCCTCATAGAGAGTGACTCCAGTTTGTTGAGACACCAATTCGACTACAGGATCGTACTCGTGACCAAGCCAGTTCATTACAATGAGCAGTAAATCGCGATCAGACACCACTTGCCCAGCAGATCGCAAACCATCACTGATTCCTCTTACTTTGAGTATGAACTGGAACCTTTCTTCAATCCTTGGAGTTGTTGCTTCAATTGAAGAACTTTGGCCATGGATTGTTGAGCAAACATGCTCTTAAGTGTCTTCCAGGCTTCGAGTGCTGACATACACTCTGTGACTTGTCCAATTAGGGTTGCACTGATTGTTGACAACAACCAACCAAGAAGAAATTGATCATACCTCTTCCAGGCAGAGAACTTAGGGTTGATTACCAATTCTTTGTCAACACCGTTTGAAGCGAGAGCTTCGATGAACCGATTAAGGCACTTCCGCTCACCAGTGATGAAATCTTCGAGCTCGATTGCACGGATTGCTGGTATGACAAGAACTTTCCAGTGTATATAATTAACATAATCGAGCTTAATCGGAAGATTGAAGTTCATGGATTTCGCGATCAACGGTGACAAAATAGGAAGAGCAGCCATCGGTTGTTCTGATCTCTGGATCGTAGAGCTGGATTCAACAGGCATTGACATTCAATCAAGATTGAGCTCTAATACCATGTGAAAAAATGAAATCACAAGAGTAACAAATTAAACCTAAGTATTTGAGAAAAACTCAAGAACGAGATAGAGAAAGTGAAAGAGATTTTCAGTCAAGAAAGAGAAGAAGAAGTCACGTGAATATTGTGTTTCATTTCTCAAGTCAATAGTATTTCAACAAATGAGAATTAAAATAATATATACAACAATCAGCACTACTAACAGTAACTGAAAAACAACTATTGAAACAACTCTAACCAACTCTTTTTAACAACAAATAATGACCATTGGATCATTTACATAATAAAGATTAAAGAGTGAACATATACAATTTATCTCCAGTCAAGAACCTTGCTGAATTGATAACCATTTTGCAGTTGAGCCACAACTAGTAGAGTTGTATGAGACAGCTGATTGTTGGACATATCACTGTGCTTCACATGGACAACTAATATTCTTGACTATTTGATTGAAATATGACCCAAAGTGCATGGTCGAATTTGTCAAGAGAATGAAGAAATATGACCCAAAGTGGTTAAATGCTTGGTCGATGAAGTCATTAGTTATACACATATTGAAAGGTAATCAATTTGACCAGATTTAATCGTTAAAAAAACAAACCCCTAAAATAATATTTAAAATTATTAAATAAAAAAATAAAAACAAGTTTAGATCTCCACCGTCCATCTCACTTGAGATGAACGGTGGAGATTTTTTTTTTATTTTTTAAAAAATAAAATTATTATAAAAAATTAATCTTCAGATCTCCATCGTCCATCAGATGGACGGTGGAGATCTGATTTTTTTTTAAAAAAAACGAAATATGGGAGGAAGAACCTAGATCTGGATTTTTCGAAGGACCTAAAAATGGGTTCTTCAACCTAGAAAAAAAAAATAAAGAAGATGGGAGGAAGAACCCAGCAGGGTTCTTCTACCTAATAAAAAAAAAAAGAGGAAGATCTCATATCTGGGACCTAGAAGGTCAAACCTTCTGGGTTCGTTCGAAGAACCATTTTTTAGGTTCTTCGAAGAACCCAAAAAAGGGACCTAAAAGGTTGAACCTTCTGGGTTCATTCGAAGAACCCATAAGGGTTATTCGATCGGGTTCTTCGATCGTCCATTTTTTTTCTGTTTTGTTTTTGTTGGAGATCCAATCTCTAGATTAGATATCCACCGTCCATCAATCTTGATTATATATACTATTATGGTCAAATATTGTGATACTTTATTGCAATTCGCCCTTAATTTAATTATAAGTTTAAAGTCTTTTTGCTTACTTTGTATTTTTGGTAATTAATTATACATACCGTTAGTAGTTATGGCTTCCAGAACTTGAGCTTATTAATTATGAACAATTAATATTCTTGACTATTTGATTGAAATATGACCCAAAAGTGGTTAAATGCATGGTCGAATTTGTCAAGAGAATGAAGAAATATTGGCATTGTATATTTATTTGATCGATGATGGTCATTAGTTACACGTATATATATTGAAAGGTAATCAATTTTAACTACTTTATGCATTATATATATATATATATTATATTAATATTCAACTTATAATATAACTAATTAAATTGATTTTAATCATTCAACTTTATCACAAAACCTCCATTTCCAGTCCTTTTATTCTGTGGGTTGTGACTTGTGACTTTTGAAGGCTTAGAAATCAAACTAATTATATACAATATTTCCATATTACGAACAACTTTTTTTTTTAATGTTTGTAAGATCAAACTATAATTAATCCAAATACATCATTAATATGCACGAGACTTGAAACATTAATTGGAAAACTAAAAAAAAAAAAATCCATACTGATATATTATTTGTTTTTCTGTTTTTTTAAGAGTAGAATTATAAAATTAATAACAAATTTTTTAAAACCTGTCGAGATCAATCACTAAACGTTCGGTCCGAACTTCTACTCCCATTATAGGAGACATACTACTCCCACAATAATATTTTTATAAATTTTGTTTTTGTTAGTTATTATTGTTCATTTGTGTACAAAGTTAATTTTGATGATTATTAGGTTCACTTTTGATTCTACATTTTAAAACAAAAATAGGTTTATTGGGTGCATTTAACCATTTCAAATTTTTCAAGAGTCAAATATTCAAAACCCTAATGACACGCACAATATTCATCAACAAACCGTGTTTCGATATTTCTTATTTTATTCAATATTTTTAAGAATATTTAGAAAGTGAAACTTCCGTTGACCTTTTTTCCCTATCCTTTTCGCTTCGTTTGTTTTTTTATTTTCCCTTGAGACTTTGTGTTCATATATCCCAAATTTGTATACGTCCAAGTCATAATGCATGTGATGTGAGCATTGTGCACACTAATAATTATCGATATATTAGTGGTAAGAACACTTATTCAGTTCGATAATATTTCATATTCGAGTTACCATCACCGTAAATAATATCTCTAAAAAAAATAAACGTGGTATGAATATGGAATCAAGTAAGAAGCTCACACCACGTAAGATGATGTTACTAATTAAGCATATAACTAAGTTTATCTGGCTGTAATGAAGACACTTTTATTTGTTTGATTGTATATTCTCTAACTAATTAATTTTGACTTGACAAAAAATGAGATAACTAAATGATAGGTCTCTCACATCCAAAAAAGTTTGTTCATTATTTCTTTTTCCCATAATCTTAATTCAGTAGATTATTTTATAATTCAATAGATTATTTTTCAATAGTATGTTGTAGGCTTCCAACAATTAATTTTTACAACAATGAATTTCTCAGTCTTATATTTTGTCTCCGGAACATTTAAGATTAACTATTTCAACTGCATTTGAAGAGAAAACATCATAATATTGACTATTAACAAACTTTATTTGTAATTACTTGTTTTAGTGGTTGAAGGCTGACAAGCTGCATTAAGCTACTAAGGTTCAAATATTAGTATTGTAAATGTTGTTCTATCATTGCCCATAAAAACGTAATTAGTGTGGATGGACCTCTCACCGTATTATTGGAGTAGACGGCTCCTCGTGTTGGGAGTAGACGACTTCCAATGTAGAAGTGGATGTGTGGCTCTAGATAAGTTCCGGTAACCCTCTGATCCGTAAGGTATCAGATCTTACGTGACATAATATTAATGATTTGGGATACTATGTTTTGGGCGCACCAAATCAAAATTGAATTGGTTAGAGAAATCCAAATATAAAGGTAAAGATAGTGGGAATAAACCCAAGCCATAAGGAAAAGAAATAAAAGACGCCATCCAACAAATGACAATAAATTGAATTGGTGATCAAGGAAAAGAAATAAAATACATTATCACAAATGATAACTTGCCTAGCTATTTCACCATTTCTTATTATCATTAATAAACGACTTCTCTTTAACAATTACAAAAGTCAACATTTTTTTTTTATTTCAATTTACAAAACTAAACAACAATTAACAAAAGAGAATAAGCAACCCAGCAATATCTACCTTTTCAATGAAAAAGTAGGTATGCTCTGCTCATGCCTGAACAAGTTCTGTGGATCAACTTTGGTCTTCACTTTCACCAATCTTTTGAAGTTGCCCTTAAAATATTTGAGACCCCAAGCACTAACTTGAATGACACTTGTGTTACCTCTCCTGTTGATACCCAAATCAAGATCCTTGTAGTTCACATATGCAGCTCTAGGATATTTTGACACATAAGGAGTCATGTAGTTGTATAGACTCCTCACCCAACTCATGTGTCTTTCTTGATTTTCATCTCCATCCATCCAACCCAAAAAGTAATTGAATTTGAATATGTTTCCCTTCCGATGAGGGAAAGGGGTTTCAGATTCAGAGATTCTGCTCATCATTCCACCATAAGGTGTCCAGACAATCACTGGAAAATCTTCTTCCAAAAGCCTTTTTTGTAGCTCTACGATCGCGGTCTCAGGCAATGGTTCTTGTACGTAGTCTATTTTGGACTTGTAGTAGAACCTGTTTGAAAATCTACGACTACGTAGGACTTCGAGAGATGCATTGAAGTTGTTGTCGAAATAAAGCACTGATCGGATCCAGCTTGTTTCAATACAATCTGCACGAGTCAATCCCAACTCCGGGAAGCTGTCTTGCATTACTTGGAGAAGTCTATCGGCACCACCAAGAAATAGAGCAATGTATGATGTTGTGACAGTTTTTTGACCAGTTGCATTGTTCACTAGCATCTGAACTCTAATTTGGAGTTCATCAACAAGCTTGTCTACAACTTGTTGCCATCTATATAGAAGTTTTGTGTCTTGGTTCCTCATAACCGTAAAAACTGTTACAATTTCAGGCACGGGAACAAGTTTTATCTTCCATGAAATAATAACACCGAAACTTCCTCCACCACCTCCACGTATGGCCCAAAATAAGTCTTCACCCATGGTTTTTCTGTCCAGAAGCCTTCCGTTGGCATCGACAATTAGGGCATCAAGGACATTGTCAGCGGCAAGGCCATATTTCCGCAACAAAGAGCCATAACCACCTCCCGTGATGTGCCCACCGACACCTACGCTAGGGCAAAAACCAGCAGGGAAGCCATGAACGTTGCTCTTCTCAGCAATGCTGTAGTAGACCTCACCCAAAGTTGCACCAACCTGAACCCAAGCGGTTTCTTCTTTGATATCAACACTAATGGATCGAATGTTGGCTAGGTCTATTACGACAAAAGGCTTTTCGATGAAGGATACATACGAAAGGCCCTCAAAGTCATGTCCCCCGCTTCGAAACCTGATGTTGATGCCAAGCTTCTTGGAGCAAATGACAGCGGCTTGGACATGGGATGTGTTCAAAGGTGTGAAAAGCAAGACAGGCTTGGGGACAGAAGGCTCCGTTAAGCGGAGATTTTCAGCCCTGGATTCCAAGATTGTTGAAAATGAAGAATTGTTTGGGGTGAAAATGGTGGAGGATGGAATGGGGACATGAGGAGAATTGATAGAGAGACATTGGATGAAATTGTTTTCAATAGAAACTGAAACTGTCAATGAAGCTGATAAGACAAGGAATATTGAGAGAATGTAAATGGTAATTGGAGAACTAATGGAAATCATCTTGTAAAATGATCTTTGTGTTTTCTTTTTTGTTTGCTATTTTCAGCAATGGAGCAACCTTCTATATATATAGGTGTGGCTGCGATGACCTCCTTACCAAGGAAGTTTCTTATCACGAGTTTTGTCAAAGTTTGCATAAATTAAATAATGAAAAGTATATGCGGGGAAGGTATAGATATCATGGTGGAATATGTCAAATTTGTCAAGTGAATAACGAAATATTGGTCAAGTTTAATTTTTTTGACATCATTATATAAGTTTACATGGTTTGAATTTTTTTTCCCTTTATTTGAATGATTTTAATATCTGATTTGAATATCTACTCTTATAATATAAGGAAAAAATCTCTTTATGCTTAAATTTTACAAACACAGAAAAACTTAAAAATTTATTATCACTCCATCAAGAGTTTATTATTTGCTAGTAGTCAAAAATTTAATAATTGTTAATAATATTGTGGGATTTTGTTGGTGAAACGAAATCTGAATAAAATCACAATCAGTATTCAAACGAAAATGTGTTGCAAATGCAATGAAATAACCAACACACGTAGTATTTCTTCGTGGTCAAGTTAATTATAATATTAGTTTCATTATATTAATTTTAAACGAAAATGTATCGTGATTGCTTTGCCGGCAGTTTCGTTGACGTGCGAAACTTTCTTGTCACAAGTTGTTTTCCTCTTTTTCAAAATTATAGGTGTGATTCATTATTATTAATTTTCTTTTTGTACAATTATAAAATTAATAATATATTTGTTCGAATCTTTCGAGATCAATTATTAAACATACAGTTTATATCTTTAGATCATCTACTTTGATAATGGGAGACATCTACTTCTGTAATAAGAGAAGAAAACTACTCATATATTCTGGTGACTGTGCATAGTGAGATTTAAACTCTCACTATTATTGAATTAATCACTTGAACTATGAATGAATATATATTAATTTTTTAATTTTGTCAGAATTTTCCGAAGACCCTTATGAGATAAATAGTTTTTTCTGTACAATTTCAAATGGAAAGTGAGTTTTCGTATTTTATTGGTGAAACTGAATAATTGAAATTCAACAAATCCGCTATTTTTTTTTCTTAAAAAGTAATTGGGATGAATAAATTTTTTACTATAAAACGAAATCTTTTTGTCACTTTCTTTTAATATAAAATTTACCCATCCGTAATAATATACACCGGGCGTTCTTAACTCCCTCTAAAATCAATCAACAGTCAATCCACAATTTCCAATTCGATTGACTATTCATGAGTCTTCGATTATAATAATGTTGATTGAAAATATGGATGTGGATATACACTGGCCACCCAATGTGTAGTTTGAAAATATGGATGTGGATATACAACGGCCACCCAATTAATACATTCATACACGCCATACACATGCCTTGTTGATCTTGTATTATATATATACATATATATATATATATTATATTATATACAAGCAATAATTATAAATATCAATAATAATATAAATCAAAAGTATATAAGTTGCCATCGTGACTTTTTATTGTTGAATTAGGTGATAGTCAAGGTTGTGTAATTAATTTCCGGATTGATATTATTATCCGCACTAACCTTTGTATGGGATTTGTGTAAATTTTCTTCTAAACCTTTATCTACAAACAAATAAAATTTTAATCTTCTTGTCTACGAGATTTTATAAATAACCGAGTAATACTAAATCTCTTCTAAGAAATTATTGGTCCGTTATTTATTAGGTTTTTTTTTATAAAAAATTTTGAATTCTCATTCTTTTTTGACTTTAACAAATTTTTTTTTTTTTTATAACATAGCACAAATTCTTTTTATGTTTTTTTTAAGTGACAATCTAAAAAACTCTTGATGATTTAAAATTCGATAATTTTTTTTCTTTGAATTGAAATTCTATAAATTTTAAGTGCTACTTTTTAATAAAATTATAAAATTATAGATATTTATGACGATCCTTTGGTACTTGATATGCGATATGTAATATTATTATTAGGATCAATTAGCAATAAAATAATATTTACAAGTTTACAATACAAATTAAAATGTTTAACATCTTAAATTTTATAGTTATGAATAAATTAATATCACCACCAAGCCCTGATCACTTATCTTGGGGGTGAAGTCTGAAAAGTTCCTTCAAACTTTAAAGTTTCTAACCATAATATGTATATATATATATATATATATATAGTCTTATTATTATACATAAACATATATAGACCATTTCTATTATAGAAGTAGATGGTCGGACGTATTAGTAGAGGGTTAATTTCGGCCGGTCATAATAATTTCTAATCTACAATGTCTTGGGTCTTAAAAAAATAAAATAAAAAATAAATTAATATAATAATAGGAGCGATAGCTAATGGGGTATCATGATCAAACTATCCACAGACATGTATGTTGATGGGCTATTAATTACTTTCACAAGAATTTTTCAAACCTAAACATAATGTTAGTCGAATATTTTCATGTTTTTATGTTTGACTTCTAATGGTTAATGGTGCATGGTGCATGTGGTTGGCACTTGGTAAATATCATTGGATATATAGATCAAAAATTTCAAAATTATTTGATTCTTTTATATATATATATATTAATCAAAACTTTTTCAAGTTTTATACACAAGCACGCAATAGCCTATCTTACGCCGTATGATATTCATGTGAAAATGATATACCAAAAAATATTAATAAATATATATATATATTTGGACCGTGCGTTTAGTGATTGATCTCGACAAGTTCCGATAGATGTTAATTTTATAATTGTACCTTTAAAAAAAATAATATAAATGAAAAATAGAATATACTTAAAAGAAATCATAATACTTTTCATGAAACATGTGTATACAATTTTACGGGAATTTTAATGCTTTTTTTATAGAAAAAATTATTAACAGACTTTTCAATTTGAAGAGATATTTATGATGATTTTTTTTTTGTTAGTGTTTATAGTTTTATTTACATTTGATGACATTTTAAATAAAAATTATGGCTAATTGCAATAAAATCGTCAGTTTAGCCTTTATTACACATTAATACCTTTGACTAACTGGTTGACCGTTAGAGTTGACGGTCAACCAATAGTCAAAGGGTATTTTGGTCATTTTAACCTTAATTTATTTTTTAAAAAAAATTGTTATAAATTATAAAAAAAGTTAAATGAATCTCCACCGTCCATCAAAATTGATGGACAGTGGAGATTATATTAAGGGGTAATTGCAATAACTACCCGTGTATATAAGTATAATTACACAAAAATTTGAAAATAATTGATAATAACAATAACTCCCCTTTGACCGGTTGACTAACCGTTGACCACAGTTAGTCACTAACGGTCAAAGGGGTAAAATTGTCTTTTAGAAAATTTAAAAAATAAAATATGAAAAAAGAAGAAGAAGAAGAAGACGGTCAAAGGGGTAAAATTGTATTTTAGAAAATTTAAAAATAAAATATGAAAAAAGAAGAAGAAGAAGAAGAGGAGGAGGAGGAGGAGGAAGAAGAAGAAAAATAAAAAAAATCTGAAAACGAAGAAGAAGAAGAGGAAGAGGAAGAGGAAGAAGAAGAAAAATAAAAATAAAATAAATCTGGAAAAAAGGAAGAAAAGAAGAACAATAAAAAAAATCCAGAAAAGAAGAAGAAGAAGAAGAAGAAGAAGAAGAAGAAGAAGAAGAAGAAGAGGAAGAGGAAGAGGAAGAAAAATAAAAATAAAATAAATTTGGAAAAAAGGAAGAAAAGAAGAACAATAAAAAAAATCCAAAGAAGAAGAAGAAGAAGAAGAAGAAGAAGAAGAAATCTGAAAAAAAGGAAGAAAAGAAGAACAATAAAAAAATTTAGAAAAAAAGAAGAAGAAGAAGAAGAAGAAGAAAGGAAGAAAAGAAAAACAATAAAAAAAATCCAGAAAAGAAAAGAAGAAGAAGAAGAAGAAAAAGAAGAAGAAGAAGAAAGGAAGAAAAGAAGAACAATAAAAAAAATTCAGAAAAGAAGAAGAAGAAGAAATCCAGAAAAGAAAAGAAGAAGAAGAAGAAGAAAAAGAAGAAGAAGAAGAAATTTAGAAAAGAAAAGAAGAAGAAGAAGAAATCCAGAAAAGAAAAGAAGAAGAAGAAGAAGAAAAAGAAGAAGAAGAAGAAATTTAGAAAAGAAAAGAAGAAGAAGAAGAAGAAAAAGAAGAAGAAGAAGAAATTCAGAAAAGAAGAACAATAAAAAAAATTCAGAAAAGAAGAAGAAGAAGAAGAAGAAGAAGAAGAAGAAGAAGAAATCTAGAAAAGAAAAGAAGAAGAAGAAGAAGAAAAAGAAGAAGAAGAAGAAATTCAGAAAAGAAGAACAATAAAAAAAATTCAGAAAAGAAGAAGAAGAAGAAGAAGAAGAAGAAGAAGAAAAATAAAAAAAAAATCGAAAAAAAGAAGATGAAGAAGAAGAAGAATAAAAAGAAGAAGATGGAAGAAAAGGAAAAAAAATGATGAAGAAAGAAATTGAAAAAAGAAAAAAAAATTGAAAGAAGAAGAAGATTTGGTGAAGAAGCAAAATAAAAAAAAAATTAAAAAAGAAGAAGAAGAAGAAGAAAAATAAAAAAAAATTCGGAAAAAAGAAGATGAAGAAGAAGAAGAATAAAAAGAAGAAGATGGAAGAAAAGGAAAAAAAAATGATGAAGAAAGAAATTGAAAAAAGAAAAAAAAAATTGAAAGAAGAAGAAGATCTGGTAATGAACAAAAAATTTTAAAAAAAAATTAATTTTTTTTTTGGCAATTGACCAGATAATCTGGTCCATTGGATGAAGTTATTTTTATCTCATCTAATCAACCAGATCTCATCTGGTCCATTTTTTAAATTTTTTTTTAAAAGACGATTTTACCCTTTTGACCGTTAGTGACTAATTGTGGTCAACGGTTAGTCAACCGGTCAAAGGGGAGTTATTGTTATTATCAATTATTCTCAGATTTTTGTGCAATTATACCTATATACACGGTGAGTTGTTGCAATTACTCCTTATATTGACCAAAAAAAAAATTAAAAAAACTTACAATTAAAATTAAAAAATAAAAAAATTATATTTTTAGTGTTCTTGGTGGTGGAGATCCAGATTGGATCTCCACCAAGAACTCCAATAACAAAAGGAAAAAAAAAATTTCTGGAACTAAATCTGCTCCATCAATGGGAGCAGATTTGCTCCCATGGATGGAGCAGTTGATGTGGTCAACGGTTAGTCAACCGGTCAAAGGGGAGTTATTGTTATTATCAATTATTCTCATATTTTTGTGCAATTATACCTATATACACGGGTAGTTATTGCAATTACCCCTTATATTGACAAAAAAAAATTAAAAAAACTTACAATTAAAATTAAAAAATAAAATTTTTTTATATTTTTAGTGTTCTTGGTCTGGATCTCCACCAAGAACTCCAATAACAAAAGAAAAAAAAAATTTCTGGAACCAGATCTGCTCCATTAATGGGAGCAGATCTGCTCTCGTTGATGGAGCAGTTGCTCCGTCGCCGATAGAGCAACGACGGAGCATCCGGTGCTGCTCCATTGGTCTCCATCGCTGCTCTATCGGCGACGGAACAACTGCTCCATCAACAGGAGCATATCTGCTCCCGTTGATGGAGCAGATCTGGTTCCAGAAATCAAATTTTTTTTTTTCTGTTTAGGTTGATTCTTGGTTTGCGATGGAGCAGCGCTCCGTCTCTGCTCCAATGGCGACGGAGCAACTGCTCCATCAACGGGAGTAGATCTACTCTCGTTGATGGAGCAGATCTGGTTCCAGAAACCAAATTTTTTTTTTTTTTTTTCTGTTTGGGTTGATTCTTGGTGGTGGAGATTCAGATTGGATCTCTACCAAGATTCCCAAAAATACAAAAAAAAAAAAAAAACAATTCAATATAAAATAATTTTTTAAATTTTTTTTAATTGTTTCATTTTTAAAATTTCTGTTTTTTTGGAAATGTTATCTCCACCTATTTTTAAAAAACAATAGTTTTTTTTTTAATTTTTTTAATTTTTATTTAATTTAATTTTTTAACTTGAGGTAGTTTTGTCATTTCGCCCATAAGTCAAAGTCAAATCGTTAAGTTTGACTTGGTCAACTGATTGTAAGGTATTAACGTATAATCATAGCTAAACTCACGATTTCATTGCAATATTACCAAATGTCAGGATACTTTATTGCAATTAGCCCTAAAAATTAATAAATAATTTAAAATTATCGTCCAATATGATTTAATGGTAAATATAACTAATTCAACTACACCACATATAGTATTTTAAAAAGAGTAAATAATACCTAGACCTCTTAAGGTTTGATCATTTATAAGCGGAATCAACCTTGTAGTATATTGGCAAAGACCTCTCCTACCGTTAGTCAAACTCCATCCGACTTAACAGTTGACAATATTTAACTGATAAAAAGACCAAACGACTAATAATATACACAAGTTCTAATATTTATTAAATTAAAAAACTAATAAAAAATTTAAAATATCCACAGTCGTCTCATCTTTTTAACTGTTTTTTTTATAGTTTTTTATTTAATAAATATTATTAATTTTATATATTATTTAATGATATTTTGATTTTTTTAACATTTAAATATTGTTAATCGTTAAATTGGATGGAGTTTAACTGACGGTAGATGAGGTATTTTTTAATAAACCCAAATGTCAGTGGTCTACCTGTAATTCACTCTTTTAAAAACAAGGGGGATTTTCAATTTAGTCCCTAATTTTTGGGTAATTAGTAATTTTTTAAATCAGTTTTGTTTATTGGTATTATTGGGCCATAATATTCTGAAAATGTATCAATTTGGTCCCTTTGACTATTTTTTTAACGGACAAACCTTACAAAATTGATAAAAGACTGATTTACCCTTAATTTATTTTAAATAAGTTAAAATTACTATTTTAACCTCAAATTTTTAAAAAAATTATTAATAAGTAGAAGGGTAGTATTGTCATTTTATATTAATTTTTAATTAAAAATTTTAAAATATTTTTAATGGAGAACTAAGAAAAAAAATCAATTCTTAAATTTTTTTATTGTTAAGAAAAAATTTAAAACTTGATGTTCTTGGTGGAGTCTGAGTTTGAAAAAAAAAAAAAGGAACCAATCTGGATCAAGCAAAAAAAAAAAAAAAATTCTGAGTTTGAAGAACGAACCTAGTTTCTGGGTTCGTTCTTCAAACTCAGAATTTTATTTATTTATTTATTTTCTTTTCTTGGTGGAGATCCAATATGGATTTCCACAAAAAAACATCAAGTTGTAATTTTTTTTTTTATGAAGAGCAAAACAATTTAATTTTATAATTTTCAGTTTTAAGAAAAAATATCAATATAATCTCCACCGTGGAGATTTTTATTTATTTATTTAATTTAATTTTTAATTTATTTAAATTTTTAATTATAAGGTAGGTTAAAAGATAAAAATACCCCTATAACAGTTAAGTTTTACTAACGGTTGACTCATAGAAAGACCAAATTGATACCCTTATAAAATGTTAGGGCCCAATGATACCAATAAACGAAACTGATTTAAAAAATTGATAATTTCCTAAAAGTTAGAGATCAAATTAAAATCTCCCTAAAAATAATAAATAATAATTAAAATAATTATAAAAAGAAAACTGCGAATATGGTAGCATGGTTAATTGAATCAGTCAAGGAATTTTTTTAATTTTGATTTCTGTCAAAAGTGTTGATGATTCATTAATTCTAGAAAATCGTTTACTAATCTTTACTGTTTATTTTACCATTTCAAACTTCAGCTATCCAAATATTTAATTAAAACCTACCCACCGCTTAATCGGATTATAAAACTAACACATGTTTAATTAACCAATTTTTTTTATTATATATATTTTTTTCTAACATATCAACTATATCGGTGCGATTTGAATCTGAATATTATCCGATTGAATAAAGGCACTTTAAAAGTTTACCATTTACTATTTTTTTTTATTTCGGTTAGATGGTTGATTAGTCTCTAAAGTTTACCCAAAAATGAAAAATATTAAACCAGTCATTAAGATCTAAAACATATATATATATATATATATATATATATATATATATATATATATATATATATTATGAAAAGTGATTCCAGACATAATTTTAATTTAGTTTACTGAATACTTAAGAGTTAAATAGTTCTAAATTGTGATTAAATTTTCTAATATTGATAGGATTCATAAGGTTATTGAGTATTTATTACCTATTGGATTTTAATCGAGTGGTTCAATAAAACAAATGCACTTTTAAAAGTAATTAGACATCGTAAGAAATTAGAAGTAGATATCCAGACCGCGTATTTAGTGATTAATCTCTGCAGGTCATGATAATTATACTTGTACCCCTTTAAAAAAAAAAAGAAAAGTAATTAGATATTGTAAAAAGTGGGCTCGCATTGCAAGTAATCCAACGGAATTTGATTGAGTGAAAGTGGTTAGTCATGGCCTCGGTTTGGTTCGAACCGCCCGGTTCGAACCGAACCGACGGTTGCCGGTCCCGATTCAAAACCGGTGACCAGAACTGGGACACCCGGTCCCGGTTTCGGTTAGCCTCCAAAAAAAATTGGAATCGCCGGTTAGGAACTAGCGGTTCAAGGAACCGTCCGGTTCCGACAGTTTCGATTCAAACAGCTTTTTTTTTTTTTTTTGTATTTGAAAAAAACAAAATAATTATATAAATATTTATTTAAACATAAATAAATATATATAAATATATATATTTATATCCCAACACTATTAGGCCACATAAAATAATTTAGAATATTAAATATAAATATAAGGCCCAACATTATTGTTGGGTAATGTTGTGCCACATACCAATTGGACCATAGCCCACTTTAATTTTTCTTTTGTAGCTTAGCTTTTATAAGCCACTTAACCTCTTACACAACCCTTTTATTTTCAATGTGGTACTAAAATTACATTTGCTATCATTACTACAACTCAACCATCAGAATGGTTCTTATGTGAAGTCTTCATTTGGGTAATTCTCGAGCTTTGGAGGCAGCAGCCGTTGTTCCACTTAATGAAAAACCATGTATAATCCGTAATAATATGAGTATATTTTTAGTTGATGTGTCAAAATCGAATGGTTTGAAAGGGGCCTTTGTTGAACATCTTTGGGAAACTATATTAGGGAAAGGGCAATTCAAGACTTTAGTTACAAACCTCTGGTCAAGCATTGTTGGCCTGAAAAGTCAAATTGTCCACTGCCAGGTTCTTCAAGCATAAAGATTGTATAATATATATTGTTTTAAGAATGATCTCTGTGATATTTGTGTTGTTAGGTGTCTCTGGACTCTGGAGAGGCCAAAATCTTGACAGGCTGATGAGGTGCTAAAAATGGCCAATTGCTGTAGGTTTATATTGGAACTAAGGATTCATAAGTAGCATTAAAGGTGTTGGATCAATAGGGATGTACGTTTTTGCTAGTGGTATAGTGTTAGAAATATCTAATATGATACACAGTTGTTACATGTCACAGTGGTTTTGTTCCTGTTATTACCATACCTCACAGAGCACTGGCGATACCCACAAGGCATTGGCAGCTTATTGACTCACAAAACACAAATAAAAGCGGATAAATTTAATACAACTAAGGAACAAAAAGTTTACAAAGAAATGAACCCAAATGAACCTACCTCACAAGAAAAACAAAATAAAAAAGGCAACTTTTTAAAGCAAATACCAAAAAGACAAGATTTTGTATTTGAGTTGTGAATAAAGAAGCAAATGCAGGTTAAAATCTAACCTGGGAAAGAGCTTTGTCACACCAACAACAGTGATTTTCATAAAAGGCTTCAACTTGTACCAAAAAACAAACTATGGAAATGGAAATGTGAGCACCAATATATATATATATATATATATATTTGGGATTGTAGTAGGTGTTGAGTTCTTATTTATTTATTGTTTTATCATCAAACAAACTATAGAAATGGAAATGGAAATGGAAATGTCCAAGTCATCACATATGATCAAGTTTAACAATATAAAGGATAAAAAAGACTTTTTGCTTACATATATATATATATGTAACCCTTTTTTCACATTCCAAGTTGAAAGTGAATAGTATTGAAACTACCTTTACTTATATATATATATATATATATATATATATATATGCACACTTTTAAAAATTTTATTCCCAACCAACATGATCCAAGCCGAATTACTTTCGGTTTACTCATTTTTAAAATTTTCCTAATTTTAAACCGGGACCGGGACCGGACCGTATCCGGTTGGGCCAAAAAAGGAATCGAAACCTCCAATTCCGAAACCACGACTATGACTAAAAGTGGTCCAGAAACTAAGTTTTCATTATTGCAGAAGTTTTAAGATGATGAGTGACTTTGGCTCTATGTAAGTTGGATTGACTCCAACTAAGTTACTTTGCCTCCAAGAAAACTAATTTGGCTGCAAGTAATTTCATATTATACATATGAAGGATATTTTTTATTTAGACATCCGAGGATACACCAATTAGACACCCGAAAACATTAGATAAAGGGAGACCCCAGAAATAGGGATGGACATGGGAAAAATGGGGACGGGGGAGTTTGAAGGAAGGTATCTCCATCCTCCCCCATGTCCCCCCATTTTAAACATGGCCCCGGTTCGGTTCGAACCGGGCGGTTCGAACCGAACCGGCGGTTTTGAACCGGAACCGGGACAATCGGTCCCGGTTCCGGTTTCCTAAAAAAAATAACCGGAACCGCCGGTTTGGAACCGCCGGTTCACGGAACCGCCCGGTTAGGGCGGTTCCGGTTCGGTTCCGGTTTTTTTTTTTTTTTTAAAATTAATTTTTTACTAATATATATATATATATATATATATATATATATATCCTAATATAATATATATATATATATATCCCAACACTGTTGGGCCATATAATAATTTATAATAAATATGAGTAAATGGCCCAATACTATTGTTGGGCCACATATCACTTAAATCATAACCCAACAAATACTCATCCCTTTTATAAGCACTCAACTTCCTACACTTCTTTTTTTTTTTCAATGTGGGACTACTTATAAGTACTCAACTTCCTACACTACAATTTTCTTTTCAATGTGGGACTACTTACTATCATTTTATATAAAACTTCATCTCCTACACTTCTCTTTTACTTTCAATGTGGGACTAGTGTAAACCATTTTTGACTATATTCTCAAATCCCACATTGAAAGTGTACAAGACTTGAACCATCTTTACTTATCTATATATATAACCAATCCCACATTGAAAGTGAATATATTTTGAAACTACCTTTGCATATATATATATATATATATATATATATATATATATATATATATGTACACACTTCTAAAGTTTTAATTATCCATCCACAATGGTTTATTACCTTTGGTTTATTCATTAGTTTAATTTTTTTAACTTTTTATTAAATTTTTTTCATTTTTTAATTTGAAAAAAAAAATTCAAATTTTTTTTTTATTTTGGCCGGTTCCGGCGGTTTGGAACCGGCGGTTGAACCGCCGGTTCCAAAAAAATCGGGGAGGAACCGAACCGGGCGGTTCCTACCGGTTCCAACCGGAACCGGGACCGGGACCTCCCCGGTCCCGGTTCCGGTTGATGAAAATTTGGAACCGGAACCGCCGGTCCGGTTCCTTTGGCCATGTCTACCCCATTTCCCCTGATTGACCTAAAATAAAATCACTTGACTTAAAATAAAAATATTCAATTACAATATAAAAATAATCTATTAGTTGAAATAGTAAAATAAAATTATTCGAAAAAAACAATCTCTGTCTCATTTAAATTAGGGTTATTATTATATATATTTTTAAAATTAGAAATATATAAAAAAATAATAAAATAATTATTTGAAAAAATAGGAAAATGGGGACGGGGATTCATCCCTATCCCCATTTAAAAATGGGGATGAAAACCTTCCCCATCCCTATCCTTATTCCTATCCACATTTATTTTAAATTTTTTACGTAAAAGATTTGTGTCCCTATCCTTATTCCCATCCACATTTATTTTGAATTTTTTACGTAAAAGATTTGTGTTGTGTAATTGGATTCTCTTCATCGTATTTCTCTTATTAGACATTATTTAATTTGTTGTGTATATTAGGTATTGCTTCCATATTATCTTTCCCAACATATATCATTTTAATTTAGTAATGGAACAAAAACCAATTACACTTTACTACAATAAAATAGATTTCACAAGGATATACAAATTAAGTGAAGAAAGAGTCTTGGGTATTGCCCGGACGGTTGTATACGCCTAGACCAATAATACTACATTAATTAATATGGTGCAAGCCTCCTATGTGATTGGATGCTCATACCACGTGGTGTGAGCTATTATTACCTCGAATATATATGCCATGGGAAAATTGAAATGTCAAGTTTTCATACTTGTAATATTTTAATGTGTTTATGAGAAGTGAGGTATATATATTATTACAACTCAAAATACTAGTTTATTGGATTGTAACATCTAATGATATATATACCATCATTTTGGATTATATATTTTCAATGTGAAATTTATTTTCATTGTCTATAACTTTACACGTGAGTTTCTCTAACATGAAGAACAAGTGTTCTATTAAAGGATCAAGTGTTTACTATATTAAAAGGTGATTTTTTTTTTAAAGAATTGGAATCAATACCCAAAACAAAGTTACAAAACAACTGGAGAATCCTCTAGAATTCGCCTCTCCATAAGAGGAGGACAATGGTCAATCTAAACATTTTCATCAACAAAAGAAAAAACTAAACTAGCTAAAACATGTACAATAGAATTTGCACTTCTGGGGAAAAAATTAACACCAACAAAAGAAGGATTAATTAAAAATTCAAGGATATCAGAAATCAACAATCCTAATTCTGACTCAAGAATCCGAGAAGAAGAGATTAAATTGATCACATAGAGGGCATCAAATTCCAGACCAATAGGGAGCAAAAGTAATTTTTCAACTAACTGCAATCCCCAAAGCATTGCTAAGGCTTCAGTGATCTAAGGGGAGCACCTCGAACGCAGACGAGAACAACATCAAGCTATAACTTGACCAGTATAATTTCTGATAACCACCCCTAATCCAATTTCTCCAAGATGATTTCGAATAGTAGCATATGCATTAATTGTATACAAACCAGAGGGAGGCTGTAACACCCCCTGACTCAATCCACTTGGACCGAATTAGGGAGCGCTACTATATACCGAAATCTCACTTTCTTTTATAAAATCATAACTTAAAACGATATTAAAAACATTTAAAAATTGTCCAAATAAATTTATGAAAATCTTGTCAGAGTTTCCTCTGTATTTTTGACATTTCAAAGCCTGTTTACAATTAAAATTCATAAAAATCAACTTTTAAATTCTCAAATCACTTTTGCGCACCCTTCCAAATTTAGTACGACTTGCCAAATCAATTTATCACAATATAATTTATAAATATAATTATCCCCTAATTCTAAGGAAGAATTCGCTTTTTATGTTGTTTTTTTTTACCGATATTACTGATTACTAATCAGAAATATCGGTAAAAAAAACAATTATCCACATGATTCTTTATTCTTTCTACAATTAAATCTTATGTTACCAAAGAAAAATGCATTTTTGGGGTTTTGTTTTATTTTGATTCTGATAAACTAACTAACTAGTTGTTCGCCACAAAAAAAAAGTTTAACTTAAGACTCTACTTGATTGAATTTTGATTCAAGGGAAAAAAGGCGTGGAGCTGAAACAGCTCAGTCAGAACACCTTTTAAAACATATAATAAAATATTTACACAACGGAATTTCTTTAAATATGTACAAATATTTTATATATATGCATGTTGTATTAAAACATATATACTTATTACAAAAGGACTACCAAAATATATGTAGGAACGATGTGACTTTGGACTCTGCTCCTGCAGTCTTTACTCTTTTTTGTCTTTGTCTTTGTCTCCCTTGGAATCTCTATTACCTACATGTGAGAAAACTCAACATGCTAAGCAGATTGCTTAGTGGGTGTACACAAAATTGTATATCCAAATATACTATAGCAAATAATGTTATCTATATCGAAAATATAAATAACATATATATAAATCATATATTGGGCTCATGTCAAATCAAATCATACTCAATAAATACAGCATTCAAAATCAATCAATAGACAAAATCTCTATAATTTCTCAAATACTTTCATATATCAAATCAGTTTTTATACTGGGCTCTTGACATACATAACATAAGTTATCAGACTCGATCACGAGTTGTTCGGCATCAGACATAAACAGGCTACCCGCCGAACATCATATCAGAGTTGGACACTAACGGTTTACCCGCTGTAAATGTCCCATATCAGATTTCCAATTCGAGGACCAACACTTGGGGCCTGTACTATTCAAAGGGTGGCACAAACAAATCAAAGCTCGTTACCCTAGGACCGGCACTTGGGGCCTGCACTATTCATAGGGTGGTGCATCAGAGTATATCGGCACAGTACTGTTCAGAAAAAATCCAATTGACATGTCAACCTCCTATATCCATATCTATGTTCATACACATCAAAGTCATTTCGCACAACGTTTTTTTAAATCTATTTCAAATCATTCAAATTCAATATTGAAATTTTAATTCTGAAATACAATTTCGCAAATTCTTTTCTTATATTCAAATTTAACTTTCAAATATTTCAAATCAATAAACATATTTTTGAAATCCAAATTTCATTAATAATCATATAAAATAAATATACAAAATCGTATACGCATATATTTCTCAAATCAATAATCACATCAAATCAATTCAAAATCATATTCGAATATATTTCACAAACCAATATTAAATCAAAATGCCCCGAAATCATTTTTCGATACAGTTCACAAACATAATATAATCAAAATCACCTTCAACTATATTTCATAACAATATTAGAATCAAAACATATTAAAATGAATTCATAATATTATTCATAATCATTATTTCAGATATAAATTATATTGTAATTCAAATCATTCCAAAATCAATTTTAAACTATAAACTATAATAAATATAATTCAAATAACTCAACATTAATAAAATTCAATTAATCCAAAATATTATGGAAAACTGAAAATTCGAAAACGAGTGTACACTGAACCTGGATACCCATTCCTTCCTCTTCTCCTTCTCTTTTCTTCTTCTTCTTCTTCTTCTTCTTTCCTTTATCTCTCTTCTTTCTCTCTCCTCTTTTCTCTCTTCTTTCTCTTCTCTGCCGTTCTGTTTTGTTTCTGTTTGGTTTGCGAGCTTTTGCTCTCTTTCTTTTATTGAAGAGCACCGCTTCAATCACTTGGTGCTCAATTTTTTTTTATATTATTTTGGGCCATCGCGACTCGTATCGTGAGCGATGGTCACGTTGCTAGGTCGCGATACTCACTGGTGGAATTTTGCCCCTTCATCGTGAGCAGCTACCGCGAGCTCTAGTCGCGATTCTCACTAGTCTAATTTTGCCACTTTCATCACGAGCAGCTACTGCGATCTCTGGTCGCGAGGATGGTCGCAATGCTCACTGTCCAATTTTTCTCCCTTCTCTTCATGCATTATTTTTTACCGTTCTAATTGGTCCACTTAGAAACTAAAAAAATTATAAATGATTTCGGAGGTAGACCGTTCCAATTGGTCTACATTTAATTATATTTTTCACCCCTTCAAATCATAAATATCACTGACTGTGCAGACTATGCATTGAGACTATGCATTCACTACCGGCAGCTGAATAAACTGACTGTGAAGAACAAGTATCCGTTGCCTAGAATCGACGACTTGTTTGATCAACTGAGAGGAGCCTGTGTCTTCTCAAAGATAGACCTGAGATCAGGTTATCATCAGTTGAGAATAAAAGATTCAGACATTCCGAAAACTGCATTCAGAACCAGGTATGGGCACTATGAATTTGTAGTGATGCCATTTGGGCTGACTAATGCACCTGCAGCCTTTATGGATCTAATGAACAGAATATTCCGGCCATACTTGGATCAGTTTGTAGTGGTGTTTATTGATGATATCCTGGTGTACTCACAGACAGCTGAGGACCATGACAGACACCTCAGAGTAGTATTGCAGATTCTGAGGGAGAAGCAACTGTATGGCAAACTGAGCAAGTGTGAGTTCTGGTTGCCTGAGATTGCATTCTTGGGTCACATTGTGTCAGCAGAGGGTATTAAGGCAGATCCGAAAAAGATTGAAGCGATAGTGGAATGGAAGCCTCCCAGAAATGTTACAGAAGTCAGAAGCTTTCTAGGCTTGGCAGGTTATTATCGACGGTTTGTGAAGGGGTTTTCCTCCCTAGCAAGTCCGTTGACCAAGTTACTGCATAAGAATGTCAGATTTGAGTGGACTGACAGATGCCAGGCAGCTTTTGACAGATTGAAGGCAATGCTTGTAGAGGCTCCAGTTCTGATTCAGCCTGTTTCAGGTAAAGACTATATGATTTATAGTGATGCCTCACATCATGGTTTGGGATGTGTATTGATGCAGGAAGGCAAGGTGGTTGCATATGCGTCCAGACAACTGAAAAATCATGAGCTGAATTATCCGATTCATGATCTGGAGCTTGCAGCCATAGTCTTCGCACTGAAAATATGGAGGCATTACTTGTATGGTGAGAAATGTTATATCTACACGGATCACAAGAGTCTGAAATATCTGCCTACCCAGAGAGAGCTCAATTTGAGACAGAGACGATGGATGGAGTTGATTAAAGACTATGACTGTGTAATCGACTACCATCCAGGAAAGGCGAATGTAGTCGCAGATGCATTGAGCAGAAAAGCACTGTTTGCTCTGAAAGCTATGAATGTGCAATTGCAGCTGAATCCAGATAATGCAGTAGTAGCCGAATTGATATGCAGACCCAGTTTGATTCAGCAGATTGCAGAGAAACAGAAGCAGGATGCTAGAATCCAACTGATATGTGAACAGATTCCAGAAGGGAAGCATCCGGATTATTCAGTCAGAACTGATGGTATTGTGTGTTTCAGAGACAGGATTTGCATTCCAGAAAATGAAGAATTGAGAAAAATGATCCTGACAGAGGCACACAGCAGTTCGTATGCAATGCACCCAGGTAGCACGAAAATGTACAGAGACTTGAAAACTCAGTACTGGTGGTCCGGAATGAAAAAGGATGTGATAGAATTTGTGAACAGATGCTTGACTTGTCAACAGGTGAAAGCTGAACACCAGGTTCCATCAGGATTGTTACAACCAATAGCAATACCTGAATGGAAATGGGATCGCATCACAATGGACTTTGTCACTGGATTGCCACTTACCCGGAGTAAACACGATGCAGTATGGGTTATAGTGGATCGATTGACGAAGTCGGCACATTTTCTACCTGTCAGAACTGATTACTCCCTGGATCGACTGGCCGAATTGTACATCAGAGAGATAGTCAGATTGCATGGAGTGCCTGTATCCATTATATCAGATAGAGATCCGAGGTTTACATCCAGATTCTGGAAGAAATTTTAAGAAGCCTTGGGTACTCGACTGAGTTTCAGTACAGCCTTCCATCCGCAAACAGACGGACAATCAGAAAGGGTAATTCAGGTGCTTGAAGATATGCTCAGGAGTTGTGTAATTGAGTTTGAAGGAAGTTGGGCGGATCATCTTCCATTGATTGAGTTCGCCTACAACAACAGTTACCAGTCGAGCATAGCGATGGCACCGTATGAGGCACTGTATGGAAGGAAATGCAGGACTCCAGTATGTTGGACAGAGTTAGGAGAGGACAGGTTAGTAGGCCCAGATTTGATTCGACAGACTGAGGAGAAGGTGAAGATTGTCAAGGATCGATTGAAAATTGCTTCTGACCGACAGAAATCGTATGCAGATTTGAAACGGAAAGAGATAGAATATGAAGTCGGTGAGAAAGTGTTTCTGAAGGTATCTCCGTGGAAGAAAGTGCTTCGATTTGGCAGAAAAGGTAAGTTGAGTCCTAGGTTTATTGGGCCATACGAAATCATTGAACGTGTGGGACCAGTAGCCTACAGACTAGCTTTACCTCCAGAATTGGAAAAGATCCATAATGTGTTCCATGTATCGATGCTGAGGAGATACAGATCTGATCCTTCCCACAGAATTCCGGCCGAAAGCATTGAAATCCGACCAGACCTGACCTATGAAGAGGAACCAGTACAGATTCTTGATCGGGAAGTCAAAGAACTAAGAAATAAAAGAGTGCCACTGGTGAAAGTCCTCTGGAGAAACCATAAAGTAGAAGAGGCTACCTGGGAGAGCGAAGAAACGATGCGACAGCAATATCCCCAACTGTTTCATTGAGGTAAATTTCGAGGACGAAATTCCTTAAGTGGGGGAGAATTGTAACATCCCGGATTTCGGGTAATGAATTTTTGATATATGTGAAATATGTGAAAAATAAATTTTACTATTTGAGGGGGTATAAATTTTACCAGAATTGAATAGTGAAAAATGAAAAATTGGAAAACTGAACCAGAGAGCATCGCGACCTGGTCACCGCGACCACAGGTCGCGATGGCTCGCTCGCGGTGAAAAATGCAAAAATCTAGCAGTGAGTACCGCGACCAGTCACCGCGACCACAGGTCGCGATGGTTTGCTCGCGATGAAAGTGTCAAAAACGGGCAGAGAGCAGCGCGACCACTCGCCCGACCAAGGCTCGCTCGCGAGGAAGGCGGTGCGCGCACTCCAGTGAGCATCGCGACCTGGTGCCGCGACCACAGGTCGCGACGGCGGTCGCAGTAGCGAAAAAAATATAAAAAAAAAGAAGAAGTTTCTCGCAGAAGCGAGAAACACACAGAACTCAGACAGAGGGCAAGAAAGAGAGAGAGTGACCGAGAAAAAGGAGAGAAAGGAGAGAAGAGAAGAAAGAAAGAAAAAAGGAAGAAGAAGAAGAAGAAGAGAGAAGAAGAAAGAGAGAAGAAGAAGAAGAAGAAGAAGAAAGAAAGAGAAGAGAAAGGAAAGGGAAGGAAACGAAATCGTAAAAACCGCGATTTCTCGAACGAAAAACGGTACCGAGGTTGGTGTACTTTTGTTTTTCGAAATCGTTACGAAGAACATTTCGTTATCGTTTACGTTTTTGTTTTCGTTACGTTTCTCGTTTTCGTTTAGATTTCGATTTCGTTAATTGTTTCCGATTTCGATTTCGTTAATTGTTTTCGATTTTGATTTTGTTAAATGTTTTCGATTTCGATTTTCGATGTGTAAAAATTGATGATTGATATACTTATGGTTGATTATGGAAAGATTTTAGTTTGTGTTTCGAATATTTCCGATTTCGTTTTAAACAGTTGATTTAGACTTGTATGTGAATATTGTTCATATTTCTTGAAGTTATTATGTGATTTATATGACTATTGAATGATTATCGATTATTGAGTAATTATTGCGAAATTGATTGTGAATTTGGTTTATCGAAACGGCCCTAGGATACGTAGACATAGAAATGGATATAGGAGGTTGGTATACCAGCTGGGTTTTATTGAGCAGTACTGCGCCGATATTGATTGATTGATATTGATGATATTGATGTACCTCCTCTTGGATTCGTCCAGAGGCTGGGAGATACGTACCTCCTCAGGATTCGTCCTGGGGGTTGGGAGTTAATGTACCTTCCCAAGGATTCGTTCCTGGGATAGGGAGCTATGTACCTCTCTAGGTTCCGTACCCACGGTCCTAGAGTTGGGAGACACGTACCTCCTCAGAATTCGTTCTGGGGGTTGGGAGCTTGACCCATATTCCAGTCCTATTATGTTTAGTATTCTAGCGGGCCAGAATTGATTGGAATTGAAAAGTGTATTGAATGCTTTTATTAATCGAAAATTATATATTGACCTCATTATTGAAGTTCAAGTGCTTGAAATTATTATATACTTTGATTCTGAAATTTAATTGTTTTGAACATGATTTGAATTGACATATATATATATATATATATATATTGTGATTTGTTTATTATTAAAAGTTATATATGTTTCCATATTGAGATTTTAGTACACCCACTAAGTTTTATGCTTAGCGCGTTAGTTTGTTTCTAACGCGTAGGTGCCAGAAATCCGGACGAAGCTAAAGACTGAAGAACTGGAAGAATTGCAGGCCGAGTCACTGGATTGTACAGTTGGGTAGCTATATTTTTGTTATGTATATATATTCTGAAAGCATGCATATACAGGGAAATTGTAAATATGTTTTTAATTAATTATTTTACGATTTCTGAATGTATATATATATATATATATATATATATATATATATATATATATATATATATATATATATATATATATAACAGTTTTGAACTGTTTTATTTTATAATTTGTGATTGATAAGTCGCACTAAACGGCAGAGTGCGCAATTGTTTGAAATTGTTATTGAAGTGTTATTGAAATTGGTATTGAATTGATTGTGTAAAAACAGGTTTTGGAAAGTCCGAAAAATAAACGGTACTCTGCCGGATTTTCGTAAAAAGTTTATTTATTGTTATGGGCTCACTTGAAAAGTCTTTCTAAACTGTTTATGGGCTCACAATAATTTTAAAATGTAAAATGAAGTTTTGAAAAGTTTTGAAAAGTACGAGTAGCGCACCCCGGTTCGGTCCGGCCGGGTCGGGTCGGGGGGTGCTACATTTCCAGCGAACAGGGGATGCAAACACCACATTAGAAGTTGACAGATTAGGAGGATGTTCATGTGCTGCTCGAAACTCTGCAATAAAAGTAGAGGACCAACAGACCACCTTTTGTTAAACCAGGTAAATGCATAACTAGAATATCACAGGTCCTTAAAACCATATAAATCAACAGTTTCACGAAATTGGTTAATTAAATATTGAGGCTTCAACTGTCCACCCATTTTTTCTGAATCATCTAAGATATTTTTAAAATTCCCTCCCCCCCTAACACAGCCATGGAAGGGAAGAATAAGATTTAAGGTATTTTAATAGGTTCTAAGAATGAACTCGTTGTGAGCTATCTAGATTACCATAGAAGCCTGTGAACCTCAAATTTTTGCCACGATGCGAACTGACTTGAATATCAATGTAAAACTGAGAGTAAGTAATCAAAGACACATCTACTTTATGTGTAACACCCCCTGACTCAAATCGCTCGGACCGAATCAGGGAGCGCTACTATATACTAAAATCTAACTTTTATTTTTATATAACCATAATTGAAAACTACATTTAAAACATTTAAAAATGATCTAAATAAATTTTCAAAAATCTAGTCAGAGTTTTCTCTGTTTTACTGACTTTCCAAAACCTGTTTACAGTTAAAATTCATAAAAAAATCAACTTCTAAATTCTCAAATCAATTTTGTGCACTCTTCCAAATTTAGTGAGACTTGCCAAATCAATTTATCACAAGATAATATATATATATATATATATATATATATATATATATATATATATATATTCAGATAACATAAATAGATAATAAAATATTTACATAATGGAAGCTCCTCAAATATGTACAAACAGTTTCTGTATATGCATGTTGTATCAAAACATATAGACTTATTACAAAAGGACTACCAAAATATATGTAGGACCGATGTGACTCCGGATTCTCCTTCTGCAGTCTCTACTTTTCTTTGTCTTTGTCTCCCTTGGAACCTCTATTACCTACGTGTGAGAAAACTCAACACGCTAAGCATATTACTTAGTGGATGTACACATAATTGCATATACAAATATACTATATCAAATAATTCTATCGGTTTATTGAAAATATAAATAACAAATATATAAATAATATATGGGGCTTATATCAAATTAAACTATAAATTCAACAAGTATAATATCCAAAATCAATCAACAGACAAAATCTTCATAATTTCTCAAATGTTTTCATATAACAAATCAATTTTCAGATTGGGCTCCTGACATACATAACATAAGTTATCGAACTGGATTACGGGTTGTTCGGCGTCGGATACACAAACAGGGCTACCCGCCGAACATCAGATCAGAATGGATTACCAACGGAATCACCCGCTATAAATATCCCATAACAAATTTCAGAATCCTAGGACCGGCACTTTGGGCCTGTACTATCCAAAGGGTAGCACAAACAGAGTATATCGGTACAGTACTGTTCAGACAGAAACCCAATTGACATGTCAACCTCCTATATCCATAACTATGTTTATACACATCAGAGCCATTTCACAAAACATTTTCTCAAATTCCATGTCAATATATTTCATTTCTTTCAGAATCATCAAATTCAATTTTCAAATTATTTAATTTCGATTCATATCGATATATCTATATATATATATATATATATATATATATATATATATATATATATATATATTTTAAAATTCAAATTTCATCAAATATCATAGAACGGAAATATACAATTATATGTCTACATCAATAATTTCATCAAATCAATCCAAAAATATATGCAAATGTATTTCCTAATTCCATATCGAATCAAAATGCCCCAAAATCATTTTCCGAGACATTCCACAAATATTATATAGTTAAGATCACCTTCAACAATATATTTCCATAACAATATTAGAATCAAAACATAATAAAATTGATTCAGAATACTATTCAGAACCAATATTTCAAATATAAATTATACTTCGAAAATTCGCTATTCAAATCATTCCAAAATCAATTTCAAACAAGAAACTATAATCAATATAATTCAAATAACTCAAAATTAATCAAATTCAACCAATTCGAAATATTCTGGAAAACTGAAAAATTCAAAAACGAGTGTACACCGAACCTGAACACTTCCTCATACTCTTTTCTTTCTTCTCCTTCTCTTTCCTTCTTCTTCTTCTTCTTTCTCTCTCCTCTTTTCTCTCTTCTTTCTCTCCCGTTTGCTGCTCTGTTCTGTTTGCTAAAATGTTTGAGAGCTTCTGCTCTCTCTTTCTTTTATTGATGCACCGCTTCATCACTCGGTGCTCTATTATTTTTTTAAAATTTTTGGGCCATCGCGACCGTGTATCGTGAGCGGTGGTCGCATCGCTCAGTCGCGATGCTCACTGGTGGAAATTTTGCCCCTTCATCGCGAGCATTTATCGCGAGCGCTGGTCGCGGTTTCTAATCGCGATGCTCACTGGTCTAACTTCTCCATTTTCATCGCGAGCAGCTACCGCGATCCCTGGTCGCGAGGATGGTCGCGATGCACACTGTCCAGTTTTTCACCATTTTTCTTCGTGCATTGTTTTCGACCGTTCAAATTGGTCTATTTTGAAACCTAAAAATAATTACATTTTTCATCCCTCCAAATCATAAATTTCACATTCACATACTCAATATTAAGTCAACAATACTTTTTATATTTATTTAAAATTAGGAATGTTACATTATGTGTCCAAAATAAACACATACCTCCACTTTTTCCCACTCGATTAACCACTATATTAGAGGGTGTTGAAAATAAGAGAAGAATGAAACACATCAAAAAGGAAATGAAAAGGTCAAAGTCAAATTTTAATAAAAGTGGATGAATTTGGTGAGTAAGGTTAATAAAATTATATTATATGGGATGAGATAAGATGGAGATTGAAAAGAATTAGATTTAATTAAATTATAATTTCATGTGTTTGGAGGAGAATACGATTGACCTAAATAATTAATATGTGTTTGGCATGGTTTGAGTTTGGATATGAACGGATTTAATAAAATTATATTTGAAGTGGAGTACATTTGTTTGTTTGACCATAAAATACAAGGGTAACAACGTTATTCAGGATGAAAAATAATTTAAAAATTTGATGAATTAATCTTTAATGATATTTTACTGATATTTAATTTGGTATATTGTGTGAATATGGCGACATCACATTTACCGTGCTGTAAGTGCACCGAATTCAAAACTCATCCCAAATAAATATATATTTTTCAAAATACTAACTTTACCCTTAAATAAAACTGCTAAAAAGATTAAAATAATTGTAATTATACCTTTCATATATCATTTTAATATAATATTTAATATTTTAAACATGTATTATATCTTTGGATCGAAATATTAATTATTTATTAAATTAAAAACTTAAATATTGATTATTTAAATTAAAAATATTAAATAACTATGATAAAAATTTAACATAAAAATCATTAAATTTAATTAAAAATAAGTTTAAATAAAAAAATTAAAAAGGTGTACTGGGAGGGGATGTTTATATTTTTATTTATTTTAATTTTACATAATTTAGGGATTTTGGACTCGGTTCACTCACGTGAATATGACGTGACCATATTCACACTACACAACAAATTAAATATTAGTAAAAATATCACAAAATATTAACTCATCACATTTTTAAATCATTTTTTATGTTGAATACTTCATTATCCTTGCATTTAACGATCAAACAAATTATGTTAACTTTTTTGATGATAAAAGTAACCGTGGAAGTATTTTTATCAATATAGAAATTATAGAAATTATAGAAAGTAAAATGATGTATTTAAATTCGTTAAAAGTATTTTTAATAATATTACTTTTATTTATACTATTCGTGTATAATAATTTAAATCTAAAATATTATGGTATTGAATATTCTTTACCACCAATCATCATTTGACATCCTATATTACCGTTAAATGTAGAAAAGTAAAAAGGAAAGAAGTGGCTCTTAAACTCAGAGAAGAGGTCAAGTCGTTATGGAATCAAAAGTAAAAAAAAGGTACCTCGGGCTTCTTCACATATTGAAGAAAAAGTCTACTCAAAATAAAGTCAACAGAAGTTTCGCTTTGTAATAATAAATATTCTTGAAATTAATCATCATTTGAATGGAACCAAAACAATAAAATTAATAAAAAATAAAAAATAAAAAAAATATTGAAACACGGTTTTATAGATGAATATTGTGGTCTGTCATTAGGTTTTTGAATATTTGACTCTTGAATATTTTGAACCAAAACTGAATTGTAATCATCAAAACTTTGATAAACATGAATAATAACAACTAAATAAAAATATAAATTTCTCTCCCATCTTATTGATGAGTATTTTGAATCTTACAATACGTATTTATGAATATGTATAGACATAATTCGAATTTACAATTTAAAGAGTATAAGTGTGAGGAATAAATCATTAAATTAACCTCATCTTATCTAAAACGATGCTTCATTGTTCATATATATATAATATGATGTATAAAGTAGACAAATTGATTACCTTTCAATATTTGACTAATGACTTCATCAAAAATATAATGCCAATATTTCTTTATTCTCTAGACAAATTCGACCATAATTTTAACTTTAGGTCATATTCAAATTCAGTACTTTTTATTATTAAAATTTTTTTGAAATAGTCAAGAATAGTAATTGTTCATAATTAATAAGCTCAAGTTTCTGGAAGCCATAACACATAAAAAAAAAATACATATAATTAATAAAGTTTGTGTAATTAACCCTATATATACATACATATACATATATATATATATATATATATATATATAATTAAGTTCATTTGATGATGACTCTTTTTGATATTAACAATTATAACATTTTTTTTACTGGAATCTTAACTTATATCTCAATTTATATTTTAATTGGTATCTAACTTGTTGAAGTGTCATTCTATTATTTTAAAAACACTATCTTTAAATTTAAAAATTAGATTTTTAAATTCATTAGAATATTTAACTCTTATCAAAACTATTTTATGAAATACGATTCGTAACAAATTTAAAAGAACAAATTATATACAACCTACACGAGGTTTGCCTTTTCACTTTTATATACAATTTTTTGGTCAATTCACTTAAAGCCCCATCGCCATTAGTTAACTCCAGTTAGTTTTTAACAATTGACTTTGAAAATTGCATATTAAGTCCAAAATGCCCTTTGGATCTCTACCGTCTACCTGATAATTAAAAATAATTTTCTTTTTAAAAGTTGGTGTAGAGCTCATCTAGGATCTCCACCAACCTGGTGGAGAATGGAGATCGGATCTCCATTGATGGAGATCCGATCTCCATCGAGATGGACATCAGATCTCCATAATGGAGATTTGGTCTCATCGATGGAGACGATAACGTTGGAGATCTCGTCCCCATCGATCATCGACCTTGCTCCATGGAGATCTCCACACCCGATCTCAATCGATGAAGACCAGGTCATTTTCATGAAGACGATCTCCATAAATGGAGAGAGATCTCCATGGATAGAGATCAAAGTAGAGATTCTTTTGCTTTACTTTTTATTTCACTTTTTTAAGAAAATATATATATTTGATTGCCACTGTCCATCTAATGGACCGTGGAGATATAAAATTATATTTTTTTATTTAAAAAAATTTTTAAATATATTTTTAGAAAATTAAAAAATAAAGTTAAAATATCAAAATATTCTTTTAACAGTTAAACTAACTAGAGTTGAAATAGCGAGGGAGTTTTGTGTTAATTAATTATAAAATTGTATATAAAAGTAAAAAGACAAACATCAGATAGGTTGTGTGTAATTTATTCATTTTAAAATTAACAAGACTTGATAAATATAATAAAACAATAAATTTGGTTTATTATCCGGGTCAATAATGACCCGGATTTGATCTTAATTATTAATAAAATTGGTTACAATTAATTCAAAAGAAAATGATTACAACAATATATATATATATATATATATTTATATTGAATTAAAATAATATAAAACCAATTAAAATGCAAGTTGGATACCGATTGAGTTAGGTAGCTACAAAGCACTATTGTTTTTCTTTAATATTATTAAAGTACACGTTAACAGGAACTACTATCACAATGAGTCAATACTTGTTTAAACAATTGTCGTTGATGCATTTTCAGTACATTTTCCTTCGATGACTTCTTCAGATTTTATTTGAGATTTCGTTTCACAAACAAAATCCACACCGTAATATTATCAATTATGACCCCTCTTGACTAACATTTAAACTCTTATTAGAATAACTATACATTTCGCACTCCGTTATTTATGACACAAGATTGAGTTTCACCGTGATCATAAAAAAATATTTAGAAAATATATAAACTTCCTTCAAATTTAGATAATATTACATTCAACGGTAACTTTTATTATAATTGTACAAACATCCACTAGAATCTGTTCACTACAATTAAATTTGACGCTTAACTGACCCTAAACTGAAAAATAACCAAACTGTCATTCATATAGTTATTTAATTATTATTTTATTTTTAGATAAAAGTTATTAAATAACTATTTAAAAGGCAGTTTCACTGATTCTAAACCGAAAAATAGTCATTTGAAAGGCGATTTGACCAAACCGAAAAATAATTCAATAACCATACCCTTGTATTAGTTAATCAACAGTTAATCCATTCGTTAGTCAACGAATTTTGAAAGATATTTGTACAATTATAATAAAAGTTACTACTAAATACAACATTATCTAAACTTAAAGGAGTTTATGCAATTATTTTAAAAATATTTAAAAAGTTTTTTATTATATTGAACCGTAGTAGTAGTATTTAATTCTCATTGTGAGGTGAGAACAGCTATCTGGACTAGGTTAGTAATATTTGTTGTAGACTTGTATCTATCTCAAAACATTTAGACGAAATAATAATAATAATAAAAAAAATCTGGTTCGAAAACTTTGGTTAACTTTGACCAATATTTCTTTATATATTCATCTGACAAATTTGACAAATTCCACACATGATATATACTAACTCTATATCTTCTCATTTAATTTTTATTATTTTATTTTATATTCTTTTTCTAAAAGTTTGACAAACTCGTGCGTGACAAGGAACTTCTTGGTGAGGTGGTTCTCGCAGACACGCCTGTATGTGTGTATATATAGAAGGTTGCTCCATTGCTGAAAATATCAAACACAAAGATCATTTTACAAGATGACTTCCATTAGTTCTCCAATTAGCATTTACATTCTCTCAATATTCCTTGTCTTATCAGCTTCATTGACAGCCTCAGTTTCTATTGAAAACAATTTCATCCAATGCCTCTCTATCAATTCTCCTGAAGTCCCCATTCCATCCTCCACCATTTTCACCCCAAACAATTCTTCATTTTCAACAATCTTGGATTCCAGGGCTGAAAATCTCCGCCTCACGGAGCCTTCTGTCCCCAAGCCTGTCATGCTTTTCACACCTTTGAACGCATCCCATGTCCAAGCCGCTGTCATTTGCTCCAAGAAGCTTGGCATCAACATCAGGTTTCGAAGCGGAGGACATGACTTCGAGGGCCTTTCGTATGTATCCTTCATCGAAAAGCCTTTCGTCGTAATAGACCTAGCCAACATTCGATCCATTAGTGTTGATATCAAAGAAGAAACCGCTTGGGTTCAGGTTGGTGCAACTTTGGGTGAGGTCTACTATAGCATTGCTGAGAAGAGCAACGTTCATGGCTTCCCTGCTGGTTTTTGTCCTAGCGTAGGTGTCGGCGGGCACATCACTGGAGGTGGTTATGGTTCTTTGCTGAGGAAATATGGTCTTGCCGCTGACAATGTCCTTGATGCCATAATTGTCGACGCCAACGGAAGACTTTTAGACCGAAAAGCCATGGGTGAAGACCTATTTTGGGCCATACGTGGAGGTGGTGGAGGAAGTTTTGGTGTTATTCTTTCATGGAAGATAAAACTAGTTCATGTGCCAGAAACCGTAACAGTTTTTACAGTTATGAGGAACCAAGACACGAAACTTCTATACAGATGGCAACAAGTTGTAGACAAGCTTGTTGATGATCTCCAAATTAGAGTTCAGATGCTAGTGAACAATACAACTGGTCAGAAAACTGTCACAACATCATACACTGCTCTATTTCTTGGTGGTGCCGATAGACTTCTCCAAGTAATGCAAGACAGCTTTCCGGAGTTGGGATTGACTCTTGCAGATTGTATTGAAACAAGCTGGATCCGATCTGTGCTTTATTTCGATAACAACTTCAATGCATCTCTCGAAGTCCTACGTAGTCGTAGATTTTCAAACAGGTTCTACTACAAGTCCAAAGTAGACTTCGTACAAGAACCATTGCCTGAGACCGCGATCGTAGAGCTACAAAAAAGGCTCTTAGAAGAAGATTTTCCAGTGATCGTCTGGACACCTTATGGTGGAATGATGAATAGAATCTCTGAATCAGAAACCCCTTTCCCTCATCGAAAGGGAAACATATTTAAATTCAATTACTTTGTGGGTTGGATGGATGGAGATGAAAATGAAGCAAGACACATGAGTTGGGTGAGGAGTCTATACAACTACATGACTCCTTATGTGTCAAAATCTCCTAGAGCTGCATATGTGAACTACAAGGATCTTGATTTGGGTATCAACAGGAGTGGTAACACAAGTGTAATTCAAGCTAGTGCTTGGGGTCTCAAATATTTTAAGGGCAACTTCAAAAGATTGGTGAAAGTGAAGACCAAAGTTGATCCACAGAACTTGTTCAGGCATGAGCAGAGCATACCTACTTTTTCGTTGAAAAGGTAGATATTGCTGGGTTGTTTATTCTTTGTGTACTTAATTAATTAATTAATTTTTTGTTAATTGTTTAGTTTTGTAAATCGAAATAAAAAAAAATGTTGAGTTTTGTAATTTCTATTGAGAAGTTGTTTTAATAATTAATGATAGTGAGAAATGGAAATATAATGGTATTTTATTTGTTTTCCTTGATCACTTATTCAATTTATTGTCATTTATTGGATGTCTTCTTTTATAAATCTCAAAATTTTTTTGGCTTTTACATAATGAACAAGTGCTAATGATACACGTCCCTGACGTTCAAAGATATATTGCACGACTCTAATGTACAACGCGTTTAGTGAACAAAAAAAAATCCAAAAATTTCAAAGCAAAGTATCGAGGGAAGAGAGAGAACTTGAACTTGAAACATTATGGCGTGAGTTTATTGTATGGAATTAGATAGAATTATCTTGTAGAATTCTATGAGATTAAATTTAGATAGGAATGTTGGATTAGACTAAAATTATGTGTTAACATAATCTAAAAAATTAGTCCAGTTAAATTTTTATATTTGTGACACTTTTACATATTTATGAAATGTGATTTTATATTATGAATATCTTTATAACCCAAAATATTAGTCTTTGCATTGCAATATCCAATTTTGTGTGTGTATATATATATATATATATATATATATATATATATATATATATATATATATATTGAAAAATTATAAAAACTTCCCCGTATTTAGGTAATATTGTATGCAGTGTTAACTTTTATCATAATTGCACAAATATTCCCTTAAATCTGTTGCCCATAATTAAATTTAATGTTTTATATTATAAAAATAAGAAAAAATTTATTGATGTTGCTATTAGTGGGATTAATATTTTTTTTTTTAAGAATTAAAGTCTTTTTTTAATAGTAATTTTGTCTTATTTAATATCTTTTAGAATTATGTAAAAAGCCTCTTTTAAATATATAAAAGACAATTTTACCCTTAAATGAACTAGTCAATCGTTAGTCCACTCGTTAGTTAACGGATTTCAAGAGTGTTTGTATAATTATGGTAAAAGTTACCGCTGTGTGCAATATCACCTAAACTCTGGAGCTGGAGCCAAATCGGTAATGAGAGGTGATGTGACAAGGTCTTCTTAATTGCTGGATTGTTGCAACTCGCACCGAGCTTCAGGTTCATTTCTTCACTTCTTTTCGTTGTGATTTGTTTGTCATATGGGCTCTATCAGCTTCCCAGTTTGTTAGGCTTTATTGACTTCTTTAGGCCAGTTAAGCTTTATTGACTTTTCAGGGCTTATTAGGCTTAATTAAATTACGCACATAACATAGTGATTGATTAAAATAAATAAAAAAAAATGAAAGAAAACAATACATATTCGGTGGTTTGGTGGTGTTTGGGTGATGGTTTGCGTGGTTGAATTTGAATTATATTTGAGTTGATGAGAAAAAAAAAATGTTGTGCTTGAGTTGTTGATGATGATGATGAATGATAATGATGGTGATGGAGGAGAAGTGAGAGAATATTTAAACTGTATGGTGATAATGATGACGATAGAGAAGAAAAAAAAAATACCTTTTTATTTATTATTTTTAACTTCAAGTATTTTACTTTTGTTATTATTTTTTGATGGTTAATATTTATTTTTAACAGTCAAATTTAATGGGAGGGGAGTCATTGTGAGTTTATACAAATTTTGATTCCGAGTATAATTCATCAAACCTCAAATAGGTTGAGCGTTATTTATTCATATATATTGAAAAATTATAAAAACTTTCCCGTATTTAACTAATATTGCATGCAGTGTTAAATTTTACCATAATTACAAAAACATTCATTGAAATCTGTTTTTCATAATTAAATTTAGGGATAATTGTAATAAAGTACCCTGACGTTTGGCTATATTGCAATGAAATCGTGAGTTTAGCCTTAATTGCATGTTAGTACCTTTGACCAAGTTGACCGGTATGTTGACTTTGACTTTTTGGTAAAAAGACAAAATTGCCCCTGGTTAAAAAAAAATTAAATAAAAATTTAAAAAAATTGAAAAAATTAAAAATTTTAAAAATGGATCTCCACCGTCCATCAATCTTGATGGACGGTGGAGATACATTTAAAATAAAAAATAAAAATTTAAAACCAAATAATTAAAAAAATATTTTATATTAAAAAAAAAATTAGTGTTCTTGGTGGAGATCCAGATTGGATCTCCACCGTCCATCAACATTGATGGACGGTGGAGATCCAATCTGGATCTCCACCAAGAACACCAAGAACACCAAGAACAACCAAGAACACAAAAAAAAAAAAAAAAAAAAATTTCCAAAACTCGATCTGCTCCATCAACGGGAGCAGATCTGCTCCCGTTGATGGAGCATCTGCTCCGTCGCCGATGGAGCGCTGCTCCATCGGCGACAGCTGGGTTCGAAGGCGAACCCAGAAATCTGGGTTCGAAGGCGAACCCAGATCCTGGGTTCGTCTTCGAACCCAGCAGCTGGGTTCGAAGACGAACCCAGGATCTGGGTTCGCCTTCGAACCCAGATTTCTGGGTTCGCCTTCGAACCCAGCTGTCGCCGATGGAGCAGCGCTCCATCGGCGACGGAGCAGATGCTCCATCAACGGGAGCAGATCTGCTCCCGTTGATGGAGCAGATCGAGTTTTGGAATTTTTTTTTTTTTTTTTTTTTGTGTTCTTGGTTGTTCTTGGTGTTCTTGGTGGAGATCCAGATTGGATCTCCACCAAGAACACTAATTTTTTTTTAATATAAAATATTTTTTTAAATTTTTTTAATTATTTGGTTTTAAATTTTTATTTTTATTTTAACTGTATCTCCACCGTCCATCAATCTTGATGGACGGTGGAGATCTATTTTTAAAAATTTTAATTTTTAAAATTTTTATTTAATTTTTATTTAATTTTTTTTTAACCAGGGGCAATTTTGTCTTTTTACCAAAAAAGTCAAAGTCAACATACCGGTCAACTTGGTCAAAGGTACTAACATGCAATTAATCAGTTAGTTAAGGGTATTAATATGTAATTAAGGCTAAACTCACGATTTCATTGCAATATAGCCAAACGTCAGGGCACTTTATTGTAATTATCCCTTAAATTTAATGTTTCATATTTTAAAAATAAAAAAAAATTCATTGATGCAGTTGTTAGTGAAATTTATTTATTTATTTATTTTTAAGAATTTAAATCTTTTTTTAATAATAATTTTATCTTATTTAATAGCTTTAAGAATTATGTAAAAAGTTTTTTAAAAAAAAAAGTTATATAAAAGATATTTTTACCTTTAAATTAATTAGTCAACAGTTAGTCCACTCGTTTTTCAAAGAATTTTTACGGCATTTGTTAGTCAACCAGTACGTAGTGTCAGCCTCTTACTTGATTCAATGTTCATACCTAGTTATGTTTATTCTACTAATTGAATGTATATGCTTATTGTCAAAACCTTTACGCCTCGTTGACAGAGGCTTTTATATGCTCACATCACATTCATTGTGACTTTGACTAATACAAATTTGGGCATATTGAACCCAAAGTCTTCAAGGGAAAGAAGAGAAAAACAAAAAAATATGAAGCGAAAAGTATAAGGAAAAAAAAAAAAAAAAGTCAAATGGAAGCTTCACTTTCTAAATATTCTTGAAATTAATTAATCATTTTTGAATGAAACCAAACAATATTGAATAGAATAAGAAATATTGAAACACGGTTGTTGATGAATATTGTGCGTGTGATTAGGGTTTTGAATATTTGACTCTTGAAAATTTTGAAATGGTAAAATGCACCCAATAACCTATTTTTATTCAAAATATGGAATCAAATAACTAATAAAAATAAGGCTAGCAATTCTTTTGTTTTGAATTTTTCTTTTGTTCTTAAGTTAGTTAATAAGTTTTTGATTTGTTCTGGATTAAGTCCTACCCTCCGATTGTGGAGAGGTTGGTCCAGGAGGATTTTCCTGGTTAGTTATTTGTCTCTTTGATGGAATACACGGCTTTCTTTCAAAAAAATAGATAAATAAACTCAAAAAAATATTACCATGAATAAAATTTCTTTAATTGTTACATTTGAGAAAATAATGTATTATATAATAGAAAATTAAATAATATCTCAGTACGTTTTTTTTTTTAGTTTTCCAATTAATTTTTAAGTCTCGTGCATATTAATTGTTAATATAATATATAGTGTAGTTACTATATTATATTATTATAGTATTTCTATGTATATTATTATATTATTATTTCTATTTATAAATAGGTTTCCAATTGTAATGAACATTCAGACTGTGTAATATAATTCCCAGTTTCATTATCATGGTATCAGAGCTATGGTAATCTAAATTCAAATTTTTTTTCCGGCGATCTCTCTTCCCGATCTCATTCACAGATCCGATCTGGTACAGATCCGATCTCATTCCAGATCTCTGGTACAGAGCCGATCTCATTCCAGATCTCTTCCAGATCGCAGGTCTACTACGCACCTGCCCACGCGAGATCGTCTCTCCCTCACCACTGCCTTCCCCGCTCGGCGCCACTGTCTTCCCCGCTCCGCCGCCGTAGCTTCTCTTTCTCGGCTCACCACCACTTCCGCCTGGATCGTCGTCCTCTTCCGCTTCCGCCACCACCAAAAACTCGGCCATCGGACCACCGCAGAAGCTCCACGCGCGGTGTTCACTAGGGCCGCGTCGCTCTCCCTTTCTTCGCCCGATCCCGCCGTTTCCCGGCGATTTGTTCCTCACCGCCGGCACGTTCAGACTCACCGGCCGACGAGCTTCCTGGATCTGGTCTTCTTTGAGGCCGCCCTCCTTCCCCGTGCCTCCACCACCGCCGCTGAGACTGCTGTTGGCCTCTCCACTACTTCAGTCGGCAAATTACAGTCTCAGCCCCTTGACGGCAAATTACAGTCTCAACCCTTTAACAATTGGTTAATTACGGTACTGCCCTGATTTGGTTTCTTACAGCATCAACCCCTATAATTTCCTACATTGCTTGATTATTCCCTTATTTTATTATTTCCACATTACTTGGCTATTTTTCATTATTTATGGAAAATTCCTGGAAAATGGATGTGTCTCAGCCTATTCAAGTTATTTTAGATGGACCCAATTATATTTTATGGGCTCAAGCAATGCAGAGTTTTCTTAAAGGACGAAAATTATGGCGTTATGTCACTGGAGATATTCCAAAACCCGTTAGAACAACCACTGGGACTGATGCCACTGAGACTGATGCCAAATTTTTTGAGCGTCTTGATGATTGGGATAGCAAACATCATCAAATTATTACCTGGTTTCGTAATACCTCGGTTCAATCTATCAATCTCCAGTTTGGTCGATTTGAAACCGCCACATCTCTTTGGGACTTCTTAGCTACAAGGTACACTGCCTCTGATCTTTCTCATCAGTATCAATTATTACGCACTATTCATCAACTGCGACAGGAACCTAGTCAGTCTATTGCCGACTTCCACTCTAAAATGCAGTTTATCTGGGATCAACTAGCTCTTTCGGAGCCTACTTGGACAGATACTACAGATGCTATTAAGTTCACAACTTACAAAGATCAGCAGCACTTGATACAGTTCCTTATGGCTCTACATGACACATTTGAGCCTACTCGTGCATCTCTCCTTCATCGACATCCCTTGCCTACTCTTGAGCAAGCTGTTTCTGAGCTAATTTCTGAGGAGACTCGCCTTGCCACATTTCAGAGTCAACACACGGATGCTGCTTTAGTTACACACTCTAAGCAGTCATTCAAACAGAAACTCTTTTGTCGATATTGTCGAGAGCCAGGACATTCAGTTCTGTATTGTCCCACCAGACGTTGTAAACATTGTCATAAGCTTGGACCAGGCCATTATATTGATGATTGTCCCAGCAATCCTGATAAGAGAGGTGTTTCTACCAAACCCAAAGGTGTTCCTTTGGGTAAATTCAAAAACAGTCAACAATTCTCTGCTGCCACTGCTGCTAACACGCACGGTACTGCTGATCATGATCCAGAACCATCTTCATTTTCCATTCATGATCTTGAATCCATGGTGCATCAAATTCTCTCAAAGTCTGGTAATTCCTCCATTTCCGCTTCATCAGTATCTGCAGGTACTCATTCTTGGTACTTTGATTTTGCTTGTTGTAATCATATGACTTCTGATCCTTCTCTATTTTTGAACAAATCATCTAATCCCTCGTTACCTGTCATTTATACTGCTGATGGCTCGTCGATGAATGTTCAGACTGTTGGTCACATTTCTACCAATAATCTCTCATTGTCTAATACTTATTTCATTCCTCAACTTACATTAAATCTTCTTTCTGTGGGTCAATTATGTGATCTTGGTCTTGATGTTCTTTTTTCCTCTTCTGGTTGTCGTGTGCAGGACCCGCAAACGGGAAAGACGCTTGGGATAGGCCGTAAAGTTGGACGCTTGTTTGAGCTTATTAGTCCTCTCAGGACCTTTCCCCACATCAATCTGCTGCTTCTGTATTGTCCTCGTTGAGTCTTTGGCACTCACGGTTAGGTCATGTTTCCTTTAGTCGTTTGCGCTCTCTAATATCTAGTGGACACTTGGGTTCTGTCACAGATGAACATTTTGATTGTATTTCTTGTCCATTAGCAAAACAACATGCTCTTCCTTTTAATAACAGTGATTCAACTTCACATGCACCTTTTGATTTGATCCATTCTGATATTTGGGGACCCTCACCCACCACTACCGTGGGGGGATCCAAATATTTTGTTATCTTTGTGGATGATTATTCTCGATATACATGGCTTTATCTTTTGCATAGTAGATCTGAGTTATCTAAAACTTACTTTGACTTTGCTAATATGATTAAAACTCAGTTCTCTAAAACTATCAAAATTTTTCGTACTGATAATGCTATGGAATATAAGGATGCATCTTTTTTAAATTTCTTGCATCAGAATGGTACCATTTGTCATAGGTCATGCCCAGGGACATCCCAACAAAATGGACGTGCAGAACGCAAACACAGACACATTCTTGAAACTGTTCGTGCCCTTCTTATCTCTTCCGCATGTCCTGAACGTTTTTGGGGGGAAGCTGCATTAACTGCAGTATACACTATCAATCGAGTTCCCTCTCCTGTCATCGATAATCAGACTCCTTATGAACGTCTTTACGGTACTCCACCAACTTATCAAAATCTTAAAGTTTTTGGATGTTCCTGTTTCGTTCTCCTTCAACCTCATGAGCATACCAAGTTAGAACCCCGGTCTCGTTTGTGCTGTTTTCTTGGCTATGGTATTGAACACAAAGGTTATAGATGCTGGGATCCCATTTCGAATCGTCTTCGCATATCTCGTCATGTTGTTTTTTGGGAGCATAAAATGTTTTCTACTATGTCAAAATTTCATGTTTCACATAATGCATCTTTAAATTTTTTCGTCGATCCCACTATTCCCTTATTCCCAGATGACATTAACCCAGATACATCCCATGAGACTCAAACAAGTGCTTCTGATTGTACTCTGCCAACTCCCGAGTTATCTGAACCGCTTGCTGATCCTGTACCAGAGTCTTCCCATCATTCTGTCCCTCATGTTCGTCAATCTAATCGGGTAAGAACACCATCTGTTAAACTTCGAGATTTTCATTGCTTCTCTACTATTATTTCCTTGCATGAGCCTCAATCATATAAGGAGGCCAGCTCTAATCCTGTTTGGCAGCAAGCTATGGCAGAAGAATTACAGGCTCTTGACAAAACTCATACTTGGGATATGGTTGATCTTCCTTCAAATAAGACTGCAGTGGGATGTAAATGGGTATATAAGATCAAAACTAAGTCTGATAGCTCCGTTGAACGACATAAAGCCCGCCTTGTTGCAAAAGGCTTTACACAGGAGTATGGGATTGATTATGAAGAAACATTCGCACCAGTTGCTAGACTTACATCTGTTCGCAGCTTACTAGCTGTTGCTGCAGTTCGACGATGGAACTTATTTCAGATGGATGTGAAAAATGCATTTCTTAATGGTGACCTTACTGAAGAAGTTTACATGAAACCTCCCCCAGGGTATGATTCTCCTCCAAATAAGGTGTGCCGACTTCGACGTGCATTATATGGCCTCAAACAAGCCCCTCGGGCCTGGTTCGCCAAATTTTCCACTACAATCCAGCAATTTGGTTTTCTCTCTAGCGCTTATGATTCTGCATTATTTATCCGCAAGGCTGATCATGGTTGCATTTTCTTGTTACTTTATGTGGATGACATGATTATCACAGGAGATGACGTTACTGGTATTTCTGATCTCAAAGACTTTCTTCGGCAACACTTTGAAATGAAAGATCTTGGACATCTTAGTTTTTTTCTTGGACTTGAAGTTTCTTCTGATTCTAATGGTTTTTATCTTTCTCAAGCCAAATATGTCTCTGATCTCCTTGCTCGAGCAGGTTTGACTGATAGTAAGACTACTGCAAATCCCTTGGAGGCCAATGTCAAGCTAACACCCTTGGAGGGTATACCGCTCCGTGATCCTACTCTTTATCGTCAACTTGTTGGTAGTCTTGTTTATTTAACAGTGACTAGACCGGATATTGCATATGCTGTACATGTGGTCAGTCAGTTCATGACCGCTCCGCACTCCACTCATTTTGCAGCTGTTCTTCATATTCTCCGGTATCTCAAAGGCACTATGTTTCATGGTCTTCATTTCTCTGCTCACTCATCTCTAGATTTACAAGCGTACTCAGATGCTGACTGGGCCGGTGATCCTACTGATCGACGATCTACTACTGGATTCTGGTTCTTTCTTGGAGACTCTCTCATTTCCTGACGTAGTAAGAAGCAAACTGTTACTGCACGTTCTAGTACTGAGGTTGAATATCGTGCAATTGCTGATGCTACTCAAGAACTTCTCTGGTTACGTTGGTTACTTGGTGATCTGGGAGTCAAACAGTCCACTGCTACTCCTCTCCACTGTGACAATCGTAGTGCTATTCAGATTACTCACAATGATGTTTTTCATGAACGTACTAAACATATTGAAATTGATTGTCACTTTGTTCGCCAGCATGTCACTCAAGGTACTGTTAAGCTCCTTTCAGTCTCCTCCATTAATCAGCCTGCTGATATCTTCACCAAAGCTCTTTATCCTGGACGTTTTCGCGATTTGATTTCCAAACTCAAGCTTGTTTCTATCTTACCATCTTGAGGTCATGTTTCTCGAAGTTTAACAGATGATCTTAATGATGTATTTGGATTAATTATAGTTTGATTTTAAAAACATTAAAAAAAAATGTATTTCTTATATGGAAATATTATATATAATTAGTTTGATTTCTATGTAATCCTTCAAAAGTAACAGCCCACAGAATAAAAGAACTGGAAATGGTGGTTTTGTAATAATTAAATTAAGTTGAACGATTAAAATCAATTTATTTTTTTTAAGAGTATAATTAATTATAAGAATAATAATAAGTCAGTGGGACCTACCATTCATCACCGAAATGAAAGGGAGATACACTAACCACTTAAATTATAAATAAATATATAATAATAAAAATCAATTTAATTAGTAATATGATGCATAAAGTAGTCAAATTGATTACCTTTCAAAGGAAATATATATATATATATATATATATATATATATATATATATATATATATATATATATATATTGCCAATATTTCTTCATTCCCTTGATAAATTCCACCAAAATGTTAACAACTTTTGGGTCATATTCGAATTCAAAACTTTTTATTATTAGAAAATTTATTTTTGAAGGGTACAAATTACACTTTAATAAGTGTCGGATCCTACCGAAATCAATTACTAAAATAGTTAAAAATATTAATTGTTCATAATTAATAAGCTCAAGTTATGGAAGCCATAATTACCCATACGTAACATTATTATATAATTAATTACTAAAAATACAACTAAGCAAAAAGACTTTTTTTTTTTTAAGGAGGTATAATTATAATATTAATAACTGCCGGGATCTATCAAAATTAATCATTAAACACGCGGTCCGGATATCTACTTCCATAATGGGAGACATCTACTTCTATAATAAGGGAAAAAACTACCCATATATACGGGTAAATGTATATGGTAGAAATTAAACCCTCATTACTGAAGTGGGAGTGAGGTGCACTAATCACTTTACTATAAGTGAATGTGCTTTAAGACTTTAAACTTGTAATATTAAGTGGGAATTTCAAAAAATAACAAAAGTCGGTAAAAATCATAAATAGTCATACGTTGAAAATATTAATTATAACAAAAGTTTTACATAACCACGTAGCCACTCTATTGATTATAACAAAATTTAGGAAGGATAATCTTCCATCCAGACAATTTGTTGATTTAATGAAAGAACGAGCTTAACTAAATAATGAGTGACTCTATTAGAAATTTGGTATAACATGTGTCAACTAATTAATTAATATGAATTTACGTCTCAATTGAATTAAAATAATATCTAACAGAGTAACATGATACCAGTTGAGTTACGTAGAAACAATTATTAAACAAAAAAAGCAAAAATAAAATAAAAAAGTTTTACACGTTAACAGAACCGCCAACCGACAACAATCACACCAAGTCAATACCTTCTTCTTATTGACTATTTATTTTATTTAATTTAATATATGCAAACTTTGACAAAACTCGTGATAAGAAACTTCTTGGTGATGTGGTTATCGCAGCCTATCCTGTATGTATATGTATATATATAGAAGGTTTCTCCATTGCTAAAAATATCAAACATTTACAAAACAATATCGTTTACAAAAATGATTTCCATTAGTTCTCCAATTAGCATTTACATTCTCTCAATATTCCTTGTCTTATCAGCTTCATTGACAGCCTCAGTTTCTATTGAAAACAATTTCATCCAATGCCTCTCTGTCAATTCTCCTGATGTCCCCATTCCATCCTCCACCATTTTCACCCCAAACAATTCTTCATTTTCAACAATCTTGGATTCCAGGGCTGAAAATCTCCGCCTCACGGAGCCTTCTGTCCCCAAGCCTGTCTTGCTTTTCACACCTTTGAACGAATCCCACGTTCAAGCTGCTGTCATTTGCTCCAAGAAGCTTGGCATCAACATTAGGTTTCGAAGCGGGGGACATGACTTCGAGGGCCTTTCGTATGTATCCTTCATCGAAAAGCCTTTCGTCGTAATAGACCTATCCAACATTCGATCCATTAGTGTTGATATCAAAGAAGAAACCGCTTGGGTTCAGGTTGGTGCAACTTTGGGTGAGGTCTACTACAGCATTGCTGAGAAGAGCAATGTTCATGGCTTCCCTGCTGGTTTTTGCCCTAGCGTAGGCGTCGGCGGGCACATCACGGGAGGTGGTTATGGCTCTTTGCTGCGAAAATATGGCCTTGCTGCTGATAATGTCGTTGATGCCCTCATTGTCGATGCCAACGGAAGGCTTCTGGACAGAAAAGCGATGGGTGAAGACTTATTTTGGGCCATACGTGGAGGTGGTGGAGGAAGTTTCGGTGTTATTATTTCATGGAAGATAAAATTGGTTCCTGTGCCGAAAACTGTAACAGTTTTTACGGTTATGAGGAACCAAGACACGAAACTTCTATATAGATGGCAACAAGTTGTAGACAAGCTTGTTGATGATCTCCAAATTAGAGTTCAGATGCTAGTGAATAATACAACTGGTCATAAAACTGTCACAACATCATACACTGCTCTATTTCTTGGTGGTGCCGATAGACTTCTCCAAATAATGCAAGATAGCTTTCCAGAGTTGGGATTGACTCGTGCAGATTGTATTGAAACAAGCTGGATCCGATCTGTTCTTTATTTCGACAACAACTTTAATGCATCTCTCGAAGTCCTACGTAGTCGTAGATTTTCAAACAGGTTCTACTACAAGTCCAAAGTAGACTTCGTACAAGAACCATTGCCTGAGACTGCAATCGTAGAGCTGCAAAAAAGGCTTTTGGAAGAAGATTTTCCGGTGATTGTATGGACACCTTATGGTGGAATGATGAGCAGAATCTCTGAATCGGAAACCCCTTTCCCTTATCGGAAGGGAAACATTTTCAAATTCAATTACTTTGTGGGTTGGATGGATGGAGATGAAAATGAAGCAATACACATGAGTTGGGTGAGGAGTCTATACAACTACATGACTCCTTATGTGTCAAAATCTCCTAGAGCTGCATATGTGAACTACAAGGATCTTGATTTGGGTATCAACAGGAGAGGTAACACAAGTGTCATTCAAGCTAGTGCTTGGGGTCTCAAATATTTTAAGGGCAACTTCAAAAGATTGGTGAAAGTGAAGACCAAAGTTGATCCGCAGAACTTGTTCAGGCATGAGCAGAGCATACCAACTTTTTCGTTGAAAAGGTAGATATTGCATTGGTGGGTTGTTGTAGCATTTACATGTTGGCTTCATTGGAATACATTCTTTGTTGTATTTGATTTTTTTTTTTTTTTGTTAATTGTTGAATAGTTTGATAAATAGGAATAAAATGTTTACTTTATAATTGTTAAAGTGAAGTTGTTTTATAATTAATGGAAATGATCTTGGTATTTTATTTCTTTTCCATCACCTATTCAATTTATTGTCATGCGTTGATGGCGTCTTTACTAGAGCTCAAAAAATTTATATTGATATTTCATTTGTCAATCATAAACGTTATAGAAAATCAGAAATCATATCTTCATACGTTACGTGGAGACATATTACAGGCATGCGCTCCTACCATATAACAACGTATTTAATGAATTAGAAATCTAATAATCCGAATTCATCAATGGCGAATTAAAAATTCGAATTAATCTCGTCAAGTTCCGACAGATATATTTTACAGACTATGCTTATAATGATTTATCTCATTAAGTCACGACAGACTTTTGACACGAAAGGTATCAATTATTAAAAAAAAATAAAAATTAGGTGTTGTTTGGATTGATTTTTGAAAATTATTTTTCATTTTCAAAAACAAAATACATATATAAAGTTGTTTGTTTATGTATTTTTATAAAATTATTTTTGAAAAAAAAAAACAGAACTTTTAAATATTTAAGAATTTCAAAACGACAATTTATTTTTAAAAAATATAACTTTTAAAAACAATTTTAAACGCTCCCTTATTTATTTAATCTCGATGTTAACAAAAAAAAATACCACCACAATAAATTGGGCCTAAATCCAGCGATTAAGCCCAACAGCTTGTATTTTCAGGCCCATTAAACCATTTTAACAATTCACTAAAAAGCTCACCCTTGCCGCCACGTAAGACCTCGCGTTGTCGTCTATTTATTGCTCCTCCTCCCTCCGAGGCTGCAATGAACTTCTCTTCTTCCTTTCTATTCCTACACTAACCGACACTCATCTATCTCTCACCACCACCACCATCATCATGAGCATCCACGTTTCCCGGGCCGCCACCGCCGCTCTCTCCGCCGTGCCTATATACATACATGTCAATAAAGTAAATATTAATACTTTAAATAAAATATTAGCAATATTTTTCATATTCTGGGAGACTAATACAAGGTCGGTCCTGAGATTTTAGGAACCTGAAACATAATTATAAAAATAGACCATAGATCCTTAATTTTTTTTTTAAACATATTACTTGCGGTGGTGGCATTTTAAAACTGAAACATTATCAGGCTAAATAAGCACCTTTAGCACCGAATCACATTGGACGGTGGTCATCCATCCTTAATTAAGGTTACTTAATATTTTATTTTTATATATATACTCATAACAAACAATATAATAACTTAAAATCAAGAGTGTAACACAACAAAATAACAAATAAAAAATATAGCACAAATAAAAATTTTATAGTTGCATCAATGAATATACCATGTAAACCTTACTCATTAATCTGAAAACTTTCAAAAAAAGGTACTAAGCAGTAGTAGAGTTAACATGGACTGAAAACTGATACCTGATATGTTTATTTTTTTTTCTTCTAACTACCGGATAAAAATATTAATTGTTTGTTTTTAAGACAAAAATATCTGAATAAAGAGTATACAAATTTAGGGGATCTAGACGGTTGCTTCATCTGGCTATCTTCAGGACCGGATATAGGGAATATTTTGGATACTGCTTTTACTCTTCCTCCTCCTCATCCGCTTCCTCAAATATTACGTGCTCTTCATTTCACTTATCAAACAAAGAACCAAAAAACAAAGCAACCAGAGAGAATCAAAGGAGATGGCGATTGAAGAATACTGGATTGAGAGTGACACTGCATGCTGGTTCAACATTATTATTGCATGGCTACTGTTTCACTACAGAATCTTAGTATGACCAATTGATGTTGTTAAAAGATGGTGACACAGTGATACACAACAGATCCTTTGAGGAGAAAACAAAGTTAAAGAACTCATGAACACAAAGTGGCAGGCAATGAAAAAGCATGACCCATTATGTTTAATTATATTCTCAGGGAAGAGAGACAGGATCTGATTGCGATGTTTTGGGCTCTTCTCATCTTTCGATTGCAGTTGGTCACAAAACTTTTTTTCAATCAATGAAGAGGTGAGTCAAGAATACTTCTTTTTTTCAATCAATCGCACACAATGAATACAACTTTTTTCTCCTGCATTTCTACCCAATCAAAATTAACCTTTTTTTCCATTGGATGTTTTGATAGATCCCACTCAGAGAGCGAACATTTTTATTGAAATTGTCACTTTATCTAGAAAGTGATAGAAAGTCAAAAAGAAACGGCAAAGGAAAAGTAAATGTAGAGAAAAATGTATGTAGACACTTTATGATTTCAACATAATAAATGTTTACAAACTTCAGCTATTTATATACAAGTTTATAGGCATCTAATTCCCTATGATTTGTCACTATCTACTCTCACCTCTAACCACGATCATCTTGATCATCATATTGAGTTTTTAATGTAAGGTTATTTGAAATTTTTTTTTTTTTTTATATATACTTGTGAAAAATAACATAATAACTCAAAATCAAGACCGTAACACAACAAAATTACAAATAAAATGTAGCCCAAATAAAATTTTTATAATTGCATCAAAGATATACCATTTAAACCTTACTCATTAATCCGAAAACTTAAAAAAAAAAAAAGCCACTGAGTAGTAGTAGAGCTAGAGGTAGTTTGTTTTTTTATCAGAAAACTAAATAAGTCCGAATTTTTTTAAAGACTGAACATACTAAAACCTAAAACCTGAATGATATTTTTTTTTCCTTCTAACTACTGAATAAAAGTGTTGATTGTTTATTTTTTAAGACAAAAATATCAAAATAAAGATAAATTTGAAAATACATTAATATAAGAATGGTAATAATGGACAAAAATATTATAATTATAGAAAAAATATATTGTAATTATGATTCAGTGTTTAGGTATTAATAAATTTTTAATTTTTAATTTTAAGTTATTTTTTAATATTTTTAAGTTGTTTGATCTAAAATTTTTAAGTTGTTTGATCACTAAAAAAAAAAAAACCAAAAATAACTAAATGTGTCCAATTCAGACTCATTAAGTGTTAAGTAAAAATACAAGTGACCTTGGCCTTAATCACTCAGCCGCACAAAGATATATTAATAACATATATTATTACAATAGTTTGAAATTAAAAAATAAATAAATAAATAAAGAAACCCTGGAATGATATAAACGAATCAAAGATTCATATTAGAGCATCTCCAATACAAATATGTATTTTTGAGTATCTAAATAGTGCCACATCAGTATTTCTAAATAATATGGATCTACCTTGTCAAAAAAATTATAGAAATACATATTCACTTCTCCAATGTGAATATCTAAATAGTAATTTTAAATCAATCACCACAAGTTATTGTTACATTCTCTCTCCATTCAATATAATAATTAAATGCATTGACAAAATGCTAAAATTTTATTGGTGGGAAAAGTTAGAAATTCTAGTCAGCATATCAAGGAGGATATCTACAATTAGAAACTCTACTTGATATTCTCTAACTTTTTTTTGCCACATCATATCAATATTAAAGTTAGATAATTGCATTGGAGAATGTTTTCTTAACTTTTTCAATATAAATCGTATGTGATACTCAATTTTCTCTAAGTGCATAATAGCATTGGAGATGCTCTTATTATTATTACAATTGTTATATATGCATAACAGTTTGAGAATTAAAAGATGAGAAGCCATTGGCCAAGTAAACAAGGAGAATTGGGCAATTGGGAATTTGCTCCAATTTATTTTTGAGTTATTAGTTATTACTATTATTTAAATCAAAAGAAAAACAGATATATCATATATAGTTAAGAAAAGAGAACTATACCCCTTTTACTCTCTATCAACTTGAGCTATTAATTCCAAAGGTAGGCAAAATTCGGTTTGGTTCAGTCTTACCCATAACAGAACCAAATTAAATTTTTTTCGATTATTAATTGGGTCAACCAAACATTATGGGTTTTATGTGAATAATCGAAAATAATAAAACCGTAAAAGTTCGATTCGGTTTGGTTATTTCGGTTTGGGCCTGAATTATGTGTATGAGTTTAAGTAGACCTTTTGGGTCAGAAATCAATTTTTTTTATTTTTTTAACTAATTGTTTGTATATTTATAAGTTAATGAGTCCATATGACCAATATCAAATTTATGTCTCTTTTGAGTTTTATTATAATTTTTTAAGTTTGATACTTGATACCCAATACCGAATGTGTAGAGTTTTTATTTTATTTTATTTTTATTTATATAGTTCAGTTATGGGTTGGTTACTGTTTTGACCATCCATAATCGATTTTTATTCAGTTATTAAAGGAAATAACCAAACACCCATAACCCATGAACCATAACTAAAAATCATACCCTCTAATCAGTTCAGTTCGATTTGATTAGCGTTAATTTTGGTTAATGTGTCCACCCCAAATTAATTCAATGAAATTGATCGAGAAAAGAATTAGTGCACATTAAACTTTTCTATATCTCTCTTGCGTTTTTCAAAGTTCTACGACAAGAAAGTTAAACTACAAGAGCAAAAAGGGGCCAGGGGTTTTCCCATTGGGATTGTAATTATTTATTTATTTAAGTTAATTGGGTATTTGAGTATTTAACTAAGGAGAAATTGCAATAATGTCTGTATATATATAGATATAATTACATAAAAATCTAAAAATATATGATAATAGTAATAACTCCCCTTTGACCATTTAACTAACCGTTGACCACAATTAATCACTAACAGTTAAAGGAGTAAAATCGTCTTTTCAAAAAATTTCAAAAAATAATTAAAAAATAAACCAGGTGAGATCTTGTAACGCCCCCCGACCCGATCCGGCCGGACCGATCCGGGAAGCGCCACTCGGACTTTCACATCTTTTCAAAACTTCATTTTACGTTTCAAAATCACCGTGAGCCCATAAAATATTTTAAAGATCCTTTTCAAGTGAGCCCATAATAATAATAATTAACTTTTTGCGAAAATTCGGCAGAGTGCCGTTTGTTTTTCGGACTTCCCAAAAACCTGCTTTTACACAAATCAATTCAAAATTCACATTTTTCACACAAACACTTCTATCACTTTCAATCAGTTGCGCACTCTGCCGTTTAGTGCGACTTTCACAATCAGTTTACAAAATAATAACAAATCAGACTTAAACATTTACAATCATTTTGATAATAGAATACAGAAATCATAAACTAGTTAATTACAAAACATTTTACAAAACATATTTACAAATTCCCTGTATATGCATGCTTTCAGAATATATATACATAACAAAAGTATAGCTACCCAACTGTACAAATCCTGTGACTCGGTCTGCAACTCTTCCTTCAGTCCTTAGCTTCCTCCGGATTCCTGGTACCTACGCGTTAGAAACAAAACTAACGCGCTAAGCATAAAGCTTAGTGGGTGTACTAAAATCTCAATTAAGTAAATTACAACATAATTATTCTTTAAAGAAATAATAAACCACAATATGAGTTTTATTTCTAAATCACTTTCAAAACAATTAAATTTCAGAATCAAAGCATTAAACACTTTCAATCACTTTAATTTCAATAAGGAAATCAATATACAAATGCTATCAATAAAATCATTCAGTACACTTTTCAATTCCAATCAATTCTGGCCCACTAGAATACTAAACATTCTAGGACTGGAATATGGGTCCACGTGATTGTCCGAGATTGCCCCGCAACAACAATCACTAATATCATCGCGATTGTCCGAGATTGCCCCGCAACAACAATCGCTAGTATCATTGTGATCGTCCGAGATTGCCCCGCAACAACGATCACTAAAATCGGTGTGATTGTCCGAGATTGCCCCGCAACAACAATCACACAATAATAACGGCGCAGTACTGCTAGGTAAAACCCAGTTGGTATACCAACCTCCTATATCCATTTCTATGTCTACGTATCCTAGGGCCGTTTCCGATAAACCAAATTCGCAAGAAATGTCACAATGATTTCTCAATAACAATAATTACTCAATAAACATACAAATCACATAATATTCTTCAAGAAACATAATCAATAATTTTAGGAAAATCTACATCAAGTAATTTAACGAAATCGAAATGTTCGAAAATACAATCGAAATACGATCGATCATAAAATCGGTCCGAAATCAACCATAGATCTACAAATCATCGATTTTACATATAAAGTAAACATTTTTCATACGAATAATCGAAATCGAAAACTATGAACGAATTCGAAAACGAAAATAAAAACGAGGAACGAAATCGAAAACTAAAATGAAAAAGTAAACGAACTACTTCTCGAAACGATTTCGAAAACGAAAGTACACCTACCTCGAATCCGTGTTTTCGTTCAACAAATCGCGATTCCACGATTTCTTTCCCTTTTTCCTTTCCTCCTACACTTCCTTTTCTCTTCTCTCTCTTTCTTCTTCTTCTTCTTTCTTTTCTTCCCTTTTCTTTCTCTTCTCCTTCTCTTCTTCCTCTTCTTTTCTTTTCTTTTTCTCTCTCTCGGTCTGTCTCTCTTCTCTTTTCTCAACTGTTTTCTGTGGCTTCCACGAGAAGCCAAAATTTTTTTTTATATTTTTGTCGCTGCCGCGACCGCCGTCGCGACCTGTGGTCGCGCCACCAGGTCGCGGTGCTCACTGGAGTGCGCGCACCGCCTTCGTCGCGAGCGCGCCTTGGTCGCGCGAGAGCTCGTGCTGCTCACTGCCAATTTTTGACAATTTCGTCGCGAGCAGTCCATCGCGACCTGTGGTCGCGGTGGCTGGTCGCGTTGCTCACTGCCAGGTTTTGCCATTTTCATCGCGAGCAAGCCATCGCGACCTGTGGTCGCGGTGACTGGTCGCGGTACTCACTGCCAGATTTTTGCGTTTTTCACCGCGAGCGAGCTGTCGCGACCTGTGGTCGCGGTGACCAGGTCGCGATGCTCTCTGGTCCAGTTTTCCAATTTTTCATTTTTCATTCATTTTTCACTATTCAATTCGGTCCGCTGGAAATCATAAAATAACCATACATTTAATTACATTTACACCCCCTCAAATAGTAAAATTTTATTTTTCACATATTTCATATATATCAAAAATTCATCACCCGAAATCCGGGATGTTACAGATCTAATCCATTAGATGTAATAAAAATATCTTCATCCAATGAACCATATCATTTGGTCCATTGCTAAAAGAAAAAAAAAAATTAAACCAATTTTTTTTTTCAATTCTTTATTCATCATCAACCCAATCACCATCAATTCAATTTTTTTTACCAAATCTTTTTCTTTCAAATTTTTTTTCCAATTTCTTTATTTATCATCAAACTAACAACTATCCAAAAACCTTTAATTTTTTTTCCTTCTTCTCTTCTTTTTCTTCTTCTTTCTTCTTTTTTTTTTTAAAATTATTTTTTAGATCTTCCTTTTCTTTCTTCTTCTTCTTCTTTTCTTTTTTTTTTTCCAAATTTTTTTTTGGTTCTTCCTCTTCTTTCTTCTTCTTCTTCTTTTCTTTTTTTTTTCCAAAATTTTTTTTGGTTCTTCCTCTTCTTTCTTCTTCTCCTTCTTCTTCTTCTTCTTCTTCTTCTTCTTCTTCTTCTTTTCTTTTTTTTTTATCAGAATTTTTTTGGTTCTTTTTCTTTTTCTTCTTCTTTTCTTTTTTTTTTTAGAATTTTTCTTCTTCTTCTTCTTCTTCTTTTTAGATTTTTATATAATTATGCCTATATCTTCTTCTTCTTCTTCTTCTTCTTCTTTCTTCTTTTTTTTTTAAAATTATTTTTTAGTTCTTGCTCTTCTTTCTTCTTCTTCTTCTGTTCTTTTTTTTTTAAAAATTTTTTTTGGTTCTTCCTCTTCTTTCTTCTTCTCCTTCTTCTTCTTCTTCTTTTCTTTTTTTTTTTCAGAATTTTTTTGGATCTTTTTCTTTTTCTTCTTCTTTTCTTTTTTTTTTAGAATTTTCTTCTTCTTTTTTTTTTTTTTTTAGATTTTTATGTAATTATGCCTATATCTTCTTCTTCTTCTTCTTCTTTTTTCAGATTTTTTTTTAAATTTTTTAAAATTGTATCATCTTCTTCTTCTTCTTCTTCTTCTTCTTCTCCTTCTTTTTTCAGATTTTTTTTTGAATTTTTTAAAATTGTATCTTCTTCTTCTTCTTAAAATTGTATCTTCTTCTTCTTCTTCTTCTTCTTCTTCTTCTTCTCCTTCTTCTTTTTTCAGATTTTTTTTTGAATTTTTTAAAATTGTATCTTCTTCTTCTTCTTAAAATTGTATCTTCTTCTTCTTCTTCTTCTTCTCCTTCTTCTTTTTTCAGATTTTTTTTTTGAATTTTTTAAAATTGTATCTTCTTCTTCTTCTTTCAGATTTTTTTTTGAAATTTTTTAAAATGACAATTTTACCCCTTCCTCTTCTTTCTTCTTTTCTTCTTCTTCTTCTTCTTCTTCTTCTTCTTCTTCTTTTTTTAGATTTTTTTTGGAATTTTTTAAAATGACAATTTTACCCCTTCCTCTTCTTTCTTCTTCTCTTTTCTTCTTCTTCTTCTTCTTCTTCTTCTTCTTCTTTTTTCAGATTTTTTTTTGGAATTTTTTAAAATGACAATTTTACCTCTTTCTCTTCTTTCTTCTTCTCTTTTCTTAATTTTTTAAAATGACACCCATTCCTCTTCTTTCTTCTTCTCTTTTCTTAATTTTTTAAAATGACAATTTTACCCCTTCTTCTTCTTCTTCTTCTTCTTTTTTTAGATTTTTTTTAAAATTTTTTAAAATGACAATTTTACCCCTTCCTCTTCTTTCTTCTTCTCTCCTCTTCTTCTTCTTCTTCTTCTTCTTCTTCTTCTTCTTCTTCTTTTTTCAGATTTTTTTTTGGAATTTTTTAAAATGACAATTTTACCCCTTTCTCTTCTTTCTTCTTCTCTTTTCTTAATTTTTTAAAATGACACCCCTTCCTTGTAGCACCCCCCGACCCGACCCGGCCGGACCGACCCGGGGCGCGCCACTCGGACTTTCAAACTTTTCACGACATCATTTTACGTTTTAAAATCATTGTGAGCCCATAAAACAATAAATAAACTTTTCTCGAAAATTCGGCAGAGTGCCGTTTGTTTTTCGGACTTTCCAAAACCTGCTTTTACACAAATCAAATCACATTACATTTTCACAAACACTTCTATAGCAATTTCAAACAGTTGCGCACTCTGCCGTTAGTGCGACTTATCAAAACCTTTCATCACAATTTATAAAATAAAACAAATCAGACTTTACTATTTACATTTAAATAATAAAAGACAGAAATCATACAATAATTAATTACGAAACGTTTTACAAAACATTTTACAAATTCCCTGTATATGCATGCTTTCAGAATATATATACACATAACAAAATATAGCTACCCAACTGTACAAATCCTGTGACTCGGTCTGCAACTCGTTCTTCCTTCAGTCTTTATCTTCGTCCGGATTTTTGGTACCTACGCGTTAGAAACAAAACTAATGCGCTAAGCATATAGCTTAGTGGGTGTACTATAAACTATAAACTCAATTAAATGAACCACAAATAAATATCTGTTAAGAAGAAATAAACCACAATATATATTCCATTCCATTTCAAAACGATTATATTTCTAAATCAAAACATTAAACAATTTCAAGCACTTTAATTTCAGTAATGAGATCAATATACGAATGCTATCACTAAAATCATTCAGTACACTTTTCAATTTCCACTCAATTCTGGCCCGCTAGAATACTAAACATATACGGACTGGAATATGGGTCAAGCTCCCAACCCCCAGAACGAATTCTGAGGAGGTACGTGTCTCCCAACTCTAGGACCGTGGGTACGGAACCTAGAGAGGTACATAGCTCTCTATCCCAGGAACGAATCCTTGGGAAGGTACATTAACTCCCAACCCCCAGGATGAATCCTGAGGAGGTACGTATCTCCCAGCCTCTGGACGAATCCAAGAGGAGGTACATATAATCAATCATCAATATCAATCAATCAGTATCGGCGCAGTACTGCTCAATAAAACCCAGCTGGTATACCAACCTCCTATATCCACTTTTATGTTTACGTATCCTAGGGCCGTTTCGATAAACTATTTTCACAATCAATTACATATCAACAGTTACTCAATAATATACACTTCGCACAGTAATTTTTTTTCAAGAAATAACAATAATCATACAAAAGTAGAAATCAAGTATTTTTGACGAAATCGAAATACAATCTACCACAAAACCAGTCCAAACTCAACAATAAAGACATCAAATATCGATTTTTCATGAACTCAACAATAAAGACAATAAACAATGTTCATACGAAAATCAAATGCGAGAAATCTCTACGAAATCGAAAACGAACCGAAAACAAAAACGAAAAACGAAAAATGAAAACGAAAACAAAACAATAACGAAAATATTTTCGTAACGATTTCGAAAACAAACGTACACCAACCTCGAATCCGTATTTTTCGTTGGTTCTACGAGTTCGTCTTTCCTTTCCTTTCCACCTACACTTCCTTTTCTCTTCTCTCTCCTTCTTCTTCTTCTTCTTCCTTTTCTTTCTTCTTCTTCCTTTTTCTTTCTTCTCTTTCTTCTCCTTCTTTTTCTTTTCTCGCTCACTCTCTCTTCTCTTGCTGTTTCTCTCGACCTCTCACTCTCCTTCTCTTTTCTCAGCTGTTTTCTAGCTTCCACGAGAAGCTTCTCTTTTTTTTTATATTTTTTTCGCTACCGCGACCGCCGTCGCGACCTGTGGTCGCGGCACCAGGTCGCGATGCTCACTAGAGTGCGCGCACCGCCTTCCTCGCGAGCGCGCCTTGGTCGCGCGAGTGGTCGCGTTGCTCTCTGCCCGTTTTTGACAATTTCATCGCGAGCAGTCCATCGCGACCTGTGGTCGCGGTGGCTGGTCGCGATGCTCACTGCCAGGTTTTGCCATTTTCTTCGCGAGCAAGCCATCGCGACCTGTGGTCGTGGTGACTGGTCGCGGTACTCACTGCCAGATTTTGCGTTTTTCACCGCGAGCGAGCCATCGCGACCTGTGATCGCGGTGACCAGGTCGCGATGCTCTCTAGTCCAGTTTTCCAATTTTTCATTTTTTTTTTCATTTTTCACTATTCAATCCGGTCCGCTGGAAATAATAAAATAAACATACATTTAATTACATTTACAACCCCTCAAATAGTAAAAATTTATTTTCACATATTTCACATATATCAAAAATTCCTTACCCGAAATCCGGGATGTTACATTCCTCTTCTTTCTTCTTCTCTTTTCTTAATTTTTTAAAATGACAATTTTACCCCTTCTTCTTCTTCTTCTTCTTTCAGATTTTTTTTTGGAATTTTTTAAAATGACAATTTTACCCCTTCCTCTTCTTTCTTCTTCTCTTTTCTTCTTCTTCTTCTTCTTCTTCTTCTTCTTCTTCTTCTTCTTCTTTTTTCAGATTTTTTTTGGAATTTTTTAAAATGACAATTTAACCCCTTCTTCTTCTTTCTTCTTCTCTTTTCTTAATTTTTTAAAATGACAATTTTACCCCTTCCTCTTCTTTCTTCTTCTCTTTTTTTTTCATATTTTTTTTGGAATTTTTTAAAATGACAATTTTATCTCTTTTTTTTTCAGATTTTTTTTGGAATTTTTTAAATGACAATTTTACCCCTTCCTCTTCTTTCTTCTTCTCTTTTCTTCTTCTCTTTTTTTTTCAGATTTTTTTTTGGAATTTTTTAAAATGACAATTTTACCCCTTTGACCGTTAGTGACTAACTGTGGTCAACGGTTAGTCAACTAGTCAAATGGGAGTTATTGATATTATCATATATTTTTAGATTTTTATGTAATTATGCCTATATACACGGGAGTTATTTCAATTCTCCCATTTAACTAATAAATTTAATGAATACTTGGGTCTTTTAAAACTTGGCTATTCTAATTTTTTATTTACATTAATTGAACTTAATATAAAATATAAAGAGTACACAAATTTAGAGGATCTAGACGGCTGCCTTATCTAGTTATCCTCAGGACTGACCCTAAACTAATATCAAAATTATCCTTGAATATCCGATATTTTGAGGATATTGGGAGTATTTTCGATACAACTTTCACTTCTTACTCCTCCTCCACTTCCTCAAACATTACGTGCTCGTCACTTTGCTGATCAAACAAAGAACCAAAAAACAAAGCAACCACTGAGAATCAAAGGAGATGGCGATTCGAAGAATATTGGATTGAGACTGACACTGCATGCTGGCATAACATTATTACTGCATGGCTACTGTTTCACTACGAAATCTTAGTATGACCAATTGATGTTAAAAGATGGTGACACAGTGATAACAACAAATATTTTGAGGAGAAAACAAAGTTAAAGAACTCATGAACACAAGTGGCGGTATGCAATGAAAACGTTTGACATATTCGCATACGAGCACGTACGCTCACTTTATAGCTAAATATGTTTAATTATATTGTCAAGGAAGAGAGATAGGATCTGATTGCGATGTTTTGGGCTCTTCTCATCTTTCAATTCTTACGATTGCAGTTGGTCACAGAACTTTTTTCAATCAATGATTTTTATTGATTTCAACATAATAAATGTTTACAAACTTCAGCTATTTAGAAACAAGTTTATGGGCATCTAAATGCCTCTGATTTGTCACTAACAAATTGGTAACAGCTGGAAAGGTTTGTTAGATCCCGTCATTTCTAACTACTCTTAACAATTTCTAACCACTTGACTCTAACCGTGGTCATCTTAATCATCATATTAAATTTTTATTGTAAGGTTACTTGAATTTGTTTTTATATGTATTTGTGAAAAATAATATAATAACTCAAAATCAAGACCGTAACACAACAAAATAACAAATAAAATTTAGCCCAAATAAAAATTTTATTATTGCATCAAAGAATATACTATTTAAACCTTACTCATTAAACTTAACAAAAAAGGTATTAATTATTAGTAGAGTTAGAGGTAATTATTAGTAGAGTTAGAGGTCGTTTATTTTTTTATCAGAAGATTAAATAGGTCTTAATTTTTCTAAAAACTGAACATTGACTAATACCTTAAACCTGAATGATATTTTTTTTTTCTTTCTAACTACTGAATAAAAGTGTTGATTATTTGTTTTTTAAGACAGAAACATCAAAATAAAGATAAATTTGGAAATATATTAATATAAAAATAATAATAATGGACTTTTTTTTTATTGTAATTATGGGGAAAAAATATATATATTGTAATTACGATTCAGGGATTAGGTGTTAAGTAATAAGTCAGAATTTTAAATTTTAAATTATTTTTAACATTTTTAAGTTGTTTGATCACTTAAAAAAATAAACAAAAATAACTTAATGTATTCAATTCAGTCCCATTAAGTGTTAAGTGAAAAAACAAACGACTCCTTAATCACTTAGCCACACAAAAATATACTAATAATATATATATATATATATATATATATATATATATATATATATTAATATTATTAGAATAGTTTGAAATTCAAACAAAATAAATAAATAAATAAAGAAGCCCTAAAATGATATAAATTTGAAGATTGATTACATGATCAATCAATGAAGAACAAAGAAATAAAATCATAAAAGCAAGCATTCATGAAGAAGATGGTGGCAGCCATTGATGGCCGAGAAAGCTTTCTTTCAATATATTATGAATGTTGAATACAATAACACATTGTTGAGCATAAGAAACCAAAGGTAGTCTCTTCTCATATCAATCAAGCAAATATAATGTCCAGTAGCTTGTTCACAGGACTTGTTGTTCTGGAAAGCATTGAACCAAGTCCTGTACCATGCAAAGCAGGCAATCGGTGTACACGAGCATGCAAGGTTGGTCTCTTCGGGTCTGATGAAAGTGCTGGTGCACAGAAGTTAAATGAAGCTAATGTACATCATCTAAACTCTAGGTTTGCCAAGTTGCCAAGTTAGTTATAGGTAGTTAGTTGGTTAGTGCAACTTGAGCAAAATCTATTATTACTTGTGTACAACTGTTAGGCGTGACTTAATCGCTTATTATTTTAGCTAGCAAAATCTGATCACGTTGATCATGAGGTATATATATGAGCAATGCTCATTTTCTGTTTTTTGTTGAGTTTATGCAATATCAAAACCAGAGAATTTTCTCTCAATTTCTTCCATGGTTGCTCTTATAGCTTACGGTTGTTAGTGTAGCTTTAGAGTAGAGTTTGTAACTTCACATGGTATCAGAGCTGATCGACTAACGCCGTGGCTTCTTCTTCATCAACTGCTGATACAGCTCTTAATCTCAATGATTTGAGATCAAGAAACACAACTATGGATCTCACCTTTATAGCCAAAACCTTATCGTTCAACGTCTCCATCAAGCTCGACAGAAGCAACTATATTCACTGGAAAACACAACTTCTTCCAGTTATTAGAGCCTTGGATCTTGAAGGAATGATCTCTCCTCTGACTCAGGTTCCTCCTATGTTCATCGATGTTCAATCAATAACTATTACTGGAGAATCAGTGATTGAACAGAGGAAAAATCCAGTCGCTGTTAATTGGAAAAAGGCAGATCAACTGCTCCTTGGTTGGCTCATTTCTACAATCAGCCCTAGTCTTATTGGATAGGTTACAAGGTGCAAAACATCTTTGGAATTATGGCTTAAGATTGAAAGGATGTATTCACAGCAATTTATGGCGAAAATCCTGCAATTGCGACAACAACTCCAACAAATCAAGAAGGAAGGTGACTTTATAAGTGATTTCATTATGAAGATTAAAAATATCGGTGATGTCTTGTTGAAAGCAGGTGAAGATGTACTTGAGCGAGATCTGATTCTTGCGTTGATGGGAGAAGTTGGTCACGAATATGATGCTGTTGTGGTCATGATATCATCTCAACATCGCACAATGTCCTTGGAAGATGCTCAGTTTTCTTTCTTGATGCATGAGTAACAGATCGAGCAACTTAACTCTATTGCTCAACTTAATGTGACATGTAACACCCCCTGACCCGACCCGGCTGGATCGACCCAGGGAGCGTTACCGGGTTTTCACATACTTTCTTAATTCTTTTTATAAACTAAAAACCATATAAAATCATATAAATTTTTAATTTCAAAATATTTTTCTAGTGAGCCCATCAAACTTAATTTTCAAAAATTTCGGCAGAGTTCCCTCTATTTTTCTGATTTCCCAAAACCTGTTTTCCACAAAACTCAAATCAAATAAAATTCACGACAACACTTCAAATATCACTTTCAATCAAATGCGCACTCTGCCGTTTAGTGCGACTTTCCAACTGTTTTAAAATAAAATAATTCATAATTCAATATTTACAAACCTTTAACAACCTTTAAAAATGAAAAAAAAAAAATAGAAATCATAAAACAATTTAATTACAAAACACAAATAAAAACCACAATTACAAATCTCTGTATATGCATGCAATCTACACATATTATACAACAATATATTTATATATCTACCCAAATGTAGTGACTCTGGCTCTTTGTCAGCAACTCTCTCTTCAATCTTTGGCCTCTTCAGTATTCTTGTGACCTACGCGCGATAAAAACCAACGCGCTAAGCATATAGTTTAGTGGGTGTACACTAAACTCATTTATAAAAATTATAATATAATTGGCATACTATAAATCTCAATGTACTTAAATAAAACAATATCATATTCAATTCAATTATGAATTTAAATCATATAAAATCAATGTAATTAAACAACTAAATCAATTTAATAATTCGTACTAAATGAAATTCTCACTTTCTTTTACAATCAATTTCACTTACTAAAATAAATGTATAAATAAAATCAATTTCTAACTTCACTTATAAACATATTATTCTCACGTCAATTCTGACCCTCTAGAATACTCAACATAAACCAGGACTGGAATATGGGTCGTTTGACCACAGTGGATGTCTGTCGAACATAACTCCCACCCTAGGACGAATCCTAAGAGTGGTACGTATCTCCCTACTCTAGGACCGAGGGTTCGGACTCTAGAGAGGTACATATCTCCCTATCCCAGGAACGAATCCTTAGGAAGGTACGTGTCTCCCTACCCTAGGACGAATCCCTGAGGAGGTACGTGTCTCCCTACCCCTGGACGAATCCATGAGGAGGTACATAATCAATCATCAATATCAATATCAATGTCGGTGCAGTACTACTCACTGAACCCAGCTGGTATACCAACTTCCGATATCCATTTTTATGTTTACGTATCCTAGGGCCGTTTCAATAAACTATTTTCATATACCAACTGAAATTCACAAATCGAATTTAAACGTAACTAAAATAAAAATTTCGATCAATATTCGGAAAACATATATACACAATATCATAAAAATAATTCTATGATTCGGTCATTCGAACTTCTGAAACAATTGATTTCAACTTAATCAATAATCAAAATAAGATAAATACAATTAAATCGAAATTAATTAATAGAAAAATAATATAAACATATATTTATTAAATTATCTAAAACTCAAATGTAAATCAAAACACATAAAAACGTTGAAAACAAGTGTACACCAACCTGGATACCGTTCCTACACTTTTTCCTTCTGGGTTTTCCCTTTTTCTTTTTTCTTTTTCTTTCCTCTTCTCTTCCTTTCTCTTTCCTTCTTTTCCTTTTTCTTCTCTTCTTCTTCTTCTTCTTCTTCTCCTCTTCTTCTTATTCTTTTTCTCTCTTTTTCTTTCTTTTTCTTTCTTTCTTTTCTTTCTTTTTTCTCTCTTCTCCCGTTTTCTTCTTCTTCCTGTTTTGTTTTTTTTTTTTGGATTCCGCAAGAAGCTTTCTTTTTTTTATACCAATTCGGGCATCGCGACCGTCATCGCGACCTGTGGTCGTGCCATCTGGTCGCGGTACTCACTGGAAGGCTTCCACCGCTTTCATGACGATCACCTATTGCGGTACCATGGTCGCGCTGGTGGTCGCGTTGCTTACTGCCCGAATTTGATCTTTTTCACCACGAGCTAGTCAGTGCGATCTGTGGTCGCGGTGCGCACTACCAGAAATTTTATTTTTCACCGCAAGCAGCTCATCACGATCTCTGATCGCGGTGAGGGGTTGCAGTACACACTGCCACTTTTTCTTCACTTCATGCAATCTTTCTGGACCGCTCCATCTGGTCCATCTGGAAACCATAAAAATAAACATACATTTAATTACGTTTTACACCCCTCAATTCAGAAATATTATATCCACATATTCAAAATTAATTATTCGAAATTAGGGATGTTACATGACAGGTACCTCAGCTCATTTTGCTGCAAATCAGACTGGAAATTATGACAAAAAGGGACAAAGAAATGGTGGAAATACTGGTTTAAATAATAGAGGCAATGGCAGGGGAAGAAACGGTTCTAAAGGTGGCAGATATCAATGCTTAAATCAGTGAATCTATTGTCAACTATGCTCCAAACCTGGACATGGAGCTCTTCAGTGCTACAAGCACTTTGATCAAGCCTTTTAAGGCCAGAATCCACCGAATCAAGCATACTATGTTCAGCAACAACATGGCTCCCTAAACCATGATCAGTTCAACACTGCTTTTCAGCAACAAAACATGTGCCATCATCATTCTGCTTCACTTTGTTGTGCTACTCTAGAAAATCAAGGTGATCAATCATGGTATGTGGACAGTAGTGCCACTAACCACATCACCTCTAAATCTAACCACAGTAGTCTGATTATAGAGGTAATGACAAGTTAATGGTTGGTAATGGTGCGAATCTTGACATTAAACATGTTGGTTCTCAATCTGTTTGCTCACACACTGCACCATACACTGATGTTCACCTCAAGCATATTCTTCATATTCCTCAAATACCAAAGAACTTGCTTAGTATTTCTCAACTAACTAAGGATAATAATGTGATTGCCGAATTCACTAATGATGGTTGTATTGTTAAGGATCTGAAAACCAAGAGAGTGATTCTTCAAGGCTCACTTGAGAATAGTTTGTACCGTATGAGGATGACTGCATCAAGAAGAGGTTGTGCTATCAACAGAGGTTGCTTTTCTCGGCCACCAAAAACTTCTCATAATAATCACAGTTGTTGTAATAAAAGTAGTGCTTATTTGGTATATTTACATGTACCAAAATCTACTTTGTTTGATGTCAATGTTGCTATTAAGAACAATTCCACTATTTGGCATGCCAAACTAGGGCATCCATCTGATCTTGTATTTAATAAGGTCATACAAATTCAGCATTTTCCTTTTACTGTTAAATCCCCTCATTTATATGATGCTTGCAAAGTTGGCAAAATGTTCAAGTTACCTTTCTCTAGAATTGACATTTCTACTAAGGCTCCTTTGGAATTAATTTACAGTGATATTTAGGGTCCTTCCCCTATTCTATCTACTGAAGGCTATAGGTATTACATTGTTTTTATTGATACTTATTCTTGGTACTCATGGTGCTATCCTCTCAAGCTCAAATCTGAAGCTCTCTCAACATTCTTGGCATTCAAAAAGCTTGTGGAATTGCAACTTGGAACTGCCATCAAATGTCTTCAGACTGATATGGGGGGTGAGTATTTGTGTTTTGCTAAAACCTTAGCATCTTTGGGAATCAAGCTACAGTTCTCATATCCTTATACTCATCAGCAGAACGGGGTTCCTGAACGGAAACATTGCCACATCGCTGCGCTATTTTGACTCTCCTTAGTCATACAACAATGCCTATTAAATTTTGGTGTGAAGCTTTTATGATTGCAACCTTCATTATCAATAGTCTTCCGTCTTCGGTATTGAATTTTGTATCTCCTTTTGAGAAATTGTTTCATAAGAAACCAAATTATAATTTTTTCAAGACTTTTGGTTGCACATGTTTCCCTTACTTAAGGGACTACTCAAAGCAGAAGCTGGATTTTCATTCCCAAAAGTATACATTCATTAGATACAGCCCTTGTCACAAAGGATATAAATGCTTATCTTCAAGTGGGAAATTTTTTATTTCTCGTCATGTGCTGCTCAACGAGTTGGAATTTCCTTACAAGGTCATGTTTCCACAGCACCCCCCTGTGTCTTCTTCTCATGCTGTCACTAGAATCAGTTGTCTTATACCTGTTATAGCTCCTTCTATCACTCCTCCTGCTTTCAATTTGGTAGTTGATTTACATAATGCTAATTCTTTTATTGTAGGTTCTCCTGTTTTAGCTACAAATGTTGCAGGTGACTCTCTACATAATGCAGCTCCTGCTTTGAGTTCACCTCCTGTTGAAGTTCCTACTTCTCTTCCTCATCATCTCATGGTTACTAGACTTCGAAGTGGTGCTATTCCAGCCATAAATTATCATTCTTTTTCTACACCTATCTGTGTACCTCGGTCTGTCAAGGAAGCCCTGTGCAGTTCTGTTTGGGTAAATGCTATGCAAGACTCTTCTCATATCAACCAAGCAAATATAATATCCAGTAGCTTGTTCACATGACTTGCTGTTCTGGAAAGCATTGAACCAAGTCCTGTACCGTGCAAAGCAAGCATTCGGTGTACACGAGCATGCAAGGCTAATCTCTTCGGGTCTGATGAAAGTGCTGGTGCACAGAAGTTAAATGAAGCTGATGTACATCATCTAAACTCTAGGTTTTCCAAGTTGCCAAGTTAGTTACAGGTAGTTAGTTGGTTAGTGCAACTTGAGCAAAATATGTTATTGCTCGTGTACAACTGTTAGGCGTGACTTAATTGCTTATTATTTTAGCTTGCAAAATCTGATCATGTTAATCCTGAGGTATATACATATATATGAGCAATGCTCATTCTCTGTTTTTTGTTGAGTTTATGCAATATCAAAACCAGAGCATTTTCTCTCAATTTCTTCCATGGTTACTCTTATAGCTTATGGTTGTTAGTGTAGCTTTAGAGTAGAGTTTGTAACTTCACACACATAACCTACACAATATATTCTAATCAATGCACAAGTAATGCACTAACTTCCTTCAATCCATATCAGCTTTCCCTAACAAACTTGCTGACATGGCATAACTGTTTTTCAACAGAATTCTGAAGCTTGCATATTGCAGCTTCAGATTTCTTCAGCCTTCGTCTATCTTCTACAGGATCTTTGATGCATGCTGGTTCATCATGATAGAGTGGATCATGTTCCAGATGATAGCTGCTAGCTGGCATTGCTGGAATGCTGTTGCATGAGCTGCCGCAAGTATTGCTTCTTTGACAAGCAAGAGCACCAACTCTGTTTTTGGTAGCACGAGCAAGAGCTGATGAATCTGACGAGTTCAATACTTTCACAATAAACGAATCAATGAGATTCACATTAATATTATTACAATTGTTATATATACATAACAGTTGGAGAATTAAAAGATGAGAAGTCATTGGCCATGTAAACAAGGAGAATTCGGCAATTGGGAATTTGCTCCAATTTGTTTTTGAGTTATTAGTTATTACTGTTATTTAAATCAAAAGACAAACAAATATATAATTAAGAGAAGATAACCATATCTGTAGATATTAATTCAATGAAATTGATCGATAAAAGAATTAGTTCACTTTAAACTTTTCTATATCTCTCTTACGTTTTTTAAAGTTTTTTGCACAAGGAAAGTTAAACTACAAGGGCAAAAATTTAGGGCCTAGGGGTTTTCATATTGCGATTATAATTATTTATTTATTTAAGTTAATTGGGTATTTGAGTATTTAGGTAATGAATTTAATGAATATGTGGGTTTTTTAAGTTTGGCTATCCTAATTTTTTATTTACATTAAGTGAACTTAATATAATATATAAAGAGCACACAAATTTAGGAGATCTAGACGGTCGCCTCATCTGGCTATCCTCAGGACCGGCCCTAAACTGATATCAAAATTATTCTTGAATATCCGATATTTTAAGGATATTGTGAGTATTTTCGATAGAGCTTTTCCTTCTTATTCCTCCTTCTTCTCCACTTCCGCAAACATTACGTGCTCTTCACTTCACTGATCAAACAATGAAACAAAAAACAAAGCAACCAGAGAGAATCAAAGGAGATGGTGATTGAAGAATACTGGATTGAGAGTGACACTGCATGCTGGTTTAACATTATTATTGCATTGTTACTGTTTCACTGCAGAATCTTAGTATGACCAATTGATGTTAAAAGATGGTGAACAGTGAGTGATACACAACAGATCTTTTGAGGAGAAAACAAAGTTAAAGAACTCATGAACAAAAAGTGGTATGCAATGAAAAAGATGGACCCACTCGCATACACGCGTGCACAAAGACAGAGCTCCATAGGGGCCATTTTTCTGAAAAATATATATATATATATATATATATTAGTTTTATATACATTTTAAAAAAAAATAATTTTAATAATAATACAATATTAATATTAGTTCATAAAATTTTCAATATTAGTTCACCCGATATAAAATTTCTAACTTCGTCCCGTGTGCACGTACACACACTCTACAGCTAAATATGTTTAATTATATTATCAGGGAAGAGAGAGATGGAATCTGATTGCCATGTTTTGGGCTCTCATCATCTTCTCATCTTTCAGTTCTTTCTATTGCAGTTGGGCATTCCTAGAGTGGAAATTAAAGGTTTAGCTTGATGAAGAGGTGATGAGTGGAGAATACAACTTTTTTCAATCGATCTCACACCAAGAATACAACTTTTTTTCTCATGCTTTTCTACCCAAGCAAAAATAACCCTTTTCCATTGGATGTTCTTATAGATCCCACTCATAGCCGAATATTTTAAAACAAAAAGTTGGAAAAACATATCACATTTTAATAAATTATTGGTGCCTCCAAATATAATTTTCTGACTCCGCTCAATTCCTACTCCTATCTTTCTACAACTAGTAAATGATCTGGTGTGGATCGGTCCCTGCATTTTTCGTGCAAACCCAAGTCCGCTGACTAGTTATTTATTTGTGTTGCATGAGTAATGTATAGTATATCCAGTAAAAACCAAGCAAATATATTCAACAAATCAATTGCAGTAGAAGACTTGGATTCGGTTCATCTGTCAACTGTAAGTTTGAGACAAAATGAAATTGATATTGTAACTTACTTTCTATATATTCAAGCTATTTATTTATAGAATTTTTATAGTTGATAGAAACAAAATAAAATAAAATAAAAAATATAATTATTTTTTTAAAAAATAAATAAAATAAAATAATTTTAAAAATGGAAGCCAATGGCCTCCATTGTAACAAGATGGAGGAGATTGATAGGTCCCAGTTAAAGCTTAAATAAATAAACAGATAGAATTCTTCTTTGGGCGAGAATGAGCGACAAGTTGGATTTTGAATAAACTTCTCTTCATTACTGTATACTGGAATATCCTAAATACGAAAACAAGGACTCACTAAAACTCTTAGCAAATAAATAGGATCCACAACTATTAGCAATTAAATAACTAATGCTTATTCAAATAAAATAATAACTAACAGCCACTACATTAAGTCTTCAAAAAATACTGGCCTGTCAACAACTCCTTGCCATGTCATCCCACTTTCTTATGTTATTGTTGGGAAAAATGTGTTTGTAAAATAATAAATTTTACGGCCCCAGGATAATTTCCCAAACCAAATAGAGTAAAAATAACTCCAACAATTTTAGCGTGGAAAACCCTCCAGAAAATGAAGGTAAAAACCACGGGACCCGTAGGCCGCTTAACAACTCCACTATAATAATAATGGGATTACAAACTTCACCCTTGGGTGGATCTCTCACAAATTACAATAACAATGTAACTTCAATTTGTGGATAGAACCTCACAAATTGGCTCACAATTTCTCTCTCAGAAAACTCTCTCTATTTTTCTCTGAGGATCTCTCAACACACACACTCTCTTAATTGTTGTGTTTTTGCTTGATTTGCTTGATTGATTGTTCTAAGAGCTCACCTATTTATAGGTGAGGATTTGTAGAAAGAATCAAACACAATTATGTTGATCCACCATGAAAGAAGCATTTACACCTAGAGTTCATGTGCTTCATTCTTTATTTCACATGAGATGAGCATCTCATGCTTTATTCCACATGAGGTGGACCAACAAATCTCCCCCTCCACTTCATGTGAAGCAGGGTTCCTCCATACCAGCAATCTCTCTACATATAGCAAGCTTTTCTCTAGGCAGATTTTTCGTCATCATATCTGCGCCGTTGTCATTGGTATGAATCTTCTCAACTTGTAACAGTTTATTTTCCAACACATCACGAATCCAGTGATACCTTATGTCGATGTGCTTGGACCTTGAGTGAAAGGTTTGGTTCTTACTGAGGTGAATTGCGCTCTGACTGTCGCAATAGAGAACATAGCTTTCCTGTTTCTGATCCAACTCTTGTAGGAACTTTTCCATCCACAGCATCTCCTTACAACCCTCAGTAATTGCGATGTACTCTGCTTCTGTGGTGCTTAAGGCAATACATTTTTGTAACCGTGATTGCCATGAGACAGCTCCCCCTGCAAATGTTATTAGGTACCCGGATATAGACTTTCTCGTATCCATGTCACCAGCCATATCTGAATCTGTATATCCTTCTAATACAGGTTTACAATTACCAAAACATAAACAATGACTGGAAGTACCTCTGAGATACCTGAGTATCCATTTGACTGCTGTCCAATGTTCCTTTCCAGGATTAGATAGGAATCGGCTCACAACACCAACAGCATGAGCAATGTCTGGTCTAGTGCATACCATAGCGTACATTAGACTGCCAACCGCCGATGCATAAGGCACTTTGCTCATTTCTGATTTCTCTTCCTTGCTAGAAGGACACTGACTTGCATTAAGCTTGAAGTGACTTGCAAGTGGAGAACTAACAAATTTGGCTTTGCTCATGTTGAATCTTTCAAGAACCTTTTCAACATACCGTTCTTGAGATAGCCAGATTCTTCGATTTTGTCTGTTGCGGGTAATCCTCATGCCAAGAATCTGCTTAGCGGGGTCCTAAATCCTTCATTGCAAAGGACTTGCTCAACTCTTTCTTCAACCTGTTAATTTTGCCGATATCTTGGCCAACAATTAACATATCATCAACATAAAGTAAAAGAATGATAAAATCACCATCAGAGAATTTCTTGATGAAGACGCAGTGATCAGCCGTCGTTCTGTTGTACTCATTTTTCTCCATGAACGAGTCAAACTTTTTGTACCATTGCCTTGGTGCCTGTTTCAGACCGTACAAACTCTTCTTTAGTCTGCATACTGATTTCTCCTTCCCTTTGACTTGGAAACCTTCAGGCTGCTCCATGTAGATCTCCTCGTCAAGATCACCATGTAAGAATGCGGTTTTTACGTCAAGTTGTTCAACCTCCAGATTGAGACTAGCTGCCAAGCCAAGAACAACTCGGATTGAAGACATTTTTACCACTGGTGAGAATATTTCTTCAAAATCAACACCCTTCTTCTGCCCGAATCCTTTCACAACCAGTCTTGCTTTGTAACGTGGTTGTGAGTTGCCTTCTTCACTTTTGATTTTGTACACCCATTTGTTCTTGAGAGCTTTCCTTCCCTGTGGTAATTTCACCAAGTCAAATGTGTGGTTCTCATGTAGGGATTTCATTTCTTCCTGCATGGCTTTTAACCACTCCGTCTTGTGCTGGTCAGTAATAGCTTCATCATAGCTCTCTGGTTCTCCCCCGTCAGTGAGCATCACATACTCATTAGGAGAATATTTACGACTTGGTTGTCGCTCTCTAGTGGACCTCCTCAACTGTACTTCTGGCTGGACTTGTTCTGGTTCTGGACTGCGAGCTGGTGGATGAACATCATCAGTATCTGGTGTTGCTCCCCCTTCATCAGAATTTGTTGGTGGAGAGACTGGTTCCAGATTAACTGGAATTTCATCTGACTGTGGCTTCTCGGGTTTCTCGAAATCCTCGATCGTCTGATCTTCAAGAAACACCACGTCTCTACTTCTGATGATCCTTTTGTTAACAGGATCCCAAAGTCTGTAGCCGAATTCTTCATGGGCATGTCCCACAAAGATACACTGTTTTGCTTTTCCATCCAGCTTGGACCTCTCGTCTTTTGGGATGTGGACAAATGCTCTGCAGCCAAATACTTTCAAGTGTTTGTAAGAAACGTCTTTCCCCGTCCAAACTCTTTCTGGTACGTCATAGTTCAACGGAACTGATGGAGAAAGGTTGATTAAGTCGACTGCGGTTCTCATTGCCTCCCCCCAAAAGGAGTTTGGCAGTTTTGCATTTGAGAGCATACATCTGACCCTTTCACAAATGGTTCTGTTCATCCTCTCTGCAACACCGTTATGTTGAGGTGTTTTTGGTACTGATTTTTCCAGCCTGATGCCGAAACTTCTGCAGTACTCCTCGAATGGTCCGCGGTACTCACCGCCATTGTCTGCACGTACACACTTCAAACGTCTGCCAGTTTCTCGTTCAACTTTTACATGAAACTGCTTGAAAACTTCCTGCACTTGATCTTTAGTTTTCAAAGCAAAGGTCCATACTTTTCTAGAATGGTCATCAATGAAAGTCACAAAATAAGTAGCACCTCCTAGTGACTTACAACTCATTGAACAGACATCTGTGTGTATCAAATCTAGAATATTCGCCTTTCTAGATGGTGGGGAACTACGAAATGCAACTCTATGTTGTTTTCCCATAATACAATCAACACAAGTAGGCAATGATGTACCTTTCATTCCTGGCAAGAGCGCCTTCTTGGAAAGAATACTGAGACCTTTTTCACTCATGTGGCCGAGCCGCTTATGCCATAGCTCGGTGGGAACTTCTTTCCTGGTGGTGTTTACTTCTCCTCTACATAGCTTGGCTTCTGTGTGGTAGAGGGATGTATCTTTCTTGCCTTTTGCTATTACCAAATTGCCTTTGGTAAGCTTCCATTTTCCTTCACCAAAATAATTGCTGTAACCATCATCATCAAGTATTCCGGTGGAGATCAGATTGAGGCGGATATCAGGAACATGCCTCACATCTTTCAAAACTAGCCTGCATCCAAGGTTAGTTTCTAAATGGATATTTCCGATGCCGATAATTTTGGAGACATCATCATTTCCCATCCTCACTCGTCCGAAATCACCTTGAGTGTAGGTTGAGAAGAACTCCAGTCGTGAAGTGACATGGTATGATGCACCTGAGTCAACTACCCATGTAGAATCTTGACTTGCAAGATTGATATAATCCTCAGCTTGAACAACAACAACTTCTTCGGTGACTGTTGCGGTGTCATTTGTTCGGGTTTGTGCATCCTGATTTCTGGTTCGCTCCGCCTTTAACTTTCGACATTCTCGAATGAAATGTCCGAGCTTACCACAGTGGTGACACTTCTTGTCATGCCTTGATCGGGACTTTGACCGTCCTCTTTGCTGACTTTGATTATAGGGATTTTTACTCCTTCCCCTCCATTCTTGCTTGCCTTGTTTCTCCGTAACAAGTGCTTCATTTTCAGGGGTATGCCCTTCGTCTTTTCGTCGAGACTCTTCGTTGAGCATTCTGTCTTTTACCATATCCATGGTAAGTTTGCCATCAGGAGCAGAGTTACTAACTGACACAACCAGAGTGTCCCAGCTTTTTGGTAGAGAACTCAGCATCAACAATGCTTGCAACTCGTCATCTACAGTCATTTTCATGGAGTTGAGTTGATCTACGATGCCTTGGAACTCGCTCATGTGTTCTGACACGCTGTTTCCATCTTTATACTTCAAGTTGACTAATCGTCGCATCAGATTAGCTTTATTCTGTGCGGTTGTCCTTGCATACATTTTCTCTAACTTTTGCCAAAGAACGTAAGCATCGTGTTCATTAGCAAAGTTTTGGAAAATGCTTCTGTCGATCCATTGTCTGATTTGAGCAGCACATTTTCGGTTTAGCACAGTCCACTCAACGTCTGATGTGGACGTCGAAGTGCTGGATGTCTTGGCATCCGTCGAAGCTGTAGTCACTGCTTCCTCCTTCGGCATTACAATCGGCTTCCACAGATCTTTAATGTATAAAAGATCCTCCATCTTTGGCTTCCATACTGCATAATTAAATGCAGTCAACTTGATCATGTTGCCTGTGCTCTCCTCCATTTGGATCGTTAGTCAACAAGTTTCGCCGAGTTTGATATTTTTCAGCGATGAATAGTACTTCGTGAATAGTACTTCGTATGCGTGAATAGTGCACGTGGTCGTGAATAGTACACCAGGTAAGTTCCCAGGAAAGAGAGGTGGGTCACAACGGACACACTTAAATACCAAATCTTTCCTAGCCAGAATCTTTCCTAGACATGTACTTTCCGCACCACCACACTTCCAGCAATCACAAAAAATCAGTAAACTCAAGAATAATTCTTTTCTGATGTGGAAGATCAGATAATACTGCAACCACAGAGCATACTAAGAATTTTCTAGAGAATCTGATACAGGCTCTGATACCACTTTGTTGGGAAAAATGTGTTTGTAAAATAATAAATTTTACGGCCCCAGGATAATTTCCCAAACCAAATAGAGTAAAAATAACTCCAACAATTTTAGCGTGGAAAACCCTCCAGAAAATGAAGGTAAAAACCACGGGACCCGTAGGCCGCTTAACAACTCCACTATAATAATAATGGGATTACAAACTTCACCCTTGGGTGGATCTCTCACAAATTACAATAACAATGTAACTTCAATTTGTGGATAGAACCTCACAAATTGGCTCACAATTTCTCTCTCAGAAAACTCTCTCTATTTTTCTCTGAGGATCTCTCAACACACACACTCTCTTAATTGTTGTGTTTTTGCTTGATTTGCTTGATTGATTGTTCTAAGAGCTCACCTATTTATAGGTGAGGATTTGTAGAAAGAATCAAACACAATTATGTTGATCCACCATGAAAGAAGCATTTACACCTAGAGTTCATGTGCTTCATTCTTTATTTCACATGAGATGAGCATCTCATGCTTTATTCCACATGAGGTGGACCAACAGTTATGAACCTTGGATTCTTCTTAGGAACACGCTGCGACCTTCTTGGCTTATCAATACCTCCATCTTTCACTGGAACCTTGTCCTCAAGGTTCATGTTAATGAATCGCTCCTTTAACTCTTTAGCATCCTCCCATGTGGCATCGTCCCGAGGTAGGTGTTTCCATTGAACAAGGTTTTCTTCAACAAAACGTGATCCTTTCTTAACTTAACGGGTATCCAAGATAGCTTCAGGTTCCATGACAATTTCCCTATCATCAGCAATAAGAGGCAAGTCAACCGTAGTTTCACTAAGCTCTCCTACTTTCTTTTTAAGTAATGAAACATGAAAAACGGGATGAATTCTGGATCCGTCTGGAAGTTTTAATTTATAAGCAACCTTGCCAATACGTTGCTCAATCAGATAAGGGCCGTAGAAATAATTGGCTAATTTTTGAGAAGCTCTATGAAATACCGTTTGTTGCCGATAAGAGCGAAATCGAAGGAAGACCATGTCGCCTACTTGATACTTAATGTTACGCCGTTTGGAGTCAACCACTTGCTTCATGCGATTGACAGTAGCATGTAAATTGGTCTTAAGCTGGTGCAATATTTCATCCCTAGAGGCTAGATTTTGATTCACTTCATGAACTGGAGATGTGCCCAGCAGATAATGTGGAATGGTAGGAGGCGGACGCCCATACAAAGCTTGAAATGGTGTCATCCCTGTTGAGGCATGGTAAGTTGTGTTATACCAGAATTCTGCCCATGGAAGAAAATAATTCTATTTTCGGTGTTGATGGTGGACGAAGCAGCGAAGATATTGTTCGACACACCTGTTGACAACTTCAGATTGCCCATCTGTTTGTGGATGGTATGAGGAGCTCATTTTTAATTGTATGCCTGATAACTTGAAGAACTCTCGCCAGAAATGACTAATGAATATTGGATCTCGATCACTAATGATAGATTTAGGCATGTCGTGAAGCTTGACTATTCCATCAATAAATTTTTCAGCTACCATTTTTACAGTGAAGGCATGGGTTAATGCTAGAAAATGTGCCGATTTATTCAATCGATCTACTACCACAAGTATTGTATTTTTGCCATTGGAAGTTGGCAGTCCCTCAATGAAGTCCATTGTAAAGTCGTCCCATACTTGACATGGAATGGACAGTGGTTGTAAGAGCCCTGCTGGTGCAAGAGTTTTAGATTTAACTCGTTGGCAAACATCACAAGAAGAGACATAATCCTGCACTATTCGAAACATTGATGGCCAATAAAATTGTTGTGCAAGCCTCTTGTATGTTCGTAACACCCCTGAATAACCACCGATTTGAGAATCATGGAATTCTCTCAAGAGTTGCTTGATTATTGGAGAGTTTGGAGGTAGCACCACTCGATTTTTATAGCATACCAACCCATTTCGCCATGAGTAAGGAACACCTAGTCTTTTAGTTTCCAATTTGCCAGTTTTGTCCATGTAAGGATGTCCGATAGCCTTTGCTTTGATATCATCCCATAGTGGAATTTGTGAAGTAAATAAAGTATTAAGACAAGGGTTGCCTACCACTCTTGAAAGTGCATCTACTGCTGAATTCTCCCGTCTCGGTTTGTAAGTGATTTCATAGTCGTATCCAAGCAATTTTGCCACCCATTTTTGCTGCTCCGGTGTGGCTATTTGTTGCTCTAACAAATATTTGAGGCTTCGTTGATCTGTTTGGATATAGAACTTTCGTCCCAACAAATATGGCCGCCAAGTTTGGATGGCATGAACAATAGCTAACATCTCTCGGGCATAGATGGGCCATGATTGTTTGGACACTCCCAAGGCTCGGCTCATGAAGGCTATTGGTTTTCCTTGCTGAGTTAGAACGGCACCAGTCCCATCTCCTGAAGCATCAGATTTAATGACAAATGGCTAATTAAAATTAGGCATAACAAGTGTAGGAGTTGAAGTCATGGCCTGTTTGAGTGCTTGGAAGGCTGTTTCGGCATCCTCTGTCTATGCGAATTGTCCTTTTTCCAACAAATTGGTAAGTGGTCGAGCAATGATGCCGTAGTTACGAACAAACTTCCTGTAGTAACCTGTAAGTCCTAAAAATCCACGTAATTCAGAAATATTAATAAGTCTAGGCCAGTTTAGCATTACTTTAATTTTGCCTTGATCGACCTTCACACCTTGAGGAGTTACAATATGACCCAAATACTCTAACGCTTGCTGACTGAATGCACATTTGCTACTTTTAACAAAGAACTGGTGCTGCCTTAATATTTCAAAAGCTTGCTTAACATATTCAAGATACATGCTCCAATTGGAGCTATAAATCAAAATGTCATAAAAAAAAACTAACACAAATTTGCGAAGATACGGTCGGAATATTGAATTCATAATTACTTGAAAAGTAGATGGTTCATTAGAAAGGCTAAAAGGCATGACTAAATATTCATAATGACCATTACGAGTACGAAAAGCAGTTTTGGGAATATCTGGAGAGAATACTCGTACCTGATGGTAGCCAGCTCTAAGATCAAATTTAGTAAAGTAAGTTGCTCTATGGAGTTCATCTAGCATATCATCAACTGTAGGAATTGGAAATCAATCTTTGATGGTTACGGCAATAAGTGCCCTATAGTCAGTACATAAATGCTATGTTCTATCCTTCTTTTTAACCAATAAAGGACTAGTACTTGATCTTATAAGCCCCAATTTTAACATGTCATGAACTTGTTTTTCAATTTCAGCTTTTTGAAAATAGGCATACCTGTAAGGTCTCACATTGATGGGCTCAGTTCCTCTTTTGAGAATAATTCGGTGGTCAATCTCTCTTGCTGGGGGAAATTGGTTTGGCTCTTGAAAAATCTCCTCAAATGCTTTAATCATTTGTTGCATGTCTGGATGGATAGCTTGCTGTACTTCATTTGTTGTGTTTTGTAGGCAGACCGTAAATATAGAGCTTCCATGTTGTAATTCCTTTGAAATAGCCTTCAAGGATGTCGCTTGAATAGTTTGTGTATCTACTCCTTGTAACTTGTGTGTTTGATCTTTTCACTGGAACTCCATTGTCATTTTTTTTTCCAATTGCATATTACTGTTCCCAATTGTTCTAACCATTGTACACCTAACACCAAGTCCAACCCGGTTAGTGCTAAAGAATAGAGAGTAAGAGAGAAAGGGATGCCCTGTAGTAACATTTTCACATTTTCAAACCTCCCATGGCACTTTAATGGTTTTTCGTTTGCCACCTTAACAGTAAATGGCTTAGTTGGAACGACAGGTAAGTGCAGCATGTCAGCTATCTTCTCACTAATAAAATTGTGAGTGGAACCACTGTTAATGAGGACAACCACCTCATGATGTCCAATCTTAGCTGTAATCTGCATGGTTTGGGAAGTTGACCATCCTGTTAGAGCATGGATGGAGATTTCGGGTTCAGCTTGTTCGTTGGCAATGGTGTCTTCAATCTCTTCATCCGTGTCTTCGTCCCTGATGGTACTGAAATGTCCTTCTAGCAACAAGAGTTGAGGTCCCTTGCATGTATGACCTGAAGTGAATTTGTCATCACAATTGAAGCAAAGACCTTGTGCTCGTCTTCTCTGCATTTCCTTCTAAGCGAGTCGTCGCATGGATGGTAATGGTTTGAATTTTGTTTGAGAAGAAAGATCAAGTTGCGAATGATTAGGTGGTGTAGGTCATGTGAATCGTTATTGGCGATTTAGTTGGTCATCTCTCATTCGTGCCAAGCTCATTACTTCCTTCAACGATTTAGGTTTGAACAGTCGAATGCCATCGGCAATTTCTGATTTGAGTCCGCCCATAAACGTCCCCACTATTGTCTTTTGTGTCCATCCCTGCACCCGGTTGCCTAGCTTCTCAAACTTTCGTTGATAGTCTCGTAGTGAGCCAACTTGTTTCACCATTGAAAACGCCTCATCGAAGTCTTCACACTCCGTAGGTCCGAAACGAGCCCAAAGTTCTTCTGAAAAATCCTCCCAAGTCACGTCTCTTCCTTCTTCTTTATAAGATCGGCGTAACCATTGCCACCATTGATTAGCTTCCCCTTTAAGATGAAATGATGCCAATAACACCTTTTGGTTTGTTGTGGTGTCTTGGAATTCAAAGAATTGGTCCACTCTGTTAAACCATTCGGTTGGATTATCACCTGAATATTTTGGAAATTCCAGCTTTGCTAATTTGGATGAGAAAACCTATCAGCCTCATTCAGACTGTTCTCTAGAGTCATCTCTAGTGTTTCTGAAATGATCATTACGATTGTTGGTGTTGCTACTGGATCTTTCTCTATTGGAAAGCAAAGTTTCGGATAATTTGTGGATGATTTCCTCCATTTGCTGCAATTTGTCAGTAAGACCAATTTCCATTCGACCCATGCCTTCTTGAAGTCCTCCTAGCCCAGCCTCTAATTGTTCAATCCTTTCCTTGTTGCTGGCCATTGTTGTATAGCTCTGATACCAATGATAGGTCCCAGTCAAAGCTTAAATAAATAAACAAATAGAATTCTTCTTTGGGCGAGAATGAACTACAAGTTGGATTTTGAATAAACTTCTCTTCATTACTGCATACTGGAATATCTTAAATACGAAAAGAAAATAACTACTTCTCCTAAACTTACGACCTTCACTACTAAAAACAAGGACTCACTAAAGCTCTTAGCAAATAAATAGGACCCACAACTATTAGCAATTAAATAATTAATACTTATTCAAATAAAATAATAACTAACAGCTTGTAACATCCCAAAAATTTTGAATAATTAAGTTTGAATATGTGAATATAAATTTTGTGATGTGAGGGGTGTAAAATGTAATTAAAAGTGAAAACTGGGCCAGTGAGTATCGCGACCTGGTGACCGCGACCACAAGTCGCGATGAGCTGCTCGCGACGAAGAATGGCGTTTTCGGACAGTGAGCAACGCGACCTGGTCACCGCGACCACAGATCGCGCTGACTAGCTCGCGACGAAAAAGTGAAAATCCTGGCAGTGAGTATCGCGACCAGGGCACCGCGATGTGTGATCGCGATGAAGGCGGTGGAGTTGCTCCAGAGAGCAACGCGACCTGGTGGCGCGACCACAGGTCGCGACGACGGTCGCGACAACCGAAAGAATATATAAAAAAATTTGGCTTCTCACAGAAGCCAACGAAATAGAACAGAGGAAAGGAGAGAGGGAGAGATCGAGAAAAAGAAGAGAAAGAAGAAGAAAGAAAGAAGAGAAAGAAGAAGAGGAAAGAAAGAAAAAGAAGAAGAAGAAGAGAAGAGGAAGGAAAGAGAAGAGAAAAGTGAAGGAGAAAGAGAAAGGGAAGTAAAAAAAAGAAACCCAGAAACGCGATTTGTCGAAAGGAAACGGTATTCAGGTTGGTGTACCAACGTTTTCGAATTCTTTACAAAAAGCATTAAGTATTTTTAGTTTGCATCTGCGATTTATTTGAAGAATATTGTTATTATGTGTTCATAATATTTTCCTTAGAATGATTTTATGTTTTTGATCGTATTTCGATCGTATTTTCATTATCACGATTTTATTGAAATTATTCGAGTCAGAATATTGTATGAATATTGTTTACTTTTCATGAAATCATATATGCATATTTTAAGAATATCGTTTGAATTGTATATATATAGTTATTGAGTTGCCCATGGATTTGTCAATTACAGTGAATAGTTGAAAATGTTTTATCGAAACGGCCCTAGGATACTTAGACATAGAAATGGATATAGGAGGTTGGTATACCAGCTGGGTTCAGTGAGCAGTACTGCACCGACATTGACATTGCTATTGATGATTTATTATGTACCTCCTCATGGATTCATCTAGGGGTAGGGAGACACGTACCTCCTCACGGATTCGTCCTGGGATAGGGAGACACGTACCTTCCTAAGGATTCGTTCCTGGAATAGGGAGATATGTACCTCTCTAGGTTTCGAACCCTTGGTCCTAGGGTAGGGAGATACGTACCACTCTTAGGATTCATCCTAGGGTGGGAGCTATGTTCGACAGACAGTCACTGTGGTCGAACGACCCATATTCCAGTCCTGGTTTATGTTGAGTATTCTAGAGGGCCAGAATTGAAGTGATTTGAATAATATGTTTCTAAGTGAGTTTTGGAATTGATTTTTTACGTTTATGATTATAATTTAAATGATTTTATACATCCTGGATTATGAATTGTAATGAGTTGTTTATATAGAATTGATTTCATCAGTCTTAGTTCTGAAAATGATTTGCATTGTAATATGTTTATATATATATATGATTATATTGTGCCCTATTGTTTCTTAAGAAAAGCTGTTTATGATTTTAATATTTGAGTTTAGTGTACACCCACTAAGCAGTATTGCTTAGCGCGTTAGTTTTGTTTCTAACGCATAGGTAATAAAGATACTGAGGACGGAAAAGACTGAAGAGGCACCAGCTGCAGAGAAGAGTTCAGAGTCATACTCACCATCTTTGGGGTAGTTGCTTATATAGATATTTTTGTAGAATGTAATTAGATATGCATGCATATACAGAGGGTTTGTAAATATGTTTTGTAATTAAGTACTGTAATTTAATTATTTTATGTTTTCTATTTTACATGTTTCGAAGAACTATAATTAATGAAATGTTTTATAAACTGTTTGAAAGTCGCACTAAATGGAAGAGTGCGCATTTGAATGAAATGAGATTTGCAGTGTTGTTGTGAAATGTATTTGAATTGAGTTGTTTGAAACAGGTTTTGGGAAAATCCGAAAAACAAAGGAAACTCTGCCGAAATTTTTGAAAATATGATTTGATGGGCTCACTCGAATATGTTTTTAAATTATAAACTATGTGGTTTTCCAATGGTTTAAAAATTTATTTGATGGGTTCACAATGGTTTGAGAATTTATGAAGTGAATTGAGAAAGTTTTGAAAACCCGGTAGCGCTCCCTGGATCGATCCAGTCGAGTCGGGTCAGGGGGTGTTACATTTCAACTACATTAAGTCTTCAAAAAATACTGGTCTATCAACAACTCCTTGCCACGTCGTCCCACTTTCTTATGTTAGGAACCTTAGATTCTTCTTAGGAATACACTGCGACCTTCTTGGCTTATCAGAGATGTCAGCCTCCTCCATTGAAAAATAAACACAAAAAAGTGGAGGAGGCTGCCCTTCCATCCATTGATTTTAATAAAAAATTTATCCTATCTCAAGCTAAATTCACATCCATTTCAAATCTAGCACTTCGAAAACGTATTGAAATGACATTTTGACAACATATATCACTTCCACAAATATATAAGAAAACTACAACCCATACTAATATGCCGGTGAAGGATAGTGCGACGCAAGAGACCAGTATCGATGGAAGAGACGGTGACAAATTGTTAAACAGAGAGGTAGAAGTTTGGGTTTTTACCAATGAGATAGATATTATGGCTAACAATTAGTGCACGTTTGGTGCACCAGATAAATGGGGATTGGACACTAACCCGTTTGTGTTTAGCCAATCTGACCCCATATGGTGTCCCACCAAAGCATGTTGGACAAATTTGTCCCACCTGCTTCTTTTTTTTTTTTTTTTTTTAATTTTAATAAAATATTAAAATTTATTTTAAAAATACTTTATATTAATATTAAAGAATAATATATCTTCATAATAATTTTTAAATTAAATTAAATATTTTATTTTATTTAAAATTTAATTATTACTAAAAAATAATACAATTATTTTTATTCAATCTCATACCATACCAAACAAGGGATAATACTATTTTTAGTCCAATCCGTACTGCATCAAACACATCACAATACTAATTTACTCCAATCCAATCCATTCCAATCCTATAAAAATAGTCCAATCTAATTATGCGTATCAAACGCACCCTTAATGTATCATAGATAAAATAACTTGAAAAGACTAAAATAGCCCTCACCATTGAATTATCAAAAAGAACTTTTAGATTTGAGAGTAATTGTGTAGAATATGGAAACTTTTCCATCTAGGTGTATAGAAGCCAAACCTTATGAGGGGAATCTGCAGAAATTAACCCTTTTATGTATATATGAAAATTATGAATTTGGATCCTCTCTTCACCTCACCTTTGTTCCTTACCTTTTTTGAAGCATGTGATTGGATGTTAATAAAGTAATAATGAAAAGTAATCATATCCTAACCACTTATTTATTATAATGTTTATATGTCATGAGATTAAAGAAGGTGAGTACAGGTGAGGTGAGGAGAGGATTCTCGTCCGAAAATTATATATAGCAATTTGAAAAAATTAATTGGCACAGAATAATGTATAAAATATCTCTAGCTCAGGATAAGTAATTTTCTACTAGGGTAATTGCATAAACACCCCGAGCCTATACCTAATTGCAAGTATATGTATATAGATTTTTTATCGAAATTAACACAAATATTCCCTACTGTTAGTGACGATTGACTCTTTTTTTATGTAAAAAAAAAGATTTCAAAATGTCCCTTATATATTATTATTTATTTTTTAGTTATTTAATAAAAAAAATATTAAAAAATAATAATTTTCTCTTTCTTCTTCTTTTACTTCAATATGGAAACAAAACAAAAAAAAAAATTCTTCAATCAAATTTGTCTATTTTAAGTGATGAAGTTAGATATTTGATGGGTGGTGAAAATTTTCTTTATTTAAATGATAAAAATAAAGTTGGATATTTGATGGGTAATGAGATGAAGTTTTTTTTGGTTTGATTTGTGTGATAAAAATGAAGTTGGGTATTTAATAAGTGGTGAAGGCTTTTTTTTTTCTTCGTATTTTTGTTTAATTTAAGTGACGAAGATGAAGTTGGGTATTTAATAGGTGGTAAGAAAATATTTTTCTTTAGTTTGATTTAAGTGAAAAAAAAAATGAAGTTGGGTATTTAGTGGGTGGTAAATATGGATTTTTTTTTGTGTTTGATTGGGATAATTGCAATAACTCCCCGAGCATATAGGTATAATTGTACAAAAATCTGAGAATAATTGATAATAACAATAACTCCCCTTTGACCGGCTGACTAACTGTTGACCACAATTAGTCACTAACGGTCAAAGGGGTAAAATTGTCTTTTAGAAAATTTTTAAAAAAAATCTAAAAAAATATAAAGAAGAAGAGGAGGAAGAAGAAAGAAGAGGAAGAAGAAAAATAAAAAAAAAATTTGGACAAAAAGAAGAAGAAGAATAAGAAGAAGAAGAAGAAGAAGAGGAGGAAGAAGAAGAAAGAAGAGGAAGAAGAAAAAGAAAAAAAATCTGTAGAAGAAGAAGAAGAAGAAGAAGAAAAATAAAAAAAAAATCTGTAAAAAAGGAAGAAAAGAAGAAGAAGAATAAAAAAAATTCGGAAAAGAAGAAGAAGAAGAAGAAAAAAGAGAAATAAAAAAAAATCAAAAAAAGAAGAAGAAGAAGAAGAAGAAGAAGAAGATGGAGGAAAAAGAAAAAAAATGATGAAGAAAGAAATTGAAAAAAGAAAAAAAATAGGAAGAAGAAGAAGATCTGGTGTGGTGATGAACAAAAAAATTTTTTTAAAAAAATTATTATTTTTTTTTGGCAATGGACCAAATGATCTGGTCCATTGGATGAAGATATTTTTATCTCATCTAATGGACTAAATCTCATCTGGTCCATTTTTTAAATTTTCTTTATTTTTTTAAATTTTTTTCTAAAAGACGATTTTACTCCTTTGACCATTAGTGATTAACTGTGGTCAACAGTTAGTCAATCAGTAAAAAGGGAGTTGTTGTTATTATCAATTATTCTCAGATGTTTGTGCAATTATGACTATATACACGGAAAGTTATTGCAATTACCCTTTTTTGATTTAATGAATTTGGGCTAGATAATTTTTTTTTTATTTTTTATTAGTATATATTTTTTTGGATGATAAAGATGATGAAAAAGAAGAAAATAAAGATGAAAATAAAGATGAAGATAATTTTATTTATTTTATTTTATTTTTAATTAATTTAAATTTTGATATAATTATACAGACTAATCTATTTTATTTAAAAGGAATAATTTATTTTATTTAAAAAGTTAAAAGACTGTTTTATCCTTTAACAGTTAGCCTCTAACTCAAGTATTGATGTGCAAAGGCATCTTTCTAATAAATCATGTGAAAAAAAAAGGTAGCTGAGCGTGCCTCTTATAAATATACTATAGTTAGCAGTGGAGAGTATAAAAAGATGAATTGTACATATATCGCTAGAGTTTAGGACTAATTATATATATGTATATGTACTTTGCTCAAATGGTTGAAAACTATGCCATAATTTGTGTCAAAAAAGAGAGGGGTTGATCTCTCTATAATTACATATGATTATGATCTCTCTATATATGAATCTTTTTTTTAATTGTATAATTATAAAATTAATTATAAATCTATCAAGACCTACTGAGATCAATTACGAAATTATTAAACTCACGGTCTGGATATATACTCCCGTAAATTTTTAGGATTTGAACCCTTACTATTAAGATATAAGAAATGTGCACTATCCACTTAAACTAAGAGAGAATGTGTTCAATATGATCTTATATACGTGTGCGATATAAATATATATATATATATATATATATATATATATATATATATATATATATATATATATATATAGGGAAGGTTCAGGGAATACAATTGTAACATCCCTAATTTCGAATAATTAATTTTGAATATGTGGATATAAAAAATTTATGATTTGAGGGGTGAAAAATGTAATTAAATGTATGTATATTTTTATGGTTTTCAGGTGGACCAGATGGAACGGTTCAGAAATGATAGATGAAGAGAAGGGTGAAAACTGGGCAGTGAGTACCGTGACCCCTCACCGCGACCAGAGATCGCGATGAGTCGCTCGCGGTGAAAATGGTGATTTTTGACAGTGAGCACCGCGACCAGTCATCGCGACCAGGGATCGCGATGACTAGCTCGCAGTGAAAATGTAAATTTTGGACAGTGAGCAACGCGACCAGGTTATAGCGATGGTTGTTCGCAATGAAAGCGGTGGAATTCTTCCAGTAAGCAACGCGACCTGGTAGCGCGACCACAGGTCGCAATGATCGAATTTGTATAAAAAAAATAAGTTGGTGGAGGAAACCTATCAAGGAAGCAAATCAGAAAAGAAGAAGAAAGAAAACGGGAGAGGAAGAAAGAAAAGAAAAAGAGAGAGAGAGAGAGAGAAGAAGAAGAAGAAGAGGAAGAAGAGAAGAAGAAGAAGAGAAGAGGAAGAAGAAAGGAGAAAAGAAAAGGGAAAGAGAAGAAGAAAGGGAAAAAGGGAAAGATAAAAGAAAAAGGGAAAACTCAGAAGGAAAAATGTGTAGAAACGATATCCAGATTAGTGTACACTCGTTTTTAAAATTTTTGTGGTTTTCTTACGTGTTTTTGATTTGAATTCGAGTTTATTTAAATATTCTGATGGATAAATATTTATATAGTGCTCGATTTGAATATACTGATTTAATTCGATTATCGATTTATAACGATTTGTTAGAAGAAATTGTATAAGAATATTGTTTGAATTACGAAAATTGTTTTGGAAATTTTATTATTGAATTCGAAAGAAAAAGGAATGTTTTAATATAAATGTTATGAATTTCTGTAACATCCCGGATTTCGGATAATTAAATTTTTATATGTGAAAATAAATTTGTGATTGGAAGGGGTGTTAATGTAATTAAAAGTATATTTATTTTTATGATTTCCAGGTAGACCAGATGAAACGGTTCAAAAATGAAGTATGAAAATTAAAAACCAAAGCAGTGAGCATCGCGACCTGGTCACCGCGACCACAGATCGCGATGGCTTGCTCGCGGTGGAAAATATGATTTTTGGCAGTGAGCATCGCGACCAGTCACCGCGACCACAGGTCGCGATGAACTGCTCGCGATGAAAATGTCAAATTCTGGCAGTGAGCAACGCGACCACCAGCGCGACCAAGGTACCGCGAGGTGTGCTCGCGATGAAGGCGGTGCAAACGCTCCAGTGAGTACTGCGACCTGGTGGCGCGACCACAGGTCGCGACAGCCGAAAAATATAAAAAAAAGTAGCTTCTCGCAGAAGCCAGAAAACACAGAGGCGAGAAAAGAGAGAGGCAGAGGCGAGAAAAGAGAGAGGCAGAGAGCGAGAAAGAAAGAAAGAAAAGAAAGAAGAAGAGAGAAAGAAGAGAAAGAGAAAGAAGAAGAAGAAGAAGAGAAAGAAGAAGAAGAAGAAGAAGAAGAAGAAGAAGAAAGTGAAGAGGAAAGTGAAGAGGAAAGTGAAGAGAAAGGGAAAGGGAAGGAAAAAGAAATTGTAGAATCGCGATTTCTCGAACGAAAAAGGGTATCCAGGTTGGTGTACTTTCGTTTTCGAAATCGTTACGAAAAGTATTTCGTTATCGTTTTCATTTTCGTTTTCGTTTTCGTTTTCGTTTCCGTTTTCGATTTCGTTGAAAGTTCTCGTTTTCGATTTTCGTATGAAAAGTGTTTATTTTATGTGTAAAATCGATGATTGATATATCTACTGTTGATTTTAGAATGATTTTATGATAGATCGCATTTCGATCGTGTTTTCGAATATTTCGATTTCGTTAAAAACTTGATTTAGATTTTCGTATAACTATTGATTATTTTTCTTGAAGAGTATTGTGTGAATTGTATATTTATTGAGCAACTATTGTTTACTGAGTGACTATTGTGAAATTTATTGTGAATTTAGTTTATCGGAAACGGCCCTAGGATACTTAGACATAGAAATGGATATAGGAGGTTGGTATACCAGCTGGGTTTACTGAGCAGTACTGCGCCGATACTGATTGCTATTGATGATTATTATGTACCTCCTCATGGATTCGTCCAGGGGCAGGGAGACACGTACCTCCTCAGGATTCGTCCTGGGGGTTGGGAGCCACGTACCTTCCCAAGGATTCGTTCCTGGGATAGGGAGTTATGTACCTCTCTAGGTTCCGTACCCACGGTCCTAGAGTAGGGAGATACGTACCACTCTTAGGATTCGTCCTAGGGTGGGAGTTTGACCCATATTCCAGTCCTAGTATGTTGAGTATTCTAGCGGGCCAGAATTGATTTGAATTGAAAAGTGAATTGAATATGATTTTATCTAGTGTTTTGAAATCTATTTAATACGTGTAATTCAATGTTTATATTAAATGATTATTAAATGAGTTGCACAAATGAATTGAGTAAGAATATTGTTTTAATTGTGGTTATGGTTTGATTTGGAAGGTAAATTGATTTATAAATGACTAGAATGTGATTCGTTACTTATTAAAAGTTATTTATGATTTTTATGTACACCCACTAAGCTATATGCTTAGCGCGTTAGTTTTGTTTCTAACGCGTAGGTACCAGGGATCTCGAAGAAGCCAAAGACTGAAGGGAGAGAAAGATTTGCTGACAGAGTCTCAGAGTTATTACAGTTAGGTAGCTATATTGTTGTTACATGTATATATTCTGAAAGCATGCATATACAGAGGACTTGTAAATATGTTTCGTAATATGTTTTGTAACTGTAATTAATTATTTTACGATTTCTGTCTTTTAGGCTTATTATGTTTGTAAATATTAATTTCTGAATTGTTTTATTTTATAAACTGTATTGGAAAGTCGCACTAAACGGCAGAGTGCGCAATTGTTTGAAAATAAGATTGAAGTGTTGTTATTGAAATTGTATTTGATTGAGTTGTGAAAAACAGGTTTTGGAAAATCTGAAAAACAAACGGCACTCTGCCGAAATTTTGTAAAAAGTGTATGTATTGGGCTCACTCGAAAATGGTTTTAAAATTTATAAATTATATGGTTTTTCAATGGTTTGAAAATCTATCGATAGGCTCACAACGGTTTTCGGTTTATAAAATGAATTTGGAAAGTTTTGACAGTCTGAGTAGTGCTCCCTGGGTCGGTTCAGCCGGATCGGGTCGGGGGGTGTTACAATTTCTTTATACGATTTGATTTGAATTTCTATATTTTGATTAAACTAATTGAGAATTTATTTCCGATTTTGAAAGTATTATGGATTTGCGATATTGAATGATTTCGAATATGTTATGAATATTGTTTTATGAATATCAGTATTATTGAATTGATGAATGTTAATTGAAATAAAAATTGAATATAATGGTATTGTGAAACGGTCCTAGGATACTTAGACATAGAAATAGATATAGGAGATTGGTATACCAGCTGGGTTCATTTAGCAGTACTGTACTGATATTGATATTGATGAGATATTATGTACCTCCTCATGTATTCGTCCAGGGGTAGGGAGACACGTACCTTCTAAAGGATTCGTCCTAGGATAGGGAGACACGTACCTTCCTAAGGATTCGTCCTGAGATAGGGAGCTATGTACCTCTCTAGGTTCCGAACATTTGGTCCCAGAGTAGGGAGATACGTACCACCCTCAGGATTCGTCCTAGGGTGGGAGTTATGTTTGACAGATAGCCACTGAGGTCGAACAACCCATATTCCAGTCCTGGATTATGTTGAGTATACCAAAGGGTCAGAATTGAGATTGTTTTGAAAAGAAATGATTATAAAAAAAAATTTATGATTCGATTTTGTATGGATTATTAATTGCTTTTAATTGTTTCTATTGATTTGATTTCATAAGTTTTATCTCCATGTATGATTTGAATAATAACATGTTTATATATGATAATATTGTAATATTTTTATTATAGAAAGTTATTTATGATTTTGATAATTGAGTTTAGTGTACACCCACTAAGCTATATGCTTAGCGCGTCAGTTTTTATCGCGCGTAGGTAACAGAGATACTCAGGAAGGAAAAGACTGAAGAGGAGTTAGTTGCAGATAGAGGAGCAGAGTCACATTTCTGTGGTAGTTATATAGTTATGTATACTATATTTAGTACGCATGCATATACAGAAAATCTATAATCGTGATATATATATTTATGTTTTGTAAATAATTGCTTTATGTTTTCTGTTTTCATTTTCAAAGATTTGTAAATATTGAAGTATGAACTGTTTTATTTGAACATGTTTGGAAGTCGCATTAAACGGCAGAGTGCACATTGATTTGAGAATTGGATATAGAAGTGTTGAAATTATATTGTATTTTATCTGTTTTACTGAAAACAGGTTTTGGGAAATCAGTAAAACAGAGGAAACTCTGCCGAAATTTTTAAAATGGATTTGATGGGTTCACTAGAAAAACATTTTAAATTTTAAATTATTTGATTTTCAATGGTTTTCAAATTATAAAGTGAAGTTTAGAAAATTTGGATAACCCGGTAGCGCTCCTTGGATCGATCCTTGAAAATTAAATATAATGGTATTGTGACACGCCCTTAGGATACTTAGACATAGAAATGGATATAGGAGGTTGGTATACCAGCTGGGTTCATTTAGCAGTACTGCACTGATATTGATATTGATGAGATATGATTTACCTCCTTATGGATTCGTCCAAGGGTAGGGAGACACGTACCTCCTCAAGGATTCGTCCTGGGGTAGGGAGACACGTACCTTCCTAAGGATTCGTTCTAGGATAAGGAGCTATGTACCTCTCTAGGTTCCGAACATTCGGTCCTAGAGTAGGGAGATACGTACCACCCTCAGGATTCGTCCTAGAGTGAGAGTTATGTTCGACAGACAGCCACTGAGGTCGAACAACCCATATTCCAGTCCTGGATTATGTTGATATACCAAAGGGCCAGAATTGAGATTGCTTTGAAAATAAATGATTATAAAAGAATTTATAATTCGGTTTTGTATAGATTATTAATTGCTTTTAGTTGTTTCTATTGATTTGATATCATAAGTTTTATCTCCGTGCATGATTTGAATAATAACATGTTTATATATGATAATATTGTAATCTTTTTATTATAGAAAGTTATTTATGATTTTGATAATTGAGTTTAGTGTACACTCACTAAGCTATATGCTTAGCGCGTCAGTTTTTATCGCGTGTAGGTAACAGAGATACTCAGGAAGGAAAAGACTGAAGAGGAGTTAGCTACAGACAGAGGAGTAGAGTTACATTTCTGTGGTAGTTATGTAGTTATGTATACTATATTTAGTACGCATGCATATATAGAAAATCTATAATCGTGATATATATATATTTATGTTTTGTAAATAATTGCGTTATGTTTTCTGTTTTTATTTTCAAAGATTTGTAAATATTGAAGTATGAACTGTTTTATTTGAACATGTTTGGAAGTCGCACTAAACGGTAGAGTGCGCATTGATTTGAGAATTGGATATAGAAGTATTGAAATTATATTATATTATATTTGTTTTACTGAAAACAGGTTTTGGGAAATTAGTAAAATAGAGGAAACTCTGCCGAAATTTTTAAAACCGATTTGATGGGCTCACGCGAAAAGGTTTTTAAATTATAAATTATATGGTTTTCAATTTATAAACAGAATTAAGAAAAGTTTTGAAAACCCGGTAACGCTCCCTGGGTCGATCCAGACGGGTCGGGTCAGGGGGTGTTACAACAATAATATACACAATATATTGATACGATTTTATAATGAACTAATTGTATCGATCTCTCCCAAAGGTTTTACCAACTACAAACGGAGTCAACTTTATCATTTATTGATAAACACCTCCCCAGCCCTTAGTTAAATTTGGTCAAATGTAATAGTTGACCAGGGGAGGTACTTGTCAAAAAACCTAAAAGTTGGCTAACGAGAGTGAAGGTCTTTGTCAATAAACGTAAAAGTTTTCTCCGCCTATAATTGAGCAAACCTCAAAAGAGATAGATAATATTTACTCTTTTATAATTAATGAATCTTTGAGATTTGAAGATTAGGATTTAAATAACTTTTTTTTTCTTTTATTTATTTATTTATTATTTCTCCTCTTTCTCTCCCTCACCCCATTATAATCATTAATGGCCCGTTTATTTGACGGGATAAGGTAGGATTGGGCTATTTTTAAGCCCAATTCGCTGTTTGGTCTCATATTTAGTCCTACTGTGGCAGGACACAATTGTCCTGCCGTAGCAAGTGGGATAATTTTTTGTCCCCTTTTTTTTAAAAAAAAAACTTAATTTAAATAATTTTATTAAAATTAAATTTAAATGATTTATAATTTAAAATTTAATTTAATATAATATTATTTTAACTAATTTCTTATTATATTAAATATAAAGCACAATTATTTTTTATTTAACCTCATACAATACCAAATAAAGAACAATATTATTTTTAGTTCAATCCGTACTGCACCAAGCACATCACAGTACCAATTTAATTCAATCCAATTCAATCTATAAAAATAGTTCAATCTATTCACGCGCATTAAATGCACCCTGTTAGTTTTTATTTTGCTCTCTTCTCTCTTCTCTCTTAAATTCTCTTTTCTTAAACTTAGTTTGTTAATATTTTTTTTCTCCTCTCCAACAATTATACCTCTACAAAGTATCTATTAATTCCTTAAATCTATTATTTTAATATTTTTATTTTTACCATTTTCAAATATTCATTTAGTAAATGTTTTTTTTTCAAGTAATAGATTCATTAATAAATACACAAAGTATATTTGTGTACTGCTAAATATTGTGGAGAGAGCAAAATTCATTCAATCGTAACCACCCAAATCTCAAAAATCTAATAATTATAAAACCATGTCAAATATTGCATCTCTCTTTCTTTCCGTGTTAATTTTATCTCCAAACTTCAACATAACCAACATCGACCTTATAAATTGAGAGAAAAAGGGGAAAAACGATGGTGGTCAAAATGTATTTTGTATTGACTAAATGATCAGACTATTCCAGAATCCTTTAAACAATATCTAACAATACACAAAGCACCAATCAGCTGTACAACACACAAGCTAATATGGCAAGTAAAGAAGCTGAGGTGGCAGAATCAAACACAGTCAAAGAACATTGCTTCTCAACATCCCTTTTTAAACTCAACTAGGATTATTCCAAGATGAGTTCTTCAAAAAACAATACAAGTAGAAGATGAGTTTGAAAAATAATACAGTAGAAGCAGAAAAGAACTAATTTTAACTAGGATCAAAACCTGAACCAGCCTTCAAAACTCTATCAGAACTTGAAGCAATGTTTGAAGTAGTATCAAAATTATTTTCAGCAATAACAGCAACACCATTCAATGCAGTGGCAGCATCACTACTTTTTGGTGCAATAACAGCAGCACCATTTGATTCAGCGGCAGCAGCATCACTTGAAGCAGTAACAAATGGCACCAGTGCCAGCAGTAGAGCTTGATTTAACACCCCCTTTCAAATTGAGCTTGGTTTTGTCCAAGATCAATTTGCTCTTAAGCTTGTCAAAATGAGAAAAATGAAGGAGTTTTGTAAAAATATCCGCCAACTGTTCTTCGGATGGAACAAAAAGAACTTTAAACACTTGAGCAGCAATTTTGTTACAAAAAACGTGCAAACAAGCTCAATATGTTGGGTGCGAGCATGATAAACAGGATTATGAGAAAGAGAGGTTGCACCGGTGTTATCACATTAAATAGTATGTACCCCATGCAAAGAAAGCTTGAGCTTAGAAAATAAAGATTGGAATCAAATCTGTAACATCCCTAATTTTGAATAATTAATTTTGAATATGTGGATATAAAAATTTATGATTAGAGGGGTGTAAAACATAATTAAATGTATGTTTATTTTTATGGTTTTCAGATGGACCAGATGTAGCAGTCCAAAAAGATTGCATGAAGTGAAGGAAAAAGTGGACAGTGAATACCGCGACCTCTCACCGCGACCAGAGATCGCAATGAGCTGCTCGCGGTGAAAAAAGAAATTTTTGGTAGTGAGCACCGCGACCAGTCACCACGACCACAATCGCGCTGACTAGCTCGCGGTGAAAAATATCAAATTCGGCTAATGAGCAACGCGACCACCAGCGGGACCATGGTACCGCGATGGGTGCTCGCGATGAAAGTGGTGGAACTTCTCCAGTGAGTACCGCGACCAGGTAGCGCGACCACAGGTCGCAATGACCGAATTTATATAAAAAAAGAAAGCTTCTTACGGAAGCCAAGCAGAAAAGAAGAAGAAGAAAACGGGAAAGACAGAAAAGAAAAGAAAGAAAGAAAGGAGAGAAAGGAAAATAGAGAAAGAAAGGAAGAGAGAGAAAAAGAAAAGAAGAAGAAGAGAAGAAGAAGAAGAAGAAGAAGAGAAGAGAAAGAAGAAAAGAAGAGAAGAAGAAAAGGAAAGAGAAAAAGAAAAGGGAAAGGAAAGAGAAAAAGGGAAAATCCAGAAGGAAAAGGTGTAGGAACGGTATCCAGGTTGGTGTACACCTGTTTTTGATGTTTTTATGTATTTTGATTTGCATTTGAGTTTTTGGATAATTTCGTAGAAAAATTTTATAATGGTTTCTATTGAATCATTTCGATTTACTCATGTTTATCGTATGTCGGTTGTTGAATATGTTGGGATAAATTGTTTCAGAATTTCGAATGTATAAATCACTGACTTTCCATAAAAGTGGATGTATATACCTTTCCTACGATCGATTGAAAACCTAATAATTGAGTTTGAATTTGATTTGTGAATTGTTATGTGAAAATAAACGGCCCTAGGATACTTAGACATAGAAATGAATATAGGAGGTTGGTATACTAGCTGAGTTCATTTAGCAGTACTGCACCGACATTGATATTGATATTGATAATTTATTATGTACCTCCTCATGGATTCGTCCAGGGGTAGGGAGACACGTACCTCCTCACGGATTCGTTCTGGGGTAGGGAGACACGTACCTTCCTAAGGATTCGTCCTGGGATAGGGAGCTATGTACCTCTCTAGGGTCTGAACCCTCGGTCCTAGAGTAGGGAGATACATACCACTCTTAGGATTCGTCCTAGGGTGGGAGTTATGTTCGATAGACAGCCACTGTGGTCGAATGACCCATATTCCAGTCCTGGTTTATGTTGAGTATTCTAGAGGGCCAGAATTGAAGTGACTTGAATGATAAGTTTATAAGTGAATTTAGAATTTGATTTTATTCGTTTATTTCAGTATCAAAGTTAAAATGATTGTAACTTGAATGATATGTTTATAAGTGAATTTAGAATTTGATTTTATTCGTTTATTTCAGTATCAAAGTTAAAATGATTGTAAAAGAAATTGCGAATTTCATTTGGTATGAATTATTAACTTGATTTAGTTGTTTTTCTTAAACGGATTTCATATGATTTAAATTAGTGACTGAGTTGAATATTGTACTGTTTTATTTACGTTCGTATTGTGCTATTTATAATATGAAAATTATGTTATGCTTTTGATAAATGAGTTTAGTGTACACCCACTAAGCTATATGCTTAGCGCGTCGGTTTTTATCGCACGTAGGTAATAGGGATACTGAGGCAGAGAAAGAGTAGAGAGGAGGTACCTGCAGCTTGAAGAGTTCAAAGTCACTACATTTATTGGGTAGTTATATAGTTTTGTATGGTATATTCTGTAAGCATGCATATACAGAAGTCTGTAAATTCGATGATTTTATATATATGTTTTGTAAATAATTTTTATGATTTATGTTTTTCATTTTTAAAGATTTGTGAATATTGAATTATGAAGTAATTTACTTTAAAACTGTTGGAAAGTCGCACTAAACGGCAGAGTGCGCATTTGATTGAAAAAAGATTTGAAGTGTTGTTGTGGATTTTATTTGATTTGAGATTTATATGAAACAGGTTTTAGGGAAATAAGAAAAACAGAGGAGACTCTGTCGAAATTTTTGAAAATAAAGTTTGATAGGCTCACTAGAAACATATTTTTAAATTACAAACTTATATGATTTTATATGATTTTCAGTTTATAACAGAATTAAGGAAGTATTTGAAAACCCGGTAACGCTTCCTGGGTCGATCCAGATGGGTCGGGTCAGGGGGTGTTACATTTAGTGTAGCTTAGGCAAGGGCATAATATCCAGCTTCAGTACTCGAACGCGCCACAACTTTCTGTTTTCGAGCTCCTCAAGTAACCAAATTTTTAACCAAGAAGATGCACAAACCTGAGGTGGATTTTCTGTCATCCAAACAGCTGCCCCAATCAGCATTGGTGAAGGCAGTGAGGCTGAGTTGAGAAGAAGGTCTGAAGAAGATACCACAATAAAAAATTGCCCTTGATGTACCTCAAAACCCGCTTGCAAGCAAGCCAATAAGAGGTAGTAGGAGCTGACAAATATTGACTCAATTTGTTAACAACATATGCAATGTTAGGCCTAGAAATTGTGAGATATTGAAGGGCCCCTATGGTGTTACGATATAGAGAATGATCTGAAAACTGCTCACCAGCTAATTGTGTTAACTTGATACCAAAAACCATAGGTGTAGGGCATGGTTTAGAATGTAACAGATTGGTTCTCTTGAGAAGATCTATAACATACTTGGTTTAAGACACATGGAGACCGGCAGCTATTTTAGCAATCTCAAAACCCAAAAAATAACTCAAAGAGCCTAAAGTTTTAAGTGCAAAAGTAGCACCTAAACTTTGTATCACTTGATTAATATGAGCTCTATTGGAACCTGTCATAAGTATATCATCAATGTATACAAGTAATAGAATAATATCCAATGAAGTATGCAATATAAAAAGAGAACTACCCGTCTTCGAATTATCAAACCCTTACTTCAACAATGCAGATTAGAGCTTCTCATATCAAGCACAAGGTGCTTGCTTGAGCCCATATAAGGACTTGTGAAGCTTGCAAACAAGAGAAGATTGATGAGGCACAATAAAGTCCTCGGGTTGAGCCATAAAAACTGTTCTTGAAGGTCTCTATTCAAGAAAATATTATTCACATCTAATTGTTCAATGCACCAATTCAAAGATATTGCAAGGCTCAATACAACTCTAATAGTGTTGATTTAACAATCGGGCTTTACGTCTAAAAATAATTAAGACCAGCCGTTTGGTGGAAGCCCTTAGCCACCAACCTTGCTTTGAATCTTTGAACACTTCCATCAGTATTATGTTTAACTCTAAACACCCACTTATTGCCCACAATATTCACATCAGAAGGTGGAGAAGCAAGAGACCATGTGTTATTTTTAATAAGGGCTTGATATTCATCAGCCATGGTTGCCTTCCAATTAGGATCTTATAAGCTTCAAGAACTGTTTGTGGTTCAATAAAAGAGGGAGGTGCATCAACATGATAAAGTTTGGGTTTAAAAATACCAAGTTTGAAGTGAGTAAGCATAGGGTGAGTGGATTGAGCTGTTGGTAAAACAACAGCATGCTGGACAGGTAAAACTGAACCAGCGATCGTGGAGCTGTAGAATTTTGGACAGGAAAAAGTGAAACAAGATGCTGGATAGTGTATGGAGATGCTACAGAATTCTGGACAGGGAAAAAAGAGACAGTATGCTGGGCTGTTTATGGTGTAGCAGTAGGGTTAATTGTAAAGGGAGCTAAATGAAGAGAATTAATATTGTGAGTTAATGAACCAGAATTCTTAGACAAAATAGGAGCTGATAAGAAAGAAATAGGAAGACTAGGAGCTGCAGCAATACTAACAGCCTTAAAATGTGTTTGAGAAAAAAACGATGTGTAAGAAAATTCACATTCATTAAAAGTAATATTCCTTGACACATACACATGATCGGAAGGGTGTAGACATTGATAACCCTTTTGTTGAAAATAATAACCGATGGCGTCATCGAGTTCACAATCTACAGGAATCTTTTCTGCCAGTACAATCTAAGCCCCTTCTTTTCCTACTCACCTCAATTTTAATCTTCCTTTGAAGCTTGATGAGAAAAATTTTGTTCTCTGGAAATCGCAAGTTCTGCCTGTAATTATGGCTTTTGATCTAGAAGAGTTCACTCTTGTAGAGAAGCTTTGTCTAGTGAAATTTCTTGTTGTTGCTACTTCTACTGATTCTGGCGCCATTGAAAAACAGGTGAATCATGAGTTTCTTCAATGGAGAAAGACTAACCAGCTTCTCATTTGTTGGCTTCAATCAACGCTCAGTCCTTCAGTTCTTGAACAGGTTACTCACTGTGTACCCTTATATGGGGTATGGCATACGCTCGAAAGTCACTACTCACAGTAATCTCTTACCAAAATTATGCAACTTAGGTCTCAGTTGCATCATACTAAGAAAGAAAGCTTGTCAATATCAGAGTATCAGAGCATCATATTAAGATTTTCAGACGAAAAGAAAGTGAGGTGATGGAAAGAGAGAGAGAGAGAGAGAGAGAGAGAGAGAGAGAGAGAGAGAGAGAGAGAGAACGAGAAGTGATTGAGAGAGAAAGTGTGGTTGGAATTCTGCAGATAAAGACTGTGAGAGATAGTGCGTGTGAGTGAAAGGATGAGGCTCAAGAGATGTAATGTCAGTGAGATAAGCTGATGTAATGGGATGATGTTTAAGAGGACCACTTTTAGTTCTAGTAACCATAGGATGACAATTCTGTGAAGCAACAACATGAGGCTGCAATTGAGTAGGCTGAGGAGAAACAGATGGAAGCTGTAGTGATGGAGAATCTACCCCTGCTGTAGTTATATGAGGTTCCCTAAGATCAACAACAATATTTGAATGAGCATTTGAGCAAGGCACATGAATAGCTGAATGAGAGATCCCATGTGCCAATGTTGAGAAAGGCCAGCTTGGTGACACTGCAACTGGAACAGAAAAAGACTGATAGAAAATGTGCTGATAAGGGAAGTCTTATTTATTGAAGAGGACATAAAGAACTTCTCAGAAGGATGGAGACATCTATAGCTAAGAACTTGTTGAGCATCTCTCGATTTACTAAGGACAATAATGCTCTTGCTGAATTCTTTGCTGATCATATTGTGATTAAGGATCAGATAACCAATAAAGCTCTGCTACCATGAAAAGATTAGCAAAGTGATGAAGGTGTTTGATAGAATTATCAAACTGTTTGATAAAATGCCACTAGAGTAACAATGGTGATTTCAAGCATCCATTAATGGAGTGGTTTTTTAGAGGAAGAAGAAGCTCTCGATTTCATTTCTTGATAACATAAACTATACATGACTCACTATATATATGCTATTAGCTAATCACTCAATAAATCATTAACAATATTCAGCTGCAACTTGCTCTAACAACCTGGCAATTTGCAGCTAACAACTTAACTAATGAAACTGATTTTGCAACTAACTTCCAAGGCTGATTGTATTCCTCTTCAGTTTACAATTTTGTTCTTCTAATGATCTGATGATCAACATGCCATGTGATGCTTTGGAGTCATGGTCGTCTGCAGCTCATGCATGAAGAGCATGCCCTACACACTCGAGATTATTGACAGACTTGCTCAACAAGGCACCAGTCTTTGAATGGTGCTGAGGTTCAATTTTCTCTCTTGGAATAGATTGAATGTGTTCTACTTTTTGTTGCTGGCCAAGAGCATCACAAGTTTTATCCTTCACAGAATCCTCACTATTAAGATGGAAAAGAAGTGCACTAACCACTAAGAGAGAATGTGTTCAATATGAATCTTATATACGTGTGTAATATAAATCTTATATATATATATATATATATATATATATATATATATAAGGAAGGTTTGGGGGATACAATAGTAAATACAATATATTGATACGATTTTATAATGAGCTAATTGCATCGACCTCCCCTGAGGTTTTGCCAACTACAAGCGGAGTTAATTTTATCGTTTATTGACAAACACCTCCTCTGCCCTTAGTTAAATTCGGTCAAATGTAACAGTTGACCAGGAGATGTCCTCATCAAAAAATCCAAAAGTTGGCTAACGGGGGAGGGGGGAAGTCTTTGTCAATAAACCTAAAAGTTAACTCCGCCTGTAATTGAACATAATTAATGGATCTTTGAGATTGGAAGACTAGGATTTAAATAATTTATTTCTTATTTATTTATTTATTATTTCTGATCTTTCTCTCTCTCACCCCATCATAATCATTAATGCCCCGTTTGTTTGACAGGATAAAATAGGATTGGACTATTTTTAAGCCCAATCCTATATTTGGTGTGGCAGGATACAATGGTACTACCATAGCAGGTGGGATAATTTTTTTGTCCTTTTTTTAAAAAAAATTTAATTTAAATAATTTTTTTATTAAAATTTAATTTAAATGATTCATAATTTAAAAATTAATTTAATTTAATATTATTTTGACTAATTTCATATTATATTAAATATAAACTATAATTATGTTTTTGTCCAATCCCATATAATACTAAATATGGGACAATATTATTTTTAGTCCAATTTGTACTACATCAAACACATTACAATACTAGTTTAATTCAATCTCATCTAATCCAATCCAATCCAATCCAATCCTATCACATCTTATAAAAATAGTCCAATTCATTTCCTTACACCAAATGCACCCTAATAGTTTTTATTTTGCACTCTTCTCTCCTCTCTTAAATTCTCTTTTCTTAAATTTTGTTTCTTAATATTTTTTTCTCCTCTGCAACATTAATTATACCTCTACAAAGTATCTATTAATTCCTAAAATCTATTATTTTAATATTTTTATTTTTACCATTTTCAAATATTCATATAGTAGATATATTTTTTTTCAAGTAATAGTTTCATGAATGAATACACATAGCATGTTTCTGTATCCCTAAATATTGTGGAGAGAGAGAGAGAGAGGAGAGAATGAAAAAAATTCATTCAATCGTCACCATTCAAATCTCAAAAATCTAATAATTATAAAATCATATCAGACATTACATCTGTCTTCCTTTTCGTGTCAATTTTATCTCCAAACCTCACAACATCGACCTTGCTAAGCATGTTATTGATTTGATTTTCATTTCTTGCCAATGAAACCATCGCCTGAAAGTATACATTTGGAGAGAGCAGTGATGGTGAGATAGACACACTAAGAAAATTTTAGATATACCCAGTATATTAATTAGTATATGTATGTAGCCATTCAAATATTAATACGCAACAAAATTAATGTAAAAAAATAAAATATTTATTTGATAATTTTTTTTCTTAATTTTACTTTATAATAATAAGAATCTGATATATATATATATATATATATATATTGATTGATGCGCCGGATGCATTTAAGGTTTTCAGACGAAAAGAAAGTGAGGTGATGGAGGGACAGAGAAAGTGAGAAGTGATGGAGAGAGAAATTGTGGTGGGCATTCTGCATGCAGATAAAGACTGCGAGAGATAGTGTGCGTGAGTGAAAGGTATCAGGTGTGGTGTGAAAGGGTGGAAGAAAAGTGATTTTTTTCAGAAAATATTTGTCGACATTGATATTGGTCGGCCAAACAATTCGGAATCTGATCATTTCTCGTGTGTATATATTGTTAGAGAAACTGATAACAACAGCTTTGCATCAGCTTTCGGCTATTTGTTATCACATAATACGCAAAAATATTATATGAATTATATTTTACGGTACCGATTAATCTAATAATACTTTAAATTATTGGTTCTAATAAATAAATTTAGAGATTAAATAGCTAATATTCTAAATTTAGAAATCTAAATTTATTTTTAATAAATTATATTTTAATTTTACGCTTATATCCATTATTATGAATAGATATTTAATATTAATATCTTTTTTACTGTTTTTAATTAAATTAACTTGATATATAATAAATTTTAATTTATAAATTTTATTATTATAAAAATTATATAATTATAAAATTCTCATCTAAATATTTTAAATTAGATTAATATAGAATATTTATTTTCTAAAAAAATTAAATATTTATTAATTAATTTTTTAATTATCAATATTTACTTATTATTCTCCTACTTTATATTGTTTATATAAATTAGCACTAAAATAAAGATCGAGATAAATATAGTGACATTAAAGATTGAATATATGAGATAATATTACATTTTTATTACTTCATGAATGTGAAAACATTTAGGTAAGTAAGATTATATGAGAAAAATTAATTTAAAATTTTAAGTGAAAATCTAAATTAAAAAATTATATAATAAATTCATACACTAATAAAATTATACTACAAGTTATAACTTTAAAAATTTTAAAACATAATTTTAAAATGGTATTGAAATAATATTTGTAATATTTAGTTTAAAAATAAACCACATGAAAATAATTAATTGAAAGAAGGTAAGAAATAAAAATGAAAATATAAAGTATACAATTACAAAGGTCTTATAATATTTAAAATGAGATTAATATTAAATATTTATTTTTTAAAAAATATTAATTATTTATTAATTATTTTTTTCAGTTATTAATGCTTACTTAAAATTTATATACTTTATATTATTTGCATATTAATAATTACATCGAAATAAATATAACAACATTAAAGATTGAATATATGAAAAAATATTATATTTTTATTACTTTATGAATGTAAAAACATTTAGGTAAATAAGATTATGGGAGAAAAATAATTTTAAAAAATTTAAGTGAAAATCTAAATAAAAAATTATAAAAATAAATTCATACACTAATAAATTTGTACTAAAACTTTCAAAATTTTAAAAAATAATTTGAAAATAGTATTAAAATAATATTTGTAAAATTTAATTTAAAAATAAAATTACATGAAAATAATTTATTGAAAGAAGATAAAAAATGATAATGAAAATATAAAAAAAAATTTAAGGCGAAATTGTAAGTATAATCTTAATTACACGTTAGTATCCTAATGTTAGTTGATTAAGTCAAAGCTAATATTTTAACTATAATTTATTTGTGAAATGATATAACTATCTCTAATTAAAAAAAAATAAAAAATTAATATTAAATATAAAAGTAAGAAAAGAGAAAAAAATAAAAAAAAAATTTTAAAAGGATCTCCACTGTCCATAAAAGTCATATTAAAAAAATATATATTTTTAAAAAAAGAATAATTAAAAAATAATTTGGTGTGAAGATCCAATCTCGAGATTAGATTTGTTCTCCTGTAATCTAGGAAATATTACGGAGATCATTGATCCATTGATGAATCAGAAAACCTCTCAAGAAACTTGAACCTCTTTCAAGCATTTTTACAAACACTTTTTCATTTTTATCAAACACTTAGGTCTTGACAGCTTTTACATTCTTGATAGCTTCTATATATATATATATATATATATATATATATATATATATAAACAAACTCAACGTAGAATAATTAAATCACACTTTTATCGCATAAAATTCCTTCTATTTTATTGATATTTTGAAGTAAAAGACATGTATTCATCCACACACGACTATGAAGCTAATTTCTATACTTCATCTTCATAGAAACATTACAATGGAGTGGGGAACAGGGAGAGATCAGAGAAGGGAAGCTAGTTATATATGGTAGGTAATATAATATATATGGATGGATTTTACTAGATAATTACGATCAGTACTTTATCATTTAGACTTTTATCGTCTCCTACCACCGGAGCCACCTTCCCTCTGGCAGTTGAAGTAGACGGCAGCCACCGGTGATCCAAGATTGTAAAGCTCAGCAAAATCTTTGGTGTTGAAATTCTGGCGCCACCCCGGTGCATACACCGTCTGTCTGCCGAGTTGCCGGAACAACACGAATACGAACCTGTGAATCCCCGCGGATGGTCTGGGGCTCTCATAACACACAACCTCTTGCCCTGCAATGCATCTAATGTCAGCCCTAGTGTTACACAATGGTATACCAAATTGTCACACGATGCACGGGACTGATTTTGGCCTTTTGAGTCTTTTTTTTTATCTAACAATATAATAACTGTATAAGCTTAGATATGAAGATCATGTCCTTGTTTGATGAATGAAAATGTCAGTATATCAGTGATCAGCTTTGTTATGATTTCTCTTGTCACTTTTTTGCACACTAATAAATACATTATATGGTGCTATATATGACCCATTCATGTACTATATTATATGCAATAATGCTGAAATACAAAGCAAAGCACTACCCACCAAAGCCTGCTCCAGTAGTCGCTGGAATATCAGTCACCAACCTACAAAGTTTCATTTTCACATTAAAACCAGTTAGTTATCACAATAATATATAAAAGAGTAAATAACGCCTATCTCTTCTAAGGTTTATTTAATTACAGATAGAGTCAACTTTTGAATTTATTAATAAAGACCTCCCCTCCCGTTAATCAACTTTTGAGTTTTTTTTATAAAGACCTCCCCTGGTCAACTGTTACATTGAACCAAATTTTACTAAGGACAAAGGAGATGTTTATCAATAAACGATAAAGTTGACTCCGCTTGTAGTTAGTAAAATTTCAGAGGAGTTCGATGCAATTAGTTCTGTATAAAAATTGAATAAGAAATAAAATACTCTATTCATCTAGTATTTTTAACTTAGATATATTTTAAAGATATCATCAAATAACCAATCATAAAATAAATTTTCAGATTTCAATTGCAAAAATAAAGACCATATATAATAGCAACTGTAGACTTATGTGACCACAAAGGGTCATGTCATGCCTTATGGTCACTTAAAGTGAAAACATATATGCAAGCAAGCCATATCCTTTCTTTATCATGAAGTGGGCATTTGTGCTTGCATGTGAAAATGTTCTTTCTTTTGCACACATTTGGTTATTCCTTAAAGGCCTTTTACAATTTCTTTTTGCTGTTAAAGACTCAAATTTTGACTTTGTTTCTTCTTCATCTTCATGTTTGACTATTTGTACTACATGATAATCTAATAATCTCTAAGTAAATAATAAGTAGAAAATTATCACCACCTAATATGGTTCGATGGTAAAAGTGTTCATTTAGCCTGATAATGATTCAGATTCGAGTTACCACAACGCAAGTGGTACGTAAAAAAAAAAAAATAGAAAATTAATTTTGTATCTAAACTTGGGGTCTCTCTAAGTAACTAGTAAATTAATTTTATTGAGAATATTTAAAAAAAACTTACCGCAGATAATAACTGTTGTAAAAATTTTTCTTTCGCGAAGCATTTTGTAATAAAAAACTTAAAATCAGTGGGTAAATATTTAAAATTTTTAACATTTATCATGAATTAGTATCCGTAATAAAAAAATCAAGGCAAATATAATTATATATATATATATATATTTGTAGTGATTCATTAATGGATATGTAACATCCTTAAACTTTAGAGAAAATTTTTGAAAATATAGTGCTTATAAAAGAAAAATTAAAAAAGCTACTATAGGAAAAGATTTGAAATTGTTAAAAAATGATATTCCAACATAAATATCATGCAATCTAGGAGAATAAAAAAAGAACCCCAAAAAATACAACACCACCACCATTCATTTTCAGTCCAATATCAACTAAAGGCGTTTTTACGACTTTGATTCCCTTTTATTTTCATTCCAATTTAATTTTGAGTCTTCTTAAACATATTGTTGTTCAAAGAAATGAAATGCTCAAATATTCTACTGATAAGGAAGAGAGGAGAAAAGTAAAGATATGTAGATAAATTGATTAGAGCAACGTACTTATAGCTGTAGGACCCCAATAATTACTAAAACCTAGTAGAACAAAAGTTACTTTTGCTTTGATGTATTTGGTACAGTATAGATTAAACTAAAAATAATATTATTTTTTATTTAGTATAATATGGAATTAAATAAAAAATAGTTATATATTATAATATTATTTTTAAATAAAAGTAAAATTATTTAATAAAATAAAATAAAATGCTTAAAAATTATTTTAGTACTTTATAAATATATTAATTTTTTTTAAAATAAAGATTTGCTAAAAAGATTAAATAAAATAAAATAAAAATAAATTATAATTGATATATAAAATTATTATAAATTTAAAATAAATAAAATAGTAAACAAAGAAAATAAAAGAAAAGTAAATTATAGTCTTATCACTAACACTCTTAGGAGATAAGATCTTAATCTCTTAGGAGATAAAATCTTGATAAGAGATTATCGAGCACTCTTGGAGATAAAATCTTAATCTCTTGTACTTACCGAACGTGGATTTATAATTAAAATAATCAAATCCGAACTCAATCCCGTATAACAAACGCAAATGTATAATTGTCCTACAACCGAAATTACTTTTATGGTTGTCCGATACTTATTATTTTCCATCTTTCTCTCTCGTACAACCAAGTTACTTTTATGGTTGTCCAATACTTAATATCTTCCTCTGACCTTTTTCTCTAGTACAAACCGAAGTTACTTTTATGGTTGTCCAATACTTATTATTTTCTCTCTCTCTCTCTATATATATATATATATAAGGTAGGGTAATTTGTATTTTCTCTCCTAACGTTTGGAGCAATATCGTTTTCCCCCTTCTTTCTAGAATTAACCATTTTCTCTCTTACTATTATCCAAATGCTAAATAATTTAGTTTGACCGTTAAATTTTAAGAACAGTTCGATAATTAAATAAATAAAATAAGATAAAAAAAACTCTACTAAAACGGTTCAAAACTAAAACAATTAAAAAAATCTTTGTTAAAACAATTTTTTTTAAAAAATATCTCTTACTTTCTTCTCCTCTTTCTCTCTCTAACTCTACAACTTTCTCCTCTCTCTTCTTATAATCTCTCTCTCTCTCTGGGTATTTGGATTGTAGTTTGAAATAGTGTTAGACACTTACGGCTGGCAGCGCAAGGAGACCGAGAAGTAGTGGAATTTGTGTTGTGTTTGAGTGGATGATGACAGAAAAATTGAAAAAAAAAAAAAAAACCAAATTCAATAGGATGGATTTGTTTGAGAGTTGGTATGAGCGATGGTTGGATTTTAATGTATGGGTGACAGTAGGGGAGAAATGATTAATTCTACAAAGATAAGTAAAAAATTGACGTTGTTCTAATCGCAGGGGAAAAATACAAATTAACCTATATATATGCAATGAAATTGAAAGGTACATACGTGTCGATCATTCAATGTAAAAAAAGATAAATATGTCGTCACTGCACTCGCGCAGGTACGAAGACAAAGTCATGTCTCTATCTTCGAACAAAACAACATATTATCAACTTTTATTCTACTTTTTTTTACACGACTCATGAGATCAGATGAACACCAATCTGTTTCCAAAGTTTGGCTTTTTTCTTCTCTCTAATACTATTTTCACGATCTTCAAATTATTATTGGTTGAGAAACCAAAAGCATCCATGAGAGAGAGAGAGAGAGAGACTACTAACCAATGCAAGTACTCCCTCAGGCTTGGTTCACTTGGGCTGGGTGCATCAGGATCCACCATGACCTGCAATGAGAGTAAGAGAAGAAGAAGAAGAGACTGAATATTTCAACGATTATGTTAACATGCCAACTCTCATATATATATATATATATATAACACACAAAACTGTACGTTTAATTTCAAAAATATAAACTAAAGAAGCTAGAAAACACAAGGAAGAAGATATATTATATATATAGGGAGGATTGACTGAGGCTCTTGCTTACCAAAGTGTAGAAGGTCCTGAGATCATCACCACCAATATCAACCCTAGGTTGGTTGACTACCTGTGAGGGTTTCAGCTCACAACCATTGTTGACTTCCTTGTTGTTATAGTTAACTCTCAGAGAAATCGACCTCGTGAAGGGTTCAAGAACATCCCCTATCACTCTACCAACCACTAGAGGATCTCTTTCTCTAGGCATCAATATTGATATAAAAAGAAGAATATTCAAGTGAAAAAACAATATATATATATATATTGTTGGTAGATTGATTGCTGATGAATTTCAAGACATTGTATCACAGATATATTTATATATTGTTCTGTGGATCTACTTCATAATATATTTAGTTCCACCACAGTGAATATATATATATATATATATATACACACATATACATATATACATACCTTTTTTCTGATTCCTAAATAGATCAAAATAGTGATAAGCCGAAATAGTGAAAGTGAAAGTGGACCCATCTATTTTTTATTCTGTGATTGAAACAGTTTATGCTAAAGCCTATTCAGAGCATCCCATCATGTACTCCATGTCTAAATCAGTCTTTTTTTTTTTTTCAGCTAAGAAATATAATGAAAAATTAAGAAATTAAAAGAAAATGTGAAAAAAATTATATGTAAGAGCAATAATATATAAGCGTTAATTTGTATATAATTTGCTTAATTTTCCTTTGATTAATTGATCAACTCGAGAGGGATACTTGCGTATAAACATTTAAGTTCAATAGTACAATTATGTTGTCTACGTCTGCTTCTTCTCCGAATTTCATTAATTTGGATTTGATCTTCAATCAATGAATTATATATCCAAAGTAAGAATCTTACTTCATTTGATTAGATTTTTATTATCAAAGTTTTTGATTAGAAAATAGTTAAAATTGACCTAAAGCTAGAGAGACATATGCTTGGTCTATATTTAGATAAAATGACAAGATAATCACCCCATTAATGCTACTACTTTAATCCGCTCAAATTTTATTTACATTGCGGATCATCTTCTAAATAAAACTTTTACATGAATATATATACATAGTTATGATTAAAAATGAAAGATAAAAATAAAAAATAAAAATAGATCTTCATCACCCCGTGTGTGTATATATATATATATATTGACCGTAATAACTACATGAAATTAATAGCTAGTTAATTTAGAGTCTTAAAATCGTGAGAGCATCCGTATTTTTATATTGCTTGCTTCTTATGTGGGTACTAACTAGTTTGTTGGTAAGAACTTTTTCGCTCACACCAGGATAAGAGAAACTTTGGTTTATATTTTATAATAGCTCGTGGTTTCTAAAGTAACAACGTATATGAAGAGGTAAAGATTTTGCATCAATAATTTCTTATCATCTATGGACATTGTAATTATGATTGACCCCAAAGGAGAGATAATTACCATAAAATTTGGGTACAACCTTTTCACATATGGACTCAGATAATTTCCATTTTTGTATAGAGACGTCTAGTTTTTGCAAGGAATCTCATAATGTATGAGTTTTAATTTCAAATGCAAAACTTTATTGTAATTGATCTTATCAAAATTGCCATCACCAACTGAGTTGAATAATTCCATTTACTTAATAAAATTTATTTTGGGTTGTTAGATCACTCACTTTATGATCAAATTTATGTTGAAATTCTCTTAATTATTTGCTTGTATATAGAAGAAAAACAAAGAACATTTTCCTTTATTTTTAATAATTAATGAAAATTAAATTATGCTTTCAATACACAAAAACATGTTCATTGATGTATCAAAGATAATATATATATATATATATATATATATATATATATATGATTTTATCATTTTAATGTATTAAATGACCTTTTCTTTTAAAATTTCTTCATCAGGAGTATCGAAATATATATGGAAAAATGAATACAAAACGATTTCAATTATTTTTAAAAGGATTGTGTCACCGTATATTAATTTATGAAATTTTAAAATACATAAAAAATAAATAAATAAATAAGTTATATATATATATATATAATGAAATTGTACATTGATGTATTTAAAAATTAAAATGAGTTTTTATTAAATATAAAAAACCAACTTTTTTTTAAACAGTTCTTCAGGAATATTGCAAGTATAGGCTAGGAATCGCATGACAGGTACCACTTGTATTTCCTATGTTGTATTGAATAGAATATTGAAGAGATAAAATCTGATCGGATGTTTTGAGAGAAAGTGTTTTTTTTTTCTTTTCCAAAGGAAAGTGCTGATCAGGGCTTTAAAGATAGATACCAGCTACCACAACTTTTTCTAGTACATTTATCCCCGATAAAACTCCAACCATTTATAATATAACTCCAACCATTTATAATATTCTCCATTGGTGTTGATTGGTCCATGCATTTTTCGTGCCAACCCAAGTCGGGCTACCTAGTTACGTGCGAATTAAAGCAAGTCTAGTTTTTAGTATAATTGTTATTTGTAATATTTATCAAATTACAATTAACAATCATACTTATAACAATCAAGCATTGCGCTTTCTTCTAAATATATATATATATATATTTATCAAATTAAATTTTTTAGTACAAGTTAAAATAGGTTATATGAATCATAATAGGATTTAGAATATCAATCAAGTTGAACAAATTTAACGATAAGAAACAATTAAGAAACATTGAGATATTCGTTGAAATATCAATCAATAAAATTGAATTAGGACAAAATGACTAATTATAAATATTTTCAGGAAAAAAATATTTTTCATACATTTGGTATCAAAACTAGAATTAAAGATCCAAAGAGATTCAGAAGATCAAATAGAGGTTCAGGAGCAGAGCACAAGCTGTTCCGAAGTAGTGTAGCTAGGGTTGGGCATTTCTCGGTTCGGTTTTCTAATAGGATGCTTTTGTAGGTAAAGACCGACCTAAACCGAACACTATTAGTTCGGTTCGGTTCGGATCGGTTTAGTCGGTTTAGACGGTTTAGGCCTCACTGGGCCATTTGGGCCTTTAGTTCATAAATTTTGCTTTTAACATATTTTAAACTCATTTACATGTACTTTAAACACATTTTACTCTCAGGTCCAAATCCAATTAAAACTCAAAACATTATTATAATTTCAATTTTTTATTTATTTATATTTTACAAAATATTAAATTTATATTAAAAAATTAATGATACAAATAGTCCGACAAGATGATGTTGGCTTAATGGTTTGCCCTTCACACTTACACCCTTGAGGTTGTGAGTTTGAGTCGTGTCCCTTTCCCCAAATTCCTAATCAATTGTAATTATTCAAAAAAAAAAAAAAATTACAGCACTGGAACGGGCCACTGCCTTTTGTTTTCGTGAGCCCACGATATTAAATTCCCTGTAAGGAAAACACAACTGCCATTTTTTAATCTCTTGTTATCAAAACTGTTGGCACAATCTACATTTGAGTAGGCCTCCATAGCCAGCGCAGGTGCTTGTTTGAACCATAGGCCTTTATTGATGGTACCATTTAGATACCATAACACTCTTTTACAAGCTAGCCAATGTGGCTGTTTAGGAGACACCAAAAACTGGCTTAGCTTGTTCACTATGTAGTAGATGTTTGGTCTATTGTAGGTTAGGTACAACAAGGCTCCAATGGTGCTTCTATATACTGTGGGATCACTGAATGGCTCTCTATTATGAAGACTTAGCTTAATACTCGAGCTAGTGGGAGAGTTACAAGACTTGGAGTCAAGCATATTAGATTTTTTTCAAAAGATTAGGTATGTACTTTGATTGTGTGAGATAGAGACCTTGAGCATCCCTATGAGCCTCAAACCTGATAAGGTAGCTAATTGATTCAAGAACTTTAAGAGTAAAAGTTTGATTCAATTGAGTGATTACCTTCTTGATTTGAGTAGCATTACCACCTATGATGACTATGTCATCAACATACACTAGGAGGAAAATGAGAGTTGATCTAGCATGCTTGATAAAGAGGGACACATCTGGGGTAGAGTTGTGAAATCCCCATGTGAGCAGTGCAGTCTTGAGCTTGTGAAACCAAGCTCTTGGAGCTTACTTGAAGCCATATAGAGCCTTAACCAGCTTGCATACATGTTGAGGGTACTATGTGTACACAAAGCCTACAGGTTGACTTATAAACACTTGCTCTTGAAGGTCCCCATTCAAAAAAGCATTGTTGATGTCAACTTGTTGAACATCCCAATTGTAGAAAACAATTAGGATGAGTATTACCCTTATTGTTGAAGCCTTAACAACTGGACTATTTATGTCAAAGAAGTCCAATCCAGTAGTTTGATTGAACCCCTTTGCCACAAGTCTTACTTTGTACTTAAGGATAGATCCATCGGGCTTATATTTTATCCTAAACACCCACTTATAACCTATAATATCCATGTTAGGTGTGTATGGAGCCAACTGCCAAGTATGATTTGATTGTAAGGCTTGAAATTCATCCCTCATTGTAGCAAGCCATTTAGGATCAGCCATGGCATTTTGAACTAATTTGGGTTCTGTTTCTGCAAGAAAACTGTGAGGAAAAGAACAACTTATAAGATAGGGTTTGGGCTTCATAATACCATTTTTTGATCTTGTGATAATGAGGTTTTGAGAAGCTGTATGATGAATTGTTGTAGAAATCTAAGGCACTTGAGCTGGTGGTTGCTGATCAAGCTGAATAGCTAAAGAAACATCAAGATATGGTATAGTTCCAAGTTGAATTTGTGATTATTGTTGCTGTGGTGAAGAAGGTGGAAGATCAACAAAGACATTTGAAACATTTTGCTGTGCAGAATGTTTTGGTTTTGGCATAGAGGCTGTAACACCCTCTGACCCGACCCGTCTGGATCGACCTAGGGAGCGCTACCGGGTTTTTAAAACTTTTCTTAATTCTGTTTACAATTTGGAAATCAAATAATTTATAATTTAAAATCCTTTCTAGTGAGCCAATCAAAATTAGTTTTAAAAATTTCAGCAGAGTTTCCTCTGTTTTTCTGATTTCCCAAAAATCCTGTTTCAAATAAAAACTCAAATAATATAAAAATCAACACTTCAAATCTCTTTCTCAATCAAATGCGCACTCTGCCGTTTAGTGCGACTTCCCAAACATATTCAAATAAAACAATTCATAATTCAATATTTACAAACCTTTTAAAAATGAAAACATAAACCATAAAATAATTATTTACAAACCATAAATATATAACACATTTACAGATTTCTGTATATGCATGCGTAACTAAATATAATATACAAAACTATATAACTACCCAAGAAAATGTGACTCTGAATTCTCCTCTGCAGCTAGTACCTCTTCAGTCTTTATCTCCCTCTGTATCCTTGTTACCTACGGGTGATAAAATTCAACGCGCTAAGCATATAGCTTAGTGGGTGTACACTAAACTCATTTATCAAAATTATAAAATAAATTTCATAATAAAATGTAAACGTGATATAATATAAAAACAACTCACTATTTAACTTAATTCATAAATTTTAACTTTACAATATCAATTTTCTAAATTTGCTTATAAACAATTTATCAAATTTCATTTCAATCATGGCTCTTTGGTATACTTAACATAATTTCTGAACTGGAATATGGGTCTAATCTCTGTAATATCAGTGTGACGTCTGGGGTTGCCCCGCAACAACAGTCACTAGTATCGGTGTGATTGTTCGAGATTGCCCCACAACAACAATCACTGGTATTCGGTGTGATTGTCCGAGATTGCCCCGCAACAACAATCACTAGTAATAACGGTGTAGTAATGCTGAAATAACCCAGCTGGTATACCAACCTCCTATATCCGTTTTCTATGTCCAAGTATCCTAGGGCCGTTTTCACAATATCGCATATTCAATTTTCATTTAAAATAATATTTATCAATTTAGCAACAATTATATTCACAAAACAATATTTGTAAACCATATTTGAAAATATTCAATATCACAAATTCATAACAAATTTTCAAAATCAAAAATAAATTTTCAATTCATGCAATCAAAATATAGAAATCCAAATCAAATTATATAATAAAATTCATAAGGGTTTCAGAAATACGTGTACACCAACCTGAATACCGTCTTCCCGACTGTTTTTTTTTTTTTCTGAATTTCCTTTTTCTTTTCTTTTCATTTTTTTTCTTCCTTTCTTCTTCTTTCTTTTCTCTTCTTCTTCTTCTTCTTCTTTCTCTCTCTCCCTTTCTCTCTCCTCTTCTTTCTTTTCTTTTTCTTTCTTTTTCTTTCTCTCCTCTCGTTCTCTCTTTCTCTTTTTGTTTTCTGGATTGCTTCCTCGTGAAGCTTCTCCGCCAGCTTATTTTTTTTTATAAAATTTTGGTCATCGCGACTTGTGGTCGCGCCACCTGGTCGCGTTGCTCACTGGAGTGATTTTACCGCCTTCATCGGGATCAACCATCGCGGTACCTGGTCGCGATGTTGGTCGCATTGCTCACTGCCCAAATTTAACATTTTCATCGCGAGCTAGTCAGCGCGATCCCTGGTCGCGGTGCTCACTGCCTAAAATCAATATTTTTCACTGCGAGCGACTCATCACGATCCCTGGTCGCGGTACTTACATTTAATTACATTTTCCACCCCTCAAATCATAAATATCATATTTATATACTCAAAATTAATTATTTGAAATTAGGGATGTTACAGAGGCAGACTGCATCATGTCAAATAATAATGAAGACAATGGTTTGTGACTTGAAGCTGAACCAAATGTCTCAGAAGGTGAGCTAAATAAGGACTTATATGGAAAGTCTAGCTCATTAAAGATCATATGTCTGGATGTATAGATCTTGCCAGACTTGTGAAAACACTTGTATCCCTTGTGGTTCAAGCTATATCCGAAGAATATACACTTGCTTGAGTGGAAATCCAACTCGTGTTTGTTGTAGTCTCTAAGGTAGTGAAAGCATGAACATCCAAATGACCTCAAGTATTGGTAATTAGGCTTTCTATAATACAACTTATCATATGGAGACATAAACCTCAACAATGGTGTTGGCAAATTATTGATTATAAACATAGCTGTTTGACAAACTTCAAACCAATAATTCAAGGGCATTCCTCTATGTGCTAACAGGTCAATCCCATCTCAATTACATGTTTATGTTTCCTCTCAGGGATACCATTATGCTAATATATATAGGGACAAGAAAATCTAGTCACAATTCCACATTCATTCAAGTAAGGAACAAACACCTTGTTCTCATCACCCATATCAGATTGGAAGCATTTGATTTTAGAGTTGAATTGCAACTCAGCAGTTTTCTTAAAGTGAACAAACTTAGAGAAAGCTCCACTCTTTAATCGAAGAGGATACAACCATGTGAACCTCGTATAGCCATCAACAAATAAAATGTAGTATTTAAAACCATCAACATACAAGGTAGGTACAGGACCCCAAATGTCACTATAGACAATTTGAAGTGGACTTGTGACTATAATTTTAGCTCAAGAAAAAGGAAGTTTGTGCACTTTTCCTAGTTTACACGAGTCACAGAAATAGGGTGCTTGAACATTATATGGAAATTGCATTGAATGAAGAAATTTTTACAAAATCAAAGGGGCTAGATGCCTAAGTTTTGCATGCCATATCACAAAGTTTGTTTTAGCTGCTGTCAAAGAACTAAAACCATAGCATGTGACAACAAGTTATTGCTATCATTATCATACACATCCGAATTAACAAGAGTAGCACTATGTACATTAGATCAAATCATATGCTCAGAGGAATTATTAAATCTTGCAGACTTGAAATTCTTCAAACTGGACCTTGGTGCACCATTGAGTTTTAACTAATATAAACCATTGCTAAGTTTTCCTTGCAAAAGTGTTCTCTTGGTTTTCCAGTCCTTTATGACATAACCACTCTCCTCAAATTCAGCAAGAGCATTGTTATCTTTTGTTAGCTTAGATATATTTAGCAAGTTCATTGTAATTGAAGGAACATGCAAAATATTTTTCAAGCATAGCTGATAATTAGGTAATGCATGTGTTGAAAACATTATCTCTAATATGAGAGATTTGCAATTGGTTACCATTACTAACAACTAATTGATCAGTACCTCTATATTCATTTTTGATTAAGAGGTTGTTGAGATCAACCCTTATGTAATTTTTAGCTCCACTATCAACATACCAAGCTTGGTCATTGACAGTTTCTGAGTGGCAAAATAGGTTGAGGACAGTTGAGTGTTGAGCTGTCCCATTTGATTGCCATTATTGATAGAGGAAGGCTGTCTTGCATCATAATTGTTTCTTTGACTTTGCTGAGGAGCTTGTTGATTTCCTTAAGGTGGCCCTTGATATTGCTGATCAAACCTCCTATAGCACTACAAAGCACCATGACCTGGCTTTGAACAAAGCTGACAGTGAATACGTTGGTTAGACCTGCTAAGAATTCTGCCATCTCCATCTCTGCCTCTTGGTTTGTTTCCTTTGCAGTTACCTCTAGAATTTCCTGTTCTATTACCTCCATTAGTGTTGTTATTGTAGTTGGTGTTACTAGAAGCAAAATGAGTAGATGGACCGTGTGTGTTCAAGTGCTCTAAACGTTGTCATGCATGAGAAATAGAAAATGAGCACCTTCAACTGTCATTGCTATGTTTTGTGAAGAAATTAACACCACAACAGAGTCAAAGTCGTGCCCTACTCCATTCAACGTACTCATCAAAAGATATCTCTCACTCATTTCCTTTCAAGCAGCCAACAAAGAATCCCCAATATTTTTTATTTTTAGCTCAAAATCACCAATGGAATCCGAACCTTTAGTGACTGTTTGTAATTGTTGCCTTAATTGAAGTATTTTTACTGTAGATTATTATGAGTAGACTCTCCCAAATTTTAACCATATTTCAAGAGAGGTTTAACACTGAGTTACCTGGCCGAGGACACTTGGAGTGAGAGTGCCAAGAAGTCAACAAAGCAAGATCTAATCTGACTTCTTTCAAGCTGCATATGCTGGATTTGGTTGTTGTTGAACCATGGATCTTTCTTCTGCATCATGTGTGTGTACTTCGATGAATCTTGATGGAACAATAGCTGTTTTGGAGATGTATCTTCAAGATCAGCTCTAATTGCTGGAATCACTTGAGTTTTCCTATTGATGTAAATGGTTTTGTCAAGCTTCAAAGGTATGTTTGAGTTCAAGCACCTTGCAAGTGAGGAGTAATTTGTAGTGGCTGTGTTTGTTGACATGTTTATGTGAAGTTGAGAGGTTGAAGTACTGAAATCACGAGTGACAGCCATTGACGTGAGTCAGAAGCTCTGATACCATGAGAAAATGCAAGATTGCATGCAGTAGCTTGCAGTGCAAGCAAAATCTAAAAGAGATTTCACCAGGTGTTCGATGAAATCCTCAAAGAGAAACTAAAAGCTATTTTAAGCTTCCATTAATGGAGCTCGATTAAGCTTGAAAGAGAAGATTTTTGTTGATTTTTCTTCTTAATCAATACAATAGAATGACGATATATATATATATATATATATATATATATATATATATATATATATATATATCAATACTAGTCAGCCAAGCTCAGCTATTAACAGCCCCTAACAAACTTGTACAAGTGGAACTGCCAAGTCACCATAATCTTAACAAACTAACAACCTGACCGACCACTTGTTCTAACTAATTTAACTGACTTTAACTACCTTGATCAAGCTGATGCACACTTCAATCTATTATGATTGTGATCAGCTTGATCAGGTTTGATTGTAGAGCCAATATAGGCCATACCAGATTGGTATAGTGAGGCGGTAGGACTTGATTTGATGTAGGTCTGGTATAGTGAGGCAGTAGGACTTGATTTGATGTAGGTGCTATTAGTGCTATCATCTGATTTTGTTCTTGATGAACTCGAGCTTGGATCAAAATAAAATAAAATATATGTGTGATGAATTAATGGCTGTTGGAGAAGAAGTTCATGATTTGATTTTGAACTTGATGAGTGGAGTAGGTTATGAGTATGATTCTGTAATTGTGCTTGTTTCTTCTCAGCAGAGGACTATGCCTTTAAAGGATGCTCAATTCTTGTTACAAATGCATGAACAAAGAATTGAGCAACTTAATTCTCACACTCAACTTGGTGTTGCTGGAGCTTTTGCTCATTATGCTAATCATAATAGTGGTAAAATGAAAGAGGAAGTAGCTCAAACAACAATAAATCTAGAGGAAACTCAAATGGTAACAGATGTAGAGGCAGGTATGGTAACAAAATCGGACAAAGGATTTATTGTCAATTGTGTGCTAAACTTGGCCATGAAGCCCATAAGTGTTGCAGGAGGTTTGACCAAGATTTTCAAGGACTAGCACCTCAAAAACAAACCAATGTTGTTCATCAACAATCAGCTAATAATACTGGACATCAATAAGTTCATAACAGCCAGATGCAAGGCACTCATCAAAAGTCCTCGACCTACTTTGCCTCACCTGAGTCTGTCAATGATGCTGCTTGGTATGTAGATAGTAGTGTCACAAACCACATCACTGCCAACATGAACAACCTGGAAATACACTCTGAATATAGAGGTAAAGATAAACTCATTGTTGGAAATAGTAATCAGCTTTATATTTCTAATATTGGTGAGTCTATCTCATTGCAATCCAACACAACAATTATACTTGAAAAATATGTTGCATGTGCCATCTATAACTAAGACTTGTTGAGTATTTCTCGGTTTACAAAAGATAATAATTCTATTTCTGAGTTTCGTGATGATAATGTTGTCATTAAGGATCAGAAAACCAATAAAGTTCTTTATCAAGGTTCGATTAAGGGTGGCCTATATTAGCTAGAGTTGGTGGCTGATGATTCTCGAGCTGGATTCCAATCTCAATCAACTTATGTTTTAGATTGTTCTGCTTTTCATTCTATAAATAATGCTTGTACTCTCAGTCATAGAATTGGAAATGTTGCTACAAATAAGTGCTTTTTTTTTTTTTCAACTAGTGCATATAAGGCACCATCTTCTGTATATAATGCATCATATGCTGCTAAAATGAATTCAGCAATGTGGCATGCCAAACTTGGGCACCCTGCTCCTCTTATACTAAACAAAGTACTGAATTCATTACACTTTAATTGTAATGTTTCTGCCTTAGATTTTTGTGACTCTTGCAAGTTAGGAAAAAATGCATAAGTTACCCTTTGAAAAATATGAGATTAAAATGCATGCTCCTTTAAAATTACTCTATAGTGATTTATGGGGACCTTCTTCTATGTTATCGAGTGAAGGGTATAGGTACTATATTACCTTTGTAGATTTTTTACAAGGTCCACATGGAGTTATCCATTGAAATTAAAATCGGATGCATTATAAGTTTTCAAAGGCTTTCAAAGACAAGTGGAGTTGCAATTTGAGAAAAGGATAAAATGCTTGGAAATTGACATGAGAGGAGAATTGTTAGCCTCTGTGCCTTATCTAACTTAACAAGGAGTACAAGTTAGGTTCTCATACCCCTACACCTATCAAAAAAATTGGGTGGTTGAAAGTTGTTGGGATTTATACCCTAAAACTTGTAATTATAAAATGTTAAAGACTTAATAAGAATTATTCAGATTATCATTTTAGTTTATCGTTTATAAGTGTTTTATATTCAGTAATACATTCGTATTGTGCAAGAACATCCTACATTGCAAGATGTAATTTCAGAATGAGTATATGATGGTCATATACAGAGAGGGTTCATTTTGAGACATGCAATCTAAAGAGTCCGTAGAGAGCGAACAAAGCTGAGTACTTTGTTTGTGATTGATCTACTGCTGCGGTCTTTTCTGTAAAGTACGTTAGTCTTATCCTAGACCGCTTATGTAGTTGACATGAGAATGGAAGCACCTTATATGATGAAATCAAATAGGATTAGGCCACGATTTATATGAATCTCTCACCAAGATCTGTTAGTAGATGAGATTTATATAATATTTCTAAAGGGGTATAACGGACTTTATGACCCAGCTCTAGTTATGAACTATTTGTGGAGGATCACACTATATGAAATTAGCTATATCAATGGACATTGAGACTTCAGATTGTATAAACACGTCTACAATTCTGAGAGTGCAGCTTCGGGTTTTTAGTGGAATAACTCCGAGGTTAATAATCGTGAAATATTAATTAAAGAATTTTAATTAATATTACTAAGTATTATTGGAGTTCAAAACTGTTGGTCCATTAGGTCCTCTTACTAGCCCTTTTGTTTATTAGTAACGAGGGTCACGGTAGATTAATTGGAGGGTCCAATTAATAGTATTACGAAAGTAATGCTATTTAAATAAAGGAGAATAATTAAATAATGTGATTATTTAATTAATTTAATATTTATTAAAATAATAGAAATTATTAATTATTAATTATTAATTCTATTTCTTAAATATGAGGTCATGTGATTAAATAATGACTAGGACAAAAGAATTAAAATAATTAAATTATTTTAATAGTCATAAAAATTAAAGATTAAAGTCTTTAGGAGACTAAAAAATAAAAAGGATTGGGAATCCTATTTTGACTTGGTCAAACTAAAACCCTAAATAGCTACTATATAAGAGTTATATAGTTAGGAAAAATTAACCTAACACACAAGTGAAAAAGAGACAGAGAATTCGGCCAAAAGAAAGAGAGAACAAAAGAAAAAAGTTTTTTTTTTTCTGACCCACTCTCTTGTAGGTTCGGCCGGCCCTAGAGAGGAGAAATTCTCCGTCCGTTCTTTTTACGTGACCTCTAACTCTTGCCCACATACACGTTGTCAGATCTCGGGTCATAACTCGAAAGATCTGGTGGTAAATCGAGGAATCAAAAAAAGAAAATCAAGAAAAGATATATAGTTTCATAAAATCTTTTTCTGTGTATATACAGGAACTCGTTACTGATTAAAAAATAGTTTTTCAATTAAAAGAAAATTTTTGAAACCTAATTTCCTATGTTATACGATAATCAAATATCTTCTAAAACTCCCTTCAAAAGGAAGCATAGGCATATAGAAGGGATGAGGTAGACTATGCTAGCTTACTTAAATATGCCACTCTCTTATTGATATGAAGCTTTCTCCACTGCTGTATTTGTCATTAACAATCTTCCATCTTCATTGTTGAAGTTCATGTCTCCTTTTGAGAAGTTACATCTTAGAAAACCAAATTACATATTTTTAAAAACTTTTGGTTGTGCATGTTTTCCCTACCTAAGGTATTACTTTACACATAAACTTGACTTCCACACTAAAAAGTGTGTTTTCATAGGGTATAACACTTGCCATAAAGGGTACGAGTGTCTTCACCTATCTGATAGGGTGTTCATTTCTAGGCATGTGGTATTTAATAAGCAGGAGTTTCCTTACTATTCCATTTTCTGCTCATCACCATCTTCAGCTTCTGTGCCTTCAGCTACAAGTCTTATTTTTTCAACTTTAGCTCAAGGTATATCTCCTTAGATTTCCCCTCAGCAAGTATCTTATGTTTCTCCATCAAATATAATGGTTGATTTGAGACCTCAGTTACAATTAGCAGGTCCTATTCTTACTTTTAATCAATCTCAACAGCCTTCAGATCATAATCCTCAACCTTACAAAGTGAATTGCCATCCAATGGTCACAAGGACTAAAAGTGGGGTTATCGAGCCTTATGCCAAACATGTCATTTATCTTTCTAATCTTCCAGCTTCTGCAGAGCCAAAGTTAGCTAAGGAGGCTATGAAGGACCCAAAGTGGCTTTATGTAATGTAGGAGGAGTATCATACCTTGTAGAAAAATCAGATATGGACATTAGTACCTCAGTTTGCAGCCATGAACTTGGTGGGTTGCAATTTGATTTTTCGCATCAAATACAAGCCCGATAGTTCAATTCTCAAGTATAAAGCACATTTGGTGGCCAAAGGGTTCAATCAAACAGCTAGTTTGGACTTCTTTGATACCTTTAGTCCAGTGGTAAAGGTTGCAATCACTAGTATCATCTTCTATTTAGCTGTGACCAAGTATTGGGATATCCAACAAATGGATATTAACAATGCTTTCTTGAATGATGATCTGCAAGAGTGGGTATTCATGGCTTAACCAGAAGGCTTTCAAGGCCCTCAATTTCCCTAACATGTTGGTCAACTAAACAAGGCATTATATGGCCTCAAACAAGCCCCTCGCTCTTGGTTCCACAAGCTAAAGTTTGACTTGCTCTCTTCGGGTTTAAGAACTCTATTTCAGACTCTTCCCTCTTCATTCAATATTAAGGTCAGCATATTATCTACTTACTTCTGTATGTTAATGATATTTTAATCCAGGTGACAATCCTCAACTTGTTCACAATTTGATTCAAAAACTCAACAACATATTTGCTCTTAAGACTCTTGGTTCAGTCAACTATTTTTTAGAGTTTGAAGCTTTTAGGGACAAGTATATGGTGGATTTGTTGAAGAAAACCAATATGTTTGATAGCAAACCGTGTCCTACACCTGTGTGTTCCAGGATCAAATTATCATTGTATAAAGGGGAACCTTTTAATAGGCCTTTTATTTACAGAAGTACTATTAGAGCGTTGCAGTATTTAGCTCACACAAGACCTGACATTGCTTAGATTGTGAATAAGCGTAGTCAGTTTCTTCAAGCTCCAATAGAACTGCATTGCCTAGCTTGTAAACGGGTCTTGAGGTATCTCAAAGGTACATTACATACTAGTCTTCACTTTAGGCTTACAACTTCATCTTCTTCTATAACAATTTAAGCTTACACTTATGCTAATTGGGCTAGCAATGTAGATGATAAAAAATCTACTGCTGGGAGTTGTATCTTCTTTGCTGAAAATCTGGTCTGTTGGGGGTCAAGAAAATAAAAGGTGGTAGCTCGGTCTAGTACCGAGGCTAAATATAGAGCAATGACTCAGCTTAAAACAGATGTTATTTGGTTATAATCTTTGGTTCAAGAGCTTGGCTTTTCTGTCCCTTCTTGTGCTGTGATGTGGTGTGACAATATTGGGGCAAATCCCTTGGTTCAAAACCCAGTCTTTCACAGCCAAACCAAGCACATTGATATTGACACATATTTCGTTCGTGAAAAGGTGGCAAGTGGTGTGATTGAACCTCGTTATGTCCCTATTGAGTGTCAAGTTGCTGATGTTTTCACTAAGGTGCTTACTTATGACAGATTTCAATTTCTTTTTTCCAAACTAAACTTAGTTAGTTCTCTTCAGTTTAGTTTGCGGGGAGATGTGGAGAGTAATGTGCATGAGATGTATGAGAAGAGTGATGGTTCACGTAGCTGTCAACCTGAATTGAAGAAGGAAGCTGTTGAAGATGCAAATGAAATCAACACAGCTGGAGAGTCAACAGCTAAAATTCTTGTGCAGCAGGCCCATGTCAGATCAAGCAAGACAACATCTCATCGTGGTGTGATCATGAAGCATTATGATCAAAGATTTGATGAGAGGTCGAAAAGTTATAATCATAGCTCTGGAAGTTAGTTGATGAGCTAGCAAGATTCAGGTTCAGGTTGTTAGTTTGTTAGAAAAGTTAGTTATTTTCATATGTGAAATGCAATGTGCATTGAGTTTGTTAGAAGGAGAGCAAAGTCTGATTGTGTTAGTATATATTCACACTTCTATTGTAATCTATTTTTTGATTAAGTTAATAATAATTTGAGAGCTCTCTTCTCCCACATCAATGGCATCCTCGAGAACAATTTTGTTATTCTTTTAGGACTTTTGTCAAATAAATTTACATTTCTATCAAATACTTTGCATTCTTGTTTGATTTTTCATAATTTCTTTAACTTTTTTCTTTCATTAAATTTCTTAAGTAAAATGATATTCTTTTACTTTCAATACTGACTTCCAATTCTTTTAGTGAGATAGAGATTTACTTCTCAAAACCTTTAAATCAATACTCTCATTGGGCGCCCTTTTTTTTTTTCTTTAAATTGATATTAGATTAGAGTTGATTGAATATGTAGAAATCAACCATTATAAGTACAATTTTGAATAACTACTCTCACAATCGAGAAAAGAAGTTTCGGATAGTACCTCTTTTTTTTTTCTTTTTTCTTTTAATCACTCCAATGAACTTATTTCACCATATTTACAAGATTCAACCCTCCTCTATGAAATGTAGGATCACAATTATTATTCTATTTGCTGTGGGATCGTGACATTTGAACTGATATCTCATAGATTGATAGGCCATCTCTTAGTTCCATTGGCCTTCTTCAAGATACATATAAAATAAGCAAAATGGCCCCCCAAGAAGCCCTATTATTTATCAACTTTTTGTAAAGATTGTAACCAGTTTGCTTTCAATATCCAAAAATAGTAAATAATAAAAGTGTGACTTTTTTTATAAAGAAAATAAAGTTTGGTTTCTTTTTCTATTTTTACTCTTCTGTTTTATACCCAAAAGTTGTAATGTTTTCTGTAAATCTCGGATCTTTTAAAGTTGTGATGTTCTTGATATGGAAGGCCATAATAAAAAGATAAATAATTGATGCTAAAGTGAAAAATAAAATTATAATAGTTGAAAGGATAGATATATATATATTTTAAAAACACCTACTTTTACTTTAAATTTACATCTTTTTTGAACCTACAATTTGGAAATTATAATAATAATAATACAACTATACATATGAGAAAAAAAAATCATAAATAGCCTTCTAGAATATAGCAAATTTGTTTTTAAGCACATAGAATAATTTGATTGTGCACATCACTTGTAGTAAAGTGGTTAGGACATCTCCTTCCCACCTCAATGATGAGGGGTTTAATTCCCACCATACACATACCAGCATGTGTGGGCACTTTTCTCTCCTTATTGTGGGAGTAGATGTCTCTCGTTATGGGAGTAGATATTTGAACCGTATGTTTAGTGATTAATCACGGTAGGTCCCGGTAGTTATTAATATTGTATTTGTACCCCTTTAAAAAAAACCTACAATTTGATTGTTATTAACCAAGTGAAAGTTGTAAGGACCTAAATACCCGTCATTAAAGTTGGCACCTGAAGGTTTCACGCAGGTCTAGAATGAATATTTTACGTAGGTCTAGCTATTCAATGTAGGTCTAATATGGTAATTTTACATAGGTGTAGTATGATAATTCAACGTAGTATAGCAAAATGATTTTATGTAGGTCTACCATGATAATTTCACGTAGGTCTACCATGAATGGATTTAAGTAAGAATATTATGCACTCTCACTGTGAGAGAACTACATTATGATGATTGCAAGCCCACCAAGGCCAGTAACTTGAGCTTCAATTCTAACAATAACTCTTCTAGTTTACTAACACCTACAATACAACAACCACATGCAGCCCATGCAAGCGTATGTGAAGCATCACTGTATCACAGTGGAATAACATTGATCAGCTCCATCACAAGTCCTCATCAAGCTGATCACAATCATTATCAAATAGATAAGGTGATAGCTTGATCATTTTAGCATAATTAAGGAGAGGGAAAGGTTGTTAGTTTTCTGTTAGAAACAGCTGATGTGGCAGCCAAGTTGCATAGTTTGTTACAAATTGGTTATGGATTCTAAAAGTGATTTTGAGTTGTATATTGTTTGTTATGTAAATGTAATGTATGTTGAATATTCAATAAGAAAAGCTTACAATTCAGATAACTACACTACTCCATTAATGGTTACTCATGTAGCTCTAGATGCAAGTTCACTGAGGACTTCATCAAACACTTTCTTATTAACATCAAACACTTAGCTACTTGTTCCGTATAGTTGAGCTTGTGCTATTTTCACATGGTATCAAAGCTGTTGACTCACGTCCATGGCTGATCATCAAGATTTAAGCTCATATAATCGTTTTCCAGGCAATATGACTTCATCAGTCTTCACATCTAATTTTTCTTCCCTTAGTAAAACACTGAACTCGAGTCTGGCTCTCAAGCTTGATAAAATCAATTATATCTACTGGAAGACACAAGTTTTACCAATCATTCGTGCGTTGGATCTTGAAGATTACATATCCAGCATTGCTCCAGTGCCACAAAAGCTGATCGAAGTTGATTCTCATGAAGTTGAAGCAGCAACAATCAGCCATCAGATCAATCCAGCATATGCTGTCTAGAGGAAAACCGGTCAGATACTTCTGTGCTAGCTTCTTTCTACGCTCAGTCCTAGTGTTCTAGGTCAGGTAACTCGCTGCAAAACTTCTATTGAAATGTGGTCTAATCAGACTCTATTGGTGATTTTGTCTTGAAATTGAAAAATATTGGTGATGTTTTGTTAGAAGCAGGAGAAGATGTGAGTTAGAGGGATCTTTTTCGGCATTGATGAATGGAGTTGGTCATGAATATGACTCAGTTCTAGTGTTAATTTCTTCACAACAACACACTATGTCTTTAGAAGATACATAGTTTTTGTTCTTCATGCATGAACAACACATTGATTCACTTAATGTGCACTCTCCATCTGCTCATTTTACCTCTAATTTTGCTCCTTACAATAATAAGAATAATGCAAATAGATGAGGAACTTCAAATAATTACAAAGGTAACAAATCTAGAGGCAAGGGAGAAAGGTTTCCTGGCAGATCCAACAACCGCATTCACTGTCAATTGTGTTCAAAGCCAGGCCATGGTGCACTCTAATGTTACAGGTGCTTTGATAAGCAATTCCAAGGCCCTTCTCTTTAAGGTAATCAGTAAGCTTTCATGACTCAACAGACTCAAACAAATTCCTATGATGCAGGATAGATTGCATATGGTGCTAATATGCCTCCAACAAACAACCAAAGTGTGAATTCCTCTCAGCACTCAGCTTACTTTGCTACTCCACAGCAATCAACTTACTATGTTACCCTAGAAACAGTGAATGACCAAGCTTGTTATGTGGATAGTAGAGCCACAAACCATGTCACAACCGACCTTAACAATCTCTCCATCAAGAGTGAGTATCAAGGTAATGACAAACTTGTTGTTGGTAATGGTAATCATTTGCACATTTCCAATGTTAGTCACTATACAATACAATCACATACTACACCTTCTTATCAGTTGCATTTGAGAAATATTCTTCATGTGCCTTCTATCACCAAGAACTTGATTAGTATATCAAAGTTAACTAAAGACAATGATGTTATGCTGAATTTCATGATAATGGTTGCTTGATTACGGACAAAAGAACTAAGAGAACAATTTTGTAAGGTCCTCTTACACATGGATTGTATCAGTTGAAGCTTGATGGTGTTTCTCCTTCGCATGGGATTACTTCCAAGGCTGCCAAGATATGTGACTCAGGTGTACATAATGTGAAAGTTTTCAATTCGAATAATTGTGATAAAGGAAGTGCCAGGTCACTTTCAAATCTTGGTACTGATAAGCATCAGTTTAGTGCTATGGTTGTAGCCAAAACAAATGCTATTATTTGGCATGCAAAGCTGGGTCATCCAGCTCCTTTGATTCTTCAAAAGGTATTACACTCATTGCATTTTTCTTACAATGTTAATGTAACACCCCCTGACCCGACCCGGCTGGACCGACCCAGGGAGCGCTACTCGGTTTTCAAAACTTTCTAAATTCATATACATTTCAAAATCATTGTGAGCCCATAAAACAAATTTCAAAACTTTCCAAATTCATTTTATAATCCGAAAATCATTATGAGCCCATCAATTCAATACATATAATTTATAAATTTTAAAACCATTTTCGAGTGAACCCAAATCGATAAACTTTTTACAAAAATTTCGGCAGAGTTCCGTTTGTTTTTCGGATTTTTCAAGACCTGTTTTTCATAAAATCAATTCAAATTCAAATTCCAAAACACTTCATATCACATTTTCAAACAATTGCGCACTCTGCCGTTTAGTGCGACTTCCAACACAATTTATAAAATAAAACAATTCAAAAGTCAATATTTACAAATATTCTGAAAACGAAAATCAAGAATCATAAATAATTAATTACAGAGCTTCATTACAAAACATATTTACAGACTCTCTGAATATACATGCATATCAATCATATTACACATGAACATAAATGTCTACCCAAAAATTGTGACTCTCCACCTCTGTCTGCAGGAATCTCCTCTTCAGTCTTTGGCTTCTTCGGGATCCCTGGTACCTACGCGTTAGAAACAAAACTAACGCGCTAAGCATATAGCTTAGTGGGTGTACTATAAACTCAATTATGAAAATCATATATAACTTTTAAATGGAAAGCATATCACAATATAGATATATTTCAACTCTATAATTTATAAATCCATTAAACTTTAAAAATCAAATCGTAAAACAGTTTCCAAGCACTTTAAATTCCACAATATAAGCAACATATAAATCGATTCATAAATTCATTCAGTTCACTTTCCAATTCACTTAAAATCTGGCCCGCTAGAATACTAAACATACTAGGACTGGAATATGGGTCAAACTCCCACCCGAGGACGAATCCTACAAGTGGTACGTATCTCCCTACTCTAGGACCGTCGGTATGGAACCTAGAGAGGTACATAACTCCCTATCCCAGGAACGAATCCTTAGGAAGGTACGTGGCTCCCAACCCCCAGGACGAATCCTGAGGAGGTACATAAATATCATCAATAGCAATCAATAACGGCGCAGTACTGCTCAGTAAAACCCAGCTGGTATACCAACCTCCTATATCCATTTCTATGTTTACGTATCTTAGGGCCGTTTCGATAAACTATGTTCGCAATCAGTACTCAATAGATATACACTTCGCACAATACTTTTCAAGAAAATCAACAATAATCATACAAAGTATAAATCAAGTATTGTTAATGAAATCGACATAATCGAAATACAATCAAAATGCGATCTAACATAAAAGTGTTCCAAAATCAACAAGAGAGATAGCAAACATCGATTTTACATATAAAATAAACACTTTACTTACGAAAAATCGAAAACGAGAACTTTTCACGAAATCAAAAGCGAAAACTAAAACGGAAACGAAAACGTAAACGAAATACTTCTCGTAACGGTTCGGAAAACGAAAGTACACCTACCTGGAATCCGTTTCCTTTTCGGCAAACCACGGTTCTACAACTTCTTTTTCCTTCCCTTTCCCTTTCTCTTCACTTTCCTCTTCTTCTTCTTCTTCTTTCTCTTTTTTCTCTCTTCTTCTTTCTCTCTTCTTCTTTCTTTTCTTTTCTTTCTTTTCTCGGTCTTTCCTTTCTCTTCTTGCTGTTTCGTTTTCTGGCTTCTGCGAGAAGTTTCTCTTTTTTTATATATTTTTTTCGCTACCGCGACCGTCGTTGTGACCTGTGGTCGCGGTACTCACTGGAGCGTTCGCACCGCCTTCATCGCGAGCACACCTCGCGGTACCTTGGTCGCGTTGCTCACTGCCAGACTTTGACATTTTCATCGCGAGCAGTTCATCGCGAGCAGTTCATCGCGACCTGTGGTCGCGGTGACTGGTCGCGATGCTCACTACCAGAAATCGCGTTTTTCACCGCGAGCAAGCCATCGCGACCTGTGGTCGCGGTGACCAGGTCGCGATGCTCTCTGCCTCCATTTTCAATTTTTCTTACATCAATTTTCAACCATTCAATCTAGAATCCGGGATGTTACACCCCTTCCAATCACAAAATTTATTTTCACATATACAAATTTAATTATCCAAAATCCGGGATGTTACAGTTAATGCTCCACACTTTTTTCACACTTTTGTGACTTTTGTGCCTTTGGAACTTATTTATAGTGATGTTTGGGGTCCAGCACCCATTCTTTCTATTAATGGATATAGATACTATATTGTGTTTGTGGATGCATACACTAGGTTTGTAACACCCCCTATCCGATTCACGGACGAACCGGTTCGGGGATACTACGGTCAAATTCAGAATGTCAATATCAAATCCAATTTATAATATCTATTAAAAACCATTTGCTGAGTTATCTAAAAATTTTGGCAGCACAACGGCTATTTTGCATTGTTAACAATTTTTTTTGTAAACACAAGTAAAACTCTTTACAAACACTTCAAAACTTATGCATTTATCTTCATCACTTCCAATTGGACCTTCGGTCCATCTCAAATCAATTCACAACATAGTATAAACTTTTCAGAAGAGAGCCATTTCCGCAATTAAAAACATATACATTCATATATGAAATTTCATGAATATTAACATGGCAAAATAGTTAGAAAAGTATTATTACAATCTCCTTGGTTCTTAACATAATATGCTAATATATAATATATACATATATCAAAAGGATTCACAACATGGATTTTAACAAAAGTTACATGAAGACTTCCAAAAATTTATGTGACTCTGATACCCTGCAGATCCAGTCTGATCACTGTCTATTCCCTGCGCGCGGAAAACCAACGCGCTAAGCATAACGCTTAGTGGTACTTTACTTAACACAAATTTAAGTAAAATTTTTAACATTCATATAAATCAAAAACAACTCAATCAAGGATAAACATTTCATAGTTCCTACCAATTTTACACAACATACTAACATGGTACATTTCATGGGAATAAACATTTAATACATTTCATAATACTCTATCATGAAACAATTAATTCAAACAATCATGTAATATGCATACATTCTAAAAATGTCACACCGATATGAATTTTCTCAATTGAATCGTTCAATTACACAATTATGAATTAAGTATTTTATTGCCCTTAGCCAATTCTAACCCATTTTCGATCACTACAAAAAAAAAGATTATCTACTACGGCTTATCTACTACTGGCAAAGGTGGCCCGTTTTAAATAATTATATCTACTACGGGCTTTTAAAGGCCCGTAGTGGATAATCTGTTAACCACTACGGGCATTTGAAGCCCGTAGTAAAAAACGTCTTCCACTACGGGCCCAAGGTGCGACCGTAGTGGATATTTAATTATCCACTACGGGCCTTTAAAGGCTTGTAGTGGATAATAGATTATCCACTACGGGCATTTTTGGGCCCGTAGTGGATAAACCATCCACTACTGGCCCATTCCGCCCGTAGTGGATGGTTTATCCACTACGGGCCCAAAAATGCCCGTAGTGGATATTAGACTACTTTTCCAAAATTCCTAGCTAACATTTTATTTTTTCTTTCTCCCTCTCATCGCCGCTCCCCTCCATCCCTGCTCTCTCACTCCGCAGCAGACCAGATCGCACAGCCCCTGCTCCCCTGCGCGCTCAGCCCCTGCGCGACCAACCCCTGCGTGACCAGCCCCTGCGCACCTGCTCCCCTGCGTGCCTGCTCCCCTGCAGCTGCGCCCTTGCTCCCCTGCGATCCGGTATGTAAAGGACATTTTTGTTTTCATTTGCATTATACCAACGTCTGGTGATATGTCAATTGTATGCTGATGCAATACCAACGTCTGGTGATATGTCAATTGTCATTTTGGTTAGCTAATCAAGTACCAGAAGAATAACCTAATCTTTCGAAGGAGCAAGTAAGTGTATATAAACCAAACCACCAATCATTTTAGTGAGAACTCTTGTCTACAAGAATAGAGACAAATGTGATGAATGAGCTGTTACTTAAATGGTTTTGTCTAGTATTATTTTTGTGTTAGAACAAAAAAAAAAAGTTGTATTTGCAGGTGATAATTTATAAATCCTCATGCTAGCTTTCTTCTTTTTGTTGTTCTCCTTTCACTTTATCTTTTTTCCTTTATAAAAAAGATCTCTCTGCTGCTAAATACCAATACTGCCAGCAGATATATATATATATATATATATATATATATATATATATATATGTAGATGACCGTCTCTTAATTGACTTCACTAATTTAATCACATAATTAATTTCAGTTCTTGTTTTCTTCTTCTTTTGATTTTCTATATTATCATTCTAACTAATCTTGTTTTCATTTGCATTATACTTTTTTTTTCCCTGAAATATAATACTTCTGGTTTTCCACAAAAATTCTCAGGTGTAACTCTATTCTTCTAAATGAAGCTAATATTTGGCACTTTCTTATGGTAAAATTTATTCAAAATTCAAAAATTCTAATATTTGATTTCATAACAGAAGGATCCCTCTAGTTTAGAAATAGACAAAACTTCTTTTCTAAAGAAGATTTTTGTTAAGTTTGATGAATCTTCAAAGGATATAGTCTTTGATATGTTTTAAGAGAAGTTTTTGACTAATAATAAAATCAGTGGGATTTGTCTTCTTACAACAAAATATTCCAGTTCTTTCCCTTTATCTTAGCTAAGGCAATGCAATTTCTCTTCTTAATTTTTTTTTTTAAATCATACCACATGCGATGCAGCAATTTAAATGCTTGATATTTTAGCGCTGTTGTCTTGATACATTTTTTACTTTTATCAAACTTTTGTTATTTATCTTTAATGATATTTCCTTGTATTATGGCAATTATCCTCAGAATTATGATTTCAAACAAATTGTCAACTAGACTACTACCAAACAGGATGATTATTAATTAATTAATTAATTTAATGATTGTTTTCATTCTTTTAAATTGATTCTGGGGATGATGAATCATAACGAGTTAAACAATTAAGTTTGGTGGGGCTTCTCTAGACCTGTGTTATGAGTTATTGCTTCTAATATTTGAGTTTGGGTCATTGCTAATTATTAAAAAAAAATTATTTGGAAAAATTAATTTAAAAAAAAAAACATAAGCGTTAAAGCCAATAACCGACCATCCTTTTTTGTTTGTTAAAAACCTACCAAAAGGTTAAAGAAACCTTTCATTTTTAAGCTTTTGCTTCTGACTAATCAACTTGCATTTTTAACATGCACGTCAAATAATTAGAAAATAGAGTTCGAATTTCGTTAAAATCAGGACGTTTTGATCCGTAGAATACGTATGCATTAACCGACAGTTAAATCTAGTTACATAAAGAAAGAGCATTGAGTGTAATTAACAAGGTGCAAAGAGTTCACACCAGAAGCAGTAGGGGAAAAAAACAGAAGACAGATCACATGGTGAATACCAACAACACAGAAAAATGATAATGGCAGAAGCTAGCAGAAATGGAAATTTAGTGCTGGGTTTGTAAATTGAAAATTAATTTTATCCAACAATTTTTTGAATTTTGTGTTTAATTCTTAAAATTTCATAATGTCTTTGGTCCTCTGTATGAAGCATGAGTAAGGCTTAAGTTATGTCTTTGGTCCTCTGTACTGAGTTGCCGTGCCGTCTGGTAGTTGGTTTTATTAGGACTTGCTGTTTCAGGTTGTTAAATTTTGTATATATATTCTAAGCTGTAACAACCATTTAAATACAATGCAATTTTCTAGATTGCAATTTTTTAGCTCTCTTTATATATTTTCCAGATTGCTTTGCATTTTTGAAATGTTCTTGACTGCGTATGTGCTGACAAGTCCCCCCACACATACACATATTAGCCAAGAAATTAATTCACAAGAAACAATTTACAGAAACGTTTTCTGATAGCTATACAGCTTTTTTGGAGTATGCATACATCTTTGAGTTGATGTTTTCTAGTACGAATTTAAATGTTAATTAGTTTGTCAATTGTCATATAATTCACGTTTGGAGTACTTTACTTGCATAATTGTTCAACAATTATAAGACAGGATTTACAAGCTTCAATTTCTCTAACTAATATGTTTTTTTTAATACTCATTATCTCTAGGTATAGTTTGTCTAATTTTTTAATGTCAATAATGTGGTGTGGTTGTGTTTGTTAGGGGACAAAATTAATGTGATTTGTTTAACATATGTATTGTAAGCATAGTTTTATAAACTTAAAAAATCTTATCAAATTGTTTTTTGCAATTCTTCATTATAGATGCTTTTGGAATCAAAACTTTCTACCAGCTCCTGCACCCATCTCGCCCACACCGCCGCAGCCCGTAATAAAAAAAAAAGGTAATGTTCCATTCTATGAATCTATCAAAATTTGATTTTGTATTCCAATACTTAATATATTATGCTATATGATTTATCAAGATACATTATAATATATATATATATATATATATATATATAATAAGTTGAAGTTATTTTCATTATAATGAAAAAAATAAATGTTCTACTCTATATATATATATATATATATATATATATATATATTGTGTTGTCAATCTCTATTATCATTTTTCTCAAACTATATGATGATCGTGTTTGTCATTTCTTAAATTTTTTTTTAATTATTACAGTGAGTTCTGCATTCAAATGGATAAGAAATGGTTACGATTTTCGAGGTTATTTCCTTAAACTCATTGAATATATAGATTTAGGATTGTTGAATTCAAATAATGACATAGTTTGGTTTTTCAATTTTTTTTTTCCATTTTCAAATTTCAAGTAAGCCAAGAATATTTAGATGGTGCCAGAAACTTTGTTGAGGCTGCACAAAGACATTCAAGAAATCCTAACATGATTCCTTGCCCTTGCATAAAATGCATAAACCACAGATGGCATCCAACTAAGATAGTTTATGAGCATTTGGTCATTTATGGGATGGATCCTACATACACTAATTGGGTATTTCATGGGGAAAATCCAATTAGTTCCACCCCCATTGAAAATAGCTCAACTGTATTTACAATGTATAATGATGCAGACATAGGATATCATGATAATATTGAACCGGATGTGGAGATAAGAGACGAAGACCTTACTCATATTGTACAAGATGTTGATATTCCGTTGTATGACGGTTGTTCAAAATACACAAAGTTATCTGCTAGTGTTGTTTTATATAAACATAAAGCTACACACGGTTTATCCGATAAGGGTTTTGATGAACTTATTGGTATCCTTCGAGACATGTTACCTCAAGATAATGTACTGCCGGATTCATTATACTCCACAAAAAAGTTGCTTAAAGTATTTGATTTGGGGTATGAAAAAATTCACGCATGCATAAATGATTGTTGTTTGTTTAGAAAGGAGTTGGAGCATCATGAAGAATGTCCAAAATGTGGCACTTCTCGATGGAAAGTAAACAAAAGTACCAAACACATCTACAAAGGAGTGGCCGCAAAAGTACTTAGATACTTTCCAATTATACCAAGGTTTAGGAGAATGTTTAGATCACTTGAAATGGCGAACGACTTGACATGGCATTCTACTCATAGAAGTCAAGATGGAAAGATGCGCCACCCTGTTGATTCGGAAGCATGGAAGACTATAGATGACACATGGCTATCTTTTTCATCAGATTCACGCAACTTGAGGCTTGGTTTAGCTGCAGATGGATTTAATCCCTACAAAAACCTAAGCTCTACATATAGTTGTTGGCCAGTGGTGCTAGTTGCATACAATCTACCCCCATGGAAATGTATGGCTAAAGATAATTTAATGCTAATATTATTGATTCCAGGAAAGAAGCAGCCTGGGAATGATATTGATGTGTACTTACAGCCACTTATAGAAGATTTGAATAAGTTATGGCATGCAGGAGTAGAAGTTCATGATTCGTCTACTAACTCCTCCTTCAACTTAAAGGCTATTTTGATGTGGACCATAAATGACTTTCCTGCATATGGAAACCTAGCAGGATGTTGTGTGAAAGGTCAGTATGCTTGCCCCGTATGTGGGTTGAACATATCTTCAGAAAGGTTGAAATTCAGTAATAAGAATGTGTACATGGGCCATCGTCGATTTCTTCCAATGAATCATACATTTCGAAAAAATAAAATATGGTTCAATGGGAAAGAGGAAATGGATGAGCCGCCTACTATTCTTGATGGCAAACAAGTTCGAGTTGCATGTGTGGAAGTTGAAAATGATTGGGGAAAAGCAACAAACAAAAAAAGGAAGAGAAAGTGCCATCCTATTTGGAAGAAAAGTTCAATATTCTTTGAACTACCATACTGGGAGGTAACTTTTTAATTTCAACTTTATTCTAATTTCTATTCATATATATATACACACACACACACACACACATATATATATATATATATTAAAATTAATTTCTATATTTAATATGCAGGATCTGTCATTGCGTCATAACTTAGATATGATGCATATTGAAAAGAATATCTGTGAAAGTCTTCTTGGAATGCTACTGAACATTAATGGAAAAACAAAAGATGGTGTTAACTCTCGTAAAGATTTACAAGATCTTGGGATTAGGCATGAGCTGCACATCAAAGAGTGTGGAGATAAACTTTACTTACCTGCGGCACCACACACTTTATCAAGGGCAGAAAAACAACTCTTTTGTCATCGGTTGTTAAATTTGAAGATGCCTGATGGTTATTGCTCAAACATTTCAAATTGTATCTCATTGAATGATACAAAGATTGTTGGCCAAAAGTCTCATGACTGTCATGTTATGATGCAACAATTGTTATCAGTGGCGATACGTGGTCTCTTGCCTAAAGGTCCAAGAATTGCCATATTTCGGTTGTGCTCATTTTTTAATGACATCTGTCAAAGAGTGCTTGATAAAAGTAAGTTAGACTCATTAGAGGATAAAGTGGCAATTACCATGTGCATGCTTGAACGGTATTTCCCTCCTTCTTTCTTTGACATTATGGTACATCTGACAATTCATTTAACAAGGGAATCTCGAATGTGTGGACCAGTGCAATATCGTTGGATGTACCCTTTTGAAAGGTATTTTCACACACGATTTATGATATTCAAAATTAATTATAGTAAAGTTTTTTAAACTTTATTTTATGTATTCATTTTATAGGTATATGAAGGTACTAAAAGGATATGTAAGAAATCGCGCACGACCCGAGGGATGCATAGCTGAATGCTATCTAGCAGACGAATGCATGCAATTTTGTAGTACGTATATACCACAAGCGGCAGATATAGGCGATAAGCATAATAGAAATGAGGATTTGGTGTATGGAAATGTAGTGGAAGGGCATCCTATTTCTGCAGGGACGGTTATGACGATGACTTCTGATATGCTATGCATTGCACATCGATATATATTGTTTAACAGTGCAGAGGTGGAACCGTACGTAAAGTAAGTAGTGTTAATAAATTTATACATAATTTATAACTTACATAAAAATTTTAAATATGCACTTATTAGTGATTATATTATGAATAACTATCCTATTAGTTTGCACCTTCAAGAACTTCAACATTTAGATGCAAGCCTTGGAAATCGACCCACTTTACTGCAAAAGAAACATACAACTGGTTTTGCAACATGGTTTAAAGCTAAGGTGGGTGGATATACTCTAATGATACATCAATCGTATTCTCACTAGACATATTTTATTGTTAATGATCTTACTTACAATATCTTCAAAATAGGTCATTGCTGAAGCAGGTCGGTTGACTACATCAGTTAACTTGAAATGGCTTGCATTTGGACCAACGATGCAAGCAATGTCATATACAAGCTATGTTGTGAATGGGAAACAATATCGCACAAAAGATAGTGAGAAATCTACTCAAGATAGTGGTGTTTCCATTGAAGTAGAAACTGTTTGCACTATTACTGGAAGAGACGGTTCACAAGTTACCAAAAAGATGGTTTACTATGGTGTTTTAAGGAAAATTCTTCTTGTAGACTATAATCAATTTCGTGTTCCGTTATTCAAATGTGATTGGGTGAGCGGAAATGATGTTAAAGTTGAAGACGGATTCACATTAGTTAATCTTCATCCACGTGTAAATAAATACGATAGAGATCCCTTTATTTTAGCTTCACAAGCAACACAAGTATTTTACTCTAGGGAAACAGATACATCTAATTGGTATGTTGTACTGAAAGTACCTCCAAGAGGTTTTCATGATCTAGAAAAATTTGATGAGCATGCTTACATGACATCAGCACCATTAGATGTATCTCAACGTGATTCTAGTATGGATGACAATAAAGATTATGCTCGAATTGATTGTGAGGACATGGTTGTACAAATCTAGTCTTACAGGTTGTTATGTTATTGTAATTAGTAATCTTTGTTGTTCTTGTTATTCTATTTTAGAATATCGATATAGTCACATCCATCCAATATTTGTGGGTAGTTGTATTTGATTTCAAATTTATGTATTTATGTAAGCATGCATATACAAAGGTTTGTAAATGTTTGTAATAGTTAAATTATATGAATGATTTTCTACAAGTTTATGTTGTTTAAAAATATGAAATTTTATTATGGATCGAATTGTTATTTACTTATTGAGTTTGATAAACTGATTTAGAAAGTCGCATCAAATGGAAGGATGCGCAAAATGATTGGGAATGATTTTTGAAGTGTGTACTTTTGTGGAATTTTGTGAATTTATTGAAAAAGGTTTGGAAAATCAGAAAAACAGAGGAAACTCCGCCAAAATTTTTGTAGCATTTGAATTAAACGTTTTCCAAATATAAAATATAGTTTTAAAGTTTAAAATTTTAGTTAAAGTCAAGAAATTACAGTAAAGTGTAGTGCTCCCTAATTCGGTCCGAGAGAGTCGGGTTAGGAGGTGTTATAGATATGTTGCCTTATTATTTATAACCTTATTATAATATTATCATATTTCAGATGTCAATTGAAGGTCCTAGTGATACCCCATCTTCAAGTAGTAAAAGAAAGGGAAGGGGACCGAACCAAATAAATTTTAATAAAATTGCAAAAGTCAAAGAAGTTGGTGTTACTTTTAATGAGTTAGGACAACCACTTGGAGACTCTTCTATAGCATTAAGTACGTGTATTGGAACAATTACTACTCAAATGATTCCAATAACGTACTCAAGTTGGCCAGAGGTACCAGATGTAGTGAAAGACAGTGTATGGGAGACCATGAAGGTATGAATACAATATTTTATTTTTATTTTTCCTTTGAAATTATATTTATATATGTTAATCATGTTTTCTTTATATGAAATGTTTACATGTAGGCAAGGTTTGGTTTGGATGATGTTGGCAAAAGTAATGTATTTAATTCAATGAATACTTGTTGGAGACAATACAAAAGTCGACTAACAAAACGAATTAGAGAACTTTCTTCCGGTCCTGAAGCTGGTAGAATGATCCAATTATTGAAGCCAACTAACATAACTGATGAAGATTGGAGCCAATTTGTCTCAAATCGCTTGTCCTCAGAGTTTGATGCAAGTGTACTTTAAGAATTCTAGTCAAACATATTATCATATATATGGTTCTGCTTTTACTTTCATATTATCGTAGATAATCAGTAGCAAATATTCCGACTTGGCGAAAAAGAATAAAGCTCCACATACAACTAGTCGTAAGGGATTGGCACGATTACATGAAGATTTGGTAAGAATTTAACGTAACAGTCTTATTTTATTATTAAAACTATTTGGTTTGTTTAGTCCATCTCAATTTAGCCCGTATTAATCGCGAACACTTTAAATATATTAATGTAGAGGGCTAAAAAATCTGTTGAAAGTGGAGATTTAGAAGATACAGAGGTTGATAGGGTGGAAACTTGGATTGCTGGCCACAAACACAAAGATGGGACGCCAGTGACAGAAGATGCCGGAGAAATAATTGTATGTGACAGTAATTAATATATACATACATATATATATATATATATATATATATAAAGATATATACACACACACATCAATTAATATATAAACAGATATTTTTTTATGTGTTTTTAATTCTTAATTTTTTGCATGATGTATAGAAACAATTGGAGGAAATTTCTAGAAATCAAGCAACATCGATTTCAGATGATGCTGTATCTCAAGTTTTAGGAAAAGAGCATCGAGGTCGAGTTAGAGGACTTGGTGGTGGTGTAACACCAACAAGAGTAAATGCATCTGTGGTTGGTAAACAAACTACAACACAACTTCGTGAAGAGATGAAAAAACAAAATAAAAGACATGAAGATGAGATGAAAAGACAACAAGATGAGATAAACGCTCTTAAGCAACAACTTAAAGACTTGCAAAGTTTTGTATTCAATATGCAGGTAACGTGTTATAAAAACTCTATAATATTAGATTAATTTATAATAACATTTCAATTAATTTTAATTACTTTTTACTTTCAGACAAATGATAGAGGACATAGTGCAGGAAGAGGTCCTTCTCATAGTATGCATAAGGTATATAACATAAAAATCTAATAATATATAGTATTTTTGTCTTCTTTAAAACTTTATAAGTTTATAAAGTTTCAATATCTATTGAAATTCAATGTGTATTGAAATTTTATATTTTATTTTTGAAGTAACAATATTCAAGTGCCTCAAATTTATCGGGAGGTAATAAATGTTTGAATATCGCTGGAACTTCTGCAAAGGTAAATTTGAATAAACTTTATTAATTAATAAATTAAATATTGTATTGAGATTTATTGACCTTTAATCACTTTTAATTTTATATGCAAATGTTAGTCATTTTCTAAGGCATCTACAAATCATATGGATTAGGGGTGGGCATTTTCAACCCAATCCGCGAATCCGATCCGATCCGATCCGAAATGGTCGGATTGGGTCGGATTACTTTGTTAAAAAAAACCCATCAGATTACTTTTTTACAATCCGAAAAAAATCGGATTGGTTCGGGTTATTTGGTGAACCCGAATTTCCAACCCGATTTTTAACAAATATAAAAAAAAAAAAATTTCCTAAAGCTAACCCTAAATCTAAATTTTCCCCAACCCGTTCTGCCGTTCACTCACTCTCGATTTTTCACTCCACCAGACACCAGTCCACCTCTCCCCCTGACCTTGCCTTGCCACCGCCCACCAGTCATCCCCGCCGGTCTCTCGCTTTATCGTCTTCCAGTCTTTGTCGCCAGCCGCCGCACCTCACCATCTCTGTTGCAGCAGATTTCCTCTCGCCGCAGATTCATCTGTCATCTCGCCATCTCTCACCGCAGATTCACCTCGCCATCTCTGTTGCACCTCGCCATCTGTCACCGCACCTCGCCATCTCTGTTGCAGCAGATTTTCTCTCGCCGCAGATTCATCTGTCATCTCGCCACGACGCCATCTATCACCGCAGATATTCTCTCGCCGCAGATTCACCTCACCATCTCTGCTGCTCCTCGCCCTCTGTCATCGCAGTCCGCAGATTCACGGATCACTTAGGTATTATTCTCAAGATTTTCTCTTTGATTTCTTTATTTTTTTCAGTTAAATGAAATTGGTGATTGAAGTGATGAAGTCTGAAGATTTGTATTTTTTTTTTGTAAATCAAGTTGGTGATTTTCTCATCGATTTCTTTGAGGTGCCAATTGATGATTGAAATCGTTGTCTGATCACTGGCCACTGCTGTAATTTTTTTTTATTGAAGATCGGTTGAATACTTGATTTTTTTTTATTGAAATCGGTTGTCTGAATGTCTGCTCACTGGCCACTGCTCACTAGGATTCTATATGATGTGGTGATTGTTGATGAATTTGCGTTGTTTTAATGAATCTAATGCAGCTGTGGATGAGATTCAAGGCAGCTGTGGATGATTTTGCGTTGTTTATTTTTGTTGTGGTTCACCTTCTGTGTCTTGAGTATGTTTGAGATGTGATGAGTTTGTGGTGATATGTTTAGTTTCTGTTTTAATCAGTTTTGAATTCTTTTTGGTTTGTTTCTAAGGATTCACTGCAGAAAGTAGCAGAAGATGAAAGCTGTTTGTGAAGCTTGGTTGAGTCTCTTGAACTGAAGGAGAAGGAAGCTGGAAGCAGAAACAGAATCTATTGCTAGGAGTCTGAGCTTGAACTGGTAGGAGTTTGCCTTAGTGTTGATTAGTCACAGATTTCCTTCGTTGTTTGTATTAGTCGATTGTATTTTGTGAACTGAATTTTGTTTTTGTATTTTAAATGTAGAAAAAAGATGAGAAGTTTACCAAGTGGTCAATTGAGAGAGCCATTAGAAGGAGATAATTCACTTACGGTAACGTCTTTTCTCCACTCGCATTGGTTTTAATTATTATTTTCATAATTTAATTTAATATCAATATATTTGCTAATCTATGTTTTTTTGTTACTCTTGTAGGTGCATGGTGGCATCACTAAGACTAAGAGGCGAATTATAAGTATATGGACAATCTTTACCAAATTTGGCGATTGCACTAGATGTAAGTGTAATTATTGTGGTAAAACTTATGGCTGCACTTCTAAAAATGGCACTACTAATCTATGGCATCATGTGGATCATCAATGCACAAAATATAAGTTTGCAATGGCAGCGAAAGATAGAAACCAAAAAGTATTAACCACCCGTGCATCAAACACTTGTGATGATGATACTAAACCTGTCACTTCAGATCTTGTAGTTGTGGGATTTGATAAGGAATTGTGTAGAGAAGCACTTGAAACAGGTAAATTATTGAATTGTTTTCATTTAATAATGTTACATGTTTCAATATTATTTTCTTTACTAATATGTTGTTCTATTTAATATAGAGATTGGAATAAACAATTTATCTCCGGATATAGTTGTTGATTAATATCGTATTTGATAAGTGATTTCACATTCACGAAGGTAATTACTTTTTTTCGAAACTTTAATATTACATATTTATTTTAGTCTTATTTTAGTAAACTCCATATGATTCATTTTTTTTTTGTTTCTTCTTTCATTATCAATAGGAAAGGATGCTTGGACAATGGCGATTGGCGAATGAGAAATTATCAAATTTATTTATTTAGCTTCCGTTTATTTGTGTATTTTATCATATTGGAATAAACAATTTATCTCCGGATATGGTTGTTAATTAATATCGTATTTGATAAGTGATTTCACATTCACGAAGGTAATTACTTTTCTTCGAAACTTTAATATTACATATTTATTTTAGTCTTATTTTAGTAAACTCCACATGATTTATTTATTTTTGTTTCTTCTTTCATTATCAATAGGAAAGGATGCTTGGACAATGGCGATTGGCGAATGAGAAATTATCAAATTTATTTATTTAGCTTTCGGTTATTTGTTTATTTTATGAACATGACACTTCAAGACTCAAGTTATATGTATTTATTTGTGTTGGAACATCAAGTTATATTTGATTATATTATGCTATGATTATTATTTGATATAATATTAACCACTATATTATATTATAAGAGTTTAAATTATGAGATTATGTAAAACTATAATTCATATTTGATGTAGCATTTGAGATTTGATGTAATATTTATATTTTAGCATAAGTTGTATGACTTTATTTTTATTTATATTTTAAAGTCAATCCGACCAATCCGATCAAACCAAACCGACTAATATTGGATTGGATTGGATTGGGTAAAAATTTTTCATACCGATTTGTATTGGATTGGATTGGGTTGACCTTCAACCCGACCCAATCCGAAAACGCCCACCCCTAATATGGATGGTTCAAGTGAAAAGGAAAAAAAATGCAAATTATTACATTGGATGGGCAATGGAGAGGTAGTAGCAGAAGCTGAAGTTGATTGCAGGGATCCACAGGCTGTGGTACATGGCATGATTCTTGGTCCAGATTGTTGGAGAGTTTCTGTGAAGAAAATTTTGGTGAGTAAGGTTCCTTTATATCGTGCTAGTACTGAGTTTATGACACTTGAAGATACACTAAACTCATTTATTGCTTAGCCAGCGAAATATGTTATATAGTATGTTTATTAGTACATTAAGATTATGTTTATTAGTACATTAAGATTTTAATGTTTTGTAATAAAAAAGATATGATTATGTGTTTTTATTCTTCAAATTAAGTATATTAGTTTTAATTGATTGTATTATTATTTATAAATTTTTGAATTATATGCTGTAATATTGCATAATATATTGCAGGAAATTGAAAACAATATGAATGGTATAATAAATAAAATAGAATTTTAAAAAAAAATTATCAGATTATCTACTACGGGCGGCGCCCGTAGTAGAAAATGTTATATTCAAAAAGCGACTACGGGCAATGCCCGTAGTGGAAACTATGTTCGACTACGGGCATTGCCCGTAGTGGAAAATAGTTTCCTCTACGGGCAATGCCCGTAGTGGAAACCTCATTTACTATGGTAACCACTACGGGTTTTGCCTGTAATCGTTACCTTGACTATCCACTACGGCCACAGTTATAGCGGGCCTGCGCCCGTAGTGGATGAGCTGTTTATGGATAGACTGAATAATGGGATCAACCAATACTGTCCTCAACGGAGGCTACGGATTGGTTATTTAATTACAACAATGTCGCGGACCGGGCACCCAAAGCCTCTCAAAGTCTGAAAGATCATAATCAAATCCAAGGACCGGGCACCCAAGCCTCTCAAAGTCCAAAGATTTAACATAATAACGGTCGCAGTACTGCTAAATTCCCTATTGGCATGCCAACCTATCCAATCTCTCAAACAATGCGGTATGAATTTAACTAGGGCATTTAAGCATATAAAGTTTAAATTCAATTCATATCAATTCTTTCATTAATACTCAATTCCATAAAAAGTTTACATACTATAATTCAAGACAATCAACTCATGAACCTTTTGTTCGATCTTAACTCACAAAAATCGATATCTATTCGTTTTCGACTTACCGATATGATACTAAAAAATCTTCATCAAATTGCACATTATTTTCACACATCAAACACTTGTTATGAAATTAATAAATTTCATACATTTTATTTCTACTTTCTAACACATCAAAACTCACAATTCAACATCCAACAATACATACAAAATTAAATTTCAAGTGTTAGTAAAGCACTAACCAAAATTATATCAAAATCACTCTCCAAGCTTTGGGAATCACTCCTTCAAGTTTGCTCTTGATTTTCCACAGCCCCTAGACACCAAGAATCCATAATCAATAAAAGATCTAGAATTTCTAAGTACCAATGTTCAAGTTTACTAGGGCCATTTTAGTTTTAATACAGAACAATGTCCAATATTAGATTTTTAGTAAATCAATCACAAGTTAGAAAAACTTAAAACTTTGAAGAAATCTTTTAAACAAACATATATTCATATATAAAATTTTCAGAATTTTATAAAATTTCAAACTACCTTAAAATAATTTATTTATTGAAGTATTCTGATCTGCCTGACAGGGGAAATTCAGAACACTATACAATTCGGAATTTCTATAACTTTTTACAAAACTCCATTTGTGACAAAATTTTGCAGAAACATGACATAGACATATACAATTCCAAACTAAAAATTTCAGACCTAAATAATACATGTGAATATTTTTAAAATATTCCTTAATTTACGTTTCTACCCTCTGTCTACTACTGGACAGATTGTAGTATCTTAATTACAAAATTCGTATAGTTTTCAAATCAACTCTAAAAATTACAAAAATTTCCGGAAATCATAATAACATCTTGAAAAACCATCATATAAAATTTCGTAATTTTCTGGGCAGTATAACCCATTAAAACAAATGGTTCAAACCGAAACTATGTTTTAAACAAAAATTTTCCAGCAACTCTATTAGAGAATTAAAAATTCATAACAAATTCAATACTCAAAATGTTTAAGTGAAACTAATTTTCAAAGAACCATTTAAATGTCATACAAAATAAATATAAATTTTTAAATTAAGTTTACACCAATTCTAATATCTTATCATACATCAATTGAAATTTCCCCCCTAAAATCAACTTCAAACCCTAACTTTTACTTACTAATTTTCTTGGATTTCATTTCTTGATCCTCCCTTGAAATTTAACTCATAATTAAAGACAAATCTACTTGAATTCAAGCCAAAATTCAAGTCAATCCAAAAAGAAAACCAAAACCCAAATATAATCCCAAAAACTCAAGCTTACTAGTGAATAAACTTACCAATTCCTCCAATTCTAGTTCTTGCTTGACCTCTTCTTCAATTAACGTACTTGATTATGGCTTGAATTGGTCTAGATCACTTCTCTTCCTCTCTTCCCTAGCTTGGCCGAAAATTCCTCTTTCTTTTTTTCTCTCTTTCTTTTCTTTTCTTCTTCTTTTCTTGCTTGTTTTGGTTTGATCGAATTCCTCTTGTTTTTGTTTGTTTTGTTTTGTTTGTTAGACTTCATCCACCAATAAGGCTTCATCACAATTTGAAAATTAATCTCATGATATTGACCAAAAATCTATTAACTATCAAACTAATCCACCAATCACATTTTATCTCATTAATTATTTCATCCACTAATTCTTAACTTGGCATTTCATGATTGGTTCATTTTATATCACATGGATTGTGCTTCTTTAGGGAAAATGTTCCATATAATAACTAATATCATTCCATAAAAATCCATCTAATTTACCTCCCATTTCTATTCGATATAACGTGGACTCTTAAATATAATATTAATACTAATATGTAATTTATCAAGCGATAATTAAAACACTAATTTTGAGGGCGTTACAAGGTTCACATGGCTCTATCCTCTCAAGCTAAAATCAAAAGTTTTGTCCAAGTTTATTAGTTTTCAAAAATCTGTTGAGGTGCAATTTAATAAGAAGATTAAGAAGTTTCAAGCAGATATGGGTGGAGAATATCAGCCTATTGTCTCTTATCTTCAAATGAGTACAATGTAGGTTTTCATGCTCTTATACCCATCAACAAAATGGGGTACCCGGGTAGAAGCATAGGCACATTATAGAGATGACTTTAACCATATTGGCTCATACAAACATGCCTTTTACATATTGGTTTAAGGCTTGCTCGACTTAAGTATTTCTTGTTAATAATCTACCAAGTGCCCTGTTCCAATTTCCATCTCCCTATGAGAGGCTTTACCACAAGAAACCATGTTATCAATTTCTCAAATCTTTTGTGTAACATCCCGGATTTCGGATAATTAATTTTATATATGTGAATATAAATTTTGTAATTGGAAGGGGTGTAAATGTAATTAAGTTTATTTTTATGATTTCCAGGTGGACCAGATGGAACAGTCCAAAAATGATGCAAGAAAAAGGAAAACTGAAGCAGAGAGCATCGCGACCTGGTCACCGCGACCACAGGTCGCGATGGCTTGCTCGCGGTGGAAAATGAGATTTTTGGCAGTGAGCATCGCGACCAGTCACCGCGATCATAGGTCGCGATGAACTGCTCGCGATGAAAATGACAAATTCTGGTAGTGAGCAACGCGACCACTAGTGCGACCAAGGGACCGCGAGGTGTGCTCGTGATGAAGGCGGTGCAAACGCTCCAGTGCGTACCGCGACCTGGTGGCGCGACCACAGGTCGCGACGACGGTCGCGACAGCCGAAAAATATAAAACAAAAAGTAGCTTCTCGCAGAAGCCAGAAACACAGAAACAGAGAGAAGAAAGAAGCAGAGAGCGAGAAAGAAAGAAAAGAAAGAAAAGAAAGAAGAAGAGAGAAAGAAGAGAAAGAGAAAGAAGAAGAAGAAGAAGAAGAAGAAGAAGAAGAAGAAGAAGAAGAAGAAGAAGAAGAAGAAGAAGAAGAAGAAAGTGAAGAGGAAAGTGAAGAGAAAAGGAAAGGGAAGGAAAAAGAAATCGTAGAACCGCGATTTCTCGAACGAAAAATGGTATCCAGGTAGGTGTACTTTTGTTTTCAGAATCTTTAAGAAAAGTATTAAGTATTTCGTTTTCGTTTTCGTTTTCGTTTTCGATTTCGTTGAAATTTCTCGTTTTCGATTTTTGTATGAAAATTGTTTATTTTATATGAAAAATCGATAATTGATATACCTATTGTTGATTTTGGAATGATTTTATGATAGATCGTATTTTGATCGTGTTTTCGAATATTTCGATTTCGTTAAAAATACTTGATTTAGATTTTCGTAAAACTATTGATTATGTTTCTTGAAGAGTATTGTGTGAATTGTATGTTTATTGAGTAATTATTGTTTATTGAGTAACTATTGCAAAATTTATTGTGAATCTAGTTTATCGGAAACGGCCCTAGGATACTTAGACATAGAAATGGATATAGGAGGTTGGTATACCAGTTGGGTTTACTGAGCAGTACTGCGCCGATACTGATTGCTATTGATGATTATTATGTACCTCCTCATGGATTCGTCCAGAGGCAGGGAGACACGTACCTCTTCAGGATTCATCCTAGGGGTTGGGAGCCACGTACCTTCCTAAGGATTCGTTCCTGGGATAGGGAGTTATGTACCTCTCTAGGTTCTGTACCTCTCTAGGTTCCGTATCCACGGTCCTAGAGTAGGGAGATACGTACCACTCTTAGGATTCATCCTAGGGTGGGAGTTTGACCCATATTCCAGTCCTAGTATGTTAAGTATTCTAGCGGGCCAGATTTGTAGTGAATTGAGAAGTGAATCGAATGATTGTCTTAACTGATTTTATATGTTGATCCATTTAGTGAAGTTAAAGTGATTAAAACTGTTTTATGGTTTGATTTTTGTAAATAAATTGATTTGTAACTGATTAGAATTGAAATGTATATATATTGTGATTTGTTTCTTGTTAAAGGTTATATATGATTATTTTTCATAATTGAGTTTAGTGTACACCCACTAAGCTATATGCATAGCGCGTTAGTTTTGTTTCTAACGCGTAGGTACTAGGGATCCCGAAGAAGCTAAAGACTGAAGAGGGAGAGATTTGCTGACAGAGTCTCAGAGTTGTCACAGTTGGGTAGCTATATTGTTGTTATATGTATATATTCTGAAAGCATGCATATATAGAAGATTTGTAACTATGTTTCGAAATATGTTTTGTAATTAATTATTTTGCGATTTCTGTTTTTCGTTTCCAGAATGTTTGTAAATATTGACTCTTGAATGAATTTATTGTATAAACTGTATTAGAAAGTCGCACTAAACGGCAGAGTGCGCAACTGTTTGAAAATGATATTGAAGTGTTGATATTGAATTTGTATTTGAATTGTTTTGTGGAAAAACAGTATTTGGGAAATCCGAAAAACAAACGGAACTCTGCCGAAATTTTTGTAAAAAGTTTATTTATTGGGCTCACTCGAAAATGGTTTTAAAATTATTAACTATTTGGTTTTCCAATGGTTTGAAAATCTATTGATGGGCTCACAATGATTTTAAAAATGTTTGTAAATATGAAGAGGAAGTTTTGACAACCGTGGGCTCACAATGATTTTGGAAATGTTTATGAATTTAGAAAGTTTTGAAATTCGGTAGCGCTCCCTGGGTCGATCCAGCCGGGTCGGGTCGGGGGGTGTTACATTTTGGCTGCAGTTGTTTTCCCTATCTAAGGGACTATTTTAAACATAAGTTCAATTTTCATTCCAGCAAATGCATTTTTATTGGGTACAACTTGCATCACAAGGGCTATAGATGTTTGCATCCTTCCGGGAAGGTTTATATCTCAAGGAATGTGGTCTTCAATGAGCTTGAGTTTCCTTACAAGGATTTTTTTCATTCTCTTCTAATAGTCTCAGTTCTAGCAGTCACTGCATCTTGTCACAATCCTATCAATTCCTTGATAAACATGCTGCCATCACTTCAATTATCATCTTCCAATGTACTTAACTTTGTTGCTTACAGGTCAAGCAATGATAATTCAACCAATGTTATTATAGATCTTAGGAATGCTATTGTTACTTATCCACATTCTCATTAATAGTCAATGCCACAATCTGTTCCTACTACTCAACAGAGTGTTTCTCCAACTATTCAGCCTGCTCATCCACCACCTTCTGTTTCAGTCACCCTATGGTCACTTAATCAAAGATAGGTATCTACAAAACAAAAGTTTTTAGTGCAAGTCAAGCTTGCTCAAACAACTACTTGGTCACATCCTTAGCTGAACCATCTTCTATGAATGCTGCATTGATAGATGGTTGCATGCAAGAAGTCAGACTTTCAGGCTTTACAAAACAACAAGACTTGGCAATTGGTTCTATATAAGGATGGTATGAATATATTCGATTGCAAGAGGATCTTCAAGAGAAAGTATAATCCAAATGGGTCAATTCTCAAACACAAAGCAAGACTAGTTGCTAAAAGGATCAGCCAAACTGATGGATTGGATTTCTTTGACATTTTCTGCCCCAAGACTTCAACAATAAGAGTGATCTTGAGTTTAGTTGTGCACGTAAATTGGGATGTCCAACAAGTTGACATCAACAGTGCTTTTCTCAATGGGGACCTCCAAGAGCAGGTTTTCATGCATCAACCCAAAGGTTTTGTGGACAGTTCTAGACCTACACATGTCTGCAAATTGATCAAGGCTTTGTATGGCTTGAAACAAGGACATAGAGCTTGGTTTCACAAGCTGAAAACAACCTTTCTATTATGGGGTTTTCACACCTCCTCATCCGATGTATCCTTATTCATTAAACATCAAGGATCAGCCACTATTTTTCTTCTTGTCTATGTTGATGATATACTCATCATAGGGGGTGATAGTTCAGTAATTAAAAGAGTCATTACTCAGTTGCATCAAACCTTTGCCTTGAAGGTGTTAGGTTCCATCAGTTACTTCCTTGACTTTGAAGCACATAGAGACTTAATAGGCTTGTTTCTCACTCAAGCAAAGTATATTGTGGACCTTTTCACACGAACCAATATGTTGGGATCAAAGCCATGTGATTGTCCTATTAGTTTTGGAACTAAATTTAGCCTTCATGATGGTGCAGATTTCAGCGAGCCAACTGTCTATCGTAGCACAATAGGAGCACTGCAATACTTAATATATAAAAGGCTTGACATTTCCTATATTGTTAACAAACTAAGTCAGTTTCTTGTTGCTCCCAAGTAGCCACATTGGTTGGCTTGTAAACGTGTCTTGCGGTACCTATGTGGGACAATTTCAAAAGGTATATGGTTCAAAAGAGGCTCTTCTTTGCAGCTTACTGGATACTCAGATACAGACTGAGCGAGTAGTGTGGATGACAGGAGGTCCACGAGCGGATACTGTGTATTCCTTGGTGACAACTTGATCTCTTGGAGCTCCAAAAAGCAAACTGTGGTTGCTCGCTCTAGTGTTGAGGCTAAGTATCGATCCATGGCTTTTCTCGCTACTGAAATTTTGTGGTTGCAGTCTCTTTTTCAAGAAATTCACATTGTCATTCCTTCTCCAATCGTGATTTGGTGTGACAATCAAAGTGCTAATGCAGTTGCAGTCAATCCTGTGTTTCACTCTCGTATAAAACACATTGACATAGACACTCATTTTATTAGAGAGAAGGTGGCAGCGAGTGTTATAGAACCTCGATATGTTCTAACTGAATTTCAGGTGGCAGATTTACTCACAAAAGGTTTGCCTAGGGACAAATTTCAACTTCTTTCGTCTAAGCTGAATCTGGTTCTATCACTGCGATCTAGCTTGCAGAGGAATGTGAGAAAACTACATTCTGATGATCCCAAGTCGACCAAGGCCAGCAACTTGAGCTTCAATTCTAACAACAGCTCTTCTAGTTTACTAACACCTACAATACAACAACCATATGCAATCCATTCAAGCGTATGTGAAGCATCACCGTATCACAGTAGAATAGCATTGATCAGCTCCATCACAAGTCCTTATCAAGCTGATCACAATCATTATCAAATAGATAAGGTGATAGCTTGATCATTCTAGCATAATTAAGGAGCGGGAAATGTTGTTAGTTTTCTATTAGAAACAGCTGATGTGGCAACCAAGTTGCATAGTTTGTTATAAATCGGTTATGGATTCTAAAAGTGATTCAGAGTTGTATATATATTGTTTGTCATGTAAATGTAATGTATGTTAAATATTCAATAAGAAAATCTTACAATTCAGATTACTACATTACTCCATTAATGGCTACTCGTGTAGCTCTAGATGCAAGTTCATTGAGGACTTCGTCAAACACTTTTTGATTAACATCAAACACTTAGCTACTTGTTCCATATAGCTGAGTTTGTGCTATTTTCACACTCACCACTTTTGATGAGATTTGAAGCTTTTTTTCAATAATTCCTCCTCCTAAGGTTTAACTGGAAACTTAAAATACATCTAGGTTTTGTTGATTTTTTATGTCTTAAAAATCTTATTGGTAGATTTCGCATGCTTTTGGTTATTTTTAACTAAGAAATAAGTGAGAGAACAGAGAGATAGAAGAGAGAAAATAGAGGAATAAGAGAGGGAAAAGAGAAGAAGAAAAGGTAGGAGGAAGAAGATGAAAAAGGTGTTGAAGGGTATTTCGGTAATATTTTGGCTATAGTGTAGAACGAAATTTTTTTATGTGATTACTAATAATCAAACTTATTTATATGCTTAAAAATAAATATATTTTTTTCATAATTTAAGTTGTCAACATTAACTGATAATCCTTCGTGCCCATATTCAAAAATAACGTTTTTAATTCTCGGATATGTTGCATGAGCATAGCTGTATGTATTTGTAATATTTTCAGTCGTTATTTCAATCGATAGTTGAGCTAAGCTCTTGATATTAGTTTAGGGGATTTTTAGGTTTGTGTTGAGAGTTTTGTAGCAAAATCCATAATCCTTTAGTTCTCCATATATCTTATCGATCAATTTTTGGGTTTCAGGATCACTCATGGCGTGTTGGATGACTATCATGATAGAGAATATCCATATGTGAAGTTAAAAAAATGTGATGAATCCCACATTTGAAAAGATGAAAGTAAGAGAAGGCTATATATATATATATATCAATGAATGTCATATCCTAATAAACTAGTATTTTAGGTTATCAGACTATCCATCCATTATATAACGCTTCTCATAAACATCAAAATACAAAAAGTATAGGAAATTAACGGATTATAAAACTAATAACTAATGAAAATATGGATCATATCTTAGGATGGAAGAAAATCAAGAGATTGTCTTTAAACAATTCTATAAATAATGGTGATATACAAGTTTTATCATTGTTCACAATTAACATTTTCATGATATACCAAATCTGACAATGGGAATACCAAATTTGTCCGCTAATATGAATCAAGTTACTTATAGAACTGTAGAGATTGCTTGAATTGTAGTTTTCAGATTTGATGTAGATCACCTGATTAAGATGATCATCAGGACTGCTAGAATAGTTAGACACATGTAATGTTAAGTTATCATCTTCTAATATCTCAAGTGACATTGCTGTTAAAATACACAGCACCTGATTTATGTTCGTGATGATCAGCTATCATCAGCAGTGTACAAGATAACTCTTGATGATCAAGATGATCATCAGACCTTTGAATATTGATGATAAAGGGACAAGATTGTTTTGTACAAATTGTAAATGAGTGGTTAGCATTAATTGTTGTATTTAATATAAATTGATGTATATCTCTTAATAGATTCAATGAGAATCAAATTTAAAGTTCCTCATTCAGTTATCTCTCCATGTATAAACTTTCACCATTAATGGAGATTCAAGGTCTTTAGAGTTGAAATCCTTAGGGCTTTTAACAAACACCTTTTTATTTATATCAAACTAAGAAAATACAAAATTGCATGAGATAGCTTGCAATGCAAGCAAAAACTAAGACAGGTTTCGCAAATTGTTTGATGAAATCCTCAAAGAGAGGTTGAAGTTTATTTTTAGTCTGCCATCAATAGAGCTCGAGTGAGCATGGAAGAGAAGATTATTTATTGATTTTTCTTGATAAACATTACAATAGAACATCAGACTACATCAATCAACCAAGCTCGGCTACTTACTGTAGTAGCTAAAATCTATCAAAACCCAAATACAAAGCGAAGATCCGGCCCAGAAGCCTAAAAATGTATCACAAGACTAGAGTAAAAAAATGGTCACAACATAGAAGATGTCGCATGACGACCCAAGTATGATCGCTACACGATGGTCGTACGACATACACTCGAAAGCCCCACATCGATCCAAGTAGCAACAAGTAAATAACTCCGCAATGTCGCACGACATAATATCATCCTCATCTCGATTCAAACGTTCAGTCGACCTGTCGCACGACATATAAATCATTATTATCTCAGGATAATTGTCAAAACCACATATCGCACGACATGGAATTTCCTTGGTTCTGTAGGAGACCAACTCATGATCTACTTTAATAAAGACGGTCCTACAAAACCATAATTAAAATCTAAACGGCTAAATCAAAGAAAACATCCATAAACTTCCTTGATTGGAGGCAACAATGAAGGTAATGATGAAATCCCTCAACGGGCAAAAAAAACATCATCCCCCTATAAAAGAAAGACAGTTCTCCAAAGAAAAGGGGACTGAAAAACTCGTATCCTAGAGCCATCAATATTCAGACAATATTCTCCGGCCATTGTTCATCATCTCCGATCGTCTTCCGATTGTAGCTCGATTTCTCCTTCGACCAGGAAGATCTCAATCACCAAGTTAACATGAAGTATTATTCACTCATCTTAACTTATAAACATTATATACTCATTAGCATTCGCTAACTTGACCGTCGGAGTGATTTTGGCCCGCACCACCCCGGTGTCCCAGACGTCTTGCGGGTCACGTGCGTTCTATCTTTGTAGGTTGTAGTGTCCCGTGTCCCTAAGCAATTTTTGAGAACTACAATTTGGCGCCCACCATGGGGCATGACAATCTCTGAAGGAGTGAAGGTAAAGTGCAGCAAATCCGACTATGTCGTCTAACGATTTTCATCACGACGCAATGGAGGTTAGGGTACAACTCCTCATATCTCAGATTCAAGAAAACACTCAAAGGCTCCAAGCGCTCGAACAAGAAAACCAACGAGTGTTGGCGGAGAACCAAGAATTGTAAAATAGGGTCAATTCTCTCACCATCGTCCGTTCGTTTGGAGACGCTTCAACGTCCCAGCCTGTGCCATTTGATCAAGCCACCCATACTACCTACTACGCGCCAGTTCGCCCAGACGAACAAGGTACCACGGCTGGTGACCTCGATCCAATCCTTGCAGGTACGGAGCCTAACATTCGAGCCGCAGACAGAGTACGCACTGTCGCACCACATACTACAGTTAGCCCGTCGAACGAGACAGATAGGCATCGATCAGAGGGCATGGCAAAGATGGCGCAAGAGATGCCACATATCTCCACCCCCAATGGCAACGTTGGTTCAACCCAACAAACTATCCCCCTACAGGGAACGCTATCGGGTCCTTCTTATTTAGCCCCGTCGAATTTAAACCTAATAAATCCTGAATGAACATTAGCTAACCCCGACTTGGTGCGAAGGTTCGTGGAGATGGAAGCACTCATCCAACATATTCTAGGAATGCTTACTCCTACAAAGAAAAGCGCAGCCAATAGCTTTATCGACTCTCCATTCTCCGACGCGATAGCACTGGTGGAGATGCCCAGAAAGTTCAACTTCCCCGGTATGAAGCAGTACGACGAGTCAACAGACCCCGATGACCACATTGCGCAATATCGACAATGAATGTTCACAGCTGCCATCCCACAAGACCTAAGGGAAGCATGCATATGCAAAGGCTTCGGCTCGAGCCTCGTAGGGTCAGCTCTACAATGGTACACCAACCTCCCCAATGTTTCCATCAACTCTTTTGCCCAACTCACGGACACCTTCATAGAGCCGTTTGCTAGCAGTCGGAAGTTGAAAAAACAATCCGATGACTTCTACATAATCAGCCATAGGAGGGGTGAACGCCTACGTGACTTCGTAGGCTGCTTCAACAATGAAAAGGTTTTCATCCCTCATTGCAACCAGATAACAGCCATATCAGCCTTCCGCAAGGGCCTACTCTATGATTCCGACCTGTACAAGGAGCTCACCAAGTACCCTTGCAAAACGATGGAAGACGTCCTAGCCAAAGCATGGGCACAGATAAAATGGAAAGAAGACGCAGTGAACTATAAACCTAATAGAGCAAACAGCAGGGAAGACAGGTCAAGTAAGAGGGTAGAACAGCGAATAAACGATAGACGTGTCGAGCCATACCCAACAATACCCTGAAGGAACGGTCAAGTAAGGTACGAACGCCGACACGACGACAGACCCCCAAGACCATTCGACCGACCAAAGAACAAATTGCCAAAATATAATTTGAACATCAGACCAGCAAAGGTAATTGTCATCCTCAAAGGAATGAGTAGATCAATTAGGTGGCCAGACAAGATGATAAGCCCTCCGGATCAAATGGACAGCTCCAAGTGGTGCGACTTTCATGGCGACCACGACCATCGCACAGAGTACTGCGTCGCACTGCGACTAGAAATGGCAGAACTACTCAAGAAGGGTTACCTCAATGAATTCCTGACTGAAAAAGGTAAGAATACTTTTTTGGGCAAAGATAGATCGCGCGACATTGCTTCAATTCCACCACCAGAACCCCCCAAACACGAGAGAACTGTGAACGTCATCTCTGGCGGATCCAAAGTAAATGGAGTCACTTACTCAGAAGCAAAGCGCCACTCACAGCAAGCCGGACGCACGGAAGTCCGACAAACTCGTACGACTTACCCAACTTATAATTATCCAAACAGTTTTAGCAGCGATAAGTACACAGACCTGCTCAACCCCCAACACGACGCGCTGGTCATCTCATTAACAGTAGCCAATTGTTTGATTAAGCAGATCCTAGTAGACAATGGGAGCTCAACAAATGTACTCTTCCTTGGCGCACTAAGAGAGATGCACATTGACGAATGTAACATCGTATGCCACTCGACCATTTTGGTAGGATTCAATGGAGAACATAAGAATACCAAAGGGGAAATCGTCCTTCCCGTCTACGCGGAAGAAGTCAACTTGAACACACGCTTCCTCATCCTCAACTGCCCGTCGTCCTACAACATAATCATGGGTCGCCCGTATATTCATGAGATGAGGGATGTCCCCTTGACATATCACCAGGTCATCTGTTTTCCTACCCGACGGGGAGTCCACGAGATCCGAGGGCAGCAGAAGACCTCATGAGACTACTACCATAATACTCTAAAAACCAGACTGTCCGACTTATAGCAATTACAGAACGCAAGCACCGCTACCAACAAAGACGGGCCAGAAATGGAAGGGCTCGACGAAGTATCCATACATCCGAGTTTCCCATACCACAAAGTTAACATCGGCTCCCGCCTCCCACAAAATATCAAAACCAAGTTAATCAGCTTCTTGACGGCCCGACACAACAGCTTCGCATGGTCGCACGCTAACATGACTGGTATTTACTCGGAAGTCCTAATGCCTAGGTTGCAGGACGACCCGGATTACTCTCCCATAAAGCAAAAAAGAAGGAAGTTCGAGCCCGAATGTAACAAAGTTATCAACGAGGAGATCCAAAAGCTAATTGACATTGGCTCGGTAAGAGAAGTGAATTACCCAGATTGGCTCACGAACATAGTAGTAGTAAAAAAGAAGAACGGGAAATGGCGAGTCTGTATCGACTTCACAGACCTCAACAAGGCCTGTCCCAAGGATTCCTTCCCTTTACCATACATCGACATGATGGTGGAAGCTACAGCGGGCCACGAACTATTAAGCCTCATGGATGCATTCTCCGGCTACAACCAAATCCTCATGCATCCGGAAGACCAGGAAAAAAAACTTTTTTCATCACGGAGCGCGTCATTTTTTACTACAAAGTGATGCCCTTTGGTCTCAAAAATGCTGGGGCAACCTACCAAAGGTTAGTCAACAAAATCGGACAAACCATAGAGGTCTACATCGACGACATGCTGGTAAAATCATTGGTAGCAGATCAGCACCTCGACTACCTCCGACAATCGTTCGACATTATTGACAAGTACGGGATGAAGCTTAATCCAACCAAGTGTTCCTTTAGAGTTTCATCAGGGAAGTTCATTGGCTATTTGGTAACCAAGAGGGGCGTCGAGGCCAACCCAGATCAAATCCAATCAATCATGGATTTAAGGTCCCCCAAAGGCATTAAAGACGTACAGAAGCTGACCGGATGACTCGTGGCCCTCAACCGCTTCATCTCTAAGTCGTTCAAAAAATGCAAGCCTTTCTTCGACGCTCTAAGGAAGAGTAAATCGTTCGACTGGAATCAAACAAGCGAAGATGCATTTCAAAATATCAAGCGATACCTAGCAGACCCTCCCCTCCTATCGAAACCTAAGGAAGAAGAGACACTCCTACTCTACCTTACTGTATCCGAAACAGCCAATAATGCAGTACTAGTAAAAGAGTAAAATGGCAAACAACTCCCCGTATACTACATCAGACTCGACGCATAAACAAGGTACACTCAACTTGAGATATTGGCCCTTGCGCTAGTTACAGCGGCGAGGAAATTGAGGTCGTACTTCCAATGCCATACCATCAGCGTCCTCACTACTTTTCCCTTGAAAAACATCCTATATAAGCCCGAACTGTCCGGCCGACTAGTAAAATGAGCCATGAAGTTAAGTGAATACGATGTCAACTACCAACCTCGCACGGCCATCAAATCACAAGTATTGGCAGATTTTATAGCAGACTTCACACTTGGGATTCTACAATAAGCGAAGGAACAACTTTGCACCATGTCGTCCGACGCATCAAGGGAGGAGTGGACTTTGGCAGTTGACGGATCAAGTAACGCCAGGGGCAGCGGACTAGGGGTAGTACTTACCTTACCCGAGGGACACGTCATCGAACGATCCATCCAATGCAGATTCAAAACCACTAACAACGAAGCCGAGTATGAGGCCCTCACAGTCGAACTCACCTTGGCAAAGGACTTACACGTCGAACGGATAAAGGTACGTAATGACTCCCAATTAATTGTAAGACAATTGTAAGGATACTATCAAGCTCGAGACTTGAAAATGTATGCTTACTTAACCTTGGTGAAAGAACTACAAGCCTCGTTCGAGTCGTTCGACATCGAACAAATACCAAGATCAGAAAATACACATGCCGACACGCTCGCCAACCTCGATTCCGCACTAGATACCACAGTTGAGCGGACCATCCCTATGGTTTTTACCCAATGGCCAGTTGTGTGGAAGCCAGCAAAGCTCGAAGTCGAACCAATTTCGGACGAACCAACTTAGATAACTCCAATCTACGACTACCTCATAAACGACGCCCTCACATCTAACAAGGTCGAAGCACGAAAAGTCAAGATAAAGGCTGCCCGATTTTCCATAATAGAAGATCAACTTTAAAGAGGTCCTACACCCTCACATTTTTGCAGGTTGTAGTGCCCCGTGTCCCCAAGCTATTTTTGAAGACTACACTTACAGTCTCTAACAAACTCACACAAGTAGGACTGCTAGATCACTAAACCTTTAACAAACTAACCGTCTGATTGCTACTAGCTCTAATTAACTTACCAAAATTAATACTTCAATCTATAGTGATTATGATCAGTTTGATCCAAGGGCGTACCTATAAATTTTTGTCATGGTGGACGAAAACAAAATAACAAAAAACTTTTCAGCCAACATCATCAGAACGAAGAAATTTAATTAATTGAAAAGTGAAGATAAAACTAAATGGGGGACATAATAAATATTATCCCTCAAAATAAATTTAATTTAATTACTAGCAGGTAAAATAGTAATAATACTAAAGTTAAAGGGTCTAATATGTAATTATATTTAAAAAAAATTAAAAAATTATATTGCCCTCCATATATGCCCGCCACTGGCTTGATCAGGCCTAATCGTATAGGTAATGTTAGCCATACCAGATTGGTATGGTAAGGTAGCAATACATGAACTTAAGATAGCGGTGCTGCAAGTTTTATTAATGTCATGGTCTACCTTTGTTCTTGACAAGCTCGAGCTTGGATCAATGCTGCAATATTGAGCTTCTCTCACACAAACACTTTCTACAAGCTTATTTTCTTCAAGTTTTTACGTGTATAGCTCTCCACATTTGTAGGAAAAGTGATTTATACATTTACATTGTATTATAAAGTGCAGTCGTTTGGTATTTGAAAATAGTGAATAAAATTCCACAAGACCTTCATTATTGCTTGCTTAGTTTTTTCCTATGCATTTATTCAAACACTATTCATTTATGTCAAACACCTTGTTTTGCAATATTCTCCTACCACCGGAGCCACTCTCCCTCTGGCAGTTGAAGTAGACGGCAGCCACTGGTGATCCAAGATTGTAAAGCTCAGCAAAGTCTTTGGTGTTGAAACTCTGGCGCCAACTCGGTGCATACACAGTCTGCCTGCCAAGCTGCCGGAACAACACGAATACGAACCTGTGAATCCCCATAGATGGTGTGGGGCTCTCATAACACACAACCTCTTGCCCTACAATTCACACATAATTGTAATAAAAATCAGATTTATGAGGAATGTAAATCTCCTAGGCTTGGGGAGAAAATCTTTAATGCACTAAAAAATTGTACATTCGGTCACTGAAAATGTGATATGTGACTGATATGATTTTATTACTACATATCACATCTTCAGTAGCCAAGTGCTTCACTAGTTAGTGCACCGGAGATTTTCTCAGGCTGAAGACAATCCTTAGAACCAAGGAAATGTTAAAAGATCAGCAAGCTTTATGATTTCTCTTTCAGTTCTTTGCACACTAACTGCAAAAAAATTGTCAGGACCCATTCCATTCCATGTACTATATATGCAAAATGCTGATATAAAAAGCAAGCCCTCACCAAAACCTGCCCCAGTGGTCGCTGGAATATCAGTCACCAACCTACAAAGTTCATTTTCAAGATACACCAGTTAGTCATAGTGATAAAAAATAGAATAAGAAACAGTTAGTCATGCATGGGATTATTATTTATTTTCTTCCTGTCAAATATTGATCGCAATTATATATTATAAAGGTGTTCAAATTAAAATTCTAATTCAGTATAGTATTTGCGAGTGTAGAGAACAAAACCGATCAGTCAATTACAGATAAAGAACATAACACAGCTGTAGAATTATGTCATCACCACAAGGGTCATGCTATATGGTCACTTAAAGTGAAAACATGCAAGCCATATTCTTTTTTGTTGTTAAACACTCAAGTTAATTGACTTACTATTTTTTCTTCCTCTTCATGTTGATAGTTTAAATTTTCAGGTTCCCAAGTAAATAAGTGGAAAATTAGTCTTGTATAATTCTCGAGGTCTTGCTATGCATGTAGAGATGAATATATTGCATTTAACTGGACAAATGCAATCTAATTTTGGCACTAATGTTTCTATTGAATGTAAGATAGCGCAAATGAAGGTACAAAATTTCAAGAAGTAAGAACACACAAGTTGCTCAATCAAGGAAGAAGCTTATGTAACCTTATACATTTATACTTTTTTGTACTTGATGTGATTTTAATTGCTTAAGCTTCCTCAAGAGCTTGATCAACCTTAAATAAGTAGAACGTTCTATGAACTTAGACCCTAAAACTCATTTCAATATCTTAGAGTGGTCATAAGCTCCTTAGGATTATCAAGGTTTATCAAAATTTCCAAATTGATAAAAAATATTATAAGGAGCGATTGAACCTTCGAGGCAGTCCCTCAAGCCGCATTTGAGCAATTGGTGTGGCCCTCTGGTGGCTCGGACAATTATCAGCCAGTGGTATAAAATTTTGAAGTTGCTTTAGCCGGTGTTTAACTAATTTATTGGTACAAAAATTGTAAAGAGAACTCATTCTGATGATGCTCATGCAATCAACAATGCTAATGGTGCCAGAATTCAGAGAATGAGTGATGTGTGTGCCAATGCCAATGCAGTTTCAATCCAGCCACATCAGTTGATCACTGATTCAAGAATGAAGAGCTGGTAGATTAAGAGGCCGTTGGAGGCAGGGTGATGTGGCTGATGACATGGCACAAATTTGTTAAGTTTGTTACGCACTTTGCTGACATGACAGTGTTTATTACCCACAGCAGCTGTCACGGTTGTACCATGCTTCTGTAATTGTATTTTCAGATTTTTGTATATAAGTTGGTTAGTGTATTGTAATCAATTATTCAATGAAAAGCAGAAGAGAATTTCTCTAAAAGCTCCATTAATGGAGTTCATAAAAATCTGAGTGTCTTGTTGTTCAATTATCAAACACTTTGTTGCTATCATCAAACACTTTCATTTGAACATGGTATCAAAGGTATCTTGACTAATTGTCATGGATTCAGTGCCTCTCGATCTTGCTTCAGTTGCCAAAATGCTAAACTTCCACGTCAGTATCAAACTTGACTCCAGCAACTATATTTATTGGAAAGCTCAAGTTGTACCAGCCATTAGAGCTTTGGAACTCGATAATTTCATTTTTGGTTTGAAGTCTTGTCCTCCAAAGTTTGTTGAGAGCTCTATTGCTGACAATGATGAGAAGACAATGCTTGTCAACAAGGCCTAAATTTCATGGAGGAGAGACATAAACTTATTCTCAACTGGTTGCTATCAACTCTCAGAGCATAATTTATGGGCCAAATAACATAATATTTAACCTCTTTTGAAGCTTGGAGTATTTTAGACTGTTTGTATTCTCAGCAATCTATGGCTAGAGTCTTGCAACTCAAACAACAATTGCAAAATACCATAAAAGGTTCTATGACCATTAGTGAGTACTTTCAGAAGATAAAGACTCTTGGTGATAGTTTGAGAGCTGTTGGACAGACTGTAACTGAGTATGATCTCATCCTAGCTGTTATAAGTGGCCTTCCTCTAGTCATGGCCACGGTTCCGACCGAAACCGGGTTTCCTAAAGGGGGAAACCGTAGGTAAATTTTTCGGTTCCGGTTAGGAGCTGGCAGTTCCACGCCTGTTCCTATTCCTAAAACCGATGGTTCCATGCCGGTTCCAGTTTCGGTTCTGGAACCGGTTCATTTTAAAAAAAAAATTACATTGAAATTTTTTTAAAAAAATAAAAGGAATAGGAGCCGTAGGTTCTGGTTCCCGCCGGTTCTAGAACCGATTTTTTTTGTTCCTAAATTGCAAGAATTGGGACCATCTGGTCCCAGTTCGGTTCCCAGTTCTAAACCGGAATCGGAACCTAGTCTTCCAGTTTCGGCTCAGTTCGAACCGCTCAGTTCAGAACCGCTGGTTCGACTCAAACCACCCAATTAAAACCGAATCGACACCATCCCTACCTTCGTCATGACAATGGTCCAGTAGTATTCCTTGTTTCCTCTCAACATAAGTCTATGTTTACGCAGAAAGCTCAGTACCTTCTGATGTTACATGAACATAGATTAGAGCATCTTAACACAGCCTCTAATGTTGATGTTCCTAGAGAATCAGCTCATTGTGCTTCTAATAGTAACTTTTCTACTAATTTTCGAGGTGGACAGACCTCAAAAAATACTCATAACAATAGAAGTGGTGGTAATAATAGAGGAGCTCGTGGTAGAGAGAGGAATGGTAATAAGTGGAACAAAACAATAGAATTAGTTGTCAATTGTGCAGCAAACAGGTCATGAAAGCTTTGCAGTGCTACAAAAGTTTTGATCAAAGCTGGCATGATATTGTTCAGAATAACAGCAATCAAAATTAGCAAGTTCAGTAAGCTCATACACAAACACATACACAAATGTCAAACAACAAAAAATTTTCTCCTCAACCACAAGCCCACTACAATCAGAACACAACCTATTTTGCCTCTCCAAACATAGTACATGATTCAGCTTGGTACATGGAAGTGATGCAACAAATTATTTCACCTTTGATCTTGAAAACCTCTCATTGAAATCTAAGTATAAAGGTAATGATAAACTCACTATGGGTTGTGGCCAATAACTTGCAATATCACATATTGGTACCTCTACATTCAGTTCTCATATAGCACGTGTAAACCGTTGCATCTAAAAGATATCTTGCATGTTCCTCACATTACTAAAAACCTTTTAAGCTTATCTAAGTTTACCAAAGATAATCATACATTTACTGAATTATATGATGGTCATTTTGTGATAAAAGATAAGGTTTCGAAGAGGGTGCTACTTCAAGGTTTGCTTAAGGGTGGTCTATATCAACTTGAAGTCCATGCACCTACTCCTCCCAAGAAGTCTAAAACTTCTTGTGGACCTATGTCTGTTTACTTGACTTAGTCTGGTTTTGATTCTTATAATTCTAGAAAATGTGTTGTTGTTTGCTTTAATTCTAGCACTACTGATACTTCTCTTGTTGATATGTGGCATGTTAAGCTTGGCCATCCATCTGCAACTATTTTAAAAGTTGTTCTAAACTTTTTGAAGTTGAATAATAATGTGTCTACTCTTACTTTCTATAAGTCTTACAAGTTAGGCAAATTACATCAATTTCCTTTTACTCATTTAATATCGGTTTATAATAAGCCTATTGAACTTGTTCATACTGACTTGTGGGGTCTTGCACCTATGCTGTTATTAGAAGTGCATAGATATTACATATCCTTTATTGATGCTTATAGTAGATTCACTTGGATATATCCCTTTAAACTCAAATCTGACATACTTACTACCTTCAATCAATTTCAAAAATGGTAGAGATTCAGTTTGGGACCAAGATTAAAACTGTTCAATCTGATATGAGAGGTGATTTTCTACCACTCATCTCATATCTAAAGTCCATTGGTTCACTGCTAGGATGTCCTATCCTTACTCTCACCAACAAAATGGTATGGCCGAGATGAAGCATAAGCACCTAGTAGAAACTGGTCTGAAGCATTTGGGTAGAAGCTTTTCAGTATGCAGCTTTATTGAGCAACAATTTGCCAACTCCCAATCTTAATTTCAAGTCTCCTTTTGAGCTTCTTTTTCACAAAAAAACCAAATTACCATTATCTCAAAGTATTTGAGTGTGCTTGTTATCCTTATCTAAACCCTTTCTCAAAGTACACATTTAGTTTTCATACATCCAAATATGTATACATTGGATACAACCTTTATCATAAAGGGTATAAGTGTCTTCACTCTTCAAGGAAGGTTTACCTCTTGAACTGTTATCTGGGAACTTGAATTTCCTTTTAAATCTCTTTTTCATATTATATCTTCTTCTCCTTCAACTTCTCATAGTCTTAGTCTTCCCAGCTCTATTTTACACTCTGTAACTTCTGTCTCATCTAATATTGAAGTGGTAACTTCTTTTAAATCTAGTTATTCATTGCATAACCCTCATATTATTTCATATGTGCATGGTTTTCTTTCTCCTTGTCCAGTTCCAGGATTAGATGTTGTCACTTCCTCACCACAGTGGCACATTGGCTTGCCAACAAATACTTAGCCACAGCCTTGCACTAAGCCTATAGCACCGCAGCCCTGCACTAACCCTACAGCTACTGATCATCAGCCATGTACTAAGCCTATACATCATATGCTTACTTGATCTAAGGCCAAGTTGGGCATTTATCAACCCAAGTGTCTCTCCTATTAGTTCTCTCACTGAGGACAAACCTTATAGAGTGAAGGATGCTATCCTAAAATAAGTGGGTAAAGGCTAACCAGGATGAGTACAATGCCTTAATTTCTAACAACACTTGGACCTTGGTTCCACAGTCTTAAGATATGCAAGTTGTGGGTAACAAGTCGATTTTTAGAATCAAATACAATACATATAGGAGTGTGCTTAAGTATAAAGCAATGCTTGTAACAAAGGATTTCCATCAAAGCAAAGGTGTGGACTTCTAGGACACTTTTAGTACTGTCATTAAATCCTCCACAATTAGAATCATCTTCAGCTTGACTGCTACTTTTAAAAGGGACATTGAGCAAGTAGATATTAACAATACTTTTCTTAATCAAGAGCTAGATAAAATGGTTTTTATGTAGCAGTCTGAGAGGTTTATGAGTGCTTTTCATCCTCATTATGTTTGCAGATTAATCAAGGCCCTCTATGGCCTCAAACAAGCACTAAGGGCCTGGTTCCATAAGCTATAGACTTCTCTAATGCCACTTCTAATGTCTTTTTATTCATTAAGAAAGCTGGCACAAATGTCATCTACTTACTAGTTTATGTGGATGATTTTGATAATAGGCATCATCTCTTCACTAATTCAACACACCATCAAGACTCTCAACTCAAGTTTTACTTTAAAGGTTCTTAGTTCTGTTGATTATTTTCTTAGCTTTGAGGCTTTGCAAAATGAAGATGGCATTTACCTCACACGAGCTAAATATATTCAATACCTGTTGATTAAAATTGGCCTTCAAAATTCCAAGCCATGTCACACACCTTTGAGTACAAGTAACGTTCCGTCTCTTCACACACTGTAGCACCAGTTCCTAATGCAACTTTGTTTCAAACCACCATAAGCGCACTACAATATCTTATTCATAGAAGGCCTGACATTGCTTTATCAATTAACAAGCTCATTCAGTTCTTGTAACCCTCAACAGATGTCTATTGGATGGCCTGCAAGAGATTCCTTTAACAGTTGAAAGGTACTGTAAGTGTTGGCTTGCATTTCAAGTCATCTTCAAATCTGTTTGTTGAGGCCTATTTAGATGCCGATTGAGGTGCCTCTCTTGATGACAGAAGGTTCAGTAGTGGCAGCTGTGTTTTCTTAAGCTCCAATCTAATTTCCTGGAGTTCTAGGAAATAAAGAGTTGTTGCTAAGTCCAGCACAGAGGTCGAGTATATGGCCTTGTCTCAAACTTCTTCTGAGTTGCTATAGCTTTTATCCTTATTCCATGAGCTTGGCATTCCACTTCCTCTTTATCTTATCATCTGGTGTGATAATACTAGTGGTAGCACATTAGCTCAAAATCCTATTTTTCATTAGGACAAAATATATTAAAATCGATGTGCACTTTGTGAGAGAGAATGTAGCTGCTAGCCAACTCAAGGTTCAGTATGTGCCCACTGAGCTTTAATGAGCATACATCTTTTCTAAGCCTTTGGCGTGATCTCGGTTTGAGTTTCTTTGTTCTAAATTGAACTTAGTTGTTATCACCCAGGTTCACTTTGTGGGGGAATGTTAAGAGAACTCATTCTGGTGATGCTCATGCAATCAACAATGCTAATAGACAACATTTATAGAATGAGTGATATGTGTGCCAGTGCCAATGCAGTTGCATTCTAGATACCTCAAGTGATCATCTTTGGATCATTTGCTGAGCTCCCAGCAGCTGATTCAAGAATGCGAAGCTAGCAGAGTAAGAGGTCGTTGGAGGCAGGTTGATGTGGCTGGTGACATGGGATAATTTGCTAACATGGTAGAGTTTGCTACACACACCAGTTGTCACGATTGTACCATGCTTGTGTAATTGCATTTTCATATATTTTGTATATAAGTTAGTTAGTGTATTGTAATCAATTATTCAATGAAAAGAAGAAGAATAATTTCTCTAAAAGCTTCATTAATGGAGTTCATAAAATTTTGAGTGATTGTTGTTCAATTATCTAACACCTTGTTTCTATCATCAAACACTTTCAGTTTTAACAAAAATAACCAAGGACATGTTCTAAAGGTAAACCTTAAATAATATTGTTGTTGATAAATGTTCAGTAAAATAAAAGAAAATTATGTATTCATTAAGATATCAAATATAATCATAATTAAAAGAACAACTTATGTGGGACACTCATTATATTACCGATAAAACCGTCTAATTATATTATGTCATGTCCCATTATTTATATTGGGATTCGTCCGTATTATATTTTCTCCAATGTAAATAATGGGACATCGAATAATAAAATTGGACGTTCTCACCCATAACGTGGGGGAGACCATCTTACTTGAGTTTTTTTCATCAATTAGTTAGATTCATCAATAGTATATACAACATCCTTAATTTTAAGAGAATTTTGAACTATAGTGTATATGGAACAACAACAGAAAGATAATTAAGTAAAAGCTATTGTGGGAAATGATTTGAAATTGCTAAGAAGACGATCATGTTCCGACATAAATACCATGCAATTTAGGAGAAGATAAAGAAAACCCAAAAAGTACAACTTCGCCACCATTCATTTTCAATATAAGTTTAAACTAAAGGCGCAAAAGTCCTTTGTGAGAACAGTTTGTTGGAAATAAAACACTCAAACAACTTTTATTTAAACTCAAAAAAAATATTACAAGAGAACTCTCACTCAAGAACTAACTCACTCTTTACTTCTTCTTCACTCACTTAGAAGCTTTGCTTCTTCTTGATGCCTAAACCAAAATGGGGAGGGGGTATTTATACTACTTACAAATCATTTTAGACCACACAAATAAACTAATCCAAAATTATAATAACCATACACCTCATCCTTCTACATCCTTCCACACCCTTCCAATTGACCACATGATTTTTATGTCTAATTACCAAATCCTAGAGAATTCTAGATAAAGGGCTTGGACCTTATTTTTGGACTTGGACTCTAATTTATTTGGGCTTGGGTTTGGGCTCTCATAATAGTTCGGGCCTTCAAATGGTTTGGGCCTAAAACAAGTTTATACTTCAACACCCCCCTTTAAACTTGTTTTACCATGCCAAGTAAACTTCTTAATATCGAAAAATCTTCAAACCTGAGTGGCTTGGTGAAAATATCTGCAATTTGATCTTTGGACTTCACGTACTCCATTTGCACATCCATTTTCGCTATGCACTCCCTTATGTAGTGGTAACGAGTATCAATATGCTTGCTTCGATCATGGAACACTGGATTCTTTGCTAAGGCAATGGCTGACTTGTTGTCGACACAAATCTCAGTTGGCTCTTCTTGTGGCAAACCCAATTCCTTCAGCAAATTTCTGAGCCATATTACATGACAGACGCTCGAAGTAGCAGCTACGTATTCGGCTTCACAAGTTGATAGGGTGACAATCGGTTGCTTATTTGACATCCATGTGAAAGCTGTGTTTCCCATGAAGAACACGAACCCACTGGTGCTCTTCCTGTCATCTATGTCTCCACCCCAATCGCTATCGCTATATCCCACAAGCTTGTAATCATTAGAAACTGAATAAAACAAACCAAAATCAATTGTACCTTTGATATAACGGAGGATTCGCTTAGCGACTTTGAAATGGGTGGTTGTTAGATTCTCCATGTATCGACTCACAAGTCTAACAGCATAAAGAATATCTGGCCTCGAGCATGTCAAATAGCGTAAGCTTCCAACTAAACTCTTAAAGAATGTTGGATCTATGCTTTCACCTTCACCATGCTTCGATAGTTTGATTCCGCATTCTGCTGGCGTGTTTATCGGCTTACAATCATTCATCTTGAACTTCTTGAGTATCTCCTTTGCATAATTTTCTTGGGAGATAAAGATGCCTTCTTCCTTTTGCTTGACTTCAATACCAAGATAGTACGCCATTAATCCAATGTCAGTCATCTCAAATTCCTTGGCCATTGCTTTCTTGAACTCTTCAATTAGGCTTAGGTTATTGCCGGTGAAAATCAAATCATCCACGTATAAGCATACTACCAGAATATCTCCATTCATGATCTTGATATATAGGGCATGCTCGTAGGGACATTTGGTGAAGCCATTTTGTTGGAAGTACTTGTCAATTCTGCTATTCCATGCCCTTGGTGCTTGCTTTAACCCATAGAGAGCTCTTCTCAGTTTCAGAACTTTGTCTTCTTGGCCTTTGACTTCGTAACCCAGTGGTTGTTGAATGTAGACATCTTCTTCAAGAACTCCATTTAGGAATGCAGACTTTACATCCATCTGATGTATCTTCCACTTGTTTTGCGCTGCCATAGAAATGATTAGTCTTATAGTTTCTAATCTAGCAACTGGAGCAAATACCTCATCATAGTCTATTCCAGCTCTTTGACTGTAGCCCTTCGCAACTAGCCTTGCCTTGTGTCTTTCAATCTCTCCCTTAGAATTTCGCTTTGTTTTGTACACCCATTTGACACCAATTGCCTTGTGCCCCTTTGGAAGAGGAACAAGTTCCCAAGTGTTGTTCTTTTCAATGGCCTTGATTTCCTCATCCATCGCATCTCTCCACTTCTTTTCTTGAGCAGCTTCTTCAAAACTCACTGGTTCACAATCAGCAAAGAGGCAAAAAAGAGTAAGATTATCAGATCTCTCAGTTACCTCATATAAATCTTGAAGACCTCTTGTTCGCTCCATTGCTCTTTCTTGTAAAAATGATGGTGGTGAATTTCCATTATTTGTTGAAGCTGGTGATGTTGGTGGTGTAGTGGGTTCTTGTTGAGGTTCTTCTAGTTGCTCCACTGGCGTCTGCTCCGTTTCTTCAAATTGTGGAGTGAAGTTGAAGTTGTCTACATGCGATCCAAAATCCCATTCTCCTTCTTCATCAAATATCACATCTCGGCTAATCACAAACTTTTTGTTATTCGGGTTGTATAGCTTGTAACCTTTTGAATAAGCGGGATAGCCGATGAATATGAAACTTTCACTTCTATCGTCAACCTTGGTTCTTCTCTCTTCTGGTACATGAACATGAGCTATGCTTCCAAAAACTCTTAAGTGAGAGATGCTGGGTTTTCTACCACTCCATGCTTCTTGAGGTGTCTTTCCCCACACACTTCTTGTTGGAGAGCGATTGGACAAATAGACTGCACACGCCACTGCTTCTGCCCAAAACTCCTTGGGCAATTTCTTGCTTTTGAGCATGCTTCGCGCCAAATCCAGGATTGTTCTATTCTTTCTTTCTGCAACTCCATTTTGTTGGGGGGATCTGGGAACAGTTAGAGGACGTTTAATTCCATTCGCTTCACAAAACTCCAGGAATTCCTTGGATGTGAATTCTCCTCCTCTATCGGATCTCAGTGCCTTGATTTTATGGCCACTCGCTTTTTCCACATCAGCTTTGAACTTTTTGAATACTCCAAAGACTTCTGATTTCTGCTTCAAGAAATAAACCTATGTTTTTCTTGAAAAATCATCAATGAAGAGTAGGAAATAATTACTGTTACCGAGAGAGCTTGGCTTGATCGGACCGCACACATCGGTATGGACTAGCTCGAGTGGCTTCTTGGCTCTTGAGTCTGACTCTTTTGGAAAGCTATTTCTAAATTGCTTCCCGAGTAAATATCCTTCACAAAGTTGGTCAGGATGATTGATACATGGTAGTCCTCTCACCATTTCCTTCTTAGATAGTAGCTCCAAGCTTCCAAAATTGAGATGCCCAAATCGAAGGTGCCATAACCAAGATGCATCTTTGTAGCAGGCTTTCAGACACTTTGCAACATCGTTTTGAATGTTCAAAGAAAATAATCTATTCTTTGACATTCTTACTTTGGCTATTAGATTTCCTTTGCCATCTCTTATAAAAAGACTACAATCCTTCATATGAATATCATAGCCTTTTTCTAAGAGTTGACCCATACTCAGGATGTTGCATGTCATATTGGGCACATAGTAGACATTTGAGATTAATTGATGACTACCATTTTTAGCGCGGATAAGGATGTTACATTTTCCTTTCACTGATATTTTTGAATCATCTCCAAATGAGACATTGCCAGCCACTGATTCATCTAGCTCTACGAACATACTTCTTCTTCCACACATGTGGTTGCTTGCACCAGTGTCGAGGTACCAAGCATTTTCTTGGTCTCCATTATTGTCTCTACAAGCTAGTAGCACTGTCTCCTTCTCTTCGGTTTTGACTTCCACATAATTGGACCTTTCATCAACCTTACTGTTGGGAGCTCTACATTCCGAAGCATAATGCCTAAATTTCTGACAATTATAGCATTGAACTTGAGATTTATCGTACCTCGAGTTTGAATTGCCTCTCCCGCGGCCTCTTGTTGAGCTTTCTCCTTTCTCGTAGTTGTTGAGGTTGCTGCTGTTAGAATTCCAACCTCGTCCATGACCACGGCCTCTACCTCGTCCTCGTCCTCGGCCTCTACCTCGACCACGCTGGCTTCTTTCGTGGCCTTGACTTTCTTCCTTCTCCTTCAGTTGCATCTTGAGGAGTTGCTCGTTGATCCCTTGCTTCCTCTTATATTTTTCTTCATATGCTTGCAATGATCCTTGGAGTTGCTCGATCGTCATTTCTTCTAGGTCTTTAGTTTCTTCTATCGTCACAACAATGTGCTCAAATTTGGGATCCAATGATTGGAGTATCTTCTCTATTATTCTTACATCTTCTAACTTTTCACCGTTTCTTTTTAATTGATTAGAAACGGCTGCTACTCTTGAGAAATAATCTGAAATAGATTCAGATGCTTTCATGTGTAAGGATTCGAATTCACCTCTTAATGTTTGGAGACGGACCTTCTTTACCTTTTCGACTCCTTTGTAAGAGATTTGTAACTTCTCCCACGCTTGCTTAGCGGAGCTTGCACTCGAAATCTTCTCAAAACCATCATCATCTAAGGCTTGATAGATGAGATAGAGAGCCTTCTTGTCTCTCTTCCTTGAGTCTTTTAAACTATCCTTTTGAGTTTGGGATAGAGTTGACTCATCTTCTGGTTCGGTGTAGCCTTTCTCTACGACTTCCCAGACATCGTGTGCTCCAAGGAGAGCCTTCATCTTGATACTCCAATTATCATAGTTTTCGTTCTTGAGTGTTGGAACTTGAAACGACGCCATACCATTAGCCATAACTCTTAATATAGTGAGAATTTCGAAATTCTGACTACACGGATGAACTCAGAACGTCGAAAAACCTTAAGATGAACTCAGACAAAAAAATTGATTTTTATGGTCAAAGTCAAAGTCAACGGTCAACCTAACCTGGTCAACAGTTAACGTTTTTTGATGGCTCGGTCAACGGCTTGCGGCTTGGTCAACAGGCTTGGCAGCTCGGTCAACTCGGCTCCAACTCGGCTGACTCGGCTTGAACTCGGTGAGTTAACTCACTTTCCGGCAGCAAACTTCCGGCGGCCCGTGGCGGCTCGTTTGAACTCCGATCGGGGCGATTTTTGCGGCGTCGGTTTCGTCTCGTCGAGAACTTCGATTTGGATATGCTATAGTGCACACCTTCCAACTCGACTCTGATACCACTTTGTTGGAAATAAAACACTCAAACAACTTTTATTTAAACTAAAAAAAAAAATATTACAAGAGAACTTTCACTCAAGAACTAACTCACTCTTTACTTCTTCTTCACTCACTTAGAAGTTTTGCTTCTTCTTGATGCCTAAACCAAAATGGGGAGGGGGTATTTATACTACTTACAAATCATTTTAGACCACACAAATAAACTAATCCAAAATTATAATAACCATACACCTCATCCTTCTACATCCTTCCATACCCTTCCAATTGACCACATGATTTTTATGTCTAATTACCAAACCCTAGAGAATTCTAGATAAAGGGCTTGGACCTTATTTTTGGACTTGGACTCTAATTTATTTGGGCTTGGGTTTGGGCTCCTATAATAGTTCGGGCCTTCAAATGGTTTGGGCCTAAAACAAGTTTATACTTCAACACAGTTTTTACTGAAATGGTTGAGAATTAAGGAATGTGAGCCCCAAACACAAATTGTTTGACAAGTCACATTAGAGATAAGAAAAATGAATTCCGCATTGAAAAAATATAATGCAAAATAATGATATATATACCAAGAGATGTCACAACTCAATAAACTAGTATTTTGGGTTATAAGACTATCCACAATATACATACTACAATTCCACTCCCACGTAACTTTTTATTTCATTGCACAAGCATCAATTTGACTAGAGTTGACTAACCATAGACTCTAACAAAAAATTTAATTTCCCAGGAGTAACAATGTCATTTTGCACATTAATAATTAAAACAATTAAAAATTTAAAAACAATCCTTTAGAATTCAATAACTATAAATTCAACCTAAAATAATTATAAAAAAGACTCTAAATGTTTTCAAAATTTTAAAATAAAAAAATTTGCACAGGTTTGCTCATCTCTTCCATCCGCGATCTCCTCCAAATTGGAGGAGACTTTATGGGAGGAGATACATTTTTCTTTAAAAAAAAAAAAAGAAGTTTGGGGTGAAATTTTATTTTATAAATTTCATATTATGTCAGCACTAAATTATTAATAAGAGCATATTTGACTTTTCACAATTTTTAGTTAGTTAATACTATTTAATGAGATGTTTGTACAATAAAATAAAAAATTGTCTAAAAATGTAATTTTATCTAAACTCAGGGTATTATTGTAATTCACCTTAAAGAATTACGTTAACGATCTTGGAGTAAATTTTTTTGACTCTCCATGAATGGATTTCCACGTGTTTTGTTGTTAAAGGAATTTTGAAGTGATGAAATATTCTAGTGAGAGAAAGCCTAGAAAAGAACATATTAGCTAGAGTAAAAGTATACTTGTAGGACCCCAATAATTACGCAGAAACCTAGTACACTACAAAGTTACTTTCAATTAATGGGTTGTCCAATCAATACTTATTACTTTTGCTTCTCACTTCTCACTTTCTCAGGAACAAAGACATGCATGTCTCTTTTTCTTAAAGCAAAACAGCATATTATACTGTGTCCTTACACAACTGATCATGACATCTGATATACTCTTCTCATCTTCTACCTATTATTATTATTAAGATACCTATAAGAGAGAGAGAGAGAGAGAGACAGAGGTGTTCTAACCAATGCAAGTACTCCCTCAGGTTTGGTTCACTTGGGCTGGGTGCATCAGGATCCACCATGACCTGGAAGTAAAGAAAAAGAAGAAGAAGAAGAGTAAATACTCGAAGGCTTATATTAATATGCAAACGCATGTAACAAAACGAATTGAAAACAAGGGTCTGTCCCGTAGTTAAATTTTTTCATATAAGAGATTTTAAGTTTTAAAATCTCTTCCAGATAAATAAAAATATACTATTTTTATAAAAAGAGCTTTCACAAAGTTAAAAAAAATCAATAGTAAAAGTTCTTCCAAATAGCGTATGAGTCATTTTTATTTTTAATTTTTAAAATCGAATTTGGATTCACATTAAGTAATTTTTTTTTCAAATTGTTTTTGAAAAATATTGAAATAAATAATTAAGGAAAACAAAACTATTTTTAAGATCCAAAATTTTCGAAAATAAACTAAAGACGAAGCTAGCAAACAAAGGAAGAAGAATATATTACCAAAGTGTAGAAGGTCCTGAGATCATCACCACCAATATCAACCCTAGGTTGGTTGACAACCTGAGAGGGTTTCAGCTCACAACCATTGTTGACTTCCTTGTTGTTATAGTTAACTCTCAGAGAAATAGACCTCGTGAAGGGTTCAAGAACATCCCCTATCACTCGACCAAGCACAAGAGGATCTCTATCTCTAGCCATGAATGATCGATGAAAAAACAATTATGAAGAATATTCAAGTGAAAAAATATATATTGTTGGGTTGATTGCTTGCCGAATTTGAAGACATGCAGCTAGTAGCACAGGTATTTAGATATATTCTTCTCTGTGGATCTACTTTATATCTTTAATATATACCATCCCACCCTAGTAGAATGAATATATATATATATATATATATATATATATATATATATATATATATATGCACACACATAGAGAGAGAGAACAAATAACACCTAGACCGCTAAGGTTTGCTCATCTACAATCGAAATCAATCTTTTAATTTATTGTTAAAGACCTCCCTTACCGTTAGTAAAACTCCATCTAATTTAACGGTTGATCATGTTTGACTGTTTAAAATACCAAAATACCCTCAAATGATATATACAATTACTAATATTTATTTAATAAAAAACTAAAAAAAAGGTTAAAATCTCCATCATCCATCTCATCTTTTAAATTGCTTTTTATAATTTTTTTTATTTAATGAATATTGGTAATTTTATATATTATTTTAGGGTATTTTGGTCTTTTTCACATTCAAATATGGTCAACCGTTAAATTGAATAAAGTTTGACTAACAGCATGGAAGATTTTTACCAATAAATTAAAAGGTTGATTCCGTTTGTAGATGAACAAACGTTAGGAGTCTAACAGTTATTTGCTCATATGTGTGTGTACGTGCGCGTGCGTGCGTGCGTGCGTGCGTGCACTTGTGTGTGGGGACTGTGGATGCTACTTTTATTGTTTTGTTTTATTATCTTCTTTTTTCCTGATTCCTAGAACAAAATAGTGATATTTTGTTCCACCATAGTAGGATATATACCTGGAATTGTAAAGTGAAAGTGAATCTATTTATCTTGTATATTCTGATTGAAACCAGAGCATCCCCTCATTGTCTACATCAGCTCCTCAGCTAGTTAAGAAATATAATTAATTAAAAAAATACGTGAACGAAATTATTAATATTTAAGAATATTAATTAAACTTGTAATTGAACAAAACTCGCGTATTAACGTATTTAAGTTCAATAGGATGATTTGTATATTCAAGTAAGAATTATACATGATTTATCATATTTCATTTGATTAGATGTTTAATTATCAAAGTTGTACTCATGATGTTTTCTAAAGATGTTACAAGATATCATGCAATTGACAAGATTAATTAAAATTGACCTAAAGATAAAGAGACTTCTTGCATAAATTTTTCAACATGTTGACCTAAAGATAAAGAGACTTCTTGCATAGATCAAATAACAAGATCACCCCATCAGTATTAGTAACTTTAATCCTTTCGAAGTTCATTTATATTGCGGATCATCTTCCGATTAAACCTTTTATGTAAATAAATATACATAGTTCTTATTAACAACAAAAGATAACAAAAAGTAGATTTCACCATGTTATATATATATATATTAACCGTAATACTACTTTTTAAAAGATAGTTTAGAAGTATTCAAATTATGAGAGAATTCTTATTGTTATAATATAGTAGTCAAAAACCTACAAAAGGTCATAATATTTTGATTTATATCATCATATATTAGAAAATAAGAGATAACCAATTTAAAAGCCACATTCAAACTGAAATGTGAATATAAATAATAGATTATAATAGTTAATAAGTGAAAATAAAATTATTAAAAAAGAGATAAAATACTTCGAAATGAGAAATTTTTTATTATATGTCAAACCATGTCATTTTGTTTTACAAAAATTATAAATCTCTAATTATCACAAAATCTAGTTAAATGTGACTAATATATTTACAAAAAAGAAGAATGTACGAAACAAAGATGTCAATAGTTCACAAAATTATCATGATCACGTAGGAGTGATACCACTTATTTGTACTTCCTAGGTGACAAAATTAAGAAAAGAAAATATTCTATATATTCTATATGTCTTTTTTTTTTTTTTTTTTTGGGTTGAGTAAATAATAATTGACCTCTTGAGGTTTACTATTTTATAAGTAAAATTAATTTTTAAATTTATTGTTAAATATATTATCTACCGTTAATTAAATTCTATTTAATTTAACAGTTAACCATATTTAACTATTAAAAAGATTAAAATATTTTAAAATAATATATAAAATTATTAATATTTATTAAATAAAAAAATTAAAATCTCTAATATTAATCTTATCTTTTTAACAGTTAAGTATAATTAATTATTAAATTAAATAAAATTTAACTAATAATATAAAAAATATTTATTAATAAATTTAAAAATTAATTCAGTTTATAAATCAACTTTGTCAAATAGATTATCATATTGTAAAACAAAAGGTTAAGGGTTAATAATAAAAAAATGGTATTTAGTTTCTTACTATATATAAACTGACAAGTTTTCATTTCAATTTTTTGTTTTTTTAACTTCACACATTCCAAAGATTTTTGGTAATCATGAGACATGATTTTTGTTTTGTCTGTGCTAACAAGTTGAGCAATTGACAAGTGTAATATAATGTCTCTGCATCCATTTCTTTGCACAGGCTTTTTTAAACTTCTATTTTACAAACTGTGGTACGTATTGGTTTCTTGTAAATGTAGTACAAAAAAAAAAAAAAAAAGTAATTACTCGGGAGAAAGTAACAGCAAAAAAAGCTATGCTGGAAGCCTGGAAACTACAAATTCAAAGAAATTCTAAAAAAAATAATAAATAAATATTTATAAAAAATTTGTAGTTAATTATATCGACTTTCCCTACAATTTTATTAACTATAGACGTAGACAACTTTATCTTTTATTGTGAAATATCTTCCATATATTTATAAAATTTAGTTAAATATAACAGTTAATCAGGGGAGGTATTTATTAAAAAACTTAAAAGTTGACTAACGGGAGGTGAGGTTTTTGACAATAAATCTAAAAGTTGACTCCGTCTATAATTGAACAAATTACTTCAGGGGAGATAGGCATTATTTCCTCAAAAATTTATTATGAATTCACAATTCTACCATTTAAAAAAATAATATCTCTATTATCATATTTAGATTCCGAGACTCTTTACAATAAAAAGAACAAAATACGGAACCTACTCGAGATTTGTAAATTACACTCGCAATTAAAGTTTATAAAAACTCATATTGAATTCTCCTAATGTTAAGTTTGACTGTTAAAAAATATGATTAACAATTAAAAAAGAAAAGTAGAGGAAAAAGTGAGAAATTTATAATGAATCCATTATAGATACACTATAAATCACGAAGTAAGTGAGGTTGGAACTTATTTTTTATCATATAATTTCCTCAAGACTGACTGGGACATTAAATTAACAGCTGCATGGCATGGGAACTGTTTAATTCACTGCAGAATCTTATTTTGTGTGACCAGTTGATGTTAAAAAGATGGTGACAGACAACAGATTTTATGAGGAATAAAAGTATAAAACAGATGTTGGGTTAAAGAAGTGAACACGAAGGGGGACCTGATGATGATGATGATGATAAAGCTGGACCTGATGTTAATATTCTCAGTGAAGAGATGGAATGGGATTGAATGTTTTTGTCATCATTGTTTTCACTTCTTTGAAGTTCAGTTGGTAGAGAGAAAAAAAACAAAAAAAAAAAAAAAGTGCTGGTCAGCCACAAATTTTCTCCCATGTCACACGAAGAATATTACAACTTTTCTCAAATGCATTTCTAGCCAAGTAAAATTTCCAAACATTTATGATATTCTCCATGGGATGTTTTATAGATCCTACTCCTAACTTTTTTCAATATATATAGTTTTTTTCAAAAGACTATATATATATATATATAATATTTATGTAAGTTAAGTTACATAGTCAAATAGTTATAATTTTCTTATTTTAACAATAGTTTATATATATATATATATAAAATCATTAATGCGATGAGACCGTCACACATAAATTTTTCTCATATTTCTAAAAGAACTAGAACATAAAATGTGGATAAACATTTTCTACATTTCACACAAAGAAAACATCTTTTTTCAAATGCATTTATACCCAAGTAAAATCTCATTGGGTGCTATATAGATCCAATCCTTACTACAACTAGCAGATGTTGAGGTATAAGGGGCCCACAGTTGTCATGGCCCTCCAGCCAATGAAATTTTTTTAACACATACAATTAGAGTACGTCTATTAATTAGGAATGAAAATTAAAGAAAAAAGTAATCAAGAAGATAAACTTAATTCTCTAGACGGGAAGGTGGAATCAAATTCTTTTTCAATAAGAACTTAATTCTTAATTTGTGTATAAAGTTCACGTAATTTGTTCTCAACTGTTTTTAATAAAAATTGGAATAAAAATTTAGTAATTAAGTCATCTTTCCTTCATTAGGATTCATGGTTAGTAAATATATATGCCATTAATATAATTTAAGATACATATCCAATCAATCCATTTTCTTATTTTAATAATGTTATTTTTCCTATTTTATCTATTCTTAAATAACAACTTGTGTGGATGGTCTCACCGTATTAATGGTGAGACCGCCCAATTACGTTGTGCCACATTTATGTTAATATATTGAAAAGGTAAAATTCATCATTTTTCAATATAAATAGTATGAGATGGCTCAATATAATTGGACAGTCTCACTATTTATACAGTGAGACCATTCCACACAAGTTTTTCTTCTATTCCTAGAAAACCTAGTTAATATCATTAATATTTCGTAACTTTTTTAAAAAAATTTCTCACAAGCTATAATAAAATTTAAATGCTTCTAAAATTAAGTTTTTTTTTTTTGGCTTAAGGGTACACCTCTTACACTCACATCATTAAGGCCGCCAATTCAAGTTATATAACTAGCAATTAAGCATTATATTGTTTATATTTATTTTATTTAGAATGGTTTCAATTAATTTATTTTAACATCTTGTTAATTGATTGTATTAATAATTTATTTATTTGTTTCAAATTATTATAATATAATTTTTTTTACCAAGAATATGATAATATTTACATCTCGTGTGTGTGTATATACATGTGAATTATTGTAATTTGACTATATTATGATATTTTAAATATTTTTATGATAGATTATATTTACATCGGTTTATTATTCATAACTAATTGAGTGTTTCTTTTTATCATTATATTTATTTGACACTAAATTGTATTATATTAATTTTTAATAGCAAAATTTTAAAATATTAGTATATATTTATTTTTGCGTTAACTCATTATATACTTTATTTTGGTAATGATCTTATGTAGATGGATTCGTACTTGCATTTTTCGTTAAAACCCAAGTTGGACAATTTGTATTGCATAAGTAATTTAGTGCAGATCGATCCATACTTTTTTCACGCAAACCCCAAGTCGTGTAACCAGTGATATAAATCTATGAGAGATGTAAATAAGAGATGCCTTGACTCAGAAGCAACTGCTGCTGGAAATAAGAAGCAGAAGCATCTTTCGGTTATCAGCTCAGGAAGCAAACATTAAACCTTACTTGCTTCCTTAGCTTCAACCGCTTGATCCTTGATTGCATATCAATCTAAAAATCATGTTCTTGATGATCATCTGCAGCTGTAAAAGATTGCAGCTTCTGCCGTGCAAGTTGTAGACTTGTAACTGAATTCAGTTACAAGTCTAGCTGATGTAGCCAAATAATTGGCAATCCAGGTTTTCAGCAAGAATTAGTTATTTAGATTCAGTTTTTGTGTGTGTGTGTGTGTGTGTGTGTGTGTGTGTGTGTGTGTGTGTGTGTATATATATATTAACAGGGGCGGAACAAGAAGACTAAAGGTGGGGGGGCCAATTAAAAAAAATAGAAGATATCTACATAATGTCTGAAATTTTTTATTTATATCATAAGATATTAAAAAAACAGAGGCAACCAATTCAAAAGCCACAATCAAATTGAAAATACAACATAAATAATAAATCTTTAATTACCTATAAATATCTAGTCAAGTGTGACTAAGATATTTACAAAAATAATAATACCCAAAAGAAAGATGTCTATAGTTCTCAAAGTTGTCCATGATGTTCTCTTAATGACATAAAGTCGTCTATTATCGACTCACTGCTAAATTTTTCTGCAATTTCCTTTTCGATGTAGACCACTAAGTAATTTGCTAGAAACTTATCATCCATCTTATTGCGAAGACCAGTTTTAACTAGTTTCATAGCTGAAAATGCTCTCTCTGTAGTTGCTGTAGAAACTGGAAGTGTCAAGATAAGACGAATTAATCTATCAATCAAAGGAAAGTGATGTGAACTCCTTGTTTCTGCCAATGCTCGGCACAATTCAGAAATTGTAGACATTTTCTGAAAAACCTGCTGTTGAGACACATATAATTTATAATGTTTCAGCTCAAAGCTCAAAAGATCTCTCTCATGCTCTGTAAAATCCATAGGATAAAATTTATCTGCTAGCTTGCAAATATTATCAATGTTAAATGACTTAAAACTGTCCCTTGGATCTAAAGCTGAGCTAAGAGTAAGTAGTTCCATTGCTTGCTCACTGAATCTGTTATTTAATTCTTGCAATTGAGAGTCTATTGTAGCTGTGAATATTTCAACCTGATAATGATGCTCAATTGTGATGTGCTCCTTTTTGTGAGAAGAACGACCTCGACCCATTAAATAACGATCACTCATATTAGGCACATCAATTTCATACCTCGAACAAAATGAATTCACATTTTTAAGTAAAGATTCCCAACCATCTTCTCTCATATTCTGGATAAGTGCCTTCGTTGTAGAAACGAGATGCATTGCATTAGAAATGTCTTGAGACTTTTGTTGCAAGGCTTGACAAAGAATATCGGTGAATCCCATTATTTCCTTCATCAAATGCAAAATAAATATGAACTCAAATGAAGTAATAGCATCATAAGCGGCATCTGCATCCCCACGCTGAGTATAATTAGATCCATCATTTATGATATTTTGAAGCACTACACAAGTTGGACCAAAAAGTCTCAGTAAACTACAAATAGAATGAAAATGAGAACCCCACCGAGTATCTCCTGCTCTTTGTAAATTTTCAAGTTGATTTGCCCCTTTACCGGTCTCAAGCTCATCAATAGCTATCATGTGTTCAATTGCATCTTTTTGAGCAGATTGTAGTTCACTATTGCGTTTGCAAGAGGCGCCAATAATATTCACAGCAGAAGTGAGCTTAGAAAAGAATTGATACACTGGAATTACCTCCCTCGATGAGCCAACTAATGCTAATTGTAGTCGATGAGCCATACAATGTATATAATAAGCATATGGACACTCACCAAGAAATAAAGCTTGCAACCCATTCCATTCACCACGCATGTTGCTAGCACCATCATATCCTTGACCTCTAATATTCTGAACATTGAGAGCATGACGAGAAAAAATGGTACATAACTCTTTTTTAAGAGTAATTGCCGTGGTATCTTTGACATGCACAATGTCAAGAAAACGTTCTCTTATAAAACCTTCTTTATCCACGAATCTCAAAACAAGAGCCATTTGCTCCTTCTTAGCTACATCTCTAGCCTCATCAACAAGAACACAAAACTTAGCATCTCCAATTTCCTCACGGATGTGCATCCTCACCTTATTGGAGAGGATTTGAATTATTTCTTTCTGAATTTTTGGTGAGGTGTATTTGGCAGTTTTCGGAGCATTTTCTAGTACAACTTTTGCAACATCATCATTGTAGTTTGCTAAAATTTTAAGCAACTCAATAAAATTACCCCGATTTTTTGATTCCAAAGACTCATCGTGTCCTCTAAAAGCGCATCCTTGAAATGTAAGCCATCTAATAGAATCAATAGAGCTCTTGAGCCATAAGCGATTATTCATGATTTGTTCTGAAGTTTGGCGATTAATCGCCTTGTCAATGTGGCAACCTTGATTCATTAGATCGTTGCAAGATTGCACGGCAACATTATGTGCTGAGCAAGGCTCTTCAGTCACATGCTTTTTAAAAGCACACCTTGTGCCATCATTAACTTTTTTCCAATTTCGAAACCCATCAAGTGTAAATGCATTTGATCCATATGGACCATGTCCTCCAGGTTTTGCAAAGAGAAAACATGGCAAGCAAAATGCTGCATCCTTTGAAGGAGAGTATTCTAACCAATGGAATTTTTCAAACCACCAAAATTGAAATCTACGAGGATGCTTCGACTTTGAAAATGGATACTCTGAAAGTTGAAATTGATACGGTCCAGCTTTAATGTAAGCTCGTCGAATTTCATCTTGTTCATTAATTGGATAATCACAAATTTGCTGACGCAAGCCCGGATCACGTACTAAAGAGTTTTTATTATTGTCAACTTCTTCTGATTCAACTCTAGGAGATTTAGAAGGACGATGCTCGTCCGTGGAAGGTTCCGGCTTAGATGGAGGAGGACAAAAAGGTGTGTCATCTTCATGTACATCTTTTCTTTTAAAAAGAGAATCGATTGTCCTAGACGACTTAGCCATAATTCTAAGAATGATTTTTTAAGATTGCACAATCACAAACCTGTAATGTAAAATATTTAGGAGCTTTATTTAAATTTTCAACTATATGTCTACAATAAACAATTCATACAAGACAAAAACATAAATTATGCTACACAATATCATATTAAAAAACAGCAAGATGTTAAAAAATAGAAATATGTCTACAACTAAAAATTATAAAATTATTAATTTTTTTTTCAATTTTTTAATAAGCCCTAATTATATTATGTAGACTGTAGTTCAAATAAATTTAATTATTAAATGAAACTAACTACTTATAAATATTGTTTAAATAAATTAAATAACTAATCTAATTATTAAATAAAATGATCAATATAATTATATAAATTACTTATATAAAACTAACTTACTACTAAGTGCTAACAATTAACAAATACAGTTTAAATAAATTAAATAAGTAATCTAATTATTAAATGAAATTATGAAATGATCAATATAATTATATAAATTACTTATATAAAACTAACAAATACTACTAACAAATACTGTTTAAATCAATTAAATAACTAATAAGTAATAAATAATATTTAAATAAAGTAAATAAATATAAAAAATATAAAATTACCTTGAAAAATGTAGAAGTAGAAGAATATAACATTGAAATTGGTTGAATCACAAAAAAATAGTAGCCTGAAGCTTGATTGTATCAACGATGAAGTATGGAGGCATGAAGCTTTTTTTATTTTTTGCGATCGAGATTGTAAAAAATAGAGTAATGTTTGGGCAGATCTGCGGCCATGAAAGAAGAAAGAAGAACCTGAAAAAGTAGGCAAAGTGGAGTATGGAGAGTTTAGGACATTAGGTTATTTTATATTATAACTTTTTATTCTTTAATTAAGTTAAATAGTACTATTTTGTCATTTAGTAATATTTTTTTTCTTTGAGAATAAATATACATAACAATTTTTTTTTAAAAATTGTGGGGGGGCCATGGTCCCCCCTCGCCTCCAAAGGGTTCCGCCCTAATATATATTGATCAATGAAGATTCTAGTCAGTTAGTAAACATGTATTCTTCACTTCATTATTGTAAAAAGTTAATTACACTCAACTTACCTGAGGTTTGGCTAATTATACCTGGAATCAAAATTTGCATTAATTGACACTGACCTTCCCTCCCGTTAAGTTTGACCGTTTAAATAAATGGTTGACCATCCAAAAATATTAAAATGACCAAAATACCCTTGGTTAAAAAATTAAAAATATAAAAAAATAAACTTTTTTAAAAAATAATAATGAACTAATTACACTCAACCTACCTAAAGTTTGGCTAATTACACTCGAAATCAAAGTTTACATTAATTGACACTAACCTCCCCTCCCGTTAAGTTTGATCGTTAAAATAAATGGTTGACCATCCAAAAATATTAAAATGACCAAAATAGCCTTGGTTAAAAAATTAATAATATAAAAGATAAACTTTTTAAAAAAAATAATTATTATATAAATAAAAAATAAAAATAAATTTTATCTAAAACAATTATCTAAACAAATGAATCTAGTCCATTTTTAAAAAAATATCTAAAAAATTTGTAAAATAATAATTTGAGATTTGTAAAAAAAAAAATTCAAATCCAATCTAGACCGTCCATCAGAATCATCAGATCTGATGAACGATCCAGATGGTATCTTGACCAATTTTTTTTAAAAAAATTAAAAAGTCCAGATTTGATCTGGACCGCCTCCACCATGGACACATCTCCATGGATGGAGCTTCCATCTCTCTATGGAGTTCCCCCTACCACCGAAAGGTGGAGGTGGGGAGGTTCGGCGAAGGAGGCGAGCCTCCCCCGATCGTCGTGGGGAGGTCTCGCCTACCCCACTATAGGGACGCCTTCCCGTTGGCAAAATGGGGCGGAGTCCCCGTCGTGGGGGAGGCGAGACCTCCCCACGAAGATCGGGGGAGGCTCGCCTCTCTCGCTGAGCCTCCCCACCTCCACCTTTCTGCGGCGAGGGGAACTCTATGGAGAGATGAAAGCCCCATCCATGGAGATCTGTCCATGGTAGAGGCGATCCAAATCAAATCTGGACTTTTTAATTTTTAATTTTTTTTAAAAAAAAATTGGTCAAGATACTGTCTGGATCGTTCATCAGATCTGATGGTTCTGATGGACGGTCTAGATTGGATCTGGATTTTGTTTTACAAATCTCAAATTATTATTTTACAAATTTTTTAGATATTTTTTAAAAATGGACTAGATTAATTTGTTTAGATAATTGTTTTAGATAAAATTTATTTTTATTTTTTTATTTATATAATTATTATTTTCTTAAAAAGTTTATTTTTTATATTTTTAATTTTTTAACTTGAGGTATTTTTGTCATTTTAATATTTTTGGATGGTCAACCATTTATTTTAACGGTCAAACTTAACAGGAGGGGAGGTCAGTATCAATTAATATAAACTTTGATTCCGAGTGTAATTAGTCAAACCTCAGGTAAGTTGAGTGTAATTAATTCATTATTATTTTTTAAAAAAGTTTATTTTTTATATTTTTAATTTTTTAACCAAGGGTATTTTTGTCATTTTAATATTTTTGGATAGTCAACTATTTATTTTCACGGTCAAACTTAACGGGAGGGGAGTTCAGTGTCAATTAATGCAAACTTTGATTCCGAATATAATTAGTCAAACCTCAGGTAGGTTGAATGTAATTAACTTTTATTGTAAATCAATCATGAATGAGAAAGCTATCAAATTAAAAAGAATTTCTTTGAAACATTTTGTCAAGTACTTTTACGTTTTAATCAAACACCTTTGCTTTTCATTATTTTATATGGTATCAGAGCTTATTTGTTAGCTTTATAACAATGGCTGATAGCTCAACATGATCTCAATCAGGTCAACCAACATCTACAACTTCATTGCCAACAATCGAATCGCTAATCATTGCAAAGTCACTCAACTATAATTTGCCAATCAAGTTGAACAGAGACAATTATATCTACTAGAAAGCTTTGGTCCTACCTGCCATTAGAGCGCTTGAGCTCGAGGAGTTTGCCAATGGAGAAAAGGTGTGTCCAAGTAAGTTTATTGAAGTTCTTACCTCAAATGGTATAGACAAAGAGTTAGTTGTTAGTAAAGAATACTTGGCTCGGAGGAAACTAGATCAGTTCCTCTTGAGCTGATTACTTTCAACTATAAGTGAAGGATTAATAGGTAAAGTTACAGAGTGTTTTTTTTTTCTCAAGAGGCTTGGTTGACTCTTGAATAACTACTCTATCAACAATCCTTGGCCAAGGTGTTACAGCTTAAGTAGCAGCTCCAAAGCTGTAAAAAAAGTTCTAGTTATGTTATTAACTATGTTCTTAAGGTCAAGAGTGTTGGAGATGGGCTTCGATCTGCAGGTGAAGTTGTAACTGATCGAGATTTACTTCTTCATGTTCTAAATGGATTTGGTCATGAGTTTGATTAAGTGGTAATCTTGTTGTCTTCACAACAAAATACTATAACTCTTCATGAAGCTCAATACTTACTCATAATTCATAAGCAAAGGATTGCACATATAAATGCAGTTGAGGTATCTTCTCCTTCAGCCAATTTTGTTGCAAATAATACTAACTCTGGTGGCAGATCTCGTAACACCCCCTGACCCGACCCGACTGGATCGACCTAGGGAGCGTTACCAGGTTTTCAAAACTTTACTTAATTCACTTTACAAATTTCAAACCAGTGAAAATCATATAACTTATATTTAAAAATATGTTTCTAGTGAGTCCATCAAATTTCACTTTCAAAAATTTCGGTAGAGTTTCCTCTATTTTTCTGATTTCCCAAAACCTGTTTTCAATGAAACAAATATAATACAATATAATTCCAACACTTCTATATCCAAATTTTCAAATCAATGCGCACTCTGCCGTTTAGTGCGACTTTCCAACAGTTTTAAAATAAAATAATTCAGAATTCAGTAGTTACAAACCTTTTTTAAATAAAAACAAACATAAATCATAAATTATTTACAAAACATATATAAAATCATTGAATTTACAGACTTTTGTATATGCATGCTTACAAAATATAATATACAAAACTATATCACTACCCAAGAAATGTAGTAACTCTGAACTCCAAGCTGCAGGTATCTCCTCTCTATTCCTTATCTGCCTCGGTATCCCTGTGACCTACGCGCGATAAAAACGACGCGCTAAGCATATAGCTTAGTGGGTGTACACTAAACTCATTTATTAAAACTCAGAAATAACTTTTCATAATAAACTTATAAATACCTTTTCATAATAAACATAGCACAATATACATATTTCAATTCCAATCATTTACAGAAATAAATCAGGTGAAATTGATTCAAGAAACAACTCATTTCAATTTACAATCCATACAAAACCAAGTCATAAATTAGTTTATAATCATTTTAACTTCAATAATGAGATAAACATATAAAATCGATTTATAAAATCACTTATAACCATATCACTAAATTCACTTCAATTCTGGCCCTCTAAAATACTCAACATAAACCAGGACTGGAATATGGGTCGTTCGACCACAGTGACTGTCTATCGAACATAACTCCCACCCTAGGACGAATCCTAAGAGTGGTAAGTATCTCCCTACTCTAGGACCGAGTGGTCGGAACCTAGAGAGGTACATAGCTCCCTATCCCAGGAACGAATCCTTAGGAAGGTACGTGTCTCCCTACCCTAGGACGAATCCGTGAGGAGGTACGTGTCTCCCTACCCCTGGACGAATCCATGAGGAGGTACCTGATAAGTGATCAATAGCAATATCTGTAACACCCCCTGACCCGAGCCGGCTGGACCGACCCAGGGAGCGCTACTCGGACTTTCAAAACTTTCTAAATTCATTTAATAAATTCCAAAAGCATTGTGAGCCTATTGAATAACTTTTCAAACCAGCGGAAAAACCCCATAATTGAAAATTTTAAAGCTAATTTTCGAGTGAGCCCAATAAATAAACTTTTTGCAAAAATTTCGGCAGAGTTCCGTTTATTTTTTCGGATTTTCCAAAACCTGTTTTTCACAACTCAATCAAATACAATTTCAATAACAACACTTCAATATTATTTTCAAACAATTGCGCACCCTGCCGTTTAGTGCGACTTTCCAACACAATTTATAAAATAAAACGATTCAGAATTTAATATTTACAAACATACTAATAATAAAAGACAGAGATCATAAAATATTTAATTACAAAACATATTACTAAACATATTTACAAATCCTCTGTATATGCATGCTCTCAGAATATATACATATAACAACAATATAGCTACCCAACTGTAATAACTCTGGGACTCTGTCAGCAAATCTCTCCCTCTTCAGTCTTTAGCTTCTTCGGGATCCCTGGTACCTACGCGTTAGAAACAAAACTAACGCGCTAAGCATATAGCTTAGTGGGTGTACACTAAACTCAATTATGAAAAATCATAAATAACTTTTAATAAGAAACAATCATAATATATATATATATATATATATATATATATATATATATATCCATATTTCAATTCTAATCATGTACAAATCGATTTAACTTCAAATCAAAGCATAAAACAGTTCCAATCGACCAACATATATAAAATCGATCAATAAAGTTATTCCATTCACTTCTCAATTCACTTCAAATCTGGCCCGCTAGAATACTCAACATACTAGGACTGGAATATGGGTCAAACTCCCACCCTAGGACGAATCCTAAGAGTGATACGTATCTCCCTACTCTAGGACCGAGGGTACGGAACCTAGAGAGGTACATAACTCCCTATCCCAGGAACGAATCCTTAGGAAGGTACGTGGCTCCCAACCCCCAGGACAAATCCTGAGGAGGTACGTGTCTCCCTGCCTCTGGACGAATCCATGAGGAGGTACATAATAATCATCAATAGTAATCAATAGCGGCGCAGTACTGCTCAGTAAACCCAGCTGGTATACCAACCTCCTATATCCATTTCTATGTCTAAGTATCCTAGGGCCGTTTCCGATGAACTAGAGTCACAATAAATTTCACAATAGTTTCTCAGTAAACAATAGTTGCTCAATAAACATACAATTCACACAATACTCTTCAAGAAAAATAATCAATAGTTATACGAAAATCTAAATCAAGTATTTTTAACGAAATCGAAATATTCGAAAACACGATCAAAATACGATCTATCATAAAATCATTCCAAAATCAACAATAGGTATATCAATCATCGATTTTTCATATAAAATAAACAATTTTCATACAAAAATCGAAAACGAGAAATTTCAACGAAATCGAAAACGAAAACGAAAACAAAAACGAAAACGATAACGAAATACTTTTCGTAAAGATTCCGAAAACGAAAGTACACCAACCTGGATACCGTTTTTCGTTCGAGAAATCGCGGTTCTACGATTTCTTTTTCCTTCCCTTTCCCCTTCTCTTCACTTTCCTCTTCACTTTCTTCTTCTTCTTCTTCTTCTTCTTCTTCTTCTTCTTCTTCTTCTTCTTCTTTCTCTTCTTCTCTCTTCTTCTTTCTTTTCTTTCTTTTCTTTCTTTCTTTCTTCTCGCTCTCTCCTCTCTCCTTTCTGTGTTCTGTGTGTTTTCTGGCTTCTGCGAAAAGCCATTTTTTTTTTATATTTTTCAACTGTCGAGACCGTCGTCGAGACCGTCGTCGAGACCTGTGGTCGCGCCACCAGGTCGCGGTACTCACTGGAGCGTTTGCACCGCTTTCATCGTGAGCACACCTCGCGGTACCTTGGTCGCGCTGGTGGTCGCGTTGCTCACTGCCAGATTTTTCCATTTTCATCGCGAGCAGTTCATTGCGATCTGTGGTCGCGGTGGCTGGTCGCGATGCTCACTGCCAGAAATTGCGTTTTTCACCGCGAGCAAGCCATCGCGACCTGTGGTCGCGGTGACCAGGTCGCGATGCTCTCTGCTTCAATTTTCCTTTTTCTTGCATCATTTTTGGACCGTTCCATCTGGTCCACCTGGAAATCATAAAAATAAACATACTTTTAATTACATTAACACCCCTTCCAATCACAAAATTTATTTTCACATATATAAAATTTAATTATCCGAAATCCGGGATGTTACAATATCAATGTTGGTGCAGTACTGCTCACTGAACCCAACTGGTATACCAACCTCCAATATCCATTTCTATGTCTACGTATCCTAGGGCCGTTTCAATACATTATTTTCATATAACAACTGATATTCACAAATCGAATTGACACGGAAAACATATATGCACAATATCATAAAAACAATTCAACTATTCGGTCATTCGAACTTCTGAAACAATTAATTTCAACCTAATCAATAATCAAAATACGATAAAGATAATGAAATCGAAATTATTCAATAGAAAAACAATATAAACAAATATTTACTAAATTATCCAAAACTCAAATGTAAATCGAAACACATACAAATTATCGTTTTTCTAGGTTACTTTTTTTTTCCTTCCCTTTCTCTTTCTCCTTCACTTTCCTCTTATCTTTCCTTCCTCTTCTCTTCTTCTTCTTCTTCTTCTTCTTCTTCTCTCTTTCTCGCACTCTCTCTTGGTTTCTCTCTTTTCCCTTTATGTTTTTTTTCTAGACATTTCAGCGACAATTTTTTTTTATAATCTTTCGGTCGTCGCGACCGGTGGTAGCTCCACCAGGTCGCGTTGCTCTCTGGAGCAACTCTACCGCCTTCATCGCGATTACACATCGCGGTATCCTGGTCGCGATGCTCACTGCCAGGATTTTCACTTTTTCGTCGCGAGCCAATCAGTGCGATCTGTGGTCGCGGTGACCAGGTCACGTTGCTCACTGCCCGAAAATGCCATTTTTCATCGCAAGCAGCTCATCACGATCTGTGGTCGCGGTACCCACTGTCTCAGTTTTTCACTTCTTTTTCGTCATGCATCATTTCTGGACCGTTCCATCTGGTCCACCTGGAAATCATAAAAATAAATATACTTTTAATTACGTTTTATACCCCTCAAATCACAAAATTTATATTCACATATTCAAACTTAATTTTTCGAAATTAGGGATGTTACAGATCTGACACTAGAGGAGGATACAACGGCAATAGAGGAAGAGGCAATGGCAATAAAGGGACAACAGTCAGAGGTCGTTGGCAAAATAATAAGCCTTCTTATCAAATATGTGGAAGACAAGGTCATACAGCCATGCAATGTTACAATAGGTATGATCAAAATCAATCAAGACTAAGCAACAATAACAACAATGGAAATGACAATAATCATTCACAGGAAGCTATGAATGTTCAAATACAGTTCGGTGAAGGTCAAGATCAATTTCAACAGTTTCAATAACAACAAATCATGCCAATTATCAAGCAAATTATCAACCACTGGCCAGCTATAATCAGACTTCAGCATATATTTCATCACCTAAAATGGTTAGAGATCCTACTTGTTATGTTGATTCTAGAGCTTCCAGTTATGTTACCACTGATTTAGGTAACTTCTCCATCTATTCTTCATATGTTGGTAATGAAAAGTTGGTAGTAGGAAGTGGAGATTAGCTGGACATTCTTACATTGGTAATATAATGATTGACTCATATACAAAACCAAACACATTTTTATATCTAAATAAGGTGTTGCATGTTCCTCATATAGCTAAGAATCTTCTTAGCATTTCAAGGCTAACTCAAGATAATAATGCCATAATTGAATTTTTTAATAATTGTTATCTTGTCGAGGACAAGGTTACCAAGAAAGTGTTGGCCTGAGGAATACTTAGAGATAGATTGTATCAGCTGCAGTTCTATGGTGGTCAAGATCAGTCTTGTAGTGGTTCTACTTTTATTACAAATTGCAGTATTAAATGTTTTGCTTTAGTTGCTTGTAAACACTGTGGTGTTAAGAATAATTTAGTCTCTTGTAAATATGTTTCTGTTGATGCTAAAGTGCATACTAGTGCCTCTTTGTAGCACTCTAAACTTAGTCATCCAAGTATTCATGTGTTGAAACACGATTTAAATTTGATGAATGTGCCTTGTTCATCTACTGATTTTGGATAGTGTGAGTCGTGCAAGTATGGCAAACTGCATTAGTTGCCTTTCTCCTCATCTACAACCAAAACCAAAGCTCTATTGGAGTTAGTTTATACAGATATTTGGGGGCCTTATCCTATAATATCAACCTCAAGTCATCGTTACTACATTGTATTTGTTGACAGTTTTTCCAGGTACTCATGGCTCTTTCCAATTACCTTTAAATTTGATACTTTGTCCACCTTTAAAACCTTTAAAACTCAGGTTGAAAATCAGTTTCAAACTAAGATCATAACTCTTCAAATAGACATGGGTAAAGAGTTCCAATCTTTTGCATCTTATTTCAAAATTGTTGGCATAGTACATAGGTTTTCTTGTGCCCATACCTATCAGCAAAATGGTGTGATAGAGAGAAAGCACGGGCACTTTGTTGAGACTGGATTGACCCTCTTAGCATATGCTAAAATGCCCTTGCACTTTTGGTCTGTGGCCTTTCTTGCTACAACATTAGTTGTCAACAATCTGTGGTATTAATTGTGTGTTTCTAAGTGTTACGCCTTTTTGTACCTGCAAGTATACGGGGTTGGCACAGATAATACAATGATGAATAAATTATTACCTCTACAGGGATATTTAGACGTTGAGTACTAAAGTTAACTAAGTCTACTTCTATTTGAACAATCGGAAAGTCTAAAAGATAGAAATAAGAAAACATAAAAAGTAAGCAAACAACCAATATGAGAGATGAGCTAGGGTATTTGAATTCACTTAATCCATCCAATCAAATTTCATGACAGTACATTATTGCAATTTAATTATTCATGTTGATGACCGTGTTTATCTAAATTATCCAAAGTCCCCTCTCGAGGTAAATTGAACCTATTACATACACTAATATCATATCTCTCGATGGTATATCAAGTGTATGAAAATCCATTAGTCACAATAAACACCATATATGATCACATAAGCAAATTAGTATATTTCTATCTAATTCTACCTATGGTGGACATTATATCGAGCACGTTGTAGGCGTTTCCTCTCAGTACATAACACACAACTAAAATATCAACTAAATGCAGGCCTTCACATTCAGAAGCATTAAGCATAATAATATCATTCAATAACATAATAATCAATCACAATAAATTAAACAATTAATTCATTCAAGTTTCATATGAAAGGATCCATCAAAACACTAACTTACAAGTTTAGTTCATAATCAAAGATTTACAACCAAACATATTTTTCCAATAATAAAAGAGAGTTACAAGCAAGAAAATAAAGAAGGAAAATGATAGAAAAACTCTAGGTGAGATGAACTCTCTTCCTCCTCCTGTTGCGAATTTGTCTAGTTTCCACTTTTTCCAAATCTAAACTTGATGGTGAGAATATGGCTCAAGGATTGAATCCAAACCCTATTGTCTCCAAGGTGATCTTCTTCTCCTTCATTTGCGTCTTCTTCTATCTTTTGGTCTCCTCTTGGTCCTCTAATTAGAGCCCTAGCCGACTCTGGTCGAACTCCCTTTTGTTTCCTCTCCCTTTTCTTTTTATAGCGTGCTAGTTTAGGGCTGGAAAGTACCGCTCACGACTTGGTCAAGTCGCTGGTCAAGTCGCGAGTTTAAGTCGCATGAGTCTCAGCCTTGGTGCTGAAATTTGGCTCTCTCGACTTAGACTCGCGACTTGTGCCAAGGCACGAGTCTGCGCACTGATGCAAAAATAAGTATAACTTCCTCTAGAAAACTCAGAATCACGAACCATAAAAATTTCAGAAAGTAGATATTTAGACCTTTCCAGAACTATAAGGTTTGCAACCCAGTTCATTCTGTGGAATTTATGACGGCCTCCGAAATATGACAGTTGTGCACTTTCAAATTTTCGATTTAGTCCACCAAGGCTCTTCAATTACGCACAAAACCTTATTACCTCCACGCTAGATAAAAACATTAAAAACAACCGATAAATATCCGAGAATATAACCAAAGTAGGTAAGGATAGGTAAGATGGAGGCCCATTTTTGATCAAGAAATGGAGCCAACAAATACCCCTAAATTAACTTTTACTCGTCCTCAAGCAAAATCGGAACAAAACAAAAATACAAACAAAAACAATAAGAAAACTAAAACAAGAAATTAATAAAAATAAACAACTAGTCTAAACCACTTTCGTAGGTAGCACGATGGCACTTAGCATGTGCCACAAGCCTTTAAACCCCTAGGTATTCCTAGTGGACGAGTTATAGTCTCGTGAGGGTTTGCCAGCAATAATACCCACAAGTGCATCTCTGAACATTAAAGAACAATTAATTTATCAAATGAAACACACTCCATTAAGATAAAAATTAGCAAAAGCAATAAGTAAAATTCAAAAGCATCCACTCTCAGATTTTTGCACCACTTGCCATGCACATGCCAACACGCTAAGAATCTTTAAATGAAAATAATTGTGTTCAAATAACCAGAATAGAATTCGCCTCGACTCTAAACCTCTCTCGATAATTCTTTAGAAAATCGCTCAGAACCTAGGCTACACACTCATCAAACACATGCGGAAGGAATTTATGATCAAAGAAACACGAATATACATTGGATGTGAAAATCAAATCGTAAAATGTTATTTTGTCGCAAATACATCTCATTGAAGGAATTAAACATTATGAACAAGAAATCAACATGAAAATCTCTACATTAAAGCTAGACTTCTCAAAAGATCAGCAGGTCTTAATAAAGGTTGTAATGAGGCTATTGGGTGATGAGTTAAGAAAAAAAAAGGAAAAACGAGAATGCAAAAAGTTTTCAATCAAGTTAAGAGATTACATAGCATACGAAAAAATCTCTTTTATGTTTCATTTTTTTTTATGCCACAATGCTTAGCATGATCCCTTTCTTCCTTTTTTTTTTTTTTTCTTTTCTTGTCTTTTTTTTTTCACAATCACAACAATAGCAACATTTACCTTTTGACATATTTCTTGTGAGATTCACCCATGTAGTTCATTTATTTTCTTATCATCTTAAAGTGATCCAAGCTAAAAAGGTAAGGCTATTTCGTATACAGAGCTTGGTTTTGAATTTATACAGGTGATGGAAAAAAAAAAGCTTCTAAGTGTTTGACTTCAAAATGGTTATTGAAGCACACACAAGGATAGAATGAATTTTTGGATTTTTAGTAGCTCAACATGCATAGCCTACATCACTTCAAAAGGGAAAAACCAACTCAACATAGGGTAAACACATGATATCTTAGATGTTGTTCATAAATGTTCAATGCAAAACCTAAATGTGATCAAACTAATCAACCAAAATTGAAGATAAGTAATTAAGTATGTAAAGAATGCAAACGAAAATACCCTCTTAAATAACAAGGTATAAGCTCAAAAACTCACTGAGTAAGTCTCCACTATTTATCCTAGTCTATCGAACATGGCATGTTTTCACAAAAAGATAAATAGAGTATAATAGAATGCGGTGCAAAACATGGCACAAAAAAAATCTGAGTGGTCCCAAACAAATTAAAACTCATTGAAAAAGTTAACAATTATGTTTTAACAGAAAGCGCACAAATAACAAAAATAAAGGTTAAAAAAAATGTTCAGAGTCGAAACTAAACACACTAGACAATGACTAAATACACTAAACACGGACTAGACGTACGTGGCGTTGTCATACCTAAGTCTTGCAAACGCTTAATGTGTAGAAGAAAAGTCTAGGTTTTCAACCGATATACGCCAACTAAAAACAACAAAAACACTACGCACTAAACACAACCAAAACACAAGAAAACTAAATTAAATAAAAACAACCAAAAACCACCCCCAAACCTAAGATAAATATTGTCCCCAATATTTTAAAACGTTATGCTCGAGAAAAAATGGTGCAAAACAAAGAAATAAAAACTAAAAATAAAAACTAGAAACAATCTAACTAAAAAAACAAAATTTAAAACACACAAGCAAAAACAACGTAAAATTAAAAATCAAACAATGACCAACATTTCTAAGTTATTCAGATCCAACCAAACTTCCCCCGAACTTCAAAATTTTTCAGCACACGGCACAACACTTCAAATAAGCTCATGGGTAAGGATTACCAAATACTAAACGTCACAATTTAAACAAATAAACAAAAATAACAAAAATAAAAAGAAAATAAAATAAAATGAAAATAATATACAATCTTACCTGGTTGCTCCTGCTTTTGCCTACTTACCCCATAATTGATATCTCCTCATCAGCTTACCACACCATCCTAACCAAATGACTAGAAGAGAAGATAACTCTCCCAACCCTGCATACCTCAAATGAGAAGGTAGTTTCTTGCGACCCAAGCACAGCGGTTGCTCAACGGGTGGAGGCGGTTTGGGCTTTCCTTCTTCGACATCTGCAAAAACAAATGTACTTTGGTGGCTATCTTTTTCTACAGTGGCACCGTAGACTAGACATAGCTTAAGTGGCTCTGAGAAGGTGGATGCCTCATCTTCATGCGACAAGCTCTTGCTCCCTTTCATTTCTACTTGATCAATCTCAATGAGTTGCTCAACTAGTTTTTCGACTTCCAAGGTAGTCTCATTGCATTGCTCCATCCGGGTATCCATTATTGTCATGAATTCGACAAGCATAGCTTCCAGATGTGACTCATTATCTTGTTTGTTGCTCCATGAGAAGTCAGCCTGATTACTCTACCCAGGATTGTATATGCTTGGGTAGGGGTTGTTTTGATCATAGTCAAAGTATTCATCATACTGCATTTGGTCAGAACTGCCTGCATCAAACGGATTGCCCAGCGGATAATTGGTACTCCAATGTAGCCCCTCACAAAAGTAACACTTCGAATATGCTCCATAGTCATTAGTCGCCACTTCCTCGATAAGCTCATGCGCCTCATACCAAGAATACATTTCCTGTACAGAAAAAGAAAAACAAAATTAATAAAAAATAAAATATATACAGATCCAAAATAGCTATAGACCTAATCGATATTAATATCAACACAAACTAAAATATCCCCGGTAACGGCGTTAAAAACTTGTTACGCCTTTTTGTACCCGCAAGTATATGGGGTCGACACAAGTAATACAATGATGAATAAATTATCGTCTCCACAGGGATATTTAGGCGTTGAATACTAAAATTAACTAAGCCTACTTCTATTTGAACAATCGGAAGGTCTAAAAGAGGAAAATAAAAGATAGAAATAATTAAACATAAAAAGTAAGCAAACAACTAATTTGAGAGATGAGCTAGAGTATTTGAATTCACCTAATCCATCCAATCGAATTTCATGACAGCACATTATTGCAGTTTAATTATTCATGTTGATGACTGTGTTTATCTAAATTATCCAAAGTCCCCTCTCGAGGTAAATCACTAATATCCTATATTTCGATAGTATATCAAGTGTATGAAAATGCATTAGTCACAATAAATACCCTATATGATCACACAAGTAAATTAGTATATCTCTATCTAATTCTACCTATGGTGGACATTATATCGAGCATGTTATGGGCGTCTCCTCTTAGTACATAACACAAAACTAAAATATCAACTAAATGCAGGCCTTCACATTCAGAAGCATTAAGCATAATAATACCACTCAACAATATAATAATCAACCACAAAAAATTAAACAATCAATTAATTCAAGTTTCATAGAAAAGGATCCATCAAAACCCTAACTTACAAGTTTAGTTCATAATCAAAGATATACAACCAAACATGTTTTTCAATAATAAAATAGAGTTACAAGCAAGAAAATAAAGAAGAAAAGGGATAGAAAAACTCTAGGTGCAATGAACTCTCGTCCTCCTCCTATTGCGAATTCGTCTAGCTTCCACTTTCTCTAAATCCAAGCTTGATGATGAGAATATGGCTCAAGGATTGAATCCAAACCCTCTTATCTCCAAGGTGATCTTCTTCTCCTCCCTTTGCCTCTTCTTCTTTCTATTAGTCTCCTCTTGGTCCTCTAATTAGAGCCCTAGCTGACTCTGGTCGAACTCCCTTTTGTTTCCTCTCCTTTTTATTTTTATAACGTGCTGGTTTTGGGCTGGAAAGTACCGCCCGTGACTTGACCTAGTCGCGGGTCAAGTCACGAGTTTAAGTCGCATGAGTCTCAGCCTTGGTGCTGAAATTTGGCTCTCTCGACTTAGACTCGCCACTTGAACTCGCGACTTGCACAAGTCGTGGGTCAAGTTGCGAGTCTCCCCACTGATACAAAAATGAGCATAACTTCCTCTAGAAAACTTGGAATCATGACCTGTAAATTTTTTTGAAAAGTAGATATCTAGACCTTTTCAGAAATATAAGGCTTGTAACCTAGTTCAGTCTGTGGAATTTATAACGGCCTCCGAAATATGAAAGTTGTGCACTCCTAAATCTTTGATTTAGTCCACCAAGGCTCTTTAATTACACACAAAATCTTATTATCTGCACACTAGATAAAAACAGTAAAAATAACATATAAATACCCGAGAATGGAACCAAAGTAGGTAAAGATAGGTAAAGATGTTGGCCTATTTTTGATCAAGAAATGGAGCCAAAACTAGGTCATAATCTTATGGCTTAGTACTCTAGAAAACAAAGGGTGGTTGCCAAATCTAGTTGTGAAGCTGAATATCGTGCATTATCCATGGCATCTACTAAGGTGTTGCGGCTGAAATCTTTGTTTTTTAAGCATGGATTTCCTTTAGTTGGTGTTCCTACATTATGGTGTGATAATACTGGTGCAAGCTTTTTAGCTCACAACCTCGTTTTTCATGCACGTTCGAAGCATATTGAGATGGATATTCATTTCATTCGTGAGAAAATTGCTAGTGGACACATTCAAGTTCACTATATTCCTACTCAACATCAAAAGGATTACATTCTTACAAAGGCTCTTCCAGCTATCCAGTTCTCCTTTTTGCATGACAAACTGACCTTGGTGACTTCAACCCAGTTCAGTTCGCGAGGGAATGTTAGAGATGTAAATAAGAGATGTCTTTACTCAGAAGCAACTACTGCTAAAAGTAAAAAGCATAAGCAGCTTTTGGTTATCAGTTCAAGAAGCAAACATCAGACCTTACTTGCTTCCTTAGCTTCAATAGCTTGATTGTTGATTGCATATCAATCTGGAAATTAGGATCTAGATGATCATCTGCACTTGTAGAAGGTTGCAGCTTCTGCTGTGCAAGTTGTAGTTGCAACTTGCAGACTTGTAACTGAATTCAGTTATAAGTCTAGCTGATGTGGCCAACTGATTGGCAACTCGGGTTTTCAGCAAGAATTAATTGTTTAGATTCAGTTTGTATATATATCAGTTGATTGATGAAGATTCTAATCAGTTAGTAAAAATGTATTCTTCACTTCATTATTGTAAATCATTCATGAATGAGAAAGCTATCAAAAAAGAGTTTCTTTGAAGCATTTTGTCAAATACTTTTACGTTTTAATCAAACACCTTTACTTTTCATTATTTTACAAGGTCGCATGACCAATGGTCTAGAAAGTGCAAAACATTAAGGGTGCATTTGGTATGCTTATTAGATTGGATTGGATTGGATTAACTTTTTAATTAAAAAAAATTCAAAATTATTCTTAATAAAATAAAATTATTAAAAAATATTTTTAAAAAATAATTATAATTACTTTCAATTAAAATATTTATAATTATTTTTAAATAAATTAAAATTATTAGTATTTTTAAATTAAGTTTTATATATTATCATATTTTTTTTATCTTTACTTTAGTTCCTAAAAAATAAAAAAAATAAAAAAAATTGAATTGTATCCAGTATTTGTGAGTTACATTGAATTATGCAACCCACATTTATGGGTTACATAATTACCGTTGAAATTGGTTGTAACCAATCTCATCACGAACTAAATATTGAATTCAAACACGAATTCAATATTTGTATTCAATACGGCTACCACTACGATCTTTTAAATGCACCCTTAGGTCACACGACCAATAATCTAGGTTTTGCAACCAGTTAGATTTTTCATTTTTGTTGTTTGGTCGGTTACAATACAGAATGACAGGCCATCTTTCTGGTTCCATTGGGCTCTTCAAGATGCTTTTCAAATTAGAAAAATGGGCCATATTCTTTATCAACTTTTTTGTAAAGCCTCGAGAGAGATTGTAACCAAATTTGCTTTCAATAACCAAAAATAGTAAATAATAAAAGTGTAATCTCTTTTTCTATTTTTTTTTATTCTATTTGTTAAGTTTGTATACTTTGATGTATTTTTATGTTTTTTATATAAAAATTGGATAGCTTTACAACTTAAAAAAGTAATATATATATATATATATATATAAATTTTATAATGATAATATTTTATAATGCACACTTTAAGCACCTTTAATAAAATTTAATTGAATTGTGATATGATTTTTAGTATAGATGACCAAAGGAATGAAATACACTTGTGAACAAAATAAAATATCTAAACAATTGGAAAATATCGAAAAAAATAATTTACGAATCCGAAATTTTTTTAAATTTTTACAAGATATGCATTTGCTCTCAAAACTTTAGGATCAGTGAATTATTTCATTGGTTTTAAGGCACACCGAATGTTTCAGGTTTGTTCCTTACACAGTCTAAATATATTCTTGATTTACTTTAGAAGACCCATGTTGATCCCAAAAAGTGTGTGAAAAAGTATTCGAGATCAATGGTCAAGATGCTTGGGATATAAGATCATCATTGTGATACATTGCATGATAAAAACAAAATGTACAAGATCAAGCCCCTCTCACTCTCTCTTTCTCTCTACTCCTTAAGGATCCGCAACGCATTCTTAGCTCCTTTCAATATTGTCAGGCGACCTTTTCCCAGGCTGCTGCTGGATCCTCAAGGTCTCGTTACTTTAGCACACCAGTTCCTGCAAGACAGAGTACAAGGTTAGGGGGAAGGCCACCGGTGCTAGCATTCATACTCTGATGCTCAAGTCAGCAAAGAAGACAAAGCAAGATAATGAACAAATACAAAGTGTTTGTTAATTTTATTCTTCTCCATATGGAGGTTATTTATAGAAAAATACAAAGTCCTCACCTACCACACCAATGGCTAAGATTAAGTCTCACCTACTACACCAATGGTTAGGATTAAGTCCTTACCTACCATACCAATGGTTAGGATTAAGTCCACACCTACCACATCAATGGCTTAGATTATGTCCTCACCTACCACACCAATGGTCAGGATTAAGTCCTCACCTACCACACCAATGGCTAAGATTAAGTAATAGATTGTCAATTATATACAACAAGTATCTTACATTAATAATAAAATACTCTAACACTCCCCCTCAAGTTGGTGCATAGATGTCACTCATGCCCAACTTGCTAATTAAGTTATGAAAACTCTTTCCATTAATGGCCTTTGTAAGGATATCTGCAAGTTGGTCCTTACTTGGAACAAAAGGAAGTTCTATTATCTTTTCTTCTAATTTCTCTTTGATGAAGAATCGATCAATCTACACATGCTTAGTATGATAATGTTGTACAGGATTGTTAGCTACCTGTACTGAAGCTTTACTATCACAATACAGTCTCTTTGGTGAAATCCCAAATCACTCAATAAATTCTTTAACCACAATAATTCAATGATTCCTTAGGCAATCCCTCGGAATTCTGCATCGGCACTGGATCGTGACACCACGGTCTGTTTCTTACTCCTCCAAGTGACTAGGTTAACCCCTACAAAGGTGAAGTAACCAGAAGTAGATCTCCGATCACTAGCATTCCCAGCCCAATTAGCATCCGTGTATCCCTCGATATCTAGATGTTCATTTTTAGAAAAAATTAATCCTCTACCGGGAGCTCCTTTTAAGTATCTCAGAATTCGAGGACTGCATCCACGTGACTCTCAGTAGGAGCATGCATAAATTGGCTTACTACACTCACTGCATATGCAATATCATGACGAGTATGCGATAAATAGATACGCTTATCAACAAGCCTTTGATATCTTTCTTTGTTTGCTGGGGTTCGATCAGGGTGATCTGGACATTCACATAACTTGTGATTTTGGTCTATATGAGTATCTGTTGGTTTGCTAGCAAGCATCCCAGTTTTTGTAAGTAGATCAAGAACATACTTTCTCTGACTGAGGAAAATCCCATGTTTTGATCGGGCTACCTCAATTCCCAAAAAATACCTTAATACCCCCATGTCTTTCATTTCGAACTCTGTGGCCAAGTGTCTTTGAAGATTAGTCATCTCCAAATCATCGTTTCCTGTAACAATCATATCGTCAACATAGACGATCAGTATAGTGATTCTGTTACCCTTATGTTTGAAGAATAAGGTGTGATCGGAGTTACTCTGCTGATATCCGAATTTCCTCATGGAAGTACTGAGTCTTCCAAACTAGGCTCTAGGTGATTGTTTTAGTCTGTAGAGAGTCTTTTTCAGTTTACAGACTTTACCAGTTTTAGAATCAAAACCAGGGGGAAGATCCATATAAACTTCTTCATTGAGTTCCCCATGTAGAAATGCATTCTTTACATCAAACTGTTTCAATGGTCACTCCATATTAGCTGCTGGTGAGAGAAGTACCCTAACAGTGTTTAACTTTACTACCGGGGCAAAAGTCTCTTGATAGTCAACTCCGTAAGTCTGAGTGTAACATCCCTCATTTCGAATAATTAATTTTGAATATGTGGATATATAAATTTTGACATTCGAGGGGTTTAAAACGTAATTAAATGTATGTTTATTCTTATGATTTCCAGATGGACCAGATGGAGCGGTCCAGAAAGATTGCATGAAGTGAAGAAAAGTGGCAGAGTGTACCGCGACCCTCACCGCGATCACAGATCGCGATGAGCTGTTAGCGATGAAAAATGGAATTTCTGGCAATGAGCACCGCGACCCTCACTGCGACCACAGATCGCGATGACTAGCTCACGGTGAAAAAGATCAAATTCAGGCAGTGAGCAACGCGATCACCAGCGCGACCATGGTACCGCGATGGGTGCTCGCAATGAAAGCGGTGGAAGTCTTTCAGTGAGTACTGCAACCATGTGGCGCGACCACAGGTCGCGATGACGGTTGCGATGACTGAAATGATATAAAAAAAATTTAGCTTCTGTGAGAAGCCATCGAAACAGACAGAAAAGAGAGAGAGAGAGAATACCGTGAGAAAAAAAGAAAGAAAAGAAGAAGAAGAGAAGGGAAAGAAGAAGAAAAAAAAAAGAAGGAAAAAAGGGGAGAAGAGGAAGAAAGGAGAAAGGGAAAAGGAAAATTCAGAAAGAAAACTGTCGTAAAACGGTATCCAGGTTGGTGTACACACGTTTCTGAACTTATTTTTGATAAATGTTTTGATTTAGTAAATCTGGAAATATAGTTATGGATTTTATATACTCGTATTGATTTGTTTATATACTCGTATTTCATTTTTGTATATTGTTGGAACTATTTGTGCAATATTATGCTATTATGGAAATTCGAATAAAAGCGTATGTTTTCAAAACCTAGTTTACAACTATTGTTTGGTTTTCCTATTTATGGATTTTGATTGAAATTGATATTCGTTGATTCCTGAAACCAAAGAACTAATTTGTTATGATATTTGAACGGCTCTGATATATGTATAGGGACATGGATATAGGAAATTGATATGTCAATTGGGTGAATTTATGGCAGTACTGCACCGTGATTTATGATGCCTCTAATTGTTGCTTATACGAATACCATTTCCTCGTAAAATGGGAAACCGACTGTTAAACACGAATACCATTTCCTCGTGAAATGGGAAACCGACTGTTTATATAGGGATACCATTTCATATGAGATGGGAAACCCGACTGTAAAACCCTTAATCCAGTCCTGTAAACCCTGTTATGTGTATCAAGGGCCCAATTGAGAACTGAAAACCAGAAAACGATGTGGACAATAAAGAAATGTTACTATGAATGAAATCCAAAAACTTTTGAAATACTTTATTTTATATAGTTTCAGACATTGAAATATGATTAATTGTTTTCTAGATATATTTCTGAAATGCTAAATTTAAGATTTGTTGTTTTATTTATATATATTTTTCTGAATTTCTGAATTTAAGATTTATTGTATTATATTATATATTGCAATTTATTTTAGTGTACACCCACTAAGCTATATTCTTAGCGCGTTGATGTTTATCGCGCGTAGGTAACATGGATACTAAGGAAGCAACAGATTGAAGAGAGAGAGAGTTGCAGGCAGATCTTCAGAGTCACAGTCACCACATTTTGGGTAGTTATATATATATATATATATATATATATATATATTCCTGTAGTTAGATATGCATGCATCTACAAAGACTTTGTAATTAAGTCATATACTTATGTTTTGTAATTATGTTCTGTAATTAATTGTTTTATGCTTTTTGTTTTTCATTTTCAAAGGACTGTAAATAATGTATTATGAATTGTTTTATGTTAAAAACTGTTTGAAAATCGCACTAAACGGCAGAGTGCGCATTTGAATGAAATGATATTTGAAGTGTTGTGGATTATATTTGGTTTGAGATTGATTTGAAAACAGGTTTTGGGAAATCAGAAAAACAGAGGAAACTCTGCCGAAATTTTTAAAACTGAATTTTAATGGGCTCACTCGAAAAGGTTTTTAAATTATAACTTATATGGTTTTCAGTTTATAAACAGAATTAAGAAAGTATTTGAAAACCCAGTAGCACTCCCTGGGTTAATCCAGACGGGTCGGGTCAGGGGGTGTTACACTGAGTGTACCCTTTAGCAACCTGGCCTTGTACCTTTCAATTGAGCCATCTTCTTTGTGTTTGATGGTATAGACCCAACGACATCCAACAACCTTCTTCCCTTGAAGTAGATCTACTATTTCCCAGGTGTATTTTCTTTGTAAAGCTTTCATCTCCTCATCCATAGCTCGGACCCAATTATGGTCTGTCAATGCATCCTGCAATTTACTAGGAATAGATACATAGGATAATTGATGTGCAAAAACTATAAAGGTTTCAGATAGTCTGTGAGTTGAGGTGTAATCAGTAATAAAGTAAATGGCCTTACTATCTGCTGGAGGTCGTTCAGGAGAAAAACCAAACCGTACAGGTGGTCTATGTTCTCGACTAGGATACCGTCTAGTAGATAGACTGGGGTCAGGATTTGTGTGATTTTCACTGGACAAATCATCAGATAAAATAGAGGGTTCAAGGGTTACCTCAAGTGCATTTTCAACCTCAGAGTCTGATTGACGAACCGGTGATGGAGAAAAGGAAGGTTGTACTACCTGTATGAGAACTGACTCCCCCTGTTTCTCTTTTCCTTTATTCTGCCTTTTATATATTCTCAATGTTGGTTCTGTCTTTTTCTTGAGACTACTAGGAATCTTATTTTCAGAAGATAAATTTTCTCTCTCGAAAGATTGACCTCTCAGACTTATGGGTATACCACTGTCAGTTTTAGGAGACTTTTCTTCATAGTTTGGATTCTCCCCCTGAAGAGAAGTCTCGGGAGTAAAGTATGCCTTATCTTCCCAAAACGTGACATCTTGTGACACAAATACCTTACCGGATGGAGGATGATAACATTTGTACCCTTTTTGTGAGCTAGAATACCCTATAAAAACATATTTAAGAGCACGCGGGTCTAACTTTCCTCGATGAGAAGTATGCATATGTACATATACCACACATCTAAATACCCGAGGAAGAATATGCAATGCAATGTTAATATCACAGTAATGAGACAATGATTGTAGTGGAGTTTGAAAAGACAAAACACTGGATGACATACGATTAATAAGATATGCAGCAGATAATACTGCATCACCCCAAAAAGATTTAGGCATATGCATACCGAGCAGTAAAGATCGTGCAATCTCTAAGAGATGACGATTTTTACGTTCAGCAGTACCATTTTGTTGTGGGGTATGTGCACAAGATGTTTGGTGGAGAACACCATTTTTCAAACAAAAAGTTTTAACAGTATGGTTTAGATATTCACCACCATTATCTGAGCGTAAAACTTGAATTTTTTTTTATGAAATTGTGTGAGAATCATATGATATATGAAATTGTGTGAGAATCATATGATAAAAATTTTGAAAGACGTCACAAACATCACTGATCGATCAATATTTGTTACATATTTACGACCCCTAAACCGTATCTTTTAATTGTATTCTTAAGTATTTTTGGTGCTTTTGATGTGTTTTCCTTGAGTTTGCAGGTTTAGGGACCTAAGTGATGATTTTGAATATTTATGGGGAAAAAGTGTAAATTCAGTAACTTTGGGGAAGGGCATCTATGAAAGCAAAGCAAAGTTCCGGGGTGAAACTGTAATTTCGGAAAGTTTTACCAATTTAAGTGAAACGGTGCGTTTTGACATGTATGTATGCTGGGTATTAAGTGGAACGGCGCCGTTTTGGACCAATGCTTTGGTCCAAAACGACGTCGTTTTGGCCAAAGAAGAATTACACCCAGTCTCGCCATGCACAGCGCGACCAGCTCGCCTTCCTCGCGCCATCGCTCGTGATGAAGACGCCCGCGCCCAACCAGCGAGCAGCGCGATCCTCGCGCGACCAGCCCCAGCTCGCGACCTCCGCCTCGCGACGATGATGACCAGTCCACCAGTGAGCAGCGCGAGGAGATCGCGACCACAGCAGCAGCTCGCGAGAAGCTCACGATGAAAGAAGAACATGGCAGCAGTGGGCATGGCGAGGGGCAGCGCGACCAAACCTCCTCGCGATACAGCTCGCGTGCAGCCATTCACAGCAGCCAGTGAAGGCCGCGACCAAACCACCGCGACCACAGGTCGCGATGGTGGTCGCGGCGAGTGAAAAAACGCAGCCCTAAGGGCTGCTATAAAAAGAAAGTTGCAGAAAAAAGAAAGGGCTCTCGCCCAGGACAGCAAGGAGGCGAGCTCGGGCAGTGCCTCCAAGGGTGATTCTTCACCCATTTTGCCCATCCAAAACACAACCCAACATCACACAACACCAACACATCTCTAGTTTGCGATTACATCGAAGATTCGTCGGAGAGAAGACGAAGAATGAGGGAGGAGGAATCTAAGCGGGAAACAAGCGGGTTTCGATTCTCGACTTCATCGAATGGGTTGTATTACTTCCCTTTTCCTATCTTTATGTTTAATCGATTGTATGAGTGATTAGATTTGTTGTTAGGTAGTTTTCGGAACTATGAACGGATTCGGATTTATTGACTACGAATATATTTTGTATATTATTTCATGATATTGTGAATGAGATTATTTGAGCATTATCTTATTGCGTTTGATTTATGGTGTTTTGCGATTACGAACGTAGATTGCATGCCTCGTGATGAGAATCGATTTGATATTTACTGTCAGAGATTATATTGATTTTGAGTGTATTATATTATTACTTTGTGTTTGATTTATGGTGTTTTGCGATTGCGAAAGTAGATTGCATGCCCCGTGATGAGAACCGATTTAATATTTATTGTAATATTATATGAGAAATCATTGAGATTGCAATCGAGCTTAATTGACTCTAAAATCAATACTGGGTTAGTTTTGATAAGAAATTACTTAATTAACCTAGGCATTAGATTAACTATGGTTTCCGATTAATTGCACTCTAGGACCAATAGGTGTGGTTGACCGAATTCACATACCATACCATTGCGGGAGCAATATAATGTGGTGTGGCCTTAGTTGAATTATTCTTATCATGTTAATAACGTGCTTCATAATAGTCAATATATTTCCTTATTCGGAATTAGAACCGTGAGACTACCTAGCATCATTTTCCATTTAATCCGTCTCGCTTTATTTTATTGCATTAGTTATTAATTATATTTGAATTAAAAAACCCAAAAACCAAAACCTTGATTTACTTTATCGCACTATTATAATCTCTAGTTTATAGAATTAGTTCCACCACTTCCTTGTGGATTCGACTCCGTACTCACAGCTAGCTTGCTATATATGTGGAGTTGGTGGACACGGTTCTTCTGTGTGTCCATCCAGGAAGACCTTTCCGGAGTATGAGTATGAACAAGCACAGGCGCTTAATTATTATCCTCCGTGGTTAGGGAATTATCCATACTCCAACAATTATAATCCAGGATGGAGTAATTATCCAGACTCCTCTTGGAGAGATAATCAGCAGCAGTCATGGCAGTATCAGGAGTGCCAACAACAGAGTTGGTTTGAGCCACTGCATCAGTACCAGTACCAGCCCAATGCACAAAGTTATTTTGATCAACCGGGTGATCAATCATCTCAGCAGGTTCAAACATCAGAAGAGGACATGCTTGACAAACTCATGCAAAAGTTGCAGCAAAACAAGCAGAGAACTGACAGGATAGAGGCACAACTCGGCCAACTGATCGAGGCATTGCAAAATAGAGTGCCAGAAGAGTTCCCCAACCAGCTAGAGCAAACAGAGGAGATTACCATTCCTCTGAATGGTATGACAGTTATTGATAGGGTTGAGGATGAACTTTCTGATTCTGTTAATGTTGCTGTAGGTACAGGTACTCAGCAGGTGAGAGTAGCGGTGAAAACAGGTTTGGGGGTTAAAACGGAAATCAAACCTAAAGAGGAGCCTAAACCCGTTTCGACTAAACCACCTGATGACGGGACTAAATATGGAGATGATAAAAATTGCTTTAAGTTGAAAAATCTATTCTCCTTATTATTTCAGGTCCATAGAGAGCATGTACAATCATGCAGGCATGAGCTGATTGCAGGTCATGCAGAAAGCAAAGTCTGGGATGTATTTTGAGAGATAGCTCGAGTACGACGTCTTGCCTAGACGTTAAATAAAGCACTAGAAGGGAGGTAACCCTTTATTTTTATTCTTATCTTTATCTTTATTTTTATTTTTATTTTCATTTCTCATTGTTTTTATTGTGTTTTTATCATTTTCATTCAATTTTGCTTTTCCAATTGAAGTGCTATGCCTTGTGTGGAGAAAACGAAGTACGGGGGAGTAAGGTTGGATGAAGTGATAGTTGTGGATATTTAGGATTGTTAGTTGTGGATACTAGGACTGTTGTTCTGTGTTCATGTTTCGTGTGTTTTTATTGTTTCCTTTGAATCCAGGGTTTTAAACATTGAGGACAATGTTTATCTTAGGTTTGGGGGTATTTTCTATTTGTGTCTTTTGTGTGCTGTATTTTCTATTTTTGTCTTTTGTGTGTTTTTATGTATTGTTGGTGTATATAGGCTGGAAACCTAGACTTTCCTCATACGCACTGCGTTTGGAAGACTTAGGTATAACAATGCCACGTACACCAGTCTTGAGTCTTTTATTGTATCTTTCGTGTTTTGTTTTATTTGTTTTAGGATCGCAAATCATATGCATGCTTTACAGATAATTGAGTAATAATATGTAAATGCTTAGGTCATTTGAGTGTACAAAGTTGTTAGCTAGAATAATGTCGGTAATGTCTTTGCATCTAAACATATAGGTTTGACATATTTGCATTGTAATATGTGAAAACTTCCAATTAGTAGTCCTGATTAATAGTGGAGACTACCCTTAGTGAGTTTTGAGCTTATCGCATATTCATTCTGAGGGAATTTTTGTTTCTACTCTTAAACACTTTCTTGAGCTTTATTGTCAATAGATTGATCTCTATAGGTTTGCATTGAATGTTAATGAACTGCATTATAAAAATCTTGTATGTATGTTTTGAATGTTCAGTTTAGTAGATTTTGGAGATATGATCCAGGCATTGTGTGTGAACTCCTAAATAGCTTGATTTCCTGTCCTTAAATTGTGTGCTCCCTATCCCATTTATGGCCAAACACTCACATATTATCCTTTTATTGTATGAACTACATATCAAAACAATCCTAGCCAAAATTGAAAAATGTTACCTTTGATGCTTGGAAACTAGAGACAATTAAAGAGGGAATGTGTAAGTGTTGAGTGAGAAAAAGGAGTGGAGTAGAAAAGATGAAATGGATGTGGAAATGTGTAGAAAAATAAAATAGCCAACAGAAAATAAAAAAAATACATATATGAAAAGAGTTGGCTAAATGAGAAAAGAAGTATGATGCACAAAGTAAAAATTGAAAAAAGGGCTTGAAAAGAGGTTGAAGGTGAAAGGCGAGAAAAATATTTGGAAGAAAAGTTGAATGAATTTGGTAGTCGTGAGAGAAAATGCACAAATCGAAAATTTTATGAAGTCTCTCAATAGGTTTCCAAGTGAGTTGAACCCGATTTCCATTCTTTTTGAGCCAATCACCCCAAAGCCCCATTACAACCTGAAAAAGTCCTGTTGATCTCCTTAGGAAACTTAATTGTAATATTTGACATGTATATATACTGATTTTTTCTGTTTTTAGCATTTGATATCTTTCATGAGGTCCTTTGCTTAATATGTGCGTTCTTTCTAATTATTGATGCATACGACACACTTTGAAATTCTTTGCTCATAAATTCCAGTCGTATGCAGTTGAAAGTGTGATTGCCTAGGTTCTGAGTGTCATTGAGTGAAAACTGGTGAGACTAGAGTCGAGACGAATTACATCAGTGGTTTATTGGTATGGAAGGATTCACTATTATAAATGTGTTGCATGTCAGTGTCCTGTATGATATAGGGTGTATTAGACTTATTGACAGCATTTTGGATTTCTGATTTTGTGCTATTCTTATGCATTTGCATTTGTGTATATACTTAATTTGATGTTTAGCTTTGTATGTGGTTAGCTTAGGACGTTTGTGGGTATCGTAGCTGGTAACCCTCACGAGACTATAACTCGTCCACTAGGGTCACCTAGGGGTTTAAAGGCTTGTGGCACATGCTAAGTGCCATCGTTTCATCCTACGAAAATGGATATAGTTTAGCTTGTTTTTGTTTGTTAAGTTTTAGTTTTGTTTTTGTTTTTGCTTTTCGTTGTGGTGTGCCAATTTGCTTGAGGACAAGCAAAAGATAGGTTTGGGGGTATTTGATCGATCAATATTTGTTACATATTTACGACCCCTAAACCGTATCTTTTAATTATATTCTTAAGTATTTTTGGTGCTTTTGATGTGTTTTTCTTGAGTTTGCAGGTTTAGGGACCTAAGTGATGATTTTGAATATTTATGGGGAAAAAGTGTAAATTCAGTAACTTTGGGAAGGGCATCTATGAAAGCAAAGCAAAGTTCCGGGGTGAAACTGTAATTTCGGAAAGTTTTACCAATTTAAGTGAAACGGTACGTTTTGACATGTATGTATGCTGGGTATTAAGTGGAACGGCGCCGTTTTGGACCAATGCTTTGGTCCAAAATGACGCCGTTTTGGCCAAAGAAGAATTACACCCAGTCTCGCCATGCACAGCGCGACCAGCTCGCCTTCCTCGCGCCATCGCTCGCGATGAAGACGCCCGCGCCCAACCAGCGAGCAGCGCGATCCTCGCGCGACCAGCCCCAGCTCGCGACCTCCGCCCCGCGACGATGATGACCAGTCCACCAGTGAGCAGCTCGAGGAGATCGCGACCACAGCAGCAGCTCGCGAGAAGCTCGCGATGAAAGAAGAACATAGCAGCAGTGGGCATGGCGAGGGGCAGCGCGACCAAACCTCCTCGCGATACAGCTCGCGTGCAGCCATTCACAGCAGCCAGTGAAGGCCGCGACCAAACCACCGCAACCACAGGTCGCGATGGTGGTCGCGGCGAGTGAAAAAACGCAGCCCTAAGGGCTGCTATAAAAAGAAAGTTGCAGAAAAAAGAAAGGGCTCTCGCCCAGGACAGCAAGGAGGCGAGCTCGGGCAGTGCCTCCAAGGGTGATTCTTCACCCATTTTGCCCATCCAAAACACAACCCAACATCACACAACACCAACACATCTCTAGTTTGCGATTACATCGAAGATTCGTCGGAGAGAAGACGAAGAATAAGGGAGGAGGAATCTAAGCGGGAAACAAGCGGGTTTCGATTCTCGACTTCATCGAATGGGTTGTATTACTTCCCTTTTCCTATCTTTATGTTTAATCGATTGTATGAGTGATTAGATTTGTTGTTAGGTAGTTTTCGGAACTATGAACGGATTCGGATTTATTGACTACGAATATATTTTGTATATTATTTCATGATATTGTGAATGAGATTATTTGAGCATTATCTTATTGCGTTTGATTTATGGTATTTTGCGATTACGAACGTAGATTGCATGCCTCGTGATGAGAATCGATTTGATATTTACTGTCAGAGATTATATTGATTTTGAGTGTATTATATTATTACTTTGTGTTTGATTTATGGTGTTTTGCGATTGCGAAAGTAGATTGCATGCCCCGTGATGAGAACCGATTTAATATTTATTGTAATATTATATAAGAAATCATTGAGATTGCAATCGAGCTTAATTGACTCTAAAATCAATACTGGGTTAGTTTTAATAAGAAATTACTTAATTAACCTAGGCATTAGATTAACTATGGTTTCCGATTAATTGCACTCTAGGACCAATAGGTGTGGTTGACCGAATTCACATACCATACCATTGCGGGAGCAATATAATGTGGTGTGGCCTTAGTTGAATTATTCTTATCATGTTAATAACGTGCTTCATAATAGTCAATATATTTCCTTATTCGGAATTAGAACCGTGAGACTACCTAGCATCATTTTCCATTTAATCCGTCTCGCTTTATTTTATTGCATTAGTTATTAATTATATTTGAATTAAAAAACCCAAAAACCAAAACCTTGATTTACTTTATCGCACTATTATAATCTCTAGTTTATAGAATTAGTTCCACCACTTCCTTGTGGATTCGACTCCGTACTCACGGAAATTTATTACTTCGACACATCCTGCACTTGGGATTTATTCCCACGCGTTTGAGCGTGTCAATCACTTTTATTTTTTTTAAAAAAAATCCAAGTCATGCAAGTACAATCATCAATAAATGTAACAAACCAGCACATACCAGATATAGACACAACATTAGATGGACCCCAAACATCAGAATGAACAAGAGAGAAAGGTATAGATATTTTATTACCATTATTAGGGGGAAAATTAGTGCGATGGTGTTTAGACAAAACACATGTCTCACACTGCAGATTATCGTGTCTAATAGTTTTAAACAAAGAAGGAAATAAAAACTTGAGATATCCAAAAGAGCAATGACCTAAACGCCTATGCCAAAGGAAGATATTACTCTCGTTGTCGGCTCTAACTTGTACTACTCGTTGAGGATGACTGGAAACACTATCTGTTGTAAAGTAGTACAACCCTCCTTTTTCCCTACCAATTCCAATTCCAATCATCTCCTTGGTTGTGATGTCTTGAAACACACAATGAGAAGGCCGAAATTGTTAGATAAAGTGGGCACGTGTAAAACCGATGATAAATTTAAGGACGGAGTTAGAGGTATACATCCAGCCCCAAGAACCGGAGTAGGAGTACCATTAGCATATGACACATTATTGGTTTAGGTTGGACTACGATGACTAAAGTTTTGAGAATTAAAAGTCATATGATCCGTTGCACCAGAATCAATTATCCACGTATTATTACTAGAAATTGTAGAAACACTAAAAGCAGAATGAAAAATACCTGAGTTGGAGAATTGAATTTGAGAATCACATATGTTACCATGTGGAGTAGAAGATGAGTTGCTAGAGGAGGAAGCAAGAGAGGCAGTTCCACTCTTTAAAGGCCCCTTCTTCCTTTTTTCCAAGTACCACTCGGGATACCCAATCAATCTCCAGCATGCATCTCGAACATGATTCTTCTGTCCACAATGAGTACATTTCATGTCCCCTAAATTTCCCTTATTGATTAGTAGGGCAGAATGGTCACTTACTTGTGGTAGAGCTAGCATAGTAGCTTAACGCTGTGCCTCACGGCGGACATAGGAAAATGCTCATTCAACACCAGGAAACAGATCCATACGTAAAACATCAGCTCGCACCTTGTCAAATTCAGGGTCTAGTCCTGCAAGGAACATGCATACTCGTTGTTTCTCAATGCGATCATTCAATCGAACCACATCTGTAGCATCAGTCATATCATTCGGACAACGTTGATCTAACTCTTACCAGATTGTATTCAATTTCCCGTAGTATTCAGAAATAGGATGCCCAGATTGACGTATATGGAATACCTTGCTGTTGAGTTCATAGATGATGGACTGATCTGCACCATCATAGTAGGTACTTGCGACTACTTCCCAAATGGCCTGAGCTGTAGGTAATCGGATAAATATTCTCAAAATTTTGGGAGTCATAGATCCTAAGAGCCATCCTTGCACAAGAGCATTGTCTGCCAACCATCGTCTATAGGTAGGACTGATGGTTGCAGGCTTAACACTTTCCCCTATGAGAAAACCATATTTGTCTTTTCCAGCTACAAAGATCTCGACAAACTCGGACCATAAATGATAGTTTGATCCGTCCAATTTAATCTCAATCTTAGATGAGTTGTCATGAGAATAAATTGGAGGGAGTGTTGGGGTTGGTGGAACCATATGGTTAGATATGTCGGATTCATCTTCAACAATGGCTATAGTAATAGTAACAGTAGCAGCAGAAGTAAATGAAATAGAACAGAGGAAAAATTAAAAGGAAAAAAAAAACCTAGATTGTCGTATGATAATGGCGCACGAAGTTCGGCAGTAGTCTAGTAGGATGACCGTTGGAGGTGAACGACGTCGGTTTTAGTTACTGTAGGAAGGATCGGTGATTGTAGAAGTAGCTCCGGTGGTAAATTTCACCAGATAATAGAAGGAGTTCGGGTAGACAAAAAGGAAAAAAGTTTTGTAGAGAAAGGAGAAAAACCCTAAACAATTTGTTTGAGCTCTGATACCATGAACAAATACAAAGTGTTTATTAATTTTATTCTTCTCCATATGGAGGCTATTTATAGAAAAATACAAAGTCCTCACCTACCACACCAATGGCTAAGATTAAGTCTCACCTACCACACCAATGGTTAGGATTAAGTCTTCACCTACCACACCAATGGCTTAGATTAGGTCCTCACCTACCACACCAATGGTTAGGATTAAGTCCTCACCTACCACACCAATGACTAAGATTAAGTAATAGATTGTCAATTATATACACCAAATATCTTACATTAATAATAAAATACTCTAACAGATAATGCTAAAGAAAAAAAAAATGCAAAGTATATAGAGTTAAAAAAAAAAGAGATCTCCCTTATCTTAAGGTGGGATGACGTTTTGGTAGAACTTCAGCATGACGAGGGAGGAAAGTCAGGCAATCTTGGCTGGACGAGATGCGTCCCCCCATTATTAGCTCTTGATTACTTTTTCATATAATGCCAGTTGTGAATGCCCACACACCTCGGTGGACTAGAATGTTGCCACTTAGGATTATTGCTCTACTGGCATCCTGTATGGTGACTGAATAAAAGATTCTAGCAATCACTTTGGTTGGATAAGTTGTGGATGCCATTTTTGGTTGTTTTCTATGTATTCATGACAATTGACTTGTTATAGTTGACTTATAGACTTTCCTTATAAGGGGCATTTCTATCGCCTTTATTGGTGGAGAGATTTTGTGCTCGTGATCAAAGGCTAATCTATTAAGGCTGACCTCTGGCGGAAAATTCTGAAGAGATTTTTTAAGATAGGATCTTCAGGCGCTCCGGGGTAGAGGATTTACGGATCCCAGAGCCCTAAATTCTACGCCTCCTGTAGTCAACAATTTCACTTTGACTATGATGCTAAATTTTGGTGTTAACAATAGGCATCCTTGATAGTCAACCAGCTCCCACATCTATCAGTTTAGGAACCAAGTTGTCTCTTCATTTAAAGTCATTGTTTGTTGATCCATCTATTTATCATAGTACCATAGGGGGCCTTCAGTCTATGTTACACACTGCTTGATATTGCATACACAATGAACAAGCTTAATTCGTTTTTAAAGACTCCTACATATGTTCATTGGCTAACTTGTAAAATGGTATTGCAATATCTAAGGGGCACTGTTGGTCATGGTTTGTCCTTTACTCCATCTTCTAATATCAATTTGAAAGCCTATAGTTATGCTAATTGGGCGAGTTCTCTTAACGATGGGCGATTTACAAGTGGTGTGTGTGCGTTTCTTAATGGTTATATCTTGGTTACTTGAGATTCTCGGAAGCAAAAAGTGGTTGCTCGGTCTAGCATTGTTACTAAATATCGTACTTTGGCACTAGCTACCATATGGCTTCAATTCTTATTGTCTGAACTTGACTATAATATGCCAACTTGTTCAGTTATTTAGTATAACAACACAAGTGCCCAATTCTATTTTTCATGCTCATACAAAGCATATAGAAATAGTACTTTATTAGGAAGAAAGTCATCTCTAATCAGATTGAGGTTCATTATGTTCCTACAGCTCATTAGGTTGCTGATATTTTTACCAAGGTCTAGCGACTTATCGTTTGGATTTAACAGAGCATGACCAAACCATCTCAGTTGAGTGAATACACAGCACCGATTAAGATTATCATCAAGCTCTCCGCATTTGTAGGGATTAGTCAGCAATAAGTTGTAGTCAGCAATAAAGTGCAGTCATTTGGTATTTGAATATAATAAAGAAAATTCCACAAAACCTTTATTATTATTATTGCTTGCTTAATTAGTTTTCTCTCATAAATTTATTCAAACACTATTTATTTATGTCAAACACCTTGTTTTACAATAGTCTCCTACCGCCGGAGCCATTCTCCCTCTGGCTGTTGAAGTAGACGGCGGCCACCGGTGATCCAAGATTGTAAAGCTCAGCAAAGTCTTTAGTGTTGAAATTCTGGCGCCACCCCGGTGCATACACAGTTTGCCTACCAGGTTGCCGGAACAACACGAATACGAACCTGTGAATCCCCGCAGATGGTCTGGGGCCTTCATAACACACAACCTCTTTTCCTATAATTCAGACATAATTGTAATAAAAATCAGATTTTTGAGAAGCCCTAGGGTTATTTTTTGAATCTTTTATATATTTTGATCAAATATCCTACATATAACAATGTTTATAAATCATAGAATTATTATGAAATGATGTGATAAACAATGTAATAATTTAGATATGTCCCAGTAGAACCCTAACATGCTAGTTTGAAAACAAAAGTTAATAAGTAAAATATAGCATTATATACGTAAGGGCCAATTGCAGTGAAGTTACCTGATATTTGGTCATATTGTAATAAAATTGTAAGTTTGGGCTTAATTATTTATTAATATCCTACCGTTAGTTGACTCAGTCAAAAGTAACGGTTTGACCAAGAATTTTGCTTGAAATGACACAACTACCCCTAGTTAAAAAATTAAAAATTAAAATGGATCTCAATATTGATGGACGATGGAGATTCAATTAAATTTTATTTTTTATTTTTTTTATTTTTTTAACTAGGATAGTTGTGTCATTTCAAACAAAATTATTGGTAAAACTATTACTTTTGACTGGGTCAACTAACGGTAGGTTACTAATATGTAATTAAAGCTAAACTCACAATTTTATTATAATATAAATATACGTGAGAATACTTCATTACAATTTCCCCTTTACATAATTTTGAGTTCTTTTTTTTTTTTTAATTTTCTCACAATATAATTGTATAAGCTTAGATATGAAGATGTCCTTGTTTTGAGGAATGAAAATGACAGTACTTTCCTAGTGGTAGGCTTTTTGAGAGAAAACCTTCAGTTTACCCTGAAAATGTGATATGTGACTGACACATGTGATTTTCTTACTATATATCATATTTCCAATGGTCAGATGTACCATTCTTCACTATATGGAAGATTTTCTAGGAGGAAGACTATCATTAGAACCAAGGAACCAAGGAGGTGTCAAAATCAGCGAGCTTTTATTATGTTTCTCTTTCAGTTCTTTTGCACTGTAATTTTATATAAAGCTCCCAAAAAAAAATTGCATGCCAGGACCCATTCCATGTACTATATATGCAAAATGCTGATATTAAAAAGCAAGCACTCACCGAAGGTTGCCCCAGTGGTAGCTGGAATATCAGTCACCAACCTACAAAGTTCATTTTCAAGATAAAAAAGTTCATTTTCAAGATAAAAAAGTCAGTCAAAAGTCGATCACGATCGTATATTAATGAAGGTATTCAAATAAAAATTCTGATTCAGTAGAATATCTGTGAGTGCACAGAATAAAACCGATCAGTCAATTACAGAATAAAGTGCATAAAACAAACTGTAGAATTTTCTGACCACAAGGGTCATGCCATATGGTCATTTGAAGTTAAATCATGCAAGCCATGTTCTTTTTGTTGATAAAGATTCAAGTTGACTTTGAGGTTGGTTTGTTTTCTATTTAAAAACTGAATAGGCATGAATTTTTCTAAACACTAAATAGTGACTGAAACCTGAAAACTGAATAATATGTTTTTTTTATTCTAACTAATGAATAAACAACTGAATAAAGATAAATTTGGAAATATATTAATATAAGAGAATGATAATTATGGAAGAAAATATTGTAATTATTATTCAGTGATAAGCGTTAAGTAATAAGTCAGAATTATTAACCTTCAAATGGTTATTGACTATTATGATTCACTAATGACTATTAGTTGTAACATTTAACTAATTTATTGGTACAAAAATAACCAAGGACATGTTCTAAACCTAAGTTAATAATACTGTTAATAAATGTTCAATCAATAAAAGAAAATTTTTTGTTCATTAAGATATCAAATATAATAACAATTAATTAAGTAAAAGAAAAACTTACATGGTACATTCTCATCACATTACCGGTATAATTGTCCAATTATATTATGTCATATCACCATTATTTATATTGGGACTTGACTGTATTTTATTTCCCAATATAAATAATAACACATGCAATAATATAATTTAACAGTCTCACCGGTGACGTGGTGAAACCATTGCATATCACTTAAGTTTTTCCCATCAACTAGTTAGACTCATCAATTGTATATGCAACATCCTTAATTTTAAGAGAAGTTTGAATTATAGTGCATATGGAAGAACAATAGAAAGATAAATTAATGGGCGAATTATAATGAAGTACCTTGACGTTTGACCATAATATAATGAAATCGTGAGTTTAGTCTTAATACACATTATTACCATTGACTAATTAATTGACCATTAAAATTGACGATCAACCAATATCAAAGAGTAATATGGTCATTTTCACCTTAATTTTTTTTAAAAAAAAATAAAAAAAATTGTAAAAAAAAATAAATGAATCTCCACCGTCCATCAATCTTGATGGACAATAGAGATTATGTTGATTAAAAAATTAAGGGCGAATTGCAATGGAGTCGCCTGATGTTTGGTCATACTACAATGGAATCGTAAGTTTAGCCTTAATTACACATTAGTACCTTATCATTAGTTGACTTAGTCAAAAGTAATCATTTGACAAAATTTTTTACCTAAAATGACACAAATACCCCTTGTTAAAAAATTAAAAAAAATAATATTAACGAGTAAAACTAATAAAATTAAAAAATTTTAACTTTTTTAAATGGACAGACCCATTTAAATTAATTTTTTAATTTTTTAAATTTTAATAATTAATATTATTTTTTTTATTTTTTAACCAGGGGTATTTTTGTCATTTCAAGATAAAGTTGTTGGTCAACAGTTGCTTTTGACTGAATCAACTAATAGCAGGGTACTAATATGTAATTAAAGCTAAAATTATGATTTTATTGTAATATGACCAAACGTAAAGGTGCTCCATTGCAATTCATCCCAAAATTAAAAAAAAAAGAATAATTAAAAAAAGAGAAAAACAAAAGAAAAATTTTTCCTTATTTTTTTAAATAGTAATAAAATAAAAATAAAATAAAAATGGATCTCTATGATCCATCAATCTCGATGGACGGTGGAGACCATACTCGAAAAAAAATAAAAATGGAAATTTTTTTTTAAAGAAAACCAATTAAAAAAAATAAAAATAAAAATGAAGAAACTAAAAAACAAAAAAAAAATTGTGTTCTTGGTGGTGGAGATCCAATCTAGATCTCCACCTAACAAGAACACCGAGAACACAAAAAAAAAAACAAAAATTATGGAATAGAATCTGCTCCATTAACGGGAGCAGATCTGCTCCCATTGATGGAGCATATTTTGTTCCAATATATATATATATATATATTCTTGTTAGGTGGAGATCTAATCTGGATCTCCACCACTAAGAACATAAAAAAAAAATATTTTTTAATTGTTTGATTTTTAAAAAAATAATTTTTTTATTTTTATTTTATTTAATTTTTTAATCAGGGGTAATTATGTCATTTCAAACATAAGTTATTATCAAACCATTATGTTTGACTAGATCCACTAATGTGTAATTAAGAATAAACTCACGATTTCGTTACAATATAACCAAACGTTTGGGTGCTTCATTACAATTCGCACTAAATTAAAAGCTATTCTAGAAAAAGATTTGAAATTGATAAGAATATGGTCATGTTCCAACATAAACACCATGCAATTTAGGAGAAGAAAAAAACCCAAAAAATTACAACTCCACCTCCATTCGTTTCGGATCAAGTGTAAACGAAAGGCGCGAAAATCCTTTGGGATAACATTGTTTACCAAAATGGTTAATAATTAAGTTACGTGAACCTCATGCATAAATTGTTAGAAAACTTATATGTGAAATTAGAGATTGGGGGCTTGAATTCACATTGAAAAAAATATATAAAGTAAAAAAATGATATATATATATATATATATATATATATATATATATATATATATATATATATTAAGGGATGTCACAACCCAATAGACTAATCTTTTGGGTTGTAAGACTATCCACAATATATATGCCACCTCGACAACTTTTTTCTACCAAAGTGACTAACAATTGAGTAACCATCCACTCTAACTAAAATTTTAATATACCCGGAGTAAAAATGTCATTTTGCACATCAATATAATTAAAACAATTAAAAAATGAAAAACAACCCTATATATTTCAATTACTACAACTTTAACCTATAATAATTATGGAACACACCCAAATTAAAAAAAACAAAACAAAAAAAAAAAAAAAAAAAGAGCAGAGGTATGCTCATCTCCTCAATGGGAATCCGATGAGATGCATCTTTTTTTTTTTTTTGTCTTTTTTATTCCTAAAATTTTGAAAAAGTTAGGGTCCTTTTCTTAATTTTAGAAAATGAATTCTAAATTATTAATAAGGTTAGTTAGTACAGTTAGTTAACTCTGATCAAAGAGATTTATGCAATAAAATGAAAAGTTGTATAGAAGTATAATTTCGTCGAAACTCAAGAAAATATTAGTGCAATTAATCGTAAAAAAAAAAAATACGTTCCCTTTCCTAATTTTCTTCCCAATAGGATTTAACTTTTGTTTTCATTCTTGGAGGTAATTTTGAGTCTGCATCATGAAAGGTTTTTCATGTGTGTTGTTAAAAGAATTTGAAGTGCTGAAATATTCTAGTGAGAAAGCATAGAGGAGAAGATACATGTAGGACCCCAATAATTACCCAGAAACCTAGTACATCTTCAAAGTTACTTCTATGGTTGTCCAATCAATTCTTATTATTTTTGCTTCTCAGGAACAGAGACATGCATGTCTCTTTCTTGAAGCAAAACAGCATATTATCAGCTTTCAGCAAAATAGCATGTTAACAAAAAGGTCCTTTATACTATCTGTCTTTACAGTACTACTCAATGAGATCTGTTGAACATCGATCATGTCTCTAATATATACTGTTCTCATATGAGAGAGAGAGAGAGAGAGAGAGAGAGAGAGGGTTCGAACCAATGCAAGTACTCCCTCAAGTTTGGTTCACTTGGGCTGGGTGCATCGGGATCCACCATGACCTGCAATGGGAGTAAAAAAGAAGAAGAGTGAATATTTCAAAGATTGTGTTAACATGCCAACTCATATATATAACACAAAACTGTACGTAGAAAATTTTAATTTCAAAAATTTAAACTAAAAAAGTTAGAAAACACGAGGAAGATATATCATATATGGAGGATTGAGGCTCTTGCTTACCAAAGTGTAGAAGGTCCTGAGATCATCACCACCAATATCAACCCTAGGTTGGTTGACAATCTGAGAGGGTTTCAGCTCACAACCATTGTTGACTTCCTTGTTGCTATAGTTAACACTCAGAGAAATCGACTTCGTGAAGGGTTCAAGAACATCCCCTATCACTCTACCAACCACAAGAGGATCTCTTTCTCTAGGCATCAATGATCGATCAGAGACAGCAAAGGAAAAAAATATATATGGTAAACAGCACAAAGCCACAAACCTCAACTAGATTGTTGATTGATTGCTGAATTTGAAGGCATGCAGCAGAGACAGCTATTTATAGATATATATTGTTCTCACACTACAAAAAAAAATTATATTTACCGCGATATTGTAGCAACGGATACTAATACGTAACAGCTATTAATACTTCACTCTTTTGTCACGGATATTCGGTGGCAAAAAGGTTTTTAAATAGTTGTTACCCGCTGCAAATATTGCCACGGTAGTATTTGTAATACCTTGCAATACAATATATTTTTTTTGCATTAAAAATTACTTTTTTTAATAATATCTGTGGATCGACTTTATATCATCCTTTTCTCTTTATTTTTTTTCGACAATAATCTACTTTATATCTTTGGTGTCACCTTAGTAGAATATATCTGTGGACTGCGGTTGCTACTTTTATTTTTTAGTAGTGATATTTATATATATTTTTTTCGTGATTTCTTGATCAAAAGGTGATATTTAGTACCACCCTAGTAGAATATACCTGGAATTGTAAAGTGAAAGTGAACTTATCTGTCTTGTATTCTGATTGAAACAGCTTATGCTCCTCAAGTTAAGAAATATAATTAAGAGCTAATTGCACTCACAACCCCTGAGGTTTGGCCAACTACAGGTAAAATCAACTTTATTGTTTATTAACAATGACACCCCCTTGACTTTAGTCAAAGTGAACAGTATCAGGGGTATTTTCGTCTTTTTCAATTTTTAATTTTATTTTATTAAATAATAAATCAAAAAATTAAAATAAAATAATAAAATTATTTAAAAATTAATAAAAAATAAAAAATTAATTAATTTAAATCCATTTTCCAGATCGAATCTCAACCGTCCATCAAGATTAATGAAGGGTTGAGATTCAATCTGAAAATGGATCAAAAAAAAAAAAAAAATAAATTTTTTTGGGATCTTCGAAGAACCCAATCTGCGTTCTTCGAAGAACCCATCGAAGAACCCAGAGAGGGTTCTTCGATCTCTGGGTTCAGATCGAAGAACCCTTTTGGGTTATTCGAAGAACCCAGTGTCTGGGTTCTTCGAAGAACCCAGTTGGGTTCGATCGAAGAACCCACAAGGGTTCTTCGATCTGGGTTCTTCGAAGAACCCAGTTGGGTTCTTCGATCGAACCCAATTGGGTTCGATCGAAGAACCCCACAAGGGTTCTTCGATCTGAACCCAGAGGGTTCTTCGATCGAACCCAACTGGGTTCGATCGAATAACCCAGATGGGTTCGATCGAAGAACCCAGAAGGGTTCTTCGATCTGAACCCAGAGATCGAAGAACCCACTCTGGGTTCTTCGATGGGTTCTTCGAAGAACCCAGATTGGGTTCTTCGAAGATCCCAAAAAAAAATTTTTTTTTTTTTTTTTTTTTGATCCATTTTCAGATTGAATCTCAACCCTTCATTAATCTTGATGGACGGTTGAGATTCGATCTGGAAAATGGATTTAAATTAATTAATTTTTTATTTTTTATTAATTTTTAAATAATTTTATTATTTTATTTTAATTTTTTGATTTATTATTTAATAAAATAAAATTGAAAAAGACGAAAATACCCCTGATACTGTTCACTTTGACTAAAGTCAAGGGGGGTGTCATTGTTAATAAACGATAAAGTTGATTTTACCTGTAGTTGGCCAAACCTCAGGGGGTGTGAGTGCAATTAGCTCTATAATTAATTAGAAAAATATGTGAAAGAAATTATTAATGTTTAAGAATAGAATCCCGTATATAAAAGCCTAGCCAAATATATATATATATATATATATATATATATAGAGAGAGAGAGAGAGAGAGAGAGAGAGAGAGAGAGAGAGAGAGAGAGACTTGCATATTAATGTATCTAAGTTCAATAGGATGATGATCATATTTCATTTGATTAGATGTTTAGTTATCAAAGTTGTATTTATGATGTTTTCTAATGATGTTAGAAGATATCATACAATTGACAAGATTAATTAAAATTGACCTAAAGCTAGAGAGACTTTGTTGCATAAATTTCTCAACATGTTTGGTCTATATTTAGATCAAATGACAAGATCACCCCATTAATATTAGTAACTTTAATCTGCTAGAAGTTCATTTATATTATGGATCATTTTCTGATTAAAGATTTTACGTAAATAAATATACATAGTTCTGATTAAAAGAGAAAGATAACAAAAAATAAATTTCACCATATATATATATATTGTAACAGTTGATGAAGCTTAAGAACAAAAAACGAATTCAGAAAACTAAGAGAGAAAACAGGTGTTTGTGATAATTTTTCTCAATGAACTTCCATTGATGATTAACCAAGCTTTTAAGAGATCAATTCTTACATAATACAATAACTAGATTTAATGAATTAATTGTTGGAATTTATGCCCTAAAACTTGTAATTGTAAATGGTTAAAGACAATAATAAGAATTATTCAAATTATCATTCAAGTTTATAAAAGTTTTATATTCAGTAATACATTCGTATTGTGCAAGAACATCCTAGATTGCAAGATGTAATCTCATAATGAGTATATGATGGTCATATACAGAGAGGATTCATTTTGAGACGTGTAATCTAAAGAGTCCGTAGAGAGCGAACAAAGCTGGGTACTTTGTTTGTGATTGATCTACTGTTGTGGTCCATTATGTAAAGTACGGTGGTCTTATCCTAGACCGCTCATGTAGTTGACATGAGAATGAAGGCACCTTATATGATGAGATCATATAGGATTGGGCCACGATTTATATGAATCTCTCACCAAAATCCGTTAGTATATGAGATTCCTATATAATCGATAAACGATGGCTATTTATAAGTGATCTTAATCCTGAGTGTCTTATCGATTCCTTCAGGTTGGATCGTGGCTTTTGATTTACCATGAGTGAGGTTGATGTGAATCTCGACCAATACCTCTGTGTCTTGGAGTTGCGGTTTGGCTTGTGGCTGGGAAGGTTTGAACACAATAGTGGAATTCACTCCTTCTTAATTGAAGTAGATAAGTAGTTCCCTTAAGGGTTGATTCGGGGCTTAAACGATTATGAGCGCTCTCCTTCTTCCGTGAGGAAGACAGGATTTAATTGTTCGTTAGAGAATCAATAGTACTTAAAGGAAAAAATATTTCTAGAGGGGTATAATGGACTTTATGACCCAGCTCTAATTATGAACTATTTGTGGAGGATCACACTGTATGCAATTAGCTATATCAATGGACGCTGAGACTTCAGATTGTAAAAACAAGTCTACAGTTCTGAGAGTGCAGCCTCGGGTTTTTAGTAGAATAACTCCGAGGTTAATAATCATGAAATATTAATTAAAGAGTTTTAATTAATATTACTAAGTATTATTGGAGCTCAAAACTGTGGGTCCATTAGGTCCCCTTGCTAACCCTTATGGTTGTTGGTAACAAGGGTCACGGTAGATTAATTAGAGGGTCCAATTAATAGTATTACGAAAGTAATGCGATTTAAATAAAAAAGAATAATTAAATAATATAATTATTTAATTAATTAAATATTTAATAAAATAATAAAAATTAATAATTATTAATTATTAATTATATTTATTAAATATTAGGTCATGTGATTAAATAATTACTAGGACAAAAGAATTAAAATAATTTGATTATTTTTAAAAGTCCTAATAGTCAATTATTAAAGTTTTTAGGGAGACTAAAATAAAAAGGGATTAGGAATCCTATTTTGACTTAGTCAAAATTGAAACCCTAAAGACCTAGTATATATGAGTTATTATACTAGGAAAAATAAACCTAACACATAAGTGAAAAAGAAAGAGAATTTGGCCACTAAAGAGAGAAGAAAAAAAAAGAAAAAAAAGTTTTTTCTGACTCTCCCCTCTTTTGCAGGATTTGGCCGACGTTCTTTTCACGTGACCTCCATCTCTTGCCGTGACATGCCCACACACACGTTGTCAGACCATGAGTCATAGCTCTGAAGATCTGGTGGTAGATCGAAAAATCAGAAAAAAGAAAATCAAGAAAAAGGTATGTAGTTTCTAAAGTCTTTTTCTGCGTATATATGGGAACTCGTTCCTAATTGAAAAAGGTTTTCAATATAAGAAAAAATTTTGAAACCCAATTCCGCATGTTATACGATAATCAAAATATTTTCTAAAACTCCCTTCGTTAATAACCTTACATGAGACCTTATATAGCAAGCTAGAATCTAGGTGAGCAAATAATAGAATTTTCATGAATCACGGACAACCATTCATTCCTAACAACCCTAGACACATTAGCTTTTTGGACTAACAAACTTTAGTAATCGCCAAGCTGTCTAACTACCTCTACTTGTGTTTAATTGCTTCCTCAGCCACCTGAGAATCTAGCATCAGTTGCTTGATCATTCTTTGATACACAACTAGAGCTTGAGCTGCCACCTTTACTGACTGGAAATGCAAGCAGGGTAGCACAACTACTAGAACTGGAACTTATGCATGGCATGCATGACATTGTCTGATGCATAAGCTGCTGACATGCAGTTTGTGCTTGTATTCTAACATTCCCCATCAAATGAAGCTGAGATGGATTGCACAAGTTGAGTTTAGAGACCAGAAACTCATAACGAGGCTGAGAAAGAGCATGAGTAAAAATGTCAACTTTCTGGAAAAGTAGTAGGCATATATTGAACCAGAATAACTTGGCAGCAATTGTTTTGCGGATAAAATGAATGCCAATCTCAATATATTTTGTAGGAGCATGATACACAGGATTTTAAGCAATGGATGCATCACTAGTGTTGTCACACCAAAGAATAAGGATGCTAGGCAGTATAGCCCAAGCTCTGCAAATAATGACTTCAACCAGAGAATATCAGATGCTGCATTAGCCAAGGCTCGGTATTCTGCTTCTGTACTAGACCGCGCGCCACAACTATATGCTTCTTTGAGCTCAAAATGATGTGATTATCACCAAGAAAAACACAATTCACTTGTTGAGCTACAATCATCAACACAGGATGCTCAATCAACATCACTAAACATTTTACATGTAAGTCAAAGGTTGGACTGAACTTCAACCCAAAAGATGATGTGCCTTTAAGGTACCCTAAAACCCTTTTGTAAGCTGTCCAGTAGTCCTCTGTAGAAGCAGCTAGGAATTGACTAAGCTTGTTCACTGTGAAAGCTATGTCAGGCCTAATATTAGTTAGATATTTGAGAGCACCAATAGTACATCTGTAGAGGAAGGAATTTGAAAATAGCCTTCATGTGTGCTTGGTTAACTTTGTGTTGGGACTAAAGGAGTAAAACAAGAATTGCAATTTGCCATGTTGATTTTATAAAGAAGATCCACAACATATTTGGACTGGCATATAAAGATACATATGGCAGACCTGGTTACTTCAAAACTAAGGAAGTAGCTGATGGATCCTAAAGTTTTCAGAGCAAACTTGGAATGCAAGGTTTTGATTGTACTGTGAATTAGAGTAGAGTTGATGCCTGCGAGTAGTATGTCATCCACATGCACCAAGAGATAGATGACTTAAGATGTTGAATGCTTAATAAAAAGAGAAACATCATACTTGGAATTGCTGAACCCGAGATCAAAAAGAGCAGTTTGAAGCTTGAAAAATCACACCCTTAGTGCTTGCTTGAGCTTATAGAGTGCATTGTTAAGCTTGCAGACATGATATGGAAACTTGGCATTGATAAAGCCTACTAGTTGCTCCATATAGACAAGTTCCTTAAGATCCCCATGTAAGAATGCATTGTTGGTATTGATTTACTTAATGTCCCAATCATAAGTGACAACTATAGTAAAAATAATTCTAATTGTGGAAGTTTTTACAACTGGATTGAATGTATCGAAGAAATCTATTCAAGCAGTTTAATGGAACCTTTTGGTAACCAACCATGCCTTATACTTCAACACAGACCCATGTTGCTTGCACTTAGTCCCGAAAACCCATTTACAACGAACTAGATTCATGGAGGCTGTCAAGGGAACTAGAGATCAGATGTTGTTTCTGATTAAGGTAAGATATTTTTCTTCCATGGCCTTAAACCAATGTTGTTAAGACAAGGCTCATTTCATTGATTTTGGTTTCATCTCAATTGCTAAAACAACTATTGGAGCTTGACATAAGGTAGCATATACTTTGGTTTTGATCACACCTAATTTCAGTCTAGTTACCATATGATGAGAGGGTTGTTGCACAGATTGTATGCTTGAATAAGAAGCTGGTAAAGGTGACTGAGAGAACACTCTAGGAGATAGAGTTTGAACAATTGGACCCAACTAAATTTGAAAGGAAATAGCTAGAGGAAAACTAGATTGAACAGGTAATTGAGCACTAACTATTTTAAGCACAAACACGGGTAGTGTTTTTGAATTGGACAATGAAGGAAGAGGAAACAATGATTGAAAAGGAAATTCATGCTCATTAAATTCAACATTTCTAGAAACGTAAATTTTGCCTGTGGGATGTAACACTCGTACCCTTTTTTTAAGCTACAACTAAGAAATACACACTTGGAAGAATGAAAAATCTAGCTTTTATTTGTTATAGAAACTAAGATATGGAAAACATGAACATCTAAAGGCTTTAAAAAAGTTGTAGTCAGGTAACCTGTCAAACAAAAGCTCAAAAGGATATTTCATTTTGAGAAATGGGGTGGGGAGATTATTAATCAGCAACACTGATGTTTGAAAAGGCATTAACCTAAAAATTGAGAAGCATATGAGCAAGAAGTATAAGACCACACTCAACTAACTGGCGATGCTTTCTCCCGGTAATGCCATTTTATTGATGTGTGTAGGCACATTAGGTTCTAAAATGTCTACCATGCTTGGTTAAAATTGGAACAAGAGGTTTGAATTCGGCTCCCAGATCAGCTTGTAAGCATCTGATCAGGCAACCAAATTGAAACACAACAAACTTTTTGAATTGCAAAAATATGGAAGGGACTTTAGAATTTGTTTTGAGTGGATAAAACCAGGTGTACCTTGAGAATGAATTAACAAATATCACATAGTATCTATAGCCCTCAACTGAACACAGAGGAGCTGGTCCGCATACATCAGCATACACCATTTCTAAAAAGCTTTTGCTTTGTAAGTAGAGATTTAAAAGTAATTGATGCATTTTTTCCAACTTGCATGAATCACATAAATGCATATCATTTAATGAGCTTGACTTACGAAGTTTATGTAGAACATGCTTAAGAATTAATGGAGCTAGATGACCAAGTTTAACATGCCATAAATCACTTGATTATGAGAAGTTAACAAAACTTAATGCTTGATACAAACATTGTTAGCCTTTGATCAATTTACAGAGTTGGAACAATAAGAAGAGCTGATATTATTCAAACAAGAATTATTATATGACTCGGTGATATGACATAAGTAAATTCAAGCTTGTAGAGATCATTTCTAAGAACCCTTGTGAGCAGCACCTTCTTGGTAGTTTTGCCCTTCAACACATAAGAATTTTTAGTGAATTTTGTTATGGCATATTGAGATGCGTAACAGATTTTTAGTTATCAAAGGTACACATAATACATCTTTAAGCACTAAAGTAGTAGCATAATGAAGTGTAGAAGGGTTAATCACAGAGTTACTAGTATGGAAGAAGTTCAACTATTGTCCATTGCCAACAACTAACCTTTCATTCCCTTGATATTCCGGCTGCCTAGTCAAGTTGTTGAGATCAGATGTCACATGGTTGATAGCCCACTGTCTACATATCGGGCCTGATCACATATAGATTCAAGAGTAGCATAGTATGTTGAGGATTTAAATATATTGGCCTGATGCTGTGAATTTTCAGGTCCTTGAACTTGCCTCATAGTATTCTGTTAGAAATGTTTTGGCACACTTGTAGCATAACTCTGATTGTTGCCTCCTTGACCATGAAAACCTTGATAGGATCTATAAACCTATTGTAAAAATATGGAGAAGAGTGTCCACTCCTGCTACAAATCTGACATGGAGGTTTGTTATTGTTATTTCACCTACCACCATTTCTCCCTCGTCCTCTACCATTAGGATTTCTACCTCTACCAGTCACATCATCCCTATGTGATTACTTATTATTTGGACTTTCTAGTTACAAAATTAGCACTTGGCATATCAACAACCAAAGATGAGTTAAGATGCTCAATTTTTTATTATGACTCATTAGCATATATTGAGCATCTTGTATACTCATTGTTTGTTTTTGAGATGCTATAAGAACAGTCACAGGTCATACTCATGTCCAATGCCATTTAAGATACTCAGCAGCAGATCCTAATCTTTGGTTACCTCACCAGCACCTTTAAGTGCATCTCTTATACCTTTAACTTTCTAAACAAATTATACTATTAGATCCTTTCTTAGCACTTTGTAGACTATTGAGAATACATATACTTTAACACACTCCATACCTCTTGTGCAGTTTCACAACTTATGACACCACTAAAAATACTTGGACTGATTATGGAAAGCAACCATCACAAAAGCAATTTATCAGCTTTCCTCCAACTAATATACTCCTTTTTCACTACAGTTTCTCTAATATTACTAACACTGGACTGCACTTCAACATATTTCAATGGACAAGGCTTAAGACCGAAAATGAAATCATCTACTTCAAAATGCCTCAGTAGTAGGAAGTACCTTTGCTTTCCAATATATGTAGTTGTCATAATCAAGCTTCACTCGTAAGTTAAAGTTGATGGACTTTGCAAGAGCAGCAAAATTTGTTGAAGAAAGAGTTATCATCCAATCTTCACTCCTTATAGAAAACGATCCATTGGAGTCGTTTGTCACTGACCATTAGTCTTAGTGTGGCTCTGATACCATGTAAAAGTAGCTGGTGAAGCTTAAGAACAAAAAAGGAATTTAGAAAACTAAGAGAGAAAAACAAGTGTTTGTGATAATTCTTAATGAACTTCCATTGATTATCAACCAATTTATCAGCGATCAATTCTTACACAATACAATGACTAGATTCAATGAATCAATAACCTTACATGAGACCTTATATAGCAAGCTAGAATCCAGGTCAGTAAATAATAGAATTTTCGTAAATCACGGACAACCAAGCATTCCTAACAACCTTGGCCACATCAGCTTTTTATACTAACAAACTTTACTCACCGCCAAGCTACCTAACTACCTCTACTTGTGCGTAATTGATTCTCTAGTCACCTAAAAACCTAGCATCAGTTGCTTGATTAATCTTTGATTCACAACTAGAGCTTGAGCTGCCACCATTATTAACTGGAATGCAAGCAGGGTAGCATAGCTACTAGAATTGGAACTTATGAATGGCATTCATGACATTGTCTACTGCATGAGCTGCTGACATGCAGCTTGTGTTTGTATTCACACATACACACACCCCCCATTATTAATTAGAATGCAAGCAAGGTAGCATAGCTACTAGAATTGGAACTTATGAATGGCATGCATGACATTGTCTACTGCATGAGCTGCTGACATGCAGCTTGTACTTGTATTCTAACACACACACACACACATATATATTTATATCTGTGTGTGTGTGTGTTAAAAATAATGATACTTGTTAAAAGACAGCTTAGAAAAGTCTTCAAATTATGAGAGAATCTTTATTGTTATATTGCTTATTTTTTATATGGGCATATCTTTGCTGATAATTAGTAAGGTCTTTCATCATTGTAAAATATATTTGAGTAATGTTAGATTGACCAAAAAATTTTGCCTAAATTAATGCTCAAATAATGTGTTATGTGAGTTCTCACCAACATATCACTTACAATGTCATTTAATGATTTATATGGCATTGCTAACTCACATACTACATCATTTTGATAAAAAAAAAAAAATTTTGGACAATCTAACTATGACACAGAGTGCATCCTCACAGCAGCTCAATACATCACAGCAACCACAAAAGTAATTCTCAATTGCTAGCAACAGCAAGCACAGCAGGCATCAACATGATTCAATAGAAAGCACAGCTGGTGAAAGTCTTGCCATCAGCTTTGCTCAACTGAATGAAGGTGATGCTACTCTACAACAGTCTGCTGTAGTGTGTGATACACTACCAAAATCAAGAACATCTTATCAGGTTGATCTAGGATGAGTTGTGCTAAAGCTTGATGAGCTGCTTCAGCTCTACAATAAATTGAGTATGCTGACTTGTTAAAATTCCGTCAAGTCCAGCTGCAATTGATTACACTTGTAATTATCTTCTCAAATTAAGGAATTCTGTTAGGATTTATAACAAAATTCAGATTGTGTATAAATATTCAATTGCATGCACATTGCAATGCATCTGGTCATAATATACGATCAGATTCAAAAACTCCATTGTTGAGCTCTCTTTGAGCTCCTGTTCTTCTTTGTTTCCATTTCTGATTGAAGCTCTACAACAATTGCTTATATTCTTCAATCTTCACATGGTATCAAAGCACCATTGACTAACTTCATGGCTGATTCAATAGGGTTTTCAACTCAAGAAAATCACAGCTCTTCAAATAGGATGCAGCCTGTTTTTTCTCTGGATTTTGCATCACTTGCTAAAATCTTGAACTTCAACCTTCCACGGAAACTGGACACCAGCAACTATATCTACTAGCGAGCACAGGTGATTTCAGTGATTCGAGCTCTTGAACTTGAAGATCTAATTTCAAGTTCAAACACACCTCCTAGCAAGTTTCTTGAACCTCTTAATTCAACTGCTAATTCTATTGATGAACCTAGAAAGAATGAAGCATTTCTAGCTTGGATAGATCCAATCAACTGTTGTTATGTTGGTTGCAATTTACTGTAAGCAAGAGTATTATGGGACAGTATATCGTTCTAAAACTTCTCTTGAGTTTTGGAAAACACTTAAAAGACTCTATTCTCAACAATCAGTCAAAAAAGGTTATATGACAAGTTTTGACTTTATTATGAAGATTCAATCTATTGGTGATGAACTTGCTGCAGCTGGTCAGATACTTTCAAACAGTGATATGATTCTTAGTGTGCTAGAAGGTGTTGGCCATGAGTACGACCCTGTTGTAGTGTTGGCTTCACATCAACAGAAGAACATGAGCTTGCAGGATGCTCAATATCTTTTTATGCTTCACGAATAGAGAATTGAGCAGCTAAATGCAGCTGGTTCAATTGATGTCACTCAATAGACAACAAACTATGTTTCTAATACTAATGACAGGAAGTTTAATCGTTGTGGTCAGAATAACGGAAAAGGACAAGGAGGTTCTCGTTGCAGAAATAGAGGTGGTAGAGGAGGCTGATCTCAACAGAGGCTATATTGTCAAGTTTGCAACAAAGCTGGTCACATGGCTCTTCAGTGTTATCATAAGTTTGATCAGAATTTTCAACCTCAACAGACCACACAGAATGTACAGAGGCAGGACATTAGCCAACAGACTTACACTCATCCTCAACCACAGTCACAGACTAATGTTCATCAAACAACAGTCAGCTTCTATGCTACACTTGAGTCAGTTTCAGATCCAACTTGGTATGTTGACTCTAGTGCTACAAGTCACATTACATCTGACTTGAACAATCTTGCCATTCGATCTGACTATCAAAGTAAGGACAAGGTTGCAATTGGTAATGATGAGCACCTAACCATTTCTCATATTGGTAATTCCACTATATGCTCACACACTACACCTTCAAGACCTTTATATCTTAAGCAAATTTTACATGTGCCATCAATAACAAAATATTTGCTTAGTATATCCAAGTTTATAAGAGATAACAACGCCATAGCTGAATTTCAGAATGACTTTTTTGTGATTAAGGACAAAACTACGAGAAAACCTTTGATTCACGGTCTACTTAAAAATGGACTCTATCAACTCAATCTTGGAGGAATTTCATTAAAGAAGTCTTCTACTCATTCTACTGATGCTATGTCATTTTCATTGTTGTTTACTTTTTGTAATAATTCTGTGAACCATGCTTCTTGTAATGCTACTGTATCTAATTCATGTAAGCATGCTTTAACTGCTTCTCAAGTGCATTATAGGATATGACATGCTAAGCTTGGTCACTCTTCATGTGTAATTCTTCAAAAAGTGCTAAACAAGTTACATTTTCCTTGCAAAGTTAATGCATAAGACTTCTGTAATTCATGCAAATTAGGAAAATCACATCAATTGTCTTTTCAAAGGTCTGAAGTTAGTGTCAAAACACCTTTTGAAATTGTGTATACTGATCTGTGGGGGCCTGTACCCATAAAATCTATTAAAGGGCGTCAATATCACATCATATTTATCGATACCTTCACTAGATTTACTTGGTTCTACCCTCTTACACTCAAATCAAATGCCTTCAAAGCCTTTCGTCACTTCAAAAGACATGTAGAACTTAAGTTAGATAAGAAAATAAAGTGCTTACAATCTGATATGGGTGGGAATATAAAACCTTTCTTCCATACCTTAGTAAGCATGACATTCAGGCTTAGTTTTCTTATGCTCACTCCCATCAACAAAATGGGATTCTCGAGAGAAAATATCGCCAAACAATTGAAATGGGGCTCACACTTCTTGTTCATGCAAACATGCCCCTAAATTTTTTGGGTAAAAGCATTTTAGACATCAGTTTTTCTGATAAATAACCCGTCCTCTAGTGTGCTTCATTTTGCCTCTTCTTTTAAGACTTTTTATCATAGACCGCCAAATTATCAGTTTATAAAAATGTTTGGTTGTTCTTGTTTTCCCTACCTAGTCATACTCTAAAACTAAGTTCATTTTTCATTCCTCTTAATGTATCTTTCTTGGCTATAGTTCTAGTCATAAAGGATATGTTTGTCTTCATTCTTCTGGTAAGAATTTCATATCTCGAAATATTGAGTTTAATGAGCTTGCATTTCCTTATGCTTCTATGTTTTCTAATTCTAAGAATGATTTTGATTGTTCTAGCTTACCAGTCTCTTTTCTTCATTATACTAAGTTTACTCCTCAGTTCTGTCAGTATAGTAGACCTGTGCATGCTAATGCTTCCTCTCCTCCATCATCTAATAGTAATCATGAAAATCAGCTACTCTCCCAACCAGCTATAATTTTTTCCATATCCATTTTACCATTTCTTATCCCTGTAGTAACTATTCCAACCACAAACATACACCCCCTATGATCACCATGTCTAAGTTTAAGTTTGGTGCACAGCCTGCAGCCTCTCTATGCACATCTCCTCATGTTTTACTTGTTGCAACTAAACCCAAAACTGTGAAAACAGCCTTACAAGATCCTAAATGGTTAACTGCAATAGAGGATGAATATAGAGCTCTTAAGCTTAATCAAAGTTGGTCTCTAGTTCCTTATACTAGTGATATGAATCATGTGGGCTACAAGTGGGTTTTCAGGATTAAATATAATCAAGATAGTACAGTCCTCAAGCACAAAGCTCGTTTGGTGGCCAAGGGCTTCCATTAAACCCATGTATTAGACTACTTTGACACCTTTAGTCCCGTGGTCAAGGCATCCACAATAAAGGTCATTTTCTCTTTAGTTATCACAAATGGTTGGGAGGTTCAGCAAGTTGATATCAACAATGCTTTCCTCAATGGTAAGTTTCATGAGACTGTCTATATAAGCCAACTAGAAAGGTTTGTTAATGCCAAGCATCCTTCTCATGTCTGTAAGCTTCACAAAGCCTTGTATGGACTCAAACAAGCTTCTCAAGCTTGGTTCAATCAGCTCAAATCAGTCATGTTATCATGGGGTTTTGTTAACTTCACATCTGATGTTTCTTTATTTTTAAGAGGTTAGCTGGTTCTCTAGTTCTTCTTCTTCTTGTGTATGTTGATGACATACTTATTACAGGCTCATCCTTATCACAGATTCATGGTCTAATTCACAGCCTCAACTCAGTTTTTGCTCGCAAAACACTGGGTACTTTCAATTATTTCTTGGGGTTTGAAGCCTTTAGAAACCTGTTAGTTTGCATCTCACTCGGGCAAATTATATACTGGATTTGCTTCATAAAATAGGGATGATGGACTCCAAACCTTCTCTTACACCAATCAGCTCTGGGGTTAAGCTGTCTCTCTACAATGGCACTCCTTTTTTTTTTCTGATCCTACACTCTATGAGTACCATTAGAGCATTCCAATATCTTACCCACACTCGTCTAGATATCAGCTTCATCATCAATAAACTCAGTCAGTTTCTTGTTGTCCCCACTGATGTACACTAGCTTGCTTGTATGATAGTGCTTCGCTATCTTAAAGGGGCTGTTGGCTATGGTCTTTGGTTCTAACCAGCCTCTAAATTGACATTGGAGGCCTTCTCAGTTGCTAAATAGGCATCTTGTGTTAATGATCATAGAAGCACTAGTGGCAGTTGTGTTTTTCTTGGTGGAAACCCCATTGCTTGGAGCTCACGCAAGCAGAAAGTTGTAATACAGTCCAGTACTGAAGCTGAATACCACGCTCTTTCACGCACCATTGCAGGCATCGTTTGGCTTCAATCTCTTCTTGCTGAAATTGGAGTCCCTTCTCTTGGCTGTCCCATATTATGGTGTGAGAATCAACGAGCTCAATCTCTTGCCCAAAATCATATTTTCCATGCACATACCAAGCATATAGAGATTGTTACTCACTTTATAAGAGAAAATGTAGCTTTACGTCATATTGAAATCAGACATGTACCTACTGAATTTCAAACTGCTGATATACTTACTAAGGGCTGTTAGCTGCTCGTTTTGCCTTCTTGCATAGCAAACTAACTCTGCGACTTTCACCCAAGTTCAGTTTGAGGGGGAATATGACACAGAGTGCATCCTCACAGCAGCTCAATACATCACAACAGCCACAGAAGCAATTCTCAATTGCTAGTAACATCAAGCACAACATACATCAATATGATTCATCAGAAAGGACAACTGATGGAAGTCTTGCCATCAGCTTCGCTCAACTGATTGAAGATGATGCTGCTCTACAAAAGCTTATTGTAGTATGTGATACACTGTCAAAATCAAGAACAACTCATCAGGTTGATCCAGGATGAGTTGTGTTAAAGCTTGATGAGCTGCTTCAGCTCTTCAATAGATTGAGTATGCTGACTTGTCAACATCCTGTCAAGTCCAGTTGTAACACCCCTAATTTTGAATAACTATGAAAAGTATTGTTGAATTAATATGGAGTATGTGAATGTGATAATTATGATTTGAGGGGTGAAAAATATAATTAAATGTATGTATATTTTTAGGTGTCCAAGTGAACCAATTGGAACGGTCCAAAATGGTGCATGAAGAAAAAGGAAAAATTTTGGCACATTGCATCGCGACCATCCTCGCGACTAGGGATCGCGATAGATGCTCACGATGAAAATGGAGAAATTAGACCAATGAGTATCGCGATTAGAGACCGCGACCAGCACTCACGATAGATGCTCGCGATGAAGGGGCAAAAATTCCACCAGTGAGCATCGCGACCGAACGACGCGACTACCGCTCACTATACGCGATCTCGATGGCCCAAAAATTTTAAAAAATATATACAATTTGAAGCGGTGGAGCTTCATAAAATAGAAATTGAAAGTGAGCCAAACAGAACAGAGCAACAAACGAGAGAGAAAGAAGAGAGAAAAGAGGAGAGAGAAAGAAGAAGAAGAAGAAGGAAAGAGAAGGAGAAGAAGGAAAAGAGTAGGAGGAATTGTTCAGGTTCGGTGTACACGAGTTTTCAAATTTTTTCATTTTCCAGAATATTTCGAATTGATTGAATTTGATTAATTTTGAATTATTTGAATTATATTGATTATAGATTATAGTTCAGGTTCGGTGTACACGAGTTTTCGAATTTTCAGTTTTCCAGAAATTTTCTAAATTATCAAATTTTATAGTTTTTGAATTATTTGAATTCTATTGAGAAGAATTGATAGTTTGAAACCGATTTCAGATTGATTTGAATTGCGAATTCTTGAAATATTGTTTATATCCGAAATTTTGATTGTGAATAATATTCGGAATTGATTTTAATATGTTCTGATGCTAAGATTGTTATGGAAATATATTGTTGAAAGTGATTTTAATTATATAATATTTGTGAAATGTATTGGAAAATGATTTTGGGGCATTTTGATTCGATATGGAATTATGAAATACGTTTGAATATATTTTTGAATTGATTTGATGTGATTATTGATTTGGAAATATATTCGTATATTTCTGTTATATGATATTTGATGAAATTTAAATTTAAAAAATATAGATATATTGATATGAATCGAAATTGAATACATTGAAAGTTGAATTCGATGATTCTGAAAGAAATGAAATATGTTGATATTGGATTTACGAAAACGTTTCGTGAAATGGCTCTTATGTGTATAAACATAGATATGGATATAGGAGGTTGACATGTCAATTGGGTTTTTGTCTGAACAGTACTGTGCCGATTTACACTGTTTGTGCCACCCTTTGGATATACAGGCCTCATGTGCCAGTTCTAAGGTGTGCAAAATTAATTTAAGAATTTAGATACAATTTTAATTTGTCCAAATTTCAACAAGTTCAAATAAAATAAAACTTAAAAATATCCACTAACACATGTCAACAACGAGTCCCAAAACCAAAAAATAAAAAAGCACACATGCCAAGCACCCCCTTTTCCCATCTTTTTCCCTTTTTATTATTCTATGGTCGTGTGTTTCTTCTTTTCTTGTTTTTTTTCTATGGCCGTGCGTTTCTTTTCTTTTTCTTTTTTTTTCTTGTTTTCACTTTTTTAAAGTTTAAATCCTAACTTTTTTCTTTATCTGTTAAAACTTGGAATATTATTTCTCTCTATCTAAAGTTACTTTTTTAAAAATTTTATTCTTGTTATGGGAGATATCTACTCTCATAATAAACAGAAAAAACTATTAACATATATTGATAAATACGTATAGTAGGACTTGAACCCTCATCATTAAACTATGAATGTTTGTGCACTCATTTATAATATTTATGAATTTAGATTTTTATATTTTGTGATTAAAATTTAGACTTAGTATTATAAAATAGAAATTTAAGTTTTTAGTATAATAAGTCTACTTTTGGAAGAAAAAATATTGGGAAAGGGAAGAAAAAATGTTACAAAATCTAAGTCTTACTGTAATTTGTGAATTTAATATATGTATTAAAAAAAAATTACTTTGTGGTCCACTAGTTCCACTACCCAGAAGTTTTGTCCCTCTTTTTATTATTGTTTAAAATATTAGATGCAATCTAAATATAATATGTTGAGAATTATATATTTTTATTTAATAATAATTAAAATTAAAATAATTAATTTTTTTAAAATTTACACTTATATCTACTATATATATATATATATAATTTAATATAATAATAAATTATGTTGTCAGTCAAATAGGGGGGCAAATAAACTGAATCAACAGTTGGCTTTGAAAGAACTTCGCACTGGAATTAGGAAGAGAGCATAGTGGAACTAGGAATAGCAAAAGTACAGATATTCCTTTGTCGGGATAGCTAGCACTAACTAATGAGGATGGTAAGGTTGGTTGGCAAGTTTCGGCATCTTCGTCCTATTACTCGTGCCCCACAAGCATCGCTCAAACGAATCAAAGAATTAGTGTATCAATTATGGGGGCATCAAGGGTTCGGCCATGAAAGAGCTATGAAAGAAGGCAGTATAACCTTTCTAACGATTTAGACATAAAAATATCACTTTATAGTATATAATATTATAAAGTTTTGTGAACAGATTATTACTTTGATGATTTAGTTTATTGATAACTTGTTGTAAGTTATGGCAGGAGAAAGTTGTAAGTTTTTAATTTTTATTAAATTTATTAATTGTGAAATGTTTGTATGATCATTATTTTTTATTCTGGTGATAGTATGTTAAAATTTATTTAATTTAGTGATTTATATATTTTATTTTTCATTGTCAATTTGTGACGTTTTTTTATTGGATTTGAAGTCATAAAATTATTCTTTATTTTTTAATTTTTTTTATTTATGTCAAATTGTAAAATTTTTACTTTATACAAAATAGTAAGTTTTTAAACAGAAAAATATAAAATTTAAATTATTCCACCCTGCATAAATTTCTAGCTATGCTTACACGCTTGGTAAGAGAAAATTTGATATTATATATTTATATATTACTTGTTTCTATTAACTGATAAAAAAAAAAAAGGTCTCTGCATTTCTTTGCACAAACTTTTTAAATTAATTTAAGTTCTATTTTACAAACTGATAATGATGGTATGTTTTGATTCCTTGTAGTACTAGTCATGGCCTCGGTTCGGTTCGAGCCGGGCGGTTCGAACCGAACCGGAGGTTTTGAACCGGAACCTAAGGTTGCGGTTCAAAACCGGTTCCGGAACCGGTCACCAAAACCGGGACAATCGGTCCCGATTCCGATTGGCCTTACAAAAAAATCAGAACCGCCGGTTAGGAACCGGCAGTTCATGGAACCGCCCGGTTCGGGCGATTCCGGTTCAAACCGTTAAAATTTTTTTTTTTTTTTTTGCAATTTGAAAAAAAAAAATTAATATTTATACTACAGCTGCAGGCTGCAGCAGTTCCTGCAGCTGCGCACTGCCCCATGCGTGGGGCAGTGCGCACTGCCAGTGCAGTGTGCATTGCCCCCACGCATGGGGCAGTGAAAATTTTTTAAAATTTTTTTTGTTTTTTGTGAATAGTAATCTGGTTCCGGTTCCATCAAAATCGGGGAGGAACCGGAACCGGGGGTTCCTCCCCTGTTCCAACCGGAACAGAGACCGGGACCTCCCCGGTCCCGGTTCCGGTTAATCAAAAAATTGAACCGAAACCAGCGGTTCTAGAAACGGAACCGTCGGTTCGGTTCAATTGGCCATGACTATGTAGTACAAAACACAGTAATTACTCGAAAGAAAGTAATTACTGGAAACTACAAATTCCAACAAATGCCAAAAATAAATAAATATTCCTTGTTGCTGTCGGGACCTGCCGAGATTAACCACTAAACACGCGGTCCAGATATCTACTCCCATAGCAGGAGAATACTACTCCCACCCACAATAAGGGGAGAAAACTACCCACACATGCACATAGTGGGAATCGAACCCCAAACCACTGAGGTGAGAGGGAGATGCATTAACCACTTTACTACAAGTGGATGTACTACGAATTCACATTAAATTTCATTTATATTATCTCTTATATTTTCAGATTAAATTACATTTGCAGTATTGAGATTCTCAAACTCTAACAATAAAAAATTCAGAGTTTGTTGGGGGAAATTACACCGACTCCCCTAAGGTTTGGGGTTAAGACACATAAATTAAAAGATTTGCTCATTTAAAAAGATTTAACAGCCACAATTAGCTCTAATGCTCTGATTGCAGACATAACTTGTGCTTTCTAGTTAACACAGTTAACCTTATGAAGCCACATTTAGTTAACATATTAAGCTTGATAAGGTTAATTGTGTTAATTAGAAAGTTCAGGTTATGTCTGCAATCAGAGCATTAGAACATAAAGATTATATTACTAGCTCTCAATCTCCTCCACAACAATATACAGAGGTCCTAGATGACAATGGAGTTTTCAAAGCAGTTCAGATTAATCCAACTTTTAGATTCTAAAAAAGAGTTGATCAGTTTCTCCTTTGCTGACTCATGTCTACTATAAATCCAGGAGTCCTTAGAGAGTTAAACAAATCTAAAACTTCTCTTGAAGCTTGGTGAATACTTGAAAGGATTTATGTTCAGCATCAATGGTTAAAGTACTTAAATTAAAATAACAATTGTAGACTTTTAAGAAAGTATCTATGTTCATAGCTGATTTTGTGTTGGAAATACAAGCAGTTGGTGATTCACTTGAGACTGCAGGACATGTGTTCACATATCATGATCTTGTTTTGAGTGTATTAAATGGCCTATGGCATGAGTATAACTCTGTAATTGTGTTGGATTCCTCAAAAGAAAGACCTTGCACTATAAAAAAATAGCTCATCTACTACCGGCAATGCCCGTAGTGGATGAGCATCCACTACGGGCGCAGGCCCACTATTAATGCGGCTGTAGTGAATAATCCTGATAACGACTACGGGCGGAGCCCGTAGTGGTTATCGTAATAAATAACGTTGCCCGTAGTGGAAAACCGTTTATTTTTTGTAGTGTTGCAAGATGTGTAGTACTTGCTTATTCTGTATGAACAACGCATAGAACAGCTAAATACTGCTAGTAATGTTGATATGTCATCAGCTTTTGCAAATTATGTGACTCAATCTTATGGAGGTTGTAATCAAAGAGGTGATTGTCCATCTAGAAGCTAAAATAGAGGTAGAGGAAGAGGCAGTAGAGGTGGTAGATGGAATAATCAAAAGCTCTATTGCTAACCGTGTCAAAAGCCTGGTCATTCTACACTTCAGTGCTATATTATCAATCAAAATCAGTCTCATCAAATTCCTTAAACTCAAGCACAAGATGCTCAAGTCAGCGATACTCAGGCCAGTGTAGCTCAAAATTCTGCCTACTATGCCTCTCCTAAAGTTGTCAATGATCCTTATTGGTATGCTAATAGTAGAGTAACTAATCATGTCACTTCAGATATAAATAACATCATCTTGAGTTCAGAATATAAGGAAAAATGTAACATTTTTGTTGGGAATGATAATCAACTTCCTATCTCTCATACTGGTAGATCTTTATACCTTTCTCACATTAAACCTTTTAAGCATATAGCTCTTAATCATATGATGCATATTCCTAAAATTGTCAAGAACCTTTTAAGTGTTTACAGGCTTACTAAAGATAATAACTTGATTGCTGAATTTTACGGTGATTATTGTGTGTTTAAGGACAAGAATTTAGGGACAGTTTTGCTTCAAGGAACACTTACGGATGACCTATACAATCTTAGTCTCACTACAAGCTCATCTACTTCACATCCAAGTCTTCATGTTTTTGCATGCTTTGTTAATCCACTCACTACATAATCCTCTTGCAATAATTTTTATCAAAGTCAATCCTTGTTAGCATCACATAATCTGTCTGTAAATAGAAATATTTTTTATGCTATGCTTGCTGCTAAAATAAACTTTAATCTTTGGCATGCCAAGCTTGGGCATCCTTGTTAAGCTGTTCTTCAAATTGTTCTGAAAACTATGCATATCAATGTTAATATCACTACTGCTTCTTTTTGTTACTCATGCAAATACGGTAAATTGCATAAGTTGCCTTTTTCAACTCATTCCATATATGTTAAGACTCCTCTTGAATTGATATACTCAGACATTTGGGGTCCTTCTCTATATGTATTCCCATACGGATCTAGGTACTATATAGTGTTTATTGATACTTTTACTAGATTTACATGGTTTTACACTTTGAAGCAAAAATTTAAAGCTTTACAGCCCTTTGTTACATTCAAAAAGGCTGTGGAACTAAAATTTACTAATATAGGAGGAGAATACAAACCTTTATTCTTTTCTCACTAATAATAGCATCCAAATTAGGTTATCATGTCTACACACTCATTAACATAATGGGTTTCTAAAAGAAAACATTGGCATATAATAGAAACCGACCTCACCCAGCTTGCTCATGTTAAGATGCCTCTAAAATTATGGCAGAGGCTTTCTCCACTGTTTTATTCTTAATCAATAGTCTACCTTCATTAGTTTTACTTCATATTTCTCCTTTTGAAAAATTGTTACACAAGAAACCAAATTATACCTTTTTCAAGACTTTTGGATCCTCTTGCTTCCCTTACTTAAGATACAACTCCAAATATAAGTTAGACTTTTACACATCTAACTACATCTTCATTGGGTATAGTCCCTTGCATAAAGGCTATAAGTGTCTAGCTCCATCTGGTAGAGTGTATATGTGTAGGCATGTTGAACTCAATGAATTAGGGTTTCCTTTTCAAACTTTGTCTCCTATCTCTATTTCTCTCAGTGATACTAGTTCTATTCTTCCATTATCTATGCTACTTCCTATTTCCACATATGCTATGAGCGTTCCTCAGGCTAACACTGATCTTCTAATGCCTATTGTTCCTGATACCAACACTGATCCTCCATGTGCACCAACCATTGTTGTTAATCTATCAAATCAGCATGCAGTCCAGCCTTCCAATCTTCATTTGTAGGATTCTCATAATATTATCAAGTCCACTCATCCTATGCAAACAAGGTCTAAAACTGAAGTATTACAACCAAAAGTGTTCACTTCTGCTCAAACAGCTCCAATGACAACAGAATCTCAGTCTATTGAGCAAGCTCTAAAGGATCCCAAATGGGCCAAAACTATGCTTGAGAAGTATACAACACTTCTTAACAACAAGACTTGGAGCCTGGTTCCATTCTCTTTATCCATAAATTTTCTTAGCAGTAAATGGGTGTACAGAACAAAGTTCAAACTAGATGGGACAATCCTCAAATACAAGGCAAAATTGGTTGCAAAGAGATTTCACCAAACCCCTAGCTTGGATTACTTTGATATCTATAGTCCAATAGTTAAAGATTCCACAATAAAGGTCATTTTTACCATTGCATTGTCCTTTCTTTGAGATATTCAGCAAGTTGACATTAATAATGCCTTCTTGAATAGAGAGTTGCAAGAGCATGTGATTATGGAGAAACCTGAAGGCTTTGAACACTCTTAAGTATCCTTCACATGCGTGTAAGCTTGAGAAGGATCTTTATGGATTGAAACAAGCTTTAAGAGCTTGGTTTTAAAAGCTCAAAGTGGAACTACTGTTGTAGGGCATAAATTCCAAGTTAGATGTTTCTTTGTTCTTTAGAAAAACTGGTTCGAAATTAATTCTATTACTAGTGTATATTGATGATATATTGATCACGGGAAGTGATCCACCGCTGGATCAATAGGTTATTAAGAATTTAAACTCATGTTTTGCTCTTAAAACTCTGAATTCTATAAATTACTTTCTAAGATTACAGGCCTTTCGAAACTCTTCAGGATTATTTCTTACTCAAACTAAATACATCAGTGATCTGCTTGCAAAAACTGGTATGACAACCAGCAAACATTGTTCCACTCCAACCTCTGCAAGCACCAAATTCTCGTTGCATATTGGTGACAAATTTTCAAATCCTACCCTTTATATAAGTGTGATTGGAGCTCTTCAATACTTATCATACCAGACCAGACATTAGCTTTATTGTCAACAAGTTAGTCAATTCTTAATAGCTCCTACAGATATTGAAGACAATTATTAATGTCTCAAAATCTTGTTAGAGGTGAGTGGTGTTGATCAAAATTTGTTATGATTCAACAACCCCGATTAGCTCCAGGCCTGTATATATTCCAACTGCAATTTCAGCTGAAAAATCAACAAAAAAAACAATGCATTTCCCCTCCAAATTCCATCAATATCTTCTCTTATTAAACAGTCTATTAATGGAGCTTGAAAAGTTTTAAAGCTTTTCTCTTGGTTGATCAAACACTTTGCTGATTCTTTACTTTAATGATTATCTTGTTTCAATTAGGAATAAAACCAACTTTTCCATCGAGATGTCGAAACTCAAAGGTGTCAGCATAATTTCCCCAAGAAAATGAGAAAAAGTTAAAGAACTGGCCGCAAAGGAGGACCTGATGATAAAGCTAGACCCACTTGGCATAAATACATGCATTGTAATTGGAGATATTTATATTCTCAGTGAAGAGAGAATCTGATTGGATGTTTTCGGCTCTTGTCATCTTCTTATCTTTTTGACTTCTTTCAATTTCAATTATTTTTTAGAGAAAAACAAAAAGTACTGGTCACAGAAGAACATTCCTTAGCTTGATAGCACAAAATTTTCCCCATTTCACACGAAGAATACCAACTTTTTTCAAATGCATTCCACCCAAGTAAAGTTTCCAACCACTTATAATATCCCATACGATAAGAGTTTCATGCTTTTGGGAAATAGTTGAAGTAATAACAAAATATCTCAAAAATAAAAATAAAAAAAATTGTGTACATCCACTCGTAGCTTGATAGAATAGTTATTCGTTTTTATGAGTATTCTTCTCTTTTAAAAAAAATTATGATACTTATCTTTTCTTAAAATTTAGATATTTCGTACACTTGGACTAAATGTGTGTCTGCCTCCACCACCGTCATGAGCTACACTATACTTAATGATAAAAGATGTAGAATTAAAAATAATAATATTTAAATTAAAGATGAATTGTAATGGAATACCCTGACATTTAATCATATTGTAATAAAATCGTAAATTTAGCCTTAATTACATATTAATAACCTACTGATAATTGACTCAGTTAAAAATAATTGTTGATCAAAAACTTTATATTGAAATGATAAAAATACCTTTGGTTAAAAAATAAAAACTAAGATTAATTGTTAAAATTAAAAAAAACTAAAAAATTAAAAAAATAATAATTTAAATGGATCCGTCCATTTAAAAAAAATAATTTTTTTTAATTTTTAATAATTAATATTATTTTTTTTATTTTTAACTACGGGTATTTTTATTATTTTAGGTAAAAATTTTGGTCAAACTGTTACTTTTGATTAACTCAACTAACGATAGGGTACTAATGTATAATTAATATTAAATTTATAATTTTATTATAATATAGTCACATGTTAAGGCACTCTATAACAATTCGTCTTTAAATTAAATATGAAAACAAAAACAAAAGCAATTTACAAATATGGGCTCTATTGTATGTGGGCTAGTTTTTCTGATGGAGATCATTGGGCTTTTTGGGGGCTAAATACAACAAATCTTCTAAATACACCCAACTTTGGATAATATAATTAGATAACAATTGTTTTTTTTTTTTCTCTTTAACTTGGGTGAGGAGAAATTCGAATTCAAGAATTGATTTTCTAAAAGTAAAGAATAACTTAAAATAAAATTAACATATTTTTTAAACAATTTAATTGCAATAAAAGTAACCCAAATCCTCCAAATTTTAATACAAGTGAGATTTGAATTCAAATTATTTTTATATAACTATTGAAGTAACTTAAAAGAAAAATAATATATGTATTGCACTAAAAACTCTTTACTATAACAATTGTACTAATTAAATATTATCCAATTAGTTTGGTGGTAAAGAACGCTCGTCCAATCTAGCAATATTTTATATATAAAAAAAATAACAATTATCCATCCACGGAGAAAAATCATCTAATGAAAAAAAATATATATATCAGATAGAACAAGACCTATCTCCACAGGAGGAGATACTCGAGAAAACGTTCAATACATTTGTAGCAGAAGAGGCAACAACCTGCCTTTCATGATCCCCATTAACAACTCCCAAGCCAACCTAGCTTGTTTGTAGACATTTCCATGGACGCATAACTTGCACGCCTTTCATGATTTCGATTAACAACTCCTAAGCCAACCTCAACGTTGGGAGACGTTTCCATGAATGCATCAGTGTTGATCTTAAAAATACCTAATAAATCATAAAAAAATATAGGATGAATTTAAACTTAAACATACTTAATAATCTGAGAAATAAGAGAATAATACAACTTTTCATTTATTGTCAATTATCATATTCATATAATAAGAATTAATTACAACACATGACCCATATAATCACACATTAATTCATACATGACCAAACTATATAGGATCACTCTTCAAAAAAAAGCAAAACTAGATATGATCAAACTAATGTGTGCATATATATATATATATATATATATATATATATATATATATATATATATATATATATATTTATTTATTTATTTAAAATTTTATATAATATATATATTATTTTATCCAAAAAGAAACTAATTAATTATGTTTAGAGAGACTATTAATTCTTCAAGCTTCCAACAACAACTCATGGAAGAGGCTTTGAAACTTGTCCATCTCCTTGGAAGGAAGAGAAACCAAGACATTGACTCCATTGTCGTCATCAATATCAGGAAACAGCAAGATTATGTCCTTTCTGTGGTACACCACAGGGCAACTGTATCTAGGCCTCCCCCATGGATACTCAACTTTTGTAAACCCTAATCTCCACCAAGACGAAACCAAGAACTCCCCATGTGGGAACCCTTTGTACACCTCTCCCCAGTCTATGGCGGACCTTGCATATTCGTCTGTTATTCTTTTAGCTCCTTCCGACACCAACTCCACGAGCTTCGAGAAAGGACCCTCCTCGAGCTCCTTACACTTGGCGGTCGTGTAGGCGCTGAGGACGGCATTACCGGAGTATGATGCCGGTAGAGGAGGGTTCAATCTTGGCCTTATATCCACGGCGTAAAGCATCCTCGATTCCCTCTCACGATCATGCCCTAACGACAGCGCCTTGCACCGCCACACATGGGCGGTCACAACGTTGAATCCGGTTATATACCTCACGTCGTGGGTCCTGCCTCCGGAGGCCATCGCCTTCTCCTTGAGGCGAGCAATGTCTTTGGAGGTCAGCCGGAAAATCTTGAAGTCTAGGTCTTCCGGGGAGGAATCAAAGATTGGAGCACTACTATTTGAATCCTCCATATTGAGTTTGATCATCTCCGGATGATCAAAAGTGACACGTGGCGGGGATCGTGCGGCTAGTAGGTGACGATCGTTGCATGGGATCACAGCCAAGGGTTTGTCTGAAGCTAGGGCAGCAAGGTTGTCTAAGAAGGTTTTGAAACTCAACCCATCAAAGGTTGCATGGTTGGTTGACAACCCCATTGTAAATCCACCACACTTGAATGATGTTACCTGTAAAGACAGAACCAAAATAAAGTACAATTGACACACCAACAGCTTCTATAGCTTCAATAAATGTCATTTATAGCCGCCATATTGGTAGCTCAATTTTGATAATTGACACATACTTTATTTTTGCTTTGGTACTTATTGGGATGTTACAAAACATAAGATTATTATATAGGATGATAATCAATCTAAATTTATTATAATAATTACAGGACGCACGTTAAAGAATAAATTTTACGGAAAAATCTTGATTTATATAATTGATTCATCTAAATAATTAATAACAAAACCCTTAATATTAAATGAAATCAAAAAAAAAACCCTTAATATTAAATTGAATGAAAAATGTCACAAACTATCTTATTCACAAGAATGGAAAATACTTAATGTGGTTATAGTGAAAGGAAAAAGTCAAAAAGAGCATTTATTGCCCTAAAATGAAAGTTGATATGTGCCATCCACGGCACACATTCAACCAAAAAAAAAGAAAAATTTGAAGTGAGAGATCGCACGCAAAGCACATGTGAATGATGAATTTAAAGTGGTCAAGCATGCACACATGAGTGACAGTGAGAAGTGAGAGAGAAGAGAAAATGCAAGTAAATGTATTTGGACAGAGAAGTACATAGACAGAACGGGAAGATGAAAATTGGGAGTTAGATCTGGGATGCAAAATTTATTGCTATATATAATTTAATTTTTTATATTTAAATTAAATATTAAATTTTTTTATAAATAATTATTTTTTTTTAAATTCTGGCCCGCAAAGGGGTTCGCCCCTAGTCTTGAAGTATCTATACATGCAAAGAAAACTTATATACACCCGATGTATAGTGCATCTCCCGCCATAATGTTGTCATGTAATAAATTTTATTGCGTGGCAAAATTATAGTGCATGGGAGATGTACCCACGGATACAAGTTTTTTTTTTTTTTTTCCAATTGTGTGTCTATATGGATGGAGTCAGAAAATTACATTTGGGGATTAAGATTATCAAAATACAATTAATAATATTTAGAGGGTCAAAGTAAAAATATTTCAAGATAATTTTGAGATACCTGAAGAATGCATAGAGGTTGATCATGATGATGATCATCTTCGTCCAGTAACAAGCCATGGAAACTCTTAACAATAAGTTCTTGAAAAGCAGGATTAGGGTAAACCAAGTCACCAATCTCATCCAACGTGCACTCACTTGAGGCCACAACAAACACAGCTCCAGCACCATTGCAATCAATCTCCAACCGACCCGTCGACGACGACACCTTCAATCTTCCAGCCAAGTAATCATAGGTCACCAAGATCTCCGCCAGTGCGCTTCTCAGCTTCTCAGCCACGACATGAGGAGGAAAATCCTTGTTTTGTGGGAAGAAATGGACAGTCTCCACACTGAAGTTGAGAACTTGGTCTATGTTTGACAAGAACATGGATCTCCTCTCAGTTTTTTGGGCAGGTAAAACCAGACAAGTGTCTTGGATTTTCACCTTTAGATCTTTGAGCTGAAGAGGAGGGAGTTCATGTGAAAGGCTTCCCATGTTTCAATTATTTTTTTTGCAGAGAAAAGTTTTTGTTTTCTGTGTTTTTGGTTTGATAGAGAAGAGCTTTTGAGTGTATATATTTTGAGACACATCAAAATATTTGATACCTATAAAAGCATATATATATATATATATATATGTTTGTATATACATACATACATATATATGTTTGTGTGTGTATATATATATATAACCTAACAACATGGGTACTTCTAATTTTCGGCTAGTGTTAAAGATGAGTTTTAATAATGAGTGGTTGAGAAACGGCCATGAAGCTATGATGTAGATTAATTAAATGTACTATCGAAAAATAAAACTTCGATACCATTTGTAGAAAACAAATCGAAACAATCAATCTTTTAATCTGAATATTTGTCGGTCTTTTATTTTGACCTATGTTCATTTTAATGTAATTTTTATTATATTTTTGTTGAAGTAATTTAAAGGGACCAAACACATCCAAATCTCTTTAGTATTCAGATAAAAATAATTATATGGAAAATTCTAAAAACATTTTTCGAAACATCAAGGGTATTTCTCATAATTCCAAAATTATAAGAGTTATTATTCGAATTATTATTATTATTATTATTTTACTTAGAGAAGAGGATTTAAACTTGAGACCTTAACTTTATTGAGAGGTGTAATTATTATTAAACTATACCTGCGACTAATTGGTCTTACCTCCAAAGGTTTTTAGAGCTATATTTATTTCAAACTTGATGCTTTAATAAAAGTGTTTTTTTTTTTGTAAAAATATTAAACACTTGAGAGTGTTTATATTTAATTCTTTTGAGTTGATTTTTATGTTAATTTTTACCAATACTCCTTTCAAAAAAAAAAAATTCCATTATGTAGATGCTTTCTTTTCGAAAGAAAAAACAAAATCAATTCAATTCAAATCTTTAGAAAATCTTCTCAAGAGAAGTAGATTGTATTAATTGTTGGAAAAAGTACATGTTGTCACATTTTGAAAAAGTGTTTTTATCTAGTTCTACAGTGCAAAAGCACTTTTGGATATGCAAAAGCACTTTTGACTATTGTTATAGTAAATTAAAGTTGGTACAACAGCCGAATGGGGCAGGTGACTAGTAACGTATTAATTTCTGCGGCGATTTTCTCTCGTCACATTAGCTCTTTCTTCAATACTCACCATTGTTAACGGTAAATCACAATGAAATATTATAATGTTTGACCATATTATAATAAAATTATAAATTTAATCTTAATAATATATTAATATTTTTGACTAATTGATTGACAGTTAGAGTTGACGGTCAACTAATAGTCAAAGGGTAATATGGTCATTTTAACCTTATTTTTAAAAAAAAATAAAAAAAATATTATTAAAAATTATAAAAAAAATTAAATGAATCTCCACCGTCTATTAATTTTAATGGACATTAGAGATCTATTTTTTAAAAAAATGTTTTTTTTTCATTTTGTATTTAATTTAATTTTTTTAACTATGAGTAGTTATGTCATTTCACATATAAGTTATGGTCAAACAATTATATTTGACCGGGTCAACTGACAGTAGAGTACTAACGTGTAATTAATGTTAAACTCATAATTTCTTTGTAATATGGTCAAACATCAAGGTACTTCATTGCAATTCACCCACATATATTACTATGAGAATGTTATAATTTAATAGAGATGTAGTTACAAAAAATATTGGTTTCAACAAGAAGATGTTCATACTGGCGAGTTATTACGTACTCAAAAGTTCAAAGATGTGATACAATTCTAAAGAATAAATTATTATCCCAAACAAGTTTATAAAAATATTTTATTTCATCTTAAACCTTTAACACAGCATACCATATATTTTTCATAATATACAGATCACTAATAATATGTGGAGGCAAGTTCCTTAAGACGAGATCTAGAAAAATTATAACTTATTACAATGTGGAGTTTATTCTTATTTATAACTGGCTCAAATTGGAATCAAATTTTTTTGTGACTAGATGGAGATTATTCCTATATAGAGCATCACTATAGAGATGTCTTACTATATATACTAATTTGTTGGTTGGCCGATTTGCTTGTATCTAATAAATTTTGGTTCATAATTAATTTCAAAATCGTCTAAATTAGTTTACATTTAACTTTAAACACATTAAAAATTGATCTTAATCTTAAATCGTAAATGAGTTATATAACGAATTATACCAACAAATTAACATTAAAATGGTTGAATGCACAGTTTGAGACTTCTGAGGAGGGGACATTGCCACAAACCCAAATATTTTAAAAAATAAAGAAAATTGTATAGACTTCCCTCGATTTTAAGTAATATTACACTCAGCGATAACTTTTACTATAACTGCACAAACATTCCCTAAAATCTATTGACCACAGTTAAATTTGACATTTGGCTAACCCTAAATTAAAAAATAACCAAACTGCCCTTCATTTAGTTATTTAATTATTATTTTATTTTTGGTAAAAATTATTAAATAACTATTTGAATTGCAGTTTTACTGATCCTAAACCGAAAAATAGTTATTTGAAGGGCGATTTGACCAAACTAAAAAATAATTCAATAATCACACTTTTGAATCAGTTAGTCAACAATCAGTCCACACGTTAGTCAACAGATTATAAGGGAAGTTTATACAATTATAGTAAAAGTTGTCACTGTATGCAATAATTTCTAAATTCGGGAGGGTTTGTGCAATTTTTTCTAAAAAAATATAATTTAACTTAATTTAACTTTTGCCCTAATTTTTTTGTTATTCATATTTTTCTTTTTAACTTTTATCATGTCCCCCTCAAGCCCTTAAATGGTTTCACCTCGATAGATGGATATCCCTTTTGAAAAACATATAGTTATATGTTTAATTCAGTTGTTGCATAGACCAACCAAATTAATATTACATGTGGAAGCTTTATAGCTTCCTCTATGGTCATGGAAGCTTCTTTATAAGATCAAATATTAAAATTCTTTGCACACCACTACTTTCTAATTATCTTTTCCTTTCTTTTATTTTTAAGAGGGGAAATATTTTAATAAGAGTAAATAATGTCTACTTCTTCTGAAGTTTACTCAATTACAGGCGGAGTCAACTTTTGGGTTTATTGACAAAAAACTCTCCTCCCGTTAGTCAACTTTTGAATTTTTGACAAAGACTTCCCCAGTTCAATGATCAAATTTTGCTAAGAACATATGAGATATTTGTCAATAAACGATAAAGTTACCTCCACTTATAATTAGCGAAAATTCAGGGGAGGTCAATATAATTAACACTTCTAATAAAAACATAAACAACATGAAGAAAAGTAAATGTCATGGAGATCAGGTCATGTTCAACAAGCAATGTGTACAATAATTGTCTATGCATTAAAAATATCTTTAATCGCAATAAAAACCATAGTCCTGCTACCTCTTGATTAAATTGTGTAAATGGTCCTGCTACCTCTTGATTTAATTATGTAAATTGTAGTAGGTGCTCAACATTAATTTATACTGTCGAAATACATATATTTTATATTTTAACTAAATACTGTCGAAATACATATATTTTATATTTTAACTAAATTTATACCGATATAAATCCCCATGTATAACTTGTGCATGTGATGCGTATGTTAAAAAATTCTTTCTCAATACGATAAGAAATTATAAATTATTGTTTAGAATCAACAACCAAAAGATAATTTATTCCAAGTTTGATATATTATATATTCAATTTTATTTTATTTTTAATTTTTGTTGGCAATTATAACAAAAGAAATTTTCAGATAAGAGAATATCGTTTGGGAACATTGAATCTGAAATCTGTTTTTGGATATAATTTTGATAGGTAGTCAAGAGTATAAAATAAAAATGTAAATAACAATAAAAACAACTTCAAATTGCATTTCTATTTCCAAAAATTATTTTCAGGTCATGAATTACTGTTAGGCTGGGAGAAAAACTTATGCGAGACAGACGTTCTCACCGCATCACCTATGAAACCATCCAATTGTATTATGTCATATCAATATAATATTAAGATATAACATAATATAATTGGACGATTTAATTATGGTGAGACCATCTCATATAAGTTTTTCCTGCTATAATGATAGTTAATTTATATAGGTAGTTGTCTCATTATAATTTGTTTATTTGAACAATTATAATTAATTCGGGATTCGCGGGGAGGGAGTCACGACTCGAACTCATAACTTCAAGGGTATAAGTGTGAGGGGCATACTACTGGGTCATCATCATCTTGTCTATCTCATTATAATTGTTTTCTAATTTTTCAGCCTAGAGAGTGTTAAAATATATAAGATCAATAAATTAAAGTGAATTTAATGGATGATGCATGTGGTTTACTATAGGCTATAGCATATCATGAGGTAACATATTACATATGTAGTGTCTAACAAGCCTATCGATACCACAATTAATTTTGATGGACCTCATCCCCATGTGCAAAACTGAATTTTCAATCACCTAAATATATGTGTTTTTTTTTTAAATCCATCAAGCATTTGAGAGAGAAAATTAATGTCTTGATAAAGTCAATGAAGTGGATTTTTTTTTTAAAAAAAAATTGTTTGGATATGTTGGGTCATAATTTTTCAAAACAGAAAAGAATAACTTTGATTTTCCATCCATGTAAAAATATGGTGCCGATATTATCACTCATTTTACAAGTTCATCCATATTTAAAATTTTAAAAATTAAATTATTACTATAAGTATCTATTCTAATGTCAACAATATCTTCAATTAAAATCAGTTTACTAAGAGGTCGTACATAGTATTTGATTTACCTTTAATTAAAATAGTTTCTCTTTATTTGTATGTTTGTGTTGGGATATTTTTGTGATTAAAATTTTTAATAAAATATGGTATATAACCTAACAACTTGGGTACTTCTAATTTTCAGCTAGTGTTAAAAGATGAATTTTAATAATGAGTGGTTGAGAAACGGCCATGAAGCTATGATATAGATTTTAATTAAATTTACGATCAAAAAATAAAACTTCGATACCTTTTGTAGGAATTAAATTGAAACAAAAAAATAAATATAGTTGTCTTTTAATCTAAACATTTGTTGGTCTTTTATTTTGACCTTTTGACCTATATTCATTTTAATGTAATTTTTATTATAATTTTGTTGAAGTAATTTAAAGGGACCGAACACATTCAAATTTCTTTAGTATTCAGATAAAAATAAATTATATGAAAAATTCTAAAAACATTTTTCGGAACATCAAGGGTATTTCTCATAATTCCAAAATTATAAGAGTTATTATTCGAATTTTTTTTTTTTTACTTAGGAAAGGGGGATTCAAACTCGAGACCTCAACTTTATTGAGAGATATGGTTACCACTAGACTATACTTACGACTAATTGATTTTAACTCATCAGGTTTTTAGAGTTATATTTATTTCAAACTTGATGCTTTAATAAATTTTTTTTTTTTTTTTTTGTAAAAATATTAAATACTTGAGTGTTTATATTTAATTCTTTTGAGTTGATTTTTATGTTAATTTTTACCAATACTCCCTTCAAAAACAAAAAAAAAAATCCCATTATGTAGATGCTTTTTTTTTTTCGAAAGAAAAAACAAAATCAATTCAATTCAAATCTTTAGAAAATCTTCTCAAGAGAAGTAGTATTAATTGTTGCAAAAAAAGTATATGCTGTCACATTTTGAAAACAGTGTTTTTATCTAGTTTCTATAGTGTTAATTAATGTAAAAGCACTTTTGACTATTGTTATAGTAAATTAAAGTTGGTACGGCAGCCGAATGGGGCAGGTGGCTAGGAACATATTAATTTGTGCGCCAATTTTCTCTCATCACATTAGCTCTTTCTGCTATACTCACATTAGTTGAAGAGTAAATTGCAATTAAATACGTTTGATTTTATTATAATAAAATTATAAATTTAAATTTAATAATATATTAGTATCCTTGACTAACTGGTTGACCGTTAGAGCTGACGATCAACCAATAGTCAAAGGGTAATATGGTCATTTCTACCTAAATTTTTTTTAAAAATAAAAAAATATTGTTAAAAATTATAAAGAAATTAAATGAATCTCCACCGTCCATTAATTTTGATAGATGTTGGAGATTTATTTTTTTTAAAAAAAATATTTTTTTCATTTTGTATTTAATTTAATTTTTTTAACTATGGGTAGTTATGACATTTCACACATAAGTCATGGTCAAACAGTTATATTTAACTGAGTCAATTGACGGTAGGGTACTAACGTATAATTAAGGCTAAACTCATAATTTTTTTACAATATAATCAAATATCAGGGTATTTCATTACAATTCATCCATGTATATTACTATGAGAAGGTTATAATTTAATAGAGATGTAGTTATAAAAAATATTGACTTCAATAAGAAGATATCCATACTGGCGAGTTATTACGTACCTGGAAGTTTAAAGATGTGAAAACAACTCTAAAGAATAAATCATTATCCTGAACAACTTTATAAAAATATTTTATTTCATTTTAAACCTTTAACACAATATAGCATATATTTTTTTCATAATATTCAGATCACTAATAATATGTGCAGGCAAGTTCCTTAAGACGGGATCTAAAAAAATTATAATTTATTATAATATGGAGTTTATTCTTATTTATAACTGACCCAAATTAGGACCAGAATTTTTTATGACTATATGGAGGTTATTCCTGTATGGAGTATCACTATAAAGAGGTCATACTGTATATACTAATTTGTCAATTGGCCAATTTGCTTGTATCTAATAAATTTTGGTTCATAATTAATTTCAAAACCGTCTAAATTGGTTTACATTTAACTTTAAACAAACTAAAATTTGATCTTAAATCGTAAAAACGAATTTTAAACGAATTTTGCCAACAAATTAACATAAAAAATGATTGAATGCACAATGATAAGGCCGTATTGAGACTTGGAGAAGGGGACATGGCCACAAACCCAAATACATGGCCACAAACCCAAATACAGACTTTCTTCGAGTTTTGATAATATTACACTCAGCGACAATTTTTACTATAATTGCACAAAAATTTCCAGAAATCTATTTATCACAGTTAAATTTGTCATTTGATTGACTATAATCTGAAAAATGACCAAACTACCCTTCATTTAGTTGTTTAATTATTATTTTATTTTCGGTATAAGTTATTAAATAACTATTTGAAGGGTAGTTTTACTGACCCTAAATCGAAAAATCGTTATTTGAAGGGTGATTTGACTAAATTGAAAAATGATTCAATAGCAATACCTTTAAATCAGTTAGTTAATAATTAGTCCATACGTTAGTCAACGAATTCTAGGGGATGTTTATACAATTATAGTAAAAGTTACTGTTGCGTGCAATTTTACTTAAACTCGGAGAAATTTATGCAATTTTTTCTAAAAAATATAATTTAACTTGATTTAACTTTTGCCCCAATTTTTTTGTTATTTATATTTTCCTTTTTAATTTTTATCATGTCCCCCTCAAGCCCCTAAATTTGATGAAGCTGGTTTCATGGATATCCCTTTTGACAAACATATAGTTATATGTTTAATTCAGTTGTTGCATAGACCAACCAAATTAATTATTGCACGTGGAAGCTTTATAGCTTATCTATGGCCATGGAAGCTTCTTGATGAGATCAAATATTAAAATTCTTTGCACACCACTACTTTTTAATTATCTTTTTTTTTTCTTTTCTTTTAAGAGAGGAAATATTTTAATAAAAATAAATAATGTTTATCTCCTTTAAAATTTATTTAATTATAAGTAGAATTAATTTTTAGATTTATTGATAAAGATCTCTTCTTCCGTTAGTCAACTTGTGAATTTTTTAATAAAAATCTTTTCTGATCAACTGTTACATTTGAACAAATTTTACTGAGAGTAGAGAAAGTATTTATCAATAAACGATAAAGTTGACTCCGCTTGTAATTAGTAAAACCTTAAGGGAGGTCGACACAATTAGGTCTTTTTAATAAAAACATTAACAACATGAAGAAAAGTAAATGTCGCGGAGATCAGGTCGTGTTCAACAAGTAATGTGTACAATAATTGTTTGTGCATTAAAAATATCCTTTATCACAATAAAAACCATGGTCCTACTACCTCTTGATTAAATTATGTAAATTGTAGTAGGTGCTCAACATTAATTAATTTTCACATTATTGAAACATTTAACCCCTTTAAAAAACAAAATAATTTTACCCATAATTTTAAGTTCGTCTACTTTTTAATCGAAAATATTAATGTGCGCATATAGTGTACATGTTAAAAATGACTTGTAACGGGTATTTCTTTATGATGTCGAAGTACATATATTTTAAATTTTAACTGAATTTATACTGACATAAATCCCCCATATATAACTTGTGCATGTGATGCGTATGTTAAAAAAATTCTTTCTCGATAGGATAAGAAATTATAAATTATTGTTTGGAATTAAAAACCATAAGATAATTTATTCCGAGTTCGATATATTATAGGGCAAATTGCAATGGAATACCCTGACGTTTAGTCATATTGCAATGAAATTACACTTTTCCTTAAACTACAACCAAGTATCTAGGATAATTATTAATTTAGTCCCTAATATATTTAAAAATATCACTTTTGATATATTTTTACTTTTTTAACTCACACACTTCCTACTTTTTTCAAAATATATCAATGTAGTCTCTATTACCAAAATTTTAACAGTCAAACCTAACATAAAGCATAAATTGACTATCTTACCCTTTTTTATTAATTTAGTAAGACCATTTTACCCTCCAATTTTTTACATTTTAATTATTTTATTTATTTGGGTAGTCCAATAAAAAAATAATATATGTTATAAAAACTCAAATTATTTTTTAAAATACACTCAAAAATATTAAATAAAAAATAAATAGTATAAATTCATTAAAATTTAAAAATATTTATAAAAATTTAAAAAATTTAAAAATAAAAATAAAATTCAAGATTGAATACTTATAAAACTTAAAATTTAGTTAAAAAAACTAAAATGTTAAAATATTATATATAGATATTTTAATGTATATTATATAGTATATATATATATATATACACATTTATTATTATTATATTATTATAAAAAAATATATAATAACAAAACTGCAATATATAAATTTATTATATATATATGCATTAAATTACTAAATTTTTAATTTTATAATTATTCAATCTTGAATTTATTTTATTTTTAATAAATGAAATTATTTTTAATATTTTTCTAATTTTTATAAGATTTTTATATTTATTTTTTATTTTTAATAATTTTATCAAATTTATTTTATTATTTAATCCTTATTAAGTATTTTTTTTTAAATTAAATTTTTATAACATATATTAATTGTTTATTGAACTATCCAAATATGTAAAGTTATTCAAAAATTAAAGTGTAAAAGTATCATTCTAATTTAATAATTTAATAAAAAAGGGTAAGATTGTTAATTTATATTTTATGCTAGGTTTAATCATTAAAATTTTGGTTATAGGGACAAAATTGATATATTTTAAAAATAGTAGGTATCATATGAGTTAAAAAAGTAAAAATAGATCAAAAAGTGATATTTTTAAATACATTAAGAACCAATTGATAATTATCCGAAGTACTTAGTTATAGTTTAAAAAAAATACAATTTCATTGCAATATAACTAAACGTCAGGGTATTCCATTGCAATTTGCCCTATATTATATATTCAATTTTATTTTTATTTTTTAATTTTTGTTGACAATTATAACAAAAGAAATTTTCAGATAGAAGAATATTGTTTGAGAACATTGAATCTGAAATCTATTTTTGGATACAATTTTGAGAGGAAGTCAAGAGTATAAAATAAAAATGTAAATAACAATAAAAACAACTTCAGATTGCATTTCTATTTCCGAAAATTATTTTCAGGTCATGAATTATTGTTAGGCTAGGAGAAAAACTTATGCGAGACAAATGTTCTCAACGCGTCACCCATAAAACTATCCAATTATATTATATTATATCAATATGATAATAAGATATGACATAATATAATTGGACGATTTAATTATGGTGAGACCGTCTCATATAAGTTTTTCCCGCTATAATGATAGTTAATTTATATCGGTAACTATCTCATTATAATATTTTTTTTTTTTGAATAATTACAATTAATTTCGGAATTTAGGGAGGTGGTCACGACTTGAACTCATAACTTCAAGAGTGTAAGTGTGAGGGGCAAACTACTGAACCAATCTTATCTTATGTATCTCATTATAATTGTTCTCTAATTTTTCAGCCTAGAGAGTGTTAAAATATATAAGATCAATAAATTAAAGTGAATTTAATGGATGATGCATGTGGTTTATTATGGGCTATGGCATCTCAGGAGGTAACATATATGTAGTGTCTAACAAACCTATCAATACCACAATTAATTTTGATGGACCTCATCCCCATGTGCAAAACTGAATTTTCAATCACCTAAATATGTGTGTTTTTTTTTAAATCCATCAAAGCATTTGAGGGAGAAAATTATTGTCTTGATAAGGTCAATGAAGTGGATTTTTTAAAAGAAATTTGTTTGGATGTTTTGGGTCATAATTTCTCAAAAAATAAAAGAAAACAAACTCATAACAAGCATTTGTTTGGATATTGTCACCCATTTTACAAGTAATCCATATTTAAAAATTAAAAATTAAATCACTACTATAAGTCTCTATTCTAATGTTAACAATATCCTTATTAAAATTAATTTACTAAGAGGTCGAACATAGTATTTAATTTAGCTTTAATTAAAATAGTTTGCCCTTATTTGTATGTTTGTGCTGGGATATTTTTGTGATTAAAATTTTAATAAAATATGGTGTAAATCATATTTATGGGTAGCAATATCGGCGTTCGAAAAAATAACAGGACTCGAAGGGGTATTTTCTTAAATCTAGAGATTGGATCTTCACATTTCAAACTTAAATCTTTTTTTAAAAAAAAATAAAAAAAAAAATTAGATCTCCACCGTTCATTTAAAGATGAACGATGGAGATCTGAAATTTAATTTTTTATAATAATTTTTTTTTTTTAAAAAAAAAAAAAATCTCTACAGTCCATCTCAAGTGATGTGGTCGGTGGAGATCTAACCTTATTTATTTATTTAATAATTTTAAATATTATTTTAGTTGAATTTTTTATTTAATAAAATGAAATTAATAAAGGAGAAAAGACGAAAATACTCCTGTGCCTGTTAAGTTTGACTAAAGTCAACTAACGGCAGGGAAGGTCTTTGTCCATTAACGGTAAAGTTGACTCCATTTGTAGTTGGTAAAACTTCAAGGGAAGTGGGTGTTATTAGGTCTTATTACTATGTAGAAGCAAGTTCCTTAAGACGAGATCTTGAAAGATTATAATTTATTACAATGGGGAGTTTATTCTTATTTATAACTGGTCCAAATTGGGACCAAACTTGTTTATGACTAGATGAAGATTATTCTTATATAGAGTATCATTATAGAGAGGTTTTACTGTATATACTAATTTGTCGGTCGGCCGATTTGCTTGCATCCAATAAATTTTGGTTCATAATTGATTACAAAACCGTCTAAATTGGTTTACATTTAACTTTAAACACATTCAAAATCGATTTTAATCTTAAATCGTAAATGAGTTATAAAACAAATAACAAAATTAACATTAAAATGATTGAATGCACAATGATAAGGCCACATTGAGACTTCGGAGGAGGGGACACAGCCACAAACCCAAATATTTTTAAAAAATAAGGAAAATTGTATGGACTTCCCCCGAGTTTAAATAATATTACACCCAGTGATAACTTTAACTATAATTGTACAAACATTCCTTAAAATCTGTTGACTACAGTTAAATTTAACGTTTGACTGATAGTTGTTAACTCGGCTTTTCCAGTCCAAGGATGCTTGATTCACTCTGTTTTGACCTAAGTCAAGTTATGTTAGGTCATCATTATGTCTGACGACATTGGCTATCTTTGGCTTTGTGCTGTCATGGGTTACAGCTCACGCCTGGCTATCCTTCAAACCTTCTTTTCTTTTACCTTAGGGGGTGGTTTGGCAACTTTAGGGATGACTCGTCACCCTGGGTTAGTTCCAGCACCTGGTGAGCGAAGGAGATGTGGGAAGAAGCCCCAAGGATCCATGCGATCCCCTTTGGTCTGATTCCCTCCGAATCCTCTTTGGTAAGGGGTCTGCCACACGTTGGTGGTTTATTATTTTTGGACTTTGTTAGGATTCTCTTTATGCTAAATATTTTATATTATTTTAGGATTACCATTTTACCCCCAAACAACAATCAAACAATCTGCAGCTTAAAAAAGCTTTTTTAATTGACAACCAAATAACTCATGACTTTTTCTTAAAAACTTTACTCCTAAAAGATCTGTCCCTAAAAGTCCTATTCGGAGAAGCTCTTCCAAATGGACCGTTAATATAATTTCTCCTTTGTAAAAAAAAAATTAACAATTGGATTATTATTATTATTATTTGTTCCCTAATTCTATAGCTGATCATACTCCTATATCCACTCATAACTCAAGTAGTTAGTTCATCTTCCTTTCACCATAGTAATGAGAGTCCAAGTCTCACTATGCACATTTACCTGTATGTATGGATAGTTTTCTCCCCTTATTGTGGGATTAGATATCTCATGTTATAGGAGTAGATACACGGATCGTGCGTTTAATGATTGATCTTGGCAGGTCCCAACAGATGTATAATTAATCTTGTAATGCTACAATTTAATATATATATATATATATATAAATTTCTTACTTAAAATTTAATATGGGTATGTGGAGTATGATCATATATATTTTATGATTATATTAACTTGTGCCCTAAATAACTAATAAACGTCACATAACTTCTTTTCAATGTTATATAACTAGTTATGATAACTTCATATATTGCTAAAAAAAAAATTGCACACTCCTATATTTTGGAAAAAAAAAAACTTTTGCAATATATAAATTTGCACATTTAGTTATGTGACACACGTTTACAGGAACCCCACATAAAATCAATAGATGGTGGTTCTTTGAAAAGATTTGAGAGCTCCAACCCCATTGTCCCTATCATTGCTTTGTATATGAAGAACATTAAATTAAAACTCAATAAATATTCTTTAATCTATTAGTGTCTCATCAAATGAGGATCCAAATGTTATAAGTATTCTCATTTTTTTTAATTAAATCCATGTTTTCTTATTACACTCTCATCTCTACAATCAAGGTAAATTAAGTAATTAGGAGTTCTTTTAGATTTCGCCTAGTTATCACCAAAAAAATAAAAACATATTTACATTTGTTTTCAATCAAACCCTACGAAATAAACTCATAAGCGGACAGTTTTAATATAAAACACTATTAACGATACCAAAAATGCTTCCGAACTTATTACACATTTCAGATTACTCGCAATGGATACAAATTAAATCGAAAACTATTGACGATACTAAAAGTGCTTCTATGTATTACGTATTTCCGATTACCCACAATGAATACAAATGTTATTGTCGGGAGAGGATAATGCGCAGCAGAAATACATTCTGGATGCAAACTCACACAAAGACAAAACACACACAAAAGTAAGCACGAAGAATAATAAAGAAATAAAATATTTTTATGTGGTTCGGCAATCAACTGATTCCTACATTCACGGAGTGCACGTACACTCAATCTCCTATAGAAGAATGATTACAAACACACATGAAAAATTCTATGTTTTTCTTCTATAAGTGTTTTTACACCCTCTACTCTCTTATATCTCTCAAGTGTTTTTTTAGGTGTATATAATCAAAGAATAAGTCTCCTTAGTATTCTTGGTCCTTTTCCAGCACAAAAACTAAATCAACATGTCAACCACGCACTTTCACACGCTCCAAAGACCGCCTCCACGCGCTTGTACAATTCTAGCTCTATGCCACTCGCACCAGCTGAACAAGCTAGATCCAACGGCATTTGTGGCCTTTGTTTCCTATGTTGTTTCCTTCATTGTCTTTGTCTCTTTCTCCTCTTTTCGTTGGTTTTTTATTCGCTTCAATCGAACACTATTTGTTATATTTTCACATCAGTTAAACACAACTTACTCACTTTAGCTTTACAGGCTTAACCCCCCGAGTGTGAAACACAATAATACTTATTCAAACTTCACATCCCAGTGGTTATAAGTATCCTTAATTTAAGTAAAACTATATTTTATTATTACACTTTCATCTCAACATCAAGTGTATTAATTAGGAGTTCTTTTAGATTTCGCCTAGTTATCACCACAAATATATATATATATATATATATGATTCCATCAAGCTACAACAAACATAACTGAGACTGTACAAATAGACTCTTCAAAGATTTTATTGAAAACCCTACCTGCCAATAATTGCAAAGTGGTGGATACAGCTCTGCATTATAGAGACAACTGAGATTGTGAGATGATGTGATGATATATGCTTTTTATTTCACCAACTTCTAACACAACTATAATTTCAGGCTTTTAATTCAAGTAGTTCAACTAAAAGCCCACAATTAATAAAAGTTTGATTTAGACAAGATGTGATAAAATAAAAATACCAACACCAACCCCCGCTGATTTTATTAATTGTCTTTTTTAGAAATTAATGAGTGAGACTTATAATTGGCTATGGAACCTTAACATTGTATGTTGTTAAAAGGATACACATCGAGGAGGCTCGAATGAGGGTAAGTTTTAAACTAAAACATCGGCATAGGCTTTATATTTTGTGCACGTTCGTGGGGCCAATGCGCACAGTCTGAATTTATATTTTTTTTATTTCAGGGATTGTTTGTCTTTTCAACTTAACACTTAACTGATGTAAATTGGATATATTAAGTGTATTTTTTTTAAGTGGTTAAACAATTTAAAAAAGTTAAAAAAATAATTTTAAATGAAAAAATTAGAAATTTTAATTTATTACTTAACATCTAATCATAATTAAAATATTTTCTTGCATAATTATTATTCTTATATTAATATTATTTTCAATTTTATCTTTATTCATATGTTTTTCTCTTTAAAAAATAAACAATCAACACTTTTATTCAGTTTTTTTAAAAAAAAAAAAACAAATAAGTCATTCAAGTTTCATTCTATATTCAGTATTCAACTAACAAAATTTGTTAGAGTTTGTTTTAACACTATTTTAATATTCTTTATCAAAATTTCTTTAAAATGTAAATTTCATAATTCAACTCTTTTACAAATAAAATTTCAATATAACCCTCATATCTTATGCATTAATTTGTGGATTAAGAAGAACTAGGAAGGGTGTACCCATTAGCAATATGCAAAATACAATTTATTTATTTTTCTAATAAAAGGGTTATAAGTTGTATTAATTTAAAATTTTAACTTAAATTTTGTGATTTCAATATCTATTTATTCATTTGATTTATTTTTCGGTGATAAAAGAAAACAAATCAATTAAAAAATTGATTATAACTCATTGAATTGAAAGCAAATGAAATTGATTCACTCGTACATCGCTCACACCTGCCTCACAAGGTAATAGGTTTGTCTCATGTTCATTTTCAAACCGAAATTGTAATAATTAAAAAAATAAAACCTTTTAAAGTGCAACCCTCGAACTTAGTTGTCACCGATGAGAAAGGTGAGAATGACGTCAAGTCATCACGACCCTTATGTCCTAAGCAACACACAATACCCAAATATTCTAGAATATAATGAAGATTAGAATGAGTGAATGATAAATACGTATCAAAAAAGTGCTACGATGCAGGGACAGAAAAGACGGAAATATCCTTCGGATCTAGTCAACCTATTCCATTGTATTAACTGTTATTTAAAAAAAAAAAACCCTAAACTGCCCATACTATGAGCATACTATGATAGCGGTGGGGTTATAATAGCGATATTGAAAGTGAGACTTGAAAGGGTGCCAATTAATAATACCACTATAATATAAAACACATGCTTAGGGTATGGATTTTGACAATGTAATTAATTACGTTGATAAAATTATTCTTGTTACCTTCAAAACGAACATTTTTTATTGCAATAACATGATACTCATTCTTTAACAATTATGCTAATATTAATGTACATGGAATATGTAGTTCAAAGAACTCTCCGTGGGCAGTCCACCAGCATTTTTCTTCCCCCTTTTTTTTTTCTTTTTTTTTTTACCTTTTTCATACCGATAAATTGAATTGAATGAATATTAATCCGTTCAATATCGTTAAAACCTATCCTAATTAATATATATATATCCTGAGATTTAATCACAAGCGGAATCAACTTTATCGTTTATTAACAAACAACTCTCTTGCCCTTAGTAAAATTTAATCAAATATAATAGTTGGCCAGGAGAGGTCTTTGTTAAAAAACTCAAAAGTTAGACTAATGGAAATGGTGATTTTTATCAAAAAATCTAAAAGTTAACTAACGAAATGAAATATCTTTATCAATAAATCTAAAAATTAACTCCGCCTATATTTCCGTAATACTCATTTTATAATTACATCCAATAAATTGTTTAATTTTAATTTTCAAATACAAGTAGTGTTGAGATAATATTGTTAGGAGTTTAATAATATTAGCAAAAACCTTTTATAAATTTTCTTCTTCATGAGTTTGGTCCCATACTATATAAAAAAGCCAAGCCAAGTTTTAACTAACTTATTTATAGATGAAAACTGAGATGGGCCAGTGATAAGAAAAATTCAGTACCTCCACATCAATAAAATTATAAGTTTAAATCGTAATCTCCGCCTTCAATTTCTAAATTTGTAATGGTTTAAACAAACAATACACAAAATTTCTTGTCTTGAAAACAATAGAAATAGAAAAAGCTCTCAATCCGTAACCCTAAAGCAAACATTTAATGTTGATATCAACGAATTCGGTCTTAACTCTTAACGACGAATCTACTAAGCATCGTAACATATAACCTACTCTCTTTTCCTCTCTTTTTTTTTCCCTTTTCTTTTTGTCGATAATTATCTTCGAGAAAACAACAGATTTCTTTTTCGAAAAATCATCAACCAACATTTATGATAACTTGCAAGTTTGTGAAGGCAAGAGCACATGCTTCCCCAGAAAAGACACAAATCGATTAACACAGAATATGACACCATGACCTAATCCATAACCATATTCGATCCCATCAATTAAACTAGCCGATACCCACAAAATGATGAGAAAAAAACATTAAATACATCGGTTAAGACTACATTATCATCACATGACAATGTTCACTTTCATTTGAAAAGACACCCAAACAAAATAGAAACGAGATTTATCAAAATGAAAAATAATAATTAATTAGAAAGAAAATAAAACTACCTCTCAAAATTTATGATGATAGCTGAAACCAATGCCATAAGTGATTTCACCAACTAAACTAGCCGATACCTACAAAAAAAAAATGAGGTAAAAACATGAATATAAAGCGACTTAATCTACTTAGCAATCTTAAGATTACACTATCTCACAAGGACGACAATGTTCTGCTTCATTTCGAAAGGCACCTGAACAAAATATAAGAATTTGTCCGAAATGAGAACTGACATAAAAAAACTACTTAGAAATTACAATCCCAATCTGCAGCTCTCAAAGTTAATGTTTATAGCTGAAAATAATTGTTCCTCGAAAGATAGTAACAATGGCAGAGACCATTACTGGGATCGGGACATAAAACAAATGGATGGGAGGCTCTCTGTTAATGCATGACAACCAGTATCTCTGCAGAGTGTCCTATTTTTGTACACCACTACTTTTACTTGGACAAACCGGAACCAACTTAATTGTATACAATCTGTAAGTTGATAAGTATAATCTGTGAAAAATCCAAAATACGTTTGTTTCAAAAAACAATAAGTTTCCACATGATCAAATCAATGCAAGCTTTACTTTAAATGGTACTCGATAAAATCAATGTAACTCAACTCAGACCACGTTACACGGTTACATACAACAACCATATTGACCTTGTTCAAGAGATGAGCAAGAAAAATAATGAAACATTTGCAGAACAAATTTTTAATTTTTCATTCACATATATACTATTTTTGTATAAGAATCTTTTCAGTTTTCACATAGACAATTAACCAACAGAAAGAACAAAAGAGAATTCATTTTACTGAACAGCATCTTGAAATGCCATGCCAAATCATATTTATAAGATTTCTTCCTTTAAATTTTCATTTCTCCACCAACTCCATGCTGATTTCCCACTTCCGTTTCTGCATTTACATCACCTGTATTCCTCCTCTGCAAACAATTGAATCCACAGTTTGATCCATCCACCAGAATTTATTGTATGACACATAGTATACGTAGAATGCCCTAAAATTCAAGAAAAAAAGAACTTTAAGAGGAGAAAATATTATAGGACTATCAAACAAGAAGAATGATTAAAATCAAGGTGAGTGTAAGAGATTGTGTCTGTGTGTATGCTTCCATAAGTAAATCACAGACATCAAAAATCAAAGTTTAACCAGTAGAAGAGACTTCAAATATGTACACATCTCTATGTTGGACTTTTAATTATTCAAAAAGTTCATAAAGATGATATTATATTCTCTCTAATACTAAATCAAGCCAACAATTGCTAATTCTATCATGGCATTTGGAAGTATAAATGCAAAGAAAAGCACACAGATAAAAGTTTCAAACTAATTTTTGGCATGATCACTCTTATCTTATGAACATGAATAACCACGTTGCCCAATCTAACCCAATTCAATTAATTCTCAAGGTCTACAACATTAATTCGTTGTGGCTGGATGTATGCTTATCAATTGTTCTAGTAAATTCAACCCCTAGAGATGGATTACATCAAATGTAACATCATCTGACTTGCATAAAGCTTAAGACTCTTGAAAGAACCTCGATTAAAACAAACTCATGAGCAATGATCGAACAGAAGAAATCTAAAACGATGACCCACACAATTACACAATATTTTCTTTTTCAGGACAGCATGGAACCTGCAACCCCTCTGTAAAGGGTATTAGTAAACCCAGGACAAGCACCAATGTGCATAAATCATATTCAGGTTAACTCAGACTCATCTTTACAAATATTACTTCTTCTTTTTCCTTTTTTGGGGATCGGAGACAGGACAAATATATTATTTAAATAAAGATATATTAGATATTACAATGGGAGAACATGTTGCCCATAGAAGAAAAGAGAAACAGAACCAGAAAAACAGAACACTATAAGGGGTTGCAAAATATACAAGAAAATCAAGACAAGGCTTAAAATTGTCCTTCAAAAAGATCAAAAGGAAACGAAAAATCCCCAACCCCACCATACTTTACAAATGCTGCTGCCAAACCATTGAGAACAAAGAAAAATGAGACATTATATTCCGAGGAAATTTACGAAATTGTATTGAATACAAGGTTATACAGCCTTTTTATTTCATTTAGGGGTCAATAGCTTCATGCATCATTGCTTCTTCCACTTGGGGATTTTGATTCGTTACTTAAAAGGATAACAACTTACGCATATTGGAATAAGCTCAGGCCAATAGAATTCTGAAACTAATCAACATGTGGCATAGCATAATCATTGTAACACTAAAGATGGAAGAGTTATTAGCAGGTCAATGAAAGCATGGAAGAGTTATTAGCCGGTAAATGAAAGCATACTTCTCCTCATTATGATGGTAATTGGCAAAGACTTGAAATTCCTACAACCCCAAGACAAGTAATATTGACCCCGAGCACGAAGCATGTATTATACTGAACTAAGCTTTATATTTATGCATCCAGAAACCCTCCAACTTCTCTTTGTTCAATAGGATCTAACAGTAGGGATACTTGATAGTCAAGAAACTAATGAGATAAAGATAAGTGGCGCTATGGGGGTTCAAACCCCTTCTTTGTAAAACAAAGGTTTTTTGCTACTCAACCCATCCCCCCTTTTGGTAACTAATGGCAAGACTTCCTAGCCTCATGATGAGTGCTAAAAAGTGATATTTATTGTCTATAATTCTTATATATTTTGAGCATGTTTGTCTGATAATATAATTGATTTATCTTTGCTCCCAGATTGATCAGTTACAAAATAAAGAAATGAGATTGGACTTGGATCTAACTCTAGAGCATAAAGTTGATGAAGCAACAATGGGATGATGGCTCAAATGCAACTTGCAAAGTCCAAAACGAATAGCCCAAAAATATGATCAATTGTCTCATGCAAATTGAGTGAGCAAATGAGATGATGCCAAGTGGCAAGGAGACTTTTCAAAGCAATTTAAGAGAGTTTTGGCCAATAAATAACAGCTTGCATATATATATATATATATATATATATATATATATATATATATATATAGCATGCTGTCTTTTTTTTTTCATGTGCTGGCCGAAATCCACTTTGACAATAAAAAAATGAATATAAATGCAAGCTATTCTTTGTTGGCCAAAACTCTCTTAAATTGCTTTGAAAAGTCTCCTTGCCACTTGGCATCACCTCATTTGCTCACTCAATTTGCATGAGACAATTGATCATATTTTTGGGCTGTTCATTTTGGACTTTGCAAGTTGCATTTGAGCCATCATCCCATTGTTGCTTCATCAACTTTATGCTCCAGAGTTAGATCCAAGTCCAATCTCAATTCTTTATTCTGTAACTGATCAATCTGGGAGCAAAGATAAATTAAAGATAAATCAATTATATTATCAGACAAATACGCTCAAAAATATAAGAATTATAGACAATAAATATCACTTTTTAGCACTCATCACCTCAGTAGCAAGACTAACTAAACAAAACAAAAGAAAGAATGACATAAGTAGACTCTACATGAAGCTTCAACAAGAAATCAGCAGCATTAATCGTCTGGTGCACATGAAACTTATAGAAAACTTGTATGACTTGACATGTGATTGAATTATTAATTTATTAAGAGTAAATTTATATTACATTTATTGCACGCACAGAGCATATCAAACCATAGAAAACAGCATTACATAACAATGGAAGAATTATTGGAGCATAGAAATCAAAAAAGTACCTTCAATATGCACAGAGAATTGTCTTGTAAGGCCTCAGTCCCATGTCCAACCCAAATGGTCCTGCTCCATTCAGTCAGATCAGAGATATTACTAGACCCCAGATTTGAAATCTACCAGCTCCACTAAAAGCTCTAGCCTATAGAGATTGGAATCTGCAGAAAAATCTAGCCTTAAACAATTGATCCGCAGAACAGTCTGAAGCCTTAATTAGTTTTCTCTTCCTTGATCTCAACTTTAGTAACAGCTGCCTTCTGTGCAGCTCTTCTTTTTGTTTGAATTTGGCGGACGTATTCTGCAACTACAACATGTAACTTGGGAGCAACCTTACTTGGTGAAGTGACATTCAGACCTGCCTTTTTCAGGGCTCGTGCAACATGTTTCTCAGCCTTCTGAAAATGAGTGGGGCAAAGAGAAGGAACGGTGGATCTAAGAATTGGCTTCCCACAAAAAATAGGCCCTGTCTGCCCACTGAAATAAACAACCATGTCGTTAGGAAAAACATTAAGGAAATATACTGTTTGCACCTTTCTAGTCACACAATGAAAGCAATTGTGAACACCAAAATAGTGCATAGCATAACACGTGTAGCTAGTTATAATATATAATGCAAATGTACAACAAATAAGACGATAAAAGGAGCTGTTATGAAGTGTCCTACTTTTTCTCTTGTTGCACCGTCCTTGCCTTATACTATGCAGCATACATAATAGTTTATAGAGATTATTTGACATATAGAGACAAGACTTTTGAGATTTGTTTATCTATAGCTCTAAAAACCTCCAGGGATATGTAACAGAATATGGGTTTGAAGCTATATTAAAGAATTGCAATTATTCTAATCTGGTAAACTTAAGCAGTTGCATGTTCATCAAACATAAAGAAATTAACCTCTTGCTACTATAATTTATGTAGATTTGATCAAGAACAAATCATTCTGAGTTAGTCTATCAAAAGCACACAAAATACTTCTCCACATTTAATTGAAAATTAAAAAATAAATAAGCATATGTAAAAGTAGTTGGTCATGGACGCACGTGTGCTTACGATGTCTAGAGATCAAAACTCTTATGAATCAAAGGTAAACAAAGTATTCAAACCATCAGCAACTTGAATCTGTCTCAAAATTTTGAGTGTTCTGATTTACAGCGAATTAGCAAATTAGCACTAATTTGCATAGAGGCGGATCAACCTCCAATTTAATGTTACCCCAGACAGATTAGATACACTAAGCAAAAACCATCTTCCAAGCTGATCGGGATTGAAAAAGAAGAGCAATTAACAGAAAAAATCATTTATATTCTATTCAGCACTTATGTCAGATCCATCAACTCCAGTGAGATATTCTAATAGTGACCACAACTGGAGCACTGAGTTACCATGCCACTTTTAATTCCTGTAATCACCATGAAACTGACATTGCCAAAACTAAGCATTTCATAGAATGCAAAATAACATGCACACCAGATGGAATTCCTTGTTCTTATAACACATATAAGTCCATAACCTTCCATTTGTGAGTTGCAACCTAACATGCATCAACTCTCCTCATATCATCCACTAATCTCCTTGCAAGATAAAACCAGCACCTAACTTAACAATCTAGATCCAACCCACTTAATCTCAGTTCCTCATTACAATATTGTCATGAGTGGTGAATTATCACCTTATTTTATTATATTTTAATCACGTTATTTATTGCTTTTTCATCAAATTTTGTCATTTATTTGAGTCAATCATCATTCTACTATAAATAAGTGTTTTGTAGACATTAGAATTAGAGGTAGTCACAATAGTTAATTGATTAATGGGGATTTAACGGGTTGAGGTGAGGTACTTTGTTGGATATTCTTATAATCAATAAGAATAGTGATTTGTTAAATCATAGGTATTATTAAAATCATAGGCTTAAATCTTTATTCCCTTCACATTTTGTTTAAAACTTTTGGTTACAAAAGCGTAATGGCATTGCATCAGTTTCAAAGACGAAACACGAAACTAGATCATAAAAGCCGAAAAAAAATTCCCGTCACAAAAAATTTGAGATGATCATTTCATCTTTAATACAACTGATGCGGTGACACTAAGATTCTAGTGCCAAAACTAATAAATAGAATTAAAAGGACAGAAAATTCAAGTTCTCTCGACTCAAAAAATACCCAAGAATGAATCAAAATACTATTTTGTTGTTGATTCCGAGAATGGCAATAAAATAGCACAATAGAAAATAATTGAACTCAAAGTTAAAAATCATAATAATCAACTAGACACCATTAGAACCCTAAATATATGGGGTGTAAAGCATTTATTCTCATAAACGCAATTGAACTTTACTTAAATACTCTAATAGAACATTGGTAGCAAGCATAGTCTGGTTGTAACCACATCTAGGTCTCGAGTTCAAATCCCCCTCCCCCCAATTGTAAAAAAAAAAACTCTAATGCATCCGAAGCAAAATAATATAACATGAAATGAGAATTACCAAAATTAAATAACCAATAAAATAGGAAATAACATCAAAATCCTCATTCTAACTAAAATAATTCCTTTCTAACAACATAGTCTGATAGTCATAAGAATCACCTCATCGTTCTGCATCACAACTACTACCTACGAACATGACAAATCTATAGATTCTCTTTTCCAAACCATCAAACTCAACAAAAAAGCAAGATCGGCACTTGCATACACAAAATATGAGCTCCCTATTGTCAAGATACAAAAAATTCTATAGCTTCCTTAGCCAAAATAACCCACAACCATATCAACAAACACACAATGGAATACAATTATATAAACGACAATTTTCGAGAATATATGCATGTGTGTGTGTGTTTTGTGTGTGTCGAATACCTTTTGACAACATAAGTACAACCGGTGTAGAGCTTCTGTTTCGAATCCGACAAGATATGCGGTTGACAAAACCTAGTCAACGCCATCGCCTTTACTTTGCACCCAGCCACCCCACACTTCTTCACCTCCTCTCCGACTCCCTCCCTCCGGTTCGTACAGTTACCGTCTTCCTCCTTTACGGCTCCGTCGCCGTGGCCGTAACCGTTTCCGTTGCGGACATCTCTGTAAGGGCTCTTCCCGTACATCCAGTAGTACTCCTTGTACTTGGCTCTCAGCTCCTCCATCAGCGCCCAGTAGTGCGACCTGTAGATTCCGGCAAGCCGCTTCACTCGCTCCGACCTCCGTCTCAGCACCTCGTAGCGAGACAAAAACTCGGAGTTCGAGAGGGCAGCGTTCGCAGACTCGCCTTCGTTCGTCGTCGCGTCGATCTCCATCGACTCCGGCGGCAGCGGTGGAGGAGGATCGGACATGTCTGAGTCGTAAAATCGCCGAGTCAACGAGTCGGAAAGTGAAAGTTTTGGTGGTTTAGGGTTTATAAGAATCGAAATAGCTGGGAGACGGCGAAGAATTTTTTTACTTTTTTTTATTTAATTATACTTTAATAAAATTACCACTTAGTACCTAAACTTGTACTAATTGTATAAGTTCAACAAATATTTACAATTATTTTGGTTGCGATAGTGTTTTAATTTGTTTCCTTTCCATCATCACCCTTCTTTGAGTAGATTTCATTTGTATAAAGAAAAAAATATATTAATATGTAATAAAATAAAACAGAAAAAGAATATAATGAGTGTAAAATTTTTTTTATTACAATAAATATGAACTAATTTTATAAAATTAAATATAATAAAAAAACAATTATTGAAAGAAAAAGAAAGTTGAAAATATCCAACTCTAATTTAATATCTTACATTAATATTATGAGCGGTAATTAGAGATATTAGACAATTCAATAATATTATTAGTTGTTTAAATAAAATAATATAATATTATTGAATAATTAGACAAGAAATCTTAACTGAATTGTATGCTTTTTCTTTTAATTTTGATAAGATTGTTCGAATTTCACTGTAAAAATGTAAAAGTGGAGAGATATGAGGGTTATTGTCTTAATTGCACATATATTGAATGAATTAAATTAATCTCCACAAAATTTTGACTAACTGATTATTTGTTCATAAATATTACTCAAGTAGCACATACTCTCTTAATTGAATAGTTGTACACCTCTCTTTCCTTAGTTATAAAGGAGTTCACGCCCTTTGTATGTGAAGCTGGACCAAGACAAATAACTCGATTTTGACATACCAATTACGTTAGTGCTCACTATGGACCTAAGTTGTATATCAGTATATCCTAAACTATGTATTTCAAATGAAGTGTGATCATAATAATAAATTTAAAAATAAATTGATTATATAAATTTGACTCAATGGTATGTCTCTTGTATCTACATTATTAAGATTGTAGGTTCACGTTAGAACTGACAATATGTTTCATAACCCGCGAACTCGACACAAATGAACAGTTTTGGATTGGTAATTGGGTCACCCTTATAATCGTCAAATAAGTTACGGGTTGACTCATGTAATCCGTTTTGAAAAAAAATTATAATTATTAAATTATTATTGTAATTTTATATAGTAATATATTAATAAATTATTCTTTTTATAATATATAAATAACTAAATTTTAAATAAACGGGTCAATTTATATAATTTATTTAATAAATAAAATATATTAAATTTTAAAAAATTGACCGTTTAAATAAACAGATTACATTGAGTTGAACATAAGCGGATATATACTATGTCGAGTTAAGTCCAACTCAATCTACGAACTCGTTTCGCCAGCCCTCGTTCACGGTGAGTTCTCTGCCCAAACCGTATTAATTGTAATTATTCAATAAATAAATATAAAAAGAAAAGGGAGGTAACATTGGATGACAAAACAAGAAGCATCTCCACTCAAACCGCCACATCAGCCCAACCCACTTCCAAAGCTTTAACGACTTGAAACTGCCACCGCAAATTAAAATCCTTTAAAAAATTTAAAATAAAATAAAAAAAAAACAAAGAAAAAGTTGATAGAGTGGCAGCAGAGAGAGAGAGAGAGAGAGAGAGAGAGAGAGATGCTAAGCAAAGCAGTCGCCTCTGCTGTTTCCACAACTCTAACTCCCATAACCACCTCCAAATTTCTCGGCCTCAAAAGGTTTTCTTGTGTTTCCTCAGATTATCTGTCCTTCAAATGGAACAACAGTTTTGGTTTTGACACCAGGAATTTCAAGTGTCAAAGAGGGGGTTCAAGAATGGAAAACTTTGTGACCAGAGCTTCTGCTGCTGCACAGCCTTTGAAGAACGCTGATGAGCTCATCGACTCTGTTGAGACATTCATCTTTGACTGTGATGGTGACATTTCTTCATTTGCTTATTAATTTATGTTTGTTTGTTTTTCATATTCAAGTTGGTTTGATGTTATATGTGTATTGGAATGATGTGGGGTTTTAGTTATCTTTTTTGGTTGTTAAAGTGATATTTTTGTGGTGGCAAATTTAAGATCTTGACGATCAGTGTAGGTTACTATTGGGTTTGTAAGGTTTTGTGATTCTTTCAATTCAAGTTGGTTTGGCATTGTATATGTATTGAAATGATGTGGGGTTTTAGTTTTTTTGTTGGTGCTTAAGTGATATTTGTTTGGGAGGATTGAAGATCTTGACACAGTTAGTGTTGGTTACTTGTTTGTGAGTTTTTGTGTTTTTTTTTTTTTTGGTTTTTTATATTGAGTGTTTTATGTTCAAATGATTTTTGTTTAAAAATTTGTGGTTATTTATTTATCTGTTTTGTGAGGAGTGGGTGGGTGTGAGTTTAAGGTGCTGATGAGATTTCATGTCTACCTGGTGATTCTAAGCTAGTTAACGACAAATAATTTGCAGGAGTAATATGGAAAGGTGATAAACTGATAGACGGAGTCCCAGAAACCCTTGATCTGCTGCGATCCAAGGTTTGTATATTAATGTAGTCATGAGAATCAAATGATGGCATAAAATCTCGGTAAACAAAATTTTGGGAGAGATAAAATAATTGTGGTTCGGATAATCGTTTGATCTCCTTTATTTTTGTTCAGGGCAAGAGATTGGTTTTTGTTACCAACAATTCTACAAAGTCTAGGAAACAATATGGTAAAAAGTTTGAGACGCTTGGTCTGAATGTTAGTGAGGTTAGTTTATGAATCTTTTTTCTCGGTGTTTTTGCTCAACTTGTTTGTCAATTGCAACTCTTAACTTGAATTAATTGTTTCAGGAGGAAATATTCGCATCATCTTTTGCAGCTGCTGCATATTTGAAGTCCATTGATTTCCCAAAAGATAAAAAGGTAATTAGAATTAGAAATATTTTAGTTTCTCTGCCGGAAGAAACTGAAACTGTGACAATGCTGGGACCAGATCAGTATTCCTCATAAGTGGCGGATGTTTTAAATGAGTCTGCTTTTTAACATTGAGCCTCGTATTTCTTTTCAGCATGATTCAGTTGTGGCCAATAACATTATTAGGTTATATTAGTGGATGTAGTATGACATTTTTTAAAAACGTATGGGTTACTTCATTCCAGTCAAGACTCAAGAGTGCGTAAGTGACGTAAAGTTAGAATATAAGATCAGACTAAAAAACTTACAGTAATGTGCATGGCTTGCTAGAGCAGTTATGGTAGTAGAAAGGACTCAATTGCATGATTGCATCTACTAGTGTTGAGAATCATTATATTTGGAAACAGTATTTTCTAAAACATTAATATGATAATTATTCCATTTGATTTTATTGTCTGTCTTCCTCAATGATATCTGTTTATGGTCGTTGAATAAAATATGAAATGCTATACATTTTCATACTGTTCATAACTTACTGGATTGACTTTCACGAACTTTTTTATTTGTGATGCTACTATTATCTTTTTGTTTCAGATGACCTTTCATTTTGCTAATCTTTCTTACTTGTAACTTATATATGAATCCACTATCAGACTCTCTTTAAAGTTGTGTTTATAATTACTCCATATGGTGGTATGATTTGTAACGATCAATGGTTATAGATGATAATGAACTAAGAACTGGGCTTGATTTAGGTTTACGTGATTGGTGAGGATGGCATTTTGAAGGAGCTTGAGCAAGCTGGATTTCAGTATCTCGGTGGACCTGTACGTATGAGTTATACTTTGCATAAGTTGCAAAGTTTCAAATGTACTTTTACCTGACTGTTCGGGAAATTTTGGTAATTGTTGCATAGTATCAGAAAAAATTACACGAGAGAGAATCAGCTTACTTTCCCACCATTGATTTATCACATTCTTTCTAAATTTAAACAATCAAGCTTGAATATGGTTTCCTTTAATCTAAATAAAAGTTATTTGCAAATATTTAAGTGTCAAACTTTATAACTTGCAAACCATAATTGATGCCCTGACTGTGATAGATCGGTTTTTTCTGGATCTCTTCTCTTTGTACCTTTTCATTGACTGAGAAGATAGAAAAACTCCTATATTTGCTATATATTCCTTTTTAAAGAATGCCTGCTGTATCACGATGAAAGTTCACATATTGGTGACTGAAAGCTTGGTAAGAAGTAATTTAGAAAGGCTAGTTGGCAAGAATTGAAAATAATACTCTTTGATCAGTAATTAGTAGCTCACCTATGTTATATGTTATTAATTATGTATTTTCATTGTGTTGCAGGAGGATGGTGAGAAAAAGATAGAGCTAAAGCCTGGTTTCCTAATGGAGAATGATAAGGATGTAAAGTTCTTTTCTTTTCTTTCATTCTTTTTCATTTCAATTCTGTTTTGATTCTCCCGAGGGTTGTTACAGAAAACAAAACGAGGTGGAAAATAATGCCTTTCATAAATGCTTCATGTCTGTATTTGTTTGGCAACTAGAGGTCAAATGATGAAACAACGTACTTCTTCCACATTTGGATCATAATGAAGTTTCTTATTTGCTGATTAGGTGGGAGCTGTTGTGGTTGGATTCGATCGTTATTTCAACTACTACAAAGTCCAGTAAGTACTGCAGTATCACATAATACATTACAGACATACATATTTTATTTCAGCTTACTGTAACATGGCTTATCTCTGTGCCTTCTCAATCGGATTCTGTTAATTACGCATGTACTCCTGTAAAAGAAGTCACATTGATGCTCACCATGAAAACATACATTTATATATTTTGTCGAATAAAGGTTTAATCAATATGCAACATTGACAGAAGTCTTATGTTATTAACCTTACAAATCATATGGACTAATGGATGTGCTGACACTCCCGGCCTTAGTTCTTCTTTCATTCTGGTTCATTATTTATATCTGCAAAGTGCAATTTTTTGGTTGTCTTCTGTTTGTTTGTCATTTTATTTTGGGTTTTGAGTGCCGAAACTTGAAACTGATTTGTAATGTGGTGTCTAAATGAAATTTTTTTTTATAACACATAGGTTCAGATATTGTTCTAGATAGAGCAAAATGCCCTGAAGGGATTCTTGAAGCTGCCTGGATTACGACTAAGTTGATTAGGTAAAATTATCTGTCGTAGAATATTGAGTATTCTGATGGGTTCACTATGTCAAATATTGCTGTTCTTATCTGATTTAAAACTATAAATTCCAAATTACAGCCCATTCCTTTAATTGAATATAGTTCAACAAACGATAACCGTCCTCTTGAATGATCAAGGAAAGATGATTTCATTAATTCAACTTGTCTACATTTCATAGTGCTGGACATCTGCCTTTTGATGCTTTGCTTTACAGAGGGAGGAAAACTTAGTAAAATATTGAGGCTACTCGTCAGGATCTTACTCTTTTGTCATTCCTCCTTTTTCTTGCTAGTAAAATAAATCGGTTGCTTAGCAGTTCTTGACTTATGTTTGGGCAAAAAAGATAGATGTACTGGATCCCAAAAAAGGAACGATTCTGCATGTACTCTTACGATCCAACAGATTAAAGCAAGAGGGTGTGGGTGTGTAGAAGGAAACTTCTAGACCATTTGATTGTTTTAAGTTTATGTTTCAAGTAGATTTATTTGTTTCTTTTACCATAATCACAACGTTATATAGATGCTTTGATATAGTAAGTTGAATTGTCCTAGATTCTGGAAAATTATGTGATCCTTCTGGGTTTGTTGTGACCAACTGTTTTTTATTTCTGTGGTAAAAGGTATGGAACACTCTGCATACGTGAAAACCCTGGGTGTCTATTCATTGCTACAAATCGTGATGCTGTCACTCATCTCACAGATGCTCAGGAATGGGCAGGTTCTTTCCTCTCTGTCCTTTTTATTGCCTTTTGTTTTCATTAGCATCAACTTCAACTCATAGAAAATTGTTTTTTTTTTGTTCTCTCATGTGAAGAAAATGAAAAAGGAACTGCTGTTACACAATGAATGATCCACTATAGTGGGTATATATGGCATCTGAGGTTCATAAAAAAATGTGTTTTGAATGTGAAAACGATGATATGGACTGAATTGTAGATGAAATCAATAATATCTTCCAATGTAATTAATTCAAAATTTAGCTGCATATCATCTAACAAATAAAATTAACAAGGTATTTGATGACTGTACTGTCTTGTTCAACATTACCGGTAGCATGGTTCATATTGTTTAGTGATTTGGAGATGGGGTATAATGATTTGGCCAATCACTTTTTGATGGGGCTCAACTTGGTTACTTTTTGGGTCACATTAACTTCCGGGACTCTGAGAGCGGACTGTTGAGTTTCCTTGTTGGGATTATGACTTAACCCCGTTTATATAACGTGTAATATAGTGAAACCCCTTCAATGAATTAATGTCAGAAAATTTTTATAGTGACAATTCCTCATCCTCTTTTGGAGTTAGACTAATAACTCAATATGATCAAATTGATTTCCAACATATATTATCATTTCCTTCACATTATCTGTAAGAAATGCTGATGTGTATTGTAATCTAGGTGGTGGGTCGATGGTTGGAGCTCTCTGCGGGTCTACTCAACGTGAGCCGCTAGTCGTTGGAAAGCCTTCAACTTTTATGATGGACTACGTAGCAAACAAGTATGTCTCCTAGTCTTTTCAAAGTAGAAATTTTGTGATCTGTTTACTGGCAATAATTATAGGACTCTCGACTTTGTGGATTTTGTAAATGTCTGGTGCTATAATTAAATTGATTAATTTTTCGTTTCTAATAGATACCAATCAATTGTTCTCATCGTTAAGAAATTTTTTACACCTATTCTAAATTTGGTCAGTCACCGAACGTCGAGAAGTAAAGTAGGTTTCCTGCATCGTCACATGTTTATAGATTCTAAAATTTTAATTTATAAATTTTCTTACCCACCATTATTTTGCAATCTTTGACATGTGTGAAACATTGAAACGCTTGAAGCAAAATTCAATGGAAATCGCTTTGACATATCAGTCTTTCCAGCTAGTTAAACACTGATACTGGTCTCATGTATTTGATGAACGACAGATTTGGCATTCTCAAGTCACAGATATGCATGGTTGGGGACAGATTGGATACTGATATTCTCTTTGGACAAAATGGTGGCTGCAAAACTCTTCTTGTTCTCTCAGGTACTTAAGATTCTGCAACCGGCTCTCCTCTAATATAAATTTTCTGGTATACAATCCAAGTAAATTCATATCTGTGTTCAATAGGTGTGACCTCATTGTCAATGCTTCAAAGTCCTAACAACACCATACAACCCGATTTCTACACCAACAAGATTTCGGATTTTCTTTCCCTCAAAGCTGCAGCTGTATGATCACGTATGCGCATAGTACTACTACGTTTTAAGTCAGTCTCCAATTCTTTTTTATCTCATCAATCATGTACAGTGCCCTTTTTATTGTCTTAAAATGAAAAGATTTGCATATGATGAATTCCAAAAAAATAGCATTTTATGGATATATGCTAAACTTATGATTTAAGTTTTTATTGTTAGCAAGTGTTTACGCTTCAAAAAGATAAGGAAAGACATAGGCCATGTTTGGCTTCTTGAAAGCTCTTCCTGCAAAAGCTATATATTTTGGTTTTGTTTGGAAGAGCTTTTAAAACTTAAAAGCTCTTCTATGGGAACATCCAAACACTCTCAAAAGAGCTTTTGGACCTCAAAAGCCAAAAACAGGCTTGTAAAGCTATTTTAAACTCTTTTTCGTTTTGAGAAATAACATGTTTGGTATCTGCGTCTCTTTGGACTGCTACCGGTGACTTCTTCCTCTTTGTGCAATGGTCTCCTTATCATAGAGGAGGCGGCAGCCTCCTTCGACGAGGAGGCTAGCACCCGTCTCTCCTCCTTCCTTTTTTGTTACGTATCTATCTAGCTAGCTTGCTTTTTTGTAAAAGTTTCTAACATTTGTAATAAGTTCCTGCTGCAAAAAACTAAGTCTAACATTTGTAATAAGTTCCTGCTGCAAAAAGCTAAGTGCTCCAGCTACAGGCACATGATACATTTTCTCGTTCCACTTTATATGCGTTATTACTATCAGATGCGTTTTCAAAATTGCGAATAAATTTCCTGAATAAATTTCCTCAATAAAATAAAAAGCGAAGAATATATGATCACACCTATTAGATGATGTCTATAACAAAACATGATGTCTTTGGATGGCTTAATGAGCAACAAAACAAATTTTTATCCAGACACAATAGTGTAACAGGTAGATTAAAAAAATAAAATCGTGACAAGCTAATAACATCACTTTGACTTTTAGTTGAGTTGGTTGTTCGCCTCCTCTATCTTTGGGAAGAGGGTTTGATTCCCCATCTTGTTCATAAAAATAGCAGGTGTGACTGTATGGGAAAACGTTTTCCTTATGAGAATAGTTATTCAAGTCGTGCTTAATAGTTTTTTATTTAAACAAGTTTATATAGATATTAGGTGTCGTGGTGAGAGTAAATTTTCAGACCCTATATATAGTGTTTGATCTCATTAACTTTCAAAAATCCGTTCAGTATTATATTTCAAAAAAAAAAAAAAACCTATTTGACTCTTGCAATATGGGAGATCTCTTTCTCTCTCTCTACCGAAACCAAGGACGGAGTTAGAAAATTATATTTGGTGCTCATTTCTCGTTTAGCAGAAACTAATCGAGCTCCGTTTGATCTTCCATAAGCGGGCCAAAATATTAAAATACAATATTTAGGGAGACCAAGTATAAAAGAATTAAAATTAAATAATAAATATATATATTTAAAATACTTTTTTTTGGTGGTACCCTTCCACATTCGTCTCTACTAAAACGACCCTTATAAATCTTTGGAAGAAATAAAAGTCGTAGTCAAATGTGTCATCTTAGAGAATTGATTTTTTTTTTTTAATTCACGAGATTGTCCTTATATACATTGGTATAGAGCTAATTAGTAATTACTGTTTGGTCTGGGAGGTCAGTAAAGGTCTGGTTATAAATGCACTCTACTAATACGGAGATTGCATCCGTTGGGAGTCGAACTCGAACATTATTAAAATGATCCATTCTCTATCTGATATATGGTGATCAATCACACTAGACCTAATGATTACACTCCTTATAATTTTTTGGAAGAAATAAAATCAACCTGGCATCTCCATTTAGTGGTAGTGCATGGAGAATATTTTACTATCATCAATAAAAACTAAGTGGTGTCTCCAATCTTTTCCATAAAGCATTCAAATCCAAATTTTAGTGCTATTCCCACATTTTCATTTTTGTTAAAATATTTAGAAAGTTCGTGGTTGTTTTTATTTTCGAAAACTGCATTTTTAAAGTATAAAGGTGTTTATATATTTTTTAGGGTGAATTGCACTCAAGTACCTTGATATTTATTATAATTGCACGTTTAATGTCAATTTTATCATAATTACACTCTAATACCCTATAATCCGTTGACCACCATTAAAGTAACGGTTGACCAAACAGGTTCAGGTAAAATGACGAGACTACCCCTCAAAGGAAAAAATAAAAAATAAAAAAAATTGAAAAGTCAGATGATCTGGGTTCGCGATTAGAATTTTTTTATTTTATCTTTTTGTTGATGTGTTGGAAGAGATCTGAGATCTCTTCCACCTGTTTTTTTAATTTTTTTTAAAAATATTTTTAATAGGACGTGGCATGTTCTTATTGGTTGGATGATTTTTTAAAATTTTTTAAAATGAATTTAAATGTAAAAGACCAATTTACCTCTGAATCCGTTTGGTCAACCGTTACTTTAACGGTGGTCAACGGATTACAGGGTATTAGAGTGCAATTATGATAAACGTCAGGGTACTTGAGTGCAATTCACCCTATTTTTTAAAAAAATTGTTTTCGAAAACAAAAAAACTGTATTTTCAATTTTATAACTAAAAAGTTCATCGTTTTCAAAATAATTTTTGAAAACAAATTACAACTTTTCCATTTAAACAACTATTTAGTTACTTTTATTATACGTTACTAAATACGTTTATATTTTTAAAACATGATTTTTATTTTTTAAAAATAGATTTCAAAAACGTCCTTATAAAAATGATTCCAAACACGCTCTAAACTTCTCAAATCCATTACCCAAATTCGATTTTACGAGTTTTGTTACCACTAATTTATCTATTACAGGATTAGGGTATCCTTTCTCTCTCTCTCTTTTTTTTTTTTTTTTAATTTTCTTTTAAGCATGTGCATACACATTAGGATCTTTTCCTTTCCATCTATACCTCAATCCATTTTCTTCCTTTTGTGTTAGGAAATTAGAGCACAATTTCCCTATAACCAGATTTGTGAGAAAGCGAAATAAAAGCGGAAATAAAACACACACACAATTTGATAACGGAGTTCGGCCAATTGTGCCTACGTCTCCGGACCCGCTGCAGATCGTTTTACTAAAGGGAGAAAATATACAAAGTGTTTACAACACTTACAACTCACAACCACTCACAAACTACAACCCACTCCCAATTATGCCCAAGAATTTTTCTCACAAAATTCTTTCACAAGCTTTTCTCTCAAACTCTCTCTTATTCTCTAATTTTGGGATATCTAACAAATGAGAGCTAAAGGGTTTATATAGGCTTCAAAAGAGATGGGTTAGTGGAATTAGGCAAGAAGTTAGGCACCTCCATTTGACATTTGCACAAGTTAGGCAAGAAGTTAGGCACCTCCATTTGACATTTGCTCAAGTTAGGCAAGAAGTTAGGCACCTCCATTTGATATTTGCTCAAGTTAGGCAAGAAGTTAGGCACCTCCATTTGACATTTTACAATTGTCTTGACAATCTCCCACTTGAAGACTGATTTCAATCTGTCTTCACACCTCGATCTATGCAGCAGCTCTTTCACGGTCTTGTTACTATTGCAGGCCAACTGAAGCTGAACACAGCTTCAGTTTGTCAGTCGTCACCGTCTTTGTCAACATGTCTGCTGGATTTTGAGCTCCACTAATCTTTTCAAGTTTCAAAATCCCATCTTCCAGAAGTGACCGGATAAAATGATACCGCAACTGTATGTGCTTCGTTCTGGAATGAAAAGACGGATTCTTTGCTAGATGGATAGCACTTTGACTGTCACAATACAAGACATTGTCTTCTTGTTTCTTTCCCAGTTCCTCTAAGAAACTTTGTAGCCAAACCATTTCTTTGCTGGCTTCCGTGACAGCAACATATTCTGCTTCAGTTGTGGAGAGAGCAACTATCTTCTGTAACTGAGACACCCAACTCACTGCGGTACCTCCTAGAGTATAGACATACCCTGTAGTGCTCTTTCTGATGTCAACATTTCCGGCTAAGTCAGCATCCACATAGCCTGTTAGTGTCGTATCTCCACCTTTGAAACAAAGTGTCTTGTTTGTGGTACCTCGTAAATACCTGAGGATCCATTTGACTGCTTCCCAGTGTATCTTACCTGGATTGTTCATGTACCTGCTAACAGCTCCCACTGCTTGGGCAATATCTGGTCTGGTACAAACCATGGCATACATCAGACTTCCAATTGCTGAGGCGTACGGAACCTTTGCCATATGTGTACGCTCTTCCTCTGTCTTCGGTGACTGTTCCTTGGAGAGTCTGAAATGAATACCCAAAGGTGTACTCACTGGTTTAGCATCTTGCATGTTGAACCTTGAGAGTACTTTCTTGATGTACTCAGCTTGTGATAACAACAAAGTCCCCGACTTAGTGTCTCTCTTGATCCTCATTCCAAGAATCTGCTTTGCAGCACCTAAGTCTTTCATTGCGAACTGCTTCGACAATTCCCGCTTCAAATTCATAATCTCTTGCATATCTGAACCTGCAACGAGCATATCATCAACGTACAACAATAAGATAATGAAGCTGTTGTCGAACCTTTTGATGTAGCAACAATGATCTGCTTGGCATCTTGTGAAACCGCTGCTGCTCATAAAACTATCAAACTTCTTGTACCACTGCCTGGGAGCTTGTTTTAAGCCATACAAGCTCTTCTTTAACCTGCATACTAGGTTTTCCTTGCCTGCTTCTTTGAAACCTTCCGGTTGCCTCATATAGATTTCTTCCTCCAAGTCACCATGAAGGAAAGCTGTTTTTACATCTAACTGCTCAAGATGTAAATTTTCTGCAGCTACAATTTTCAACACCAGTCTGATTGTAGTCAGCTTCACGACTGGAGAGAAAATTTCATTGTAGTCAATACCTTCTTTTTGCTGAAAGCCTTTGACAACCATTCTAGCTTTGTAGCGCTTGTTTCCATTGTGTTCTTCTTTAATCCTGAAGACCCATTTGTTATGAAGAGCTTTCTTGCCTGGTGGTAATTCAGCTAATTCCCATGTCTGATTTGACATAAGCGAGTCCATCTCATCTCTCATGGCAGACTCCCACTTGACTGAATCCTCCACTTGCATTGCTTCATCATAGCACTCTGGTTCACCACTATCAGTTAGCAACAAGTAGTGTAAAGAAGGCGAATAACGCTGGATTGGCTTAGGAACTCTGGAGGAGCGTCTCAGTTCTGGTGCGTCTAGTTCTTCTTGAACTGTTTCAGGACTAATCTGAACATCACTTCCAGAAATCTCCTCAAACTCAGCAAATTCCTTTGTTTCAGCTTCGGTAGTGGAGCTACTTGATTCTGCGATTGATCTGTCTTTGTACATCAAATTCTCATTGAATATAACATCTCTGCTTCTGATGATCTTCCGATTTTCATAATCCCAAAACCGGTAACCAAACTCATCACCACCATAGCCAACAAAGACACATTTATTGGACTTGGCATCAAGTTTACTTCTTTCGGCAGAATCTATATATACGTAAGAGATACAACCAAACACTCTTAAATGCGAAATGTTTACCTCTTTTCCGCTCCAAACTTCCTCTGGTATTCCACCATCTAAGGGAACTGAGGGCCCACGGTTGATCAAGTAGGCTGCAGTGTTGACAGCTTCAGCCCATAGCATTTTGGGCAAACCGGCATGTAACCTCATGCTTCTGGCACGTTCATTCAGAGTTCTGTTCATGCGCTCTGCTACGCCATTTTGCTGTGGTGTCATGGGAACTGTTTTCTCCATCTTGATCCCACTGTTTGAGCAAAATTCTCTGAATCTACTATCTCTGTACTCTCCTCCATTGTCAGACCTCAACCGCTTGATTTTTAAACCAGTCTCATTTTCCACCATGGCCTTCCATTTTCTGAAGGTATCAAAGACTTCTGATTTCTTCTTTAGAAAATAAACCCACACCTTCCTTGTAGAGTCATCGATGAAGGTGACATAATACAGTGAGCCTGAAAGAGATGAAACTGGAGATGGTCCCCACACATCGGTATGAACCAACTCTAACTTTTCTGCCTTGGGTATCTTGCCAATCTTTGCAAAACTGACTTTCTTCTGTTTACCAAAGATGCAATCCTCGCATAGTCCGACATCTACAGCCTTGAGATCCGGAAGCTTCCCTTTTGACAGAAGTGTCTTCATCCCTTTCTCGCTCATATGGCCAAGCCTTTGGTGCCATAGGTTTGACTTTCCATCAGAATTTGCTACTGCAACAATATTCTCTAAGCTTGAGGTTACATAGAGAGTACCACACTTCTTACCACGAGCAACGACGAGTGCTCCTTTGGTAATCTTCCACTCATAGCCTGAAAAAGTTGTACAATATCCTTCTCCATCAAGTTGTCCTATCGAAATCAAATTTCTTTTGAGACCAGGAATATGTCTCACTCCTTGCAGCTTCCAGGTACTCCCGTTTGGCAACTTTAATCGGATATCTCCTTTTCCGACAATCTTCAAGGTTTCATCATCAGCTAGATGAACCTTCCCAAAGTTACCACTGGCGTAGTTCTCCATGATCTCTCGGCATGGGGTGGCATGGAAAGATGCTCCTGAATCCAGAATCCATGATTCAATCGGGCTGTTGACGCTTAGAATCATAGCATCACCTGCTTCCTCGGTCACATTGGCGGATTCCTGTGTGCCGGTATCTTTCTTCGGTGCTCGGCAATCCCTCTTAAAGTGACCCTTTTTGCCACAATTATAACAGCTAAAATCTTTCTTTCCTGATCTGGATTTTCCCCTTCTGGATTTCGATCTGCTACGATATGAACTTCTTTCTGAAGTTCTCCCTCTGGACTCTGTTTGTAAGGCTGAGGAGCTTGATGCTTCACCCGATTCTCTCCGCCGAATTTCTTCACTCAATACCAGATCTCGAACATCGTCAAATTTCAATTTATTATTTCCTGACGAACTGCTGACTGCTGTGACAGTAGCATTCCAACTGTCTGGTAGAGATGACAAGAGAATCAAGGCTCGAACTTCTTCATCAAATTCGATTTCCACGGAACTCAACTGGGTTGTGATTGTGTTGTGCTCATTCAGATGTTGAGCGACTGATGCCCCTTCCGCCATCCGCAAGTTGAATAATCGCCTCATCAAGTGAACTTTGTTTGAGGCCGATGGCTTCTCATACATATTGGAGAGAGCCGTTATAAGACCCGCCATGGTCTTTTCCTTTACTATATTGAAAGCAACATTCCGGGATAACGTTAATCGGATCACTCCGAGGGCTTGTCTGTCAAGAAGATTCCAATCTTCTTCCTTCATATCATCTGGCTTCTTTCCTAAAAGAGGTTGATACAGCTTTTTCTGGTACAGATAATCTTCAATCTGCATTTTCCAAAAGCCGAAGTCCGCACCATCGAACTTTTCAATTTTAATCTTCCCTTCGTCTGCGGCCATCGCTCCCACTCGAATCTAGCTTCCTTTGGATCGTTTCTGACTATTTCTGCTGATTGTCGTGTATTAGAACACCTCCGTCGACACACCGGTACTGCCGACAAAACTCACAGAAACTGACAGAATCTACCACCAAAGCTCTGATACCAGTTGTTAGGAAATTAGAGCACAATTTCCCTATAACCAGATTTGTGAGAAAGCGAAATAAAAGCGGAAATAAAACACACACACAATTTGATAACGGAGTTCGGCCAATTGTGCCTACGTCTCCGGACCCGCTGCAGATCGTTTTACTAAAGGGAGAAAATATACAAAGTGTTTACAACACTTACAACTCACAACCACTCACAAACTACAACCCACTCCCAATTATGCCCAAGAATTTTTCTCACAAAATTCTTTCACAAGCTTTTCTCTCAAACTCTCTCTTATTCTCTAATTTTGGGATATCTAACAAATGAGAGCTAAAGGGTTTATATAGGCTTCAAAAGAGATGGGTTAGTGGAATTAGGCAAGAAGTTAGGCACCTCCATTTGACATTTGCACAAGTTAGGCAAGAAGTTAGGCACCTCCATTTGACATTTGCTCAAGTTAGGCAAGAAGTTAGGCACCTCCATTTGATATTTGCTCAAGTTAGGCAAGAAGTTAGGCACCTCCATTTGACATTTTACAATTGTCTTGACATTTTGTACCCACTATCTAATGCGCATATTTTTCTATTTTCATTCTACGAACCTTAAATGACGACGTACCATGCAAAACGAAAATAATTTATGATATTTTAAGCTTCTTTAACGAAAAATGTAGAGAGAAAATGGAAAAGCAAGAAGAGAGGAGAGAGACAGTAAAAACATAAGAGGGGTATTTTGACCATACCGGCAATTAAAATTGACAAGAAAAGAAAAGTATGGTCAAATTTAAAATTTTTTATAATTTAAAGGTAGAAACTAAGAATTTCCTCTGCAATTATTTAATTTTGGGAGATTTCTCAAGAAACCCAAATATTTGATATTTATAAAAAATTAACCATTTAGTTTCAAATTTAAATGAAAACACACCTATAAATAGGGGTGGACACAAAAATTGATTCGAACCGTATTTTATAGTTTGAGTCGATTTTGAATTTGAATTTGGTTCGATTAAGTTTTTATTTTAAAAAAATCGTGTAAAAACAGTTTGCTTCGATTTTGGGTTGCCCAAAATCAGTTTGATCCGGATATTAGTATAATATAAAGAAAACAAAATATTTATATTATTTCATAAAATTCTACTTTGTGTGGCTCACTTGATGCAAAGGTCCAACTACGTTACTTTTCACGTAACATTCTACTTTGTGTGCTTGAATTTGTAATTAAATATGATTTGTACGTTACATACTCTCAATTTCCTTCGAAAATATATCAAATAACTCTAGTTAATAAAATTTATGATTGTTAATTGAGTTCAAATGTTCAAAGTAACCATTGTATGAAATATTATTCATCTGGTTGTGTTTTTTTACCTTAATTTTCTTTGATTTTTCAACAAATGAAAGCTGCTTTCGTTGGTTCACAACTTCACATAAAGGGATTTGTCGCATGTACAACACATCAGCTATGGATTGCTCTGATAGTTTTATTCCCTTAATTTTAGTTGAATGATCTTTACGCATGATAAATATACTGTTGAAATCAAGTTTGAATTCTAAAATTAATAGCCCAAATACTAAAACTAAAAACTATAGTCCAAATTAACATTTAAAATCTATTAAAATTTAAATACATGAAAAATGCCCATTAGGCCCAAAATCGTATTGAATGGAATAGAACCGTATTACTTCGGTTTGGTTCGATTCAGTTCAGTTCCCACCTTTCAATTCGGTTTCGGTTCAGTTTTTATTTTTTAAAAATTTTATAAATTTCGAGTCAGTTCTATTTCACCCAAAACCGTATCGATAAGCTTTTGATACACGATCTTTTTTTTTTTAAGGGATACAATTACAATATCAACAACTGCTGGGACCTGCTCATAGCGGGTGGGAATCGAACCCCTCACTACTGAGGTGGGAGGGAGGTGTACTAACTACTTTACTACAAATGGATGTGCTTTGATACACAATCTTGAAACTATAAGGTTTGAGGATTATTTTTAAAACATAATCAAATTTGAGGGAGCTTTTTGAAACTCTCCAATATTATTAATATATTTCATTTCTCTTGTCTCCCTATTTCATTTTTCGTTTTCCTCTCCGTTTTCGACCAAATTCGTCTCCTCCACTTTTTCCATATTTACAACACTGCCCTTCTATCTGTTTCTCTCTCACACTCGTCGAATTATTAGATTCGTCGTTTTTAGGGTTTCCTGTGATTCGATTCGATTCGATTCGATTAATTAACTGACTGTCTCGTTGAAGCGGCAATGGAATCGGAGGACGATGTCGATATGCAAGACGCGAACGAGTCGGCGGAGGACGACGACTTCTACAGCGGCGGCGATGACGACGCCGGGCCCGCCTACGCCTTCGACAGCGACGACGCCGACGATTACGAGTTTATCGATAACGACTCCGATGATTCTGATGATCTCGCCTCTCATCGCCAGGTACCTCTTTCTGGTTTAAAATCTTGCTAGTTCTGGTGATTTCGTGTAGAAAATCTTCAAGTATTTGAAATTTTCGCCTTTTTTTGGCTTTGTTGATGGTAATTGTTGGAAATTTATAATTTTGATAGGAAATTTGAAGTCTTTTTCTACTTTCATAATTTTTATTCTAATTTTTATGTTAATGCTGTTTAATATCTTGGATATGTGAATTATAAGCTTGAGCCTTTACGATTTCGGGTTATATGTGAATTGGTTTTGTTTCGGAGACGATGTTGATTGGGTGGTATTTGTAATAAATTCTTATATACTCATGATGGGTTTAATAGGGTGGTGTTTGCGAAGATCAAAGAATGATGCTCGTGGTGGTGTGCGGTGGAATTTGTAACATATTTTGCCACTTCTGATATAAATTTACACCTTCTTTGTTTTTGGCAATGTAAATTTGATTCAATTTGATGTTGGGTTAGCTAAGGCCTAAGTGTAATTTTTGTGGTTTAGCTGAATTACTGTTGTTAGCATCGGTCGTGTTGTGCATTTTTGTTTTTCCTTAGCCGTGGTGATTTCCGTCAGTCTTATTATAAAATGGGCTGCTTGGGGAGTTTTACAAATTACGTAATGTTTAGCACCGAGTGATTAATTATTATATTTTTTGGTGACTGTTGTAAATGTGAGTTGTCAACTTTGATTAAATTGATTTTTGGACTATTTTGATGGTGTAGAGCTGGTGAGTGTCCTTTTAAATTTGTTAGGCATGGTTTGATGTGAAATTTATGTTTAGAACAAAATTGAAACTGCTTCATTTAAGCTTTAGGTTGATAACAGGAGGCCTTGTTTGCTTTCAATTCTAACCGGGTCATCATTTCAGTATTTCGATAGAATTATGTGCAAATTTTTGTTCAAATTATTTGATTGTTAAGTTCATAAACTCCATACTGATTTAATACAGGCACACAATGAATGACATTAATGCCTGTGTAAAATTTTTTTTTCTTTCTAGGCCCATAATATGTTTACTGTTATTGATGTAATTCCTACTCTAATCCTTTTTTCTTCTTCTTTTTTTTTTTTGCCCTTAGCAAAACTATTCCATTTTGAGTGAAGCAGATATTCATCAGCGTCAAGAAGAGGATATAATGAGGGTATCTTCTGTGCTTTCTATTTCAAAAGTCTCAACTACCATCTTGCTTCGCTTTTATAATTGGTAAGATATTTTATGACTGTCAAGGTTCCGTCTACAATATGGTATTTGCTTTGTCGTAATGAGCATTTTATGTGTAGTTTAATTGTTTTTTAGATATGTGCCACGTTCTTATTAAATAAGCTCTTTGACCTATTGTGTTTTGATGTTCTAAAGAATCTATACCACTTTTGGACTTGCAGGAGTGTCAGTAAAGTGCATGATGAATGGTTTGCAGATGAAGAAAATGTGCGGAAGGCTGTCGGCTTATTAGACAAACCAGTTGTTCAGTTTCCAGATGCCAAAGAAGTATGCAGCCAAGACCTTATCTTAATTGAGTTTTGTGGCATTTTGCATTAATCATTGGAATGCTGACTACATGTGTAGTGCATTCACTCCCATCTTAGATCTCTAAGTTTCTTCTCATACATGCTTTTATTGTGACAGCTGACTTGTGGGATATGTTTTGAAACCTATCCTTGTGATAGGTTGCACACTGCAGCTTGTGGTCATCCTTTTTGTAATATATGCTGGGCAGGTATGTTTTAATGCACCATACCTTTTTCTTTGGTTCAAGCGTATCATCATTGCAGCTATATGTGATAGTCAATTGTCTGTTTGGTTCTAGTTATGAATGGTAATGACCTATTTTCCATGGGGGAAATTGCACCCCTAACCATATCAAATTAGTAATTATTTTTTTTAGCCATATGGAATACATTTCATGTTTTTAGCCACATCAAATATGAAAAGACTGAAATGCCCCATATAAAAACCAAACCCGCTATTGACTATTAAACTCACATAATTTCTAGGAGAGAGAAACCTTAAGCAAATCTAGAGAGAGAAAGATAGATGGGAAGAGATAGAAAAAAACAAAGGTTCCTCGACGCCAGCGAAGCACGCAATTGAGATCGGAAGAGGAAGAGAGAGAGAAGAGAAAGAAAATCGAGAGAGAAGGAGAACAGGGGAGAGAGAGATAGAGAGAGGAAAAAAATAGCCTATGTTTCACGTTGGGCTTGGCCCAACATGAAATACAAGCTATTTGATATTTTGGAGGAGTTCACACCTTGGAATCTTGTGGAAACATATTTTAAATATTTTTCAATTTTTTTTTTGGCTCTGAGTCGCTATTTCTTGTTGTAAATTTTTTGTGCTTGATATTCTTTACCCTAGTTAGTACTCTTTTTTTTTTTTCGTTGGTAAAAGGACAAACTGTTTTGACATGTTTGAAAAGAATTTTGTCTTTCTTGATACCATTGTATTATTTTTCTTATCCTATCAAGATCAGGAGTTATGTTCATGGAAATAAGCTATCAAATGAAGAAAGCATTTAAAAAGAATTTATTGTTATAGTTGTGTGCCCAAAATTCGAGTGTTCAAAAGCTTGGAAAAAAAATGTTGATATATATTTTAGTATTCTTGTTTTTTATACATAATGGACTGAGGAGGGAAACAGGGTTTTTATGTGAAACTCATGCCAAATTAGCTCTTGGATTATATGCGTACTAATGAATACATTAGACATTTTTATGTATATGATTCTTCGCATTGTGCATGAAGCAATCCACATTGTCATATATGCTGTTAAGATTTATCTTATACTGGTTTGCTAAGTATAGTAACTTAAGAGTGGACCATGCTTTATCTTAATGTTAGCTCACTTGTCTGATGAATCTATGTTCAATTCCGTCACTTTCATCCTTGCTATGCCTTGCTTCAGTGTTTCGCTTTCACTATCACTTTCATTATGTGTTTATTTTTGTTATCTTGTTTTTCCTTTATAGGGTATATCGGCACAGCCATTAACGATGGTCCTGGATGTTTAATGTTGAGATGTCCCGACCCATCTTGTAGTGCTACTGTTGGTCAAGATATGATTAATTTATTGGCATCTAATGAAGACAAGGAGAAGTATTATCGGTATTTTATTCGATCTTATGTTGAAGACAACAGGACGGTAATACAATACCTACAATTTGATTTGAGTCATTTATCCAGTGTACTAAATTACAATTTTGCAAGTAACTTTTTATCTTTTAATGATAAATCTTTTGACTTGTAAGAAGCAAGTATTACTTTTGCATGGGATTTACAGTTTTCATTATACGTTAAGCTAGATGTAGTGCAAGGTCTGTTAATCATAGTGGCTTAGCAGACCAGATCTTAAAAGTACTACAAGCAGATTACTATAAGAAAGTCAGCTTAAACCTGCAGAATATCACTGGTTGGAGAAAGCAGTTGAAATGCACAAGACAATGGAGTATCAGCCCTTAGAATGCCTCTTTTGGATTTCTTAATGAAAAATAATCCGTTGAATTTAGCGACATCTTTTTGGCCTACTTAAGTGATTCACAGAATTCCTAACTTGTATTTTAATGTGAACTATGCATAACTTATGTTTTGGAAGACTTAATATTAGAAAAGAAAAAAAAAAAAAAAAAAAACTTCTGACACCAGAAAATGTGAACACAATACACACACAGAGGCATCCACACGCCCCATCTTAACCTTTTCAGTTCCTGTGTATGTACCCAGATCACTTTTGTCATTTAGAGTTTTGTTGGTTGCATCTCAAAAAAAGCATTATTTTATTTTGGGTGTTTTGGAAGATCTAGGAGTGGATGGCTATACAATATTGAGACTTTTCCTAGGTGTCTAATTAAGTCTAACAGAATCCAGGCATCAAGGTTACCTTGACTCTACCCTCCTTTCCCCTTCTCTACTGTATCATTTCGTTATTTTTTAAGTCTGCAGTATATTTAATAACCAAAATATTTCTGCCATAGATATAAATGTATACAGATGCTCTAGAATGATATAATTTATTTGATTATTGGTGTCAATATTTGGTATTATGTTTTCTTCTATTATTGTGCGTTTCATTGTCACTCCCCTCTCCCCTAGTTTTTCCTGTTTTGATTTTTACTATGCTTATGTGCTTTATGGTTTGATTCAAGTCCGTCTATGTGGAATTTATTTTTACTGGGAAAACTTTTGGATTCGTGATCTTCACCTCCTTTATACTTCATAACATTTACAATTGGTTATTTTTGTGCAGACCAAATGGTGTCCTGCTCCAGGCTGTGATTATGCTGTGGATTTTGATGTTGGCAGTGGTAACTTTGATGTTACTTGCCGTTGTTCGCACAGCTTTTGCTGGAATGTAAGTTTTTCCTAAACTGTTACAGATTTTTTTATTTAGTTGAAGTAAAAGTGGTAATCCTTTGACAGCAGATCATGTTAATTTGTCTTGCAGTGTACAGAGGAAGCTCACCGTCCTGTAGATTGTGACACCGTAGCCAAGTGGGTATTAAAGAATAGTGCCGAATCTGAAAATATGAATTGGTATGAATAAAATCTTAGCACCTTGTTTAAATTTATTCTTAAATTGATATGTTTTTTCCCTTATGCTTATGGGCCTGTGGGCCAGTGTGCTGTGTGAAAGGAAATTCCAGTAACCTGATATACATGTTTTGGGTGCAAGTTAAAAGTTGGTTTCCATAAAGTAGGTGTTGTTTCCATGCTTTTATTAATATACCTGTGTTTTTAGGATACTGGCAAATTCAAAGCCTTGTCCAAGATGCAAGCGACCAATCGAGAAAAACCAAGGTTGTATGCATATGACTTGCACACCTCCATGTAAATTTGAATTTTGCTGGTAAGCTTATGCTCCTGTTGTTGACATTACACGTGCTTTGGTTAATCTGGTCTTTGTTCAATTTAGTATTTTCATCATTGACACTGGAATTGTTGAAGTAAAATATGTTTATAGAATCTTTAGAATGATAAATGGGTGCTTCCATCATTTAGTCCCAATCATTTGACTATACATGCATGCAGGCTCTGCCTTGGTGCATGGACGGATCATGGTGAGAGGACAGGGGGTTTCTATGCATGTAATCGTTATGAGACAGCAAAACAAGAGGGAGTGGTATGATACTCTATTTTTGCTTTTACTTTTTTTAGGTTTTTTCCCTTGTTAAGCATTTGCCTATTGTTATTAGTCTTGTGGAATTATCATTTAACAGCTCATCTTATAATCTTATTATTTTCTACTGTTATGCTAGCAGTATGACGAGTCTGAAAAGCGGAGGGAGATGGCAAAGAACTCTTTAGAGAAATATACTCACTATTATGAACGATGGGCAACCAACCAATCGGTATGAACAAGTTTGTAGAATTTGTAGTATCGGTGATGTGTCTACTTTTTATTGTGTTTGCTCCTTTGGCCAACAGAGAAGTCATATCAACGCGCTTTTAGTTTCACTATATATTCAGTACTGAAAAACTAAATGAGATTGTTGGCGATGGGGAATTCTCTTCAGAAGTTATTTCTTTCTTTTTTTTTGATGCTCGAGAGAATGTGATATCTTTGCTCATGCTTAGCTTGCAACTAGTTTTGTTGGAAAGTTATTGTTTGTCGAGTTAGAAACCAATTGTTCTCATTCTTTTCTTTTTCATGCTGCAGTCTAGGCAAAAAGCACTGGCTGACCTACAGCAAATGCAGACCGTGCATGTAAGTAAAATTGCTTATTTTTAGTTGTTTCCTAGTTGTGATGCTGGTATAGTTGATTTATGGTTTGTCATTGATATTGGGGAGTGGGGACACAGATAGTGTTTTATGTGATTTGATCGTTTTTAACGAGCTTTTAACCGAAGACAATCTTTATTATGAGCTAATCAAGAATGTGTTAGCCTGGCTGTGAAGCATGAATTGAGTTTGGCTGATGATTTTTCTCCCTCCTATTTGATACCATTTAATTTTTCGCATGACAATACATTTTTTCTTTTGTATATGGTGGAGTGTTTGATTATGTATTTTTGTAGCTTGAGAAGCTAAGCGACCTGCAGTGCCAACCTGAGTCACAACTGAAGTTTGTCACAGAGGCCTGGCTGCAGGTAAATATCTGATTTACATTATGACTAAAACTATACCACACTATGCATTATCTAACAATTGTTCTGTTTATAGATAGTTGAATGCAGGCGGGTTTTGAAATGGACATATGCCTATGGATATTATTTGCCCGAGCATGAGCATGGTAAAAGACAGTTTTTTGAGTATTTGCAAGGTATGTTGGTCCATCTGGATGCTGTTATTGTCTTCATGTTTGATTTGTGCTAATCAAATTTTGTTGTCCAGGCGAGGCTGAGTCTGGTTTGGAGCGGCTTCATCAGTGTGCGGAGAAGGAGCTACAAGTTTACCTCAACGCAGAGGGCCCATTGAAAGAGTTCAATGAGTTCCGAACCAAACTTGCTGGATTGACAAGGTCAGTACCCCATATGTTGTACAAATTAGCTCCTTGTTTTACAATTTTTTCATTTTTTGAAATTAACCGGTGTGAGCATGTATGGTAGTTGGTTTATAATTACACAATTCTATCATTTTTTTTAAAGAAACTTGTTTCTCAGAATAGCATGCCAGAGAGAACGTTAGGTCTCAATGAGTGGTGATTGTGGCATCCTAGAACATCTAGTAGTAGGAAAGATTCGACTATATATAGTTGGAAACCAAATAACTGTTGAGGTGCCTTTTAAGGACAAAACTGTGTGGTTTCATTATGAGCCAAAATACCTCAGTAGATTAAGTGGGTCTCGAATTCATAGTCAACTTTGAAATAAAATTTGACAATGTAGACAAAGTGTCATCATGTTTTTTTTTTTTTGTTCGTCGCCAAATTAATGAAACATATTTTATTAAACATCTCATGTAGCATAAATACACCTTTTCATTAAACCCTCTTTTTCTAGATGAGTGGAGTTCTTTTTGTTTTAACGTGACGTACACTCTTATTTGGTATTTCCTAGCCAGTCAAAATTGTCCAAGAGATCACTTTGGAGAAAATTTGAGAAACATTTGAGCAAAATGTTTTCTTCAGAACATTCCTTGATTCTTGTGAGAATTAATTATATTTTCATAAAATAATTAATCATATGCTGTCCTAGTTAAGCGACACTTAACTGGAAAAATAAAGCTAATGAAAAGGTGTGTGGATGATGTGGATAGCGTTTACGTTTGGTTATGCTAATATAATTGTAGAGATTTATTTGATAAGAATTTGTTATCACTTGTTTTATGGATGTTCAAATAAACATAGGATACAAAAGTGATACATTAAAGAAGAAATTTTATACTATGCTTTGTTTACATTGTCAATCTTTAATTAAGGTTGGAGCTGACATCAGGGCTCTCTTACATATGTAGAAGTATAGTTCGTTTTGGATCGACGGTTTTGTTATTAAAAGATGTCTCAACTATTTAAGTGTTTTCTGACAATATATAGTGAAATATTTCCTACTACTAAATGATCTAAGATGCCATAGTCACCCCTTTGAGACCCAGTGTCCTTTCTAGGACGTTCTTCAGACCAAATGTCTTATTTGGCAGTGCTGTTCAACCCTTCTAGACAATGGACTCAACAATTTTCTGCCATCCTTTTTTATTTTGCATAACAAGACTTGGAAAATCATTCTTTTTTTCTATTTTACAAACTGTGTCCTGATGATCACAGTGTGACTCGGAACTACTTTGAGAATTTGGTCCGTGCTCTAGAGAATGGTCTATCAGACGTGGACACTCTTGTCCCCTGCAACAGGTCAGGGAGCTCAAAGAGCTTAGGAGGTGGAAGCAGTAGAGGCAGGAGGTCCAAGGGTTCGACATCAAGATCCAGTGGCCCTAATAAAGCCATCGATGATCCAGGCCATTGGTCTTGTGACCAATGCACCTATGCAAATGCCAATTCAGCCGCGACCTGCGCAATGTGCCAGCATCCTCGTTAAATCTCATTTTCCTTGCAGATTGACCCACCCGGATGGGGAAGACATCCGGCTTTGCCTTTCTGGCTGTATGGTCCAAAAGGTGAAGACCTTTCGAGCAATTGCCAGGAGTAAAGAAGTCTCAACTAGCTCTCCTCCAGGAACAGCAAAGCAATGACAAATCCGATTTGGAAATAAGAAAGGGTGGGACGGAAGGGAAACGAGAAAAGATCTACCGACTCTTGTTCTTGGAATACATTCTGTATATAGTTCCTGTTCTCTACGTTGGTCTTAACTTGAATTTCTGCATCTATATCCGGATCCATGGAAAATGTAATATTCATCTGTAGTTCTTATGGTAATTTATTTTAAGTTTCTGATAGATTTGTAATGCGCTTGAAGCTTTCAAGTGGAATTTTAAAATTTAAAAAGTGAAAACTACTCGGGCCGACCGGCCTAATCGACCCTACGCCAGAATGAAATAAATCAGTTATAGTATTGATCTACTATCTGGAACAGGCTCATGTGTTGTGTGTATCTGTAAATGTATGTGCAAGTTTCTTCTTTATGGGTTTTTGGTGATTTTTTTTTTGTATCTATAAATGTCTCTGCAACTCCTTTTTATATGCAGTAGTTACCATCTGATTTCAAGTGATCTGTTTTATAAAATATAGGTTATTAAAGCATAGAATTGAATTGGATGTGATTGTAATGGATCGTCTAGAAAGCAAATTGTTTTGAATGCATTCAGGCAAAAAAAGCTGACATAGACGTTATGGGTCGAATTTTTTGATTTCGTTCCTGTCTTATATCTTAGGAATTTTTCCATCTTCCATAAAGGAGCCGAATGAAACAAAAGTTTCATGTTCGGTTTTGAATTAGAGGCGTTAAAAATGGTGAATCTACGTCGACTATAACCCCTAGCCTTCCAAGCTAACGATGCGGGTTCGGGAAGTACGGATCGAATATTATCATTCCCGCAATATCGGAAAGGGATTTCCTCATATTTGTCTTTTTTAAGAGCAAAAGAGATTGGCTATTAAAATTATGAGTGCAAGTCTTATCGTTTTCTTTTAAATTGTGAATTAATTATAATTATTAAAAATAATAATATTTTGGTTTAATATTGAAGAAACAAAAAACGCGGTGATAGTTCCATAAACTATCTTTAAATCGATGGTCACACCATCTTATTGTTCCATCAACATATATAAACCCTTAATTTGGTCGATGCAATGAAGTTTCACAGCTCTTAAATCAGTGTAAAGAAAGAGCTCTGTTATTTGGCAGCAAATTTACATTATTTTGGTCTCCTTACGTTTAACATTTTCAAATCAATATTGTAGACTACATAACCTACTACTAAGAAAGAACGAGATATACGAAAAGCTCGGGTCAGACAGATTCAGCACCCGCCCAATCAAAACATGTCATACGTATGATTGAATGAAAAACTAACTCCACATCACGCGACTTCTTGTAATAGTACGCTCACCGCACTATTTTATTTTACCTAAAGGTTCCCACATATATGATAAGTGCAATATAGCTTGGTGTTTGTAGTAGGTTAATATTCGACCAAAGTCGTTCCTTATTATTATTATGAATATATGATCGAGATCAGTTTCCCTTTTCATAAACTATAAATCCGAATCAAAGTTCTTCACTAATCTAAGGGCTGCTAAGCTCAAACGATTTTGTGATCTGTAATCATCAGTATAAAATAAATTATTGTTAAGATTCGTTCTATATTATATATTTCATTCTATAAATTACCAAACACAAGTCTTATATTTGCTAAGCAAAATCATCTGTCTCTCACTCACTAGATGGTTTACACTCAAACTAGAATACTTAAATATCTTACATGAGAACCTACTCAAAGCTCGTTTCACTATAACTAAAATTAACAACACTCAATAAAATCAGAATTAAAAATTGGAAGGAAAAAAAATAAGCACTCGAAAAATATAAGAGATACGAAAATAGAAGGAAAGCACAGCACACACAACTTACACATATCAACCTGAATGTAAAAATGGTTTTGGAAAAGTATATTCACAAATAGTTTGTCAAGAGCATCTTAAGATTTAGTGTGAGAAAACAAAACCCGAGCTCATTTGTCACTTCCGACACCAAGAATCCACTGAGCAAGATGAGTCAAATACGGTTCTGCTTGGGAACTCGTGCTCAAGATTGGTCCGAGACTCTGAAGCTCGGCATTGAATTCCCTCTCGAATTTGCTACAATTATGTAAAGTGTAAATGAGATACAAGAGAGAGGAGTTTGTATTAGTATGTGAGCGCGTGTGCGTGCACATGTGTGTGTGTGTGTGTGCAGGCACGTATATGTATGCTATAGCTGGTTTCGTAAGACTTACAGGATAGAATCAGTGACTGCTGCATCTCTGATAATTGCTTTTTGCACCCGGGCTTTGCTTTTTAACCTCAATTGCTTAAATTTTTGTGACGCGGATGAACTGTCAGACGGTTCCTCTAGCTTGGTAATGTCAATAGAAGAAGATATTAACCATTGAGTTGCTGCCGCATACTGCAGGCACAAGGACTTCAGCTTCTCCACTTTCTACAAAACAAACCACAGAAAACCATGAAAACTAAATACAGGTTCCGAGCAGTGCTAATCATTCTTCTTTGGCTTCAATAAATCTTATTGCCCGTAAATGCAGAGTTAATCATCCTCAAAATTTACTAGAGTTCTAGTATTGTGTATAAAATATTCTTGTATTAACTCCATTCTTTTTTCAAAATCGATGCTCCTTTCAGCTGCCATTGTAATTGTAATGCACTTTTATAAAAACCTTGGAAAATTCTATTTTCCAGGTACGCTTCAAAGTTACAATTCCTCCATCATGTTAAAGCTTAAAATGCGCTCTCAATAAAAAATATTAATAATTAAGTATGGCTAACAAATAAGAAATGTCAAAATCCCTAAATAGTTTCAACATTTATTAAACGTACACATTTTTTTAGGTCTCCATGATAATTACTCAACTTTTATAATATCTTTACATTCAAGAGTAAAAATCACAAAAAATATCCAATTATTCTCAAGCAATGTTACTAAAGGTGTGTTTGGTGTGCGGAATTGGATTGGACTATTTTTAGGAGATAAGATTGGATTGGACTGGACTAATTAGTACTGTGGTGTGTTTGGTGTAGGATGGATAGGATTAAAAACAGTACTGTCCCTTGTTTGGTGTAGAATGGAATTAGATAAAAAATTTAATTTAATTAATTTTATATAAAATAAAATTATTTTTTAAATATTATATAATTAAATTAAAATTATTTAAAATAAATCTAAATAAAATTTAAATATATTTATATTAAATATTTTTGAATAAAATAATATATGATTACTAAATTTTTGAATAAAATAATATCATTTAAAATAAATAAAGTTAAAGTTAATTTTAAAGAAATATGAGAAATTGAAAAACAAAGGAAAAGGAAGAAAAGAAACAGAGGAGAGAGAGCGAGAGGAAGATGAAAAAGTTCAAGAAAAATTAAAAAATAAAGTGGAGAGTGAGGATAAATTAGTGGCCCAGATTTGAATGGGACAAAATTAACCTGCTTCAATGGGATAAAAAATGACAAAGGATTATTTAGTCCAATATGCTTGGATGGGCCAAACATGGGATTGGACTATACAAAAAATAGTCCAATCCCAAGCCAAACCCAAGCAACAAACAAGGCCTAAGAGCGGACTTTTACAGGAATGCAATTATATTTCTCAAAATCATTCCTTGTTTAGAAGTTTTTACTTCCATTGTGCATTCATTCTAGTTATTCTTGCACTTCTTTTCAGTTGAGGTTGTTCAAAATGTTGTACATTCTTCTCTCCCTTATTAAAAACAAATGTTGTATCTATCATCTATGACCATCACATTTATTTACCTGAATAAGAAACTAGACGGGCATTCAAGAATTAGTAATCGTGTATCAAAGCAAACCTTGAGCAGTTCCGGCAAAAGAAGCAAACATTCTCTGAGACACTTATCAAGGAAAAAGTCATGATGTTGGATAACCTGTTCCAGAAAAAGCAAGGTAAGAACGCACAAAAGTGGAGCTCAAGTGCATCTAATGCTGCAGTTCTTTATAACAATTGATAAAAATATAAAATTATAATAATGATAAAACAAGCACAAGAAAATTTTTGGCATAAAAAATAGCACATCTGCAGGACAAGTTGAGAAGGCCATACCTCATCTATGCTCTTTGCAGTCTGAAGTCTATTATGCATCGCGTGCCAATTGGGTTCAAGAACCTGAAACCAATGAGTGTTAACTAATGCTGCCAAAAGCAAGACACTTAAAATTCGCTGAAAGGAAAATATGGAATACAAGGAGAGTTGAAACGAAAATGAATTTATCTTATCAGTCAGTTTGTTCATATTGTTTTACCTTATCTCTTTTTGTTTTTCAAGTCAATATGAAAATTGACCCCTGGATCCCTCACCTTGCTTTATGCCCTTACAGGCTTACACCATGATAACACCACTTTGGGAGGTCGGATAAATTATGCAAATTTCAATTTTGTTTTACATACAAACAAAAATACTAAGTACATGCAGCTTGAAGTTCATATAAAAGAAAATAAAAATTTAAACAATGTTGAAAGCGCGTGTTCACAAGTTGGATTCATCTGTTTTCTATATATCTTCCACTAGTACGCAGTGTTAGTCAGCATATCATGTTGTTGAGCAGAGTTACTACATGAGAAAGGGTTAAATTTATGTTCTTGTAACCCAACAGAAACTGAATAAATGAACTACCAAAAAAAAAAAAAGCATAGATGAGATATAAAGGCTGTGACAAAAATTGTCCAAGAAAAAATAAGCAATAGATAAAAAGGTAAAACATGCCTCAAATGTTAGATAATGTAGAAGACTACTTATGAATTTGAGCATGCTACGGCAGAGCAAAGATGATCTAGAGATGATAGTTCCACTTATGTTAAAGGCACGGACTCCCTGCAGAACCAGATGGCAACTACATTAGAAGCAGTAGGCAAGTAAAATCTAACTAGGCTACACCAAGAGAAATTGCAGCACATACTTGGTGCACTTGCCAAGCCCCACAGAGCTGGCGCTCTACATGTTTACAGCGAAATAGAAAGCGAAAAATCAACTGGTATTTTGTTAGGGCTTTCCTTGATATAACAATAGATAATGGCCACCGAACCTGAAACACAAACCAAGCTGAAAACATATTAATGACAACAGCCTAACTAATATAAATCAATGCAAATTCAAGCTCATCATGGAATGATATAGAACAAGCATCAACAAATTGGCAAGTGATAACCACTCGACTTTCACAGTGGATAATTACCCAGAAACATACCACATTGACTAATATTATCCAATCCATCATATTACATCAACCAAGACAGGTCAACTCCACGGGGTATATTAAGCACATTACCAGGACAGTATAATTAAGAACATCTGATGATTGTAACAAGAAAGCATATTATTAGGAAGAAAAAGAAGAAAAATAATCCAAATAACTGACCTTGTAGCTCAATGAAAATGTCTCAAGACCAGTAATGTTCACTGGCTCCTCCATATCATTACTATCAGAGAAAGACCTAAATTCAAGATCTTTGAGAGTGGCCATTCTTTTAAGCAAAGAAGATCTTTCCTGGCACCAAAAAGGAAAAGTATGATACAGCACCAATTTAACTCCAAAATTTCCACTTTCATACAAGTAACTAACAGATGCTTACCACACAACACGTTAAGTCCTCATGACAAGGATCTGCTGCAGCAGCTGTGGAACGCAGGGCAAGGTCTAGCAGAGACTAAATATCCAATAAAGGCATGCATCAGAAATTTTCTTTTATTATTAGTACTTTTTATTGGAGACAACAGATTCTAACAATTGCAGAAACAAGAAATAAGGAACAAACAAATTAAGGCATGTTATTTATACCAAGGTCCAATGATTTTGTTCAGTTTCTTTTTAGATATACAAAACAAGTTAAAGAAGCTATGATCGAGATAATGCGAAAGTAAAGGAGGACACCTGCAATTTTTCCTCGTTAATCTCATCAAGCTTTTTTGTGAGCTCCTCTCGAGCTATATCCATAAAATGAACCAAGAAATCACCCTGTAATTTTATGAAAGGATATTACACTAAAATAACAAAACCAAAAGAATAGAAAATATTAGCAACCAAAAAGATTATACTCTCCTTTGTGTAAAAAAAGGTCATGTTCGAGAACACCACTACACTGACCCTCCTTGATGCTTATAATACCTTCTTTTCTTTCTTTCTTTTTTTTTTTCTCTTAAAAAATGATCTTTCAAATATAATTAAACATTTACTAAAACTGACAAAAATGTTTGAAGGGCAAAGATAATTCTAGAAATGCTGACAACAACTTCCAAGCAAGATTAAGAACCATTGACATGCTTAAAAATGATTGGTTAATCCATATAAGAAATCTTGTTTGATTCCCGAATTGCCGAAGAGAACCCCATTTTAGTCATCTACGTTCTATAACATATAACATCAAATATACAAGTAAACTTGACAGGTGAAGTTGTACTTCAGGATACTAGGCAGCCAGGGATGCCAAGATCCAGACATGAAGACCAAGCATGGTCTTCATTGGGGCTTGGTGAACTCGGCGCTAATTGCTAAGTTATAGGTTCAATCTTTGCATATCAGGCAAATACTTCTTAGCTAAATGTTCAACTTTTGACCTTATCAGCAAGGACAATAAAGATTCATGTAAAAGTGGTTTCGAACCTAATTAACATATGGCATAGGAAATGGACATGACAAAGCCAGTCAAAATGTACTGTGACTTGCCACCTCACCTGTTATGAACAGGTGAGGATTACTACGTTTATTCAACAACTCAACTTAGATGCCCATATTTAACAAATAACAAAACACAAATTGATTTTAAACCCCGAGTTCATTACTTAAAAATTAAACATACCTGATCGAGAAGAAGATAGTGCTTTATAGAAAGCAGCTTTCCCATTAGGTCATACTACATCAACAAGAATAGCATAGATTATTAGTCAGTAACTAAGGAAAACAATTTTCACGAGTGACATTTATATTGGCAGAACCAAAAGCATTGATCTGATTCAAAGATAGAAATTGATCTTTACCTTTTCTTTAATAAGATTTAAGAGCTCACCACTGGCAAAATCATAAGCAACCTTTATACACTCGAGATAATGATGGTTCGAGCCAAAGCTCATTAATTTTGAATTCTCCGATGTAGGGGCCTATAAGTCACAATCCAATCCAATCAAAAAAGTGGCGATGCAACCAACTGGAAGAAAAAGGAAAATTTTCTTTTCTTCAAACAACAAGGTACAACGTAGGGCAAAGGCACAAACAAACCTGAACATTGTGGCCACATTCTCTCATGACATTTAGATATTTCCCTGTGGTCAAAACTGTCCCAGCTATATTTGCAAGGAAGCTAGGAATCCCGTCCTTGAGGCTATAACGTTGCCTCCAGTACTTAGCATCATAATCCTGAGTAAGACTTTCCTATAAGCAACAAAAAACAGTAAGCATCTGAAGCACTAATTTGATGAATTCACAATATTGAACAAATTCCACGTACCTTTTGAAGAGATTTGTTCTCAGCAATGAAAAATTCACCATAAGGATCATCAATCACTCCTTCATAGACCCACCTAAAATTTTTTGTGTGATTTTAACTTGAGTGAGCAAACGAATCAGAGTGAATCATACGGTTTATGTGAAAAAAGGGTCTAGAATGCTCAAAAACATAGTGCTTGAATGATAATAATCTTAAATGTCCTCTCATATTGAGCACGTAACAACTGAATTCCACTAAAAGTTAAAAGATAGCAACGAGAAGAAAACTGAATAAAATTATCTTATAATAGGTTTAACTTTGTGATGCATGAACACAGACAATGAAAATGGATAATGCACCACAGGAGGAGGCACACCAAAACATAGACAATGATGGTTTTTGTTGCTTCAATGCCAACGCTTCACACTTTTGAATCTCTTGCAATAAATATATTTTCCAATAACGTATTATGATTTACATTAAATTTCTTTCATACATGAAATTTGAATCTTAATTATTCTTCAGCAAATAAACAATTTTTAAACAAATGATGTTATCTAAAGTGCATCATTTACTTGTATGCACGCTTCCTTTGTCAGGTAAAGGGCCACAAGGCATCTACATTCCAGTATAACATACTCTATTTCCATAGTGAAGAACAATGCACCATATTTATTCTATTATAGCCCAAATGTAAAGTAAACTATCGCATAAAGCAGAAGCATCTGAAGCGCAATAAGGGAAAACCTTCTTGATATCAACAAAAAAAAGATTTTGTTAGCGGTTAATCCAGCAAAGTATACCTTTCTAATATACCTAGGTATGCATTGCTTGCACATTGTGTCATCTTCTCTAACAATGACCTGACTGTATTATCACCGGCCATAGCTTTAGCCTGAATATAGTAAAAACCAAATTATTGGCAAAGGAAACAAATAATATCAAATATTCACGAAATAGAAACAAGAAAACAATACAGTAACTCACTAGCTATTACCTGGCTCTGCAAAAGGTTGAGAACTGCAGAACCTGCAAAATTATTAGCCAAAGCCTTGCGTATCACAGTGGATAACGCTTGCATGGATGCCATCATGGGCTGCAAAGCATGGAATAAAACCTCTCGACTGAGAATCCTAGAACTGGAAGTTTCAGTATCAATCGAAACAAGCTCAAAAAAATTAAAAAAAATAAAAACACCTGACAGTAAAACCACAATCCTTGTATGGAAAGTCTTCCAAGTCGAAACTGATGTTCAAGCTGTGCTACCATGGCCTCATAATCCTGATAATGCAATCCAACAAATTAACCAAAACAATTGTCATGTGCATACTACAACAAACCAAAATATAAAGAAATGCCACATACCAAAAGGAACGCCCTGAGTGTCGCAGCAAAGGCATGATTAACCAGGCCAGTCTTGAACTGTGACCTCGACTCAACAAACTGTTCGATCAACACGAAGCTCTCACACAATGGAAATATACGTTTCGCCATTTCCTGACAATACAACTCAAATGCAAATTCATTTCCCATTTCACATTTCTCAATCAACCGAAAATCATATCATATCACACCATACCATAACAATACTCTCTCCTTTACCTGCAGAGCCAAATCCATGGAAGCATCAACTTGGAAACTAACAGAGAAATCGCAATTATCGTTTCCGTGCACGCGAACTCTCCTCTTAATCGAAATATACCTCCCTTCGATCCCAACCAAAGCACACAGCACATCATCCATTACTATTACTTCCTACATTATATGTACTTTTTTTTATCACATGACAATTACTAACACGAAAACAACACAAAGACAAACAAACAAACAAAAATTAAATTAAATTAAAAAAAATTACTTGAACTCCGACATCGTAACAGCCAATGGCTTTTTCAACTCCAGTGTTACTGTTACAACAAACAAAAAATAATATTAATTTTTTTCTTTTAATAGTTTCAAACAAAAATTTAACCAAAAAAAAAAAAGTTAAATTAAAAATTACCTGAACGAATCGGCGAAACGAGAAGTTCCTTTTGTTTCCTGCACATTACTTTCTTTTCGTTCATTTCAGTGAAAAATCAATATACAGAGAGAGAAAGAGAGAGAGAGAGAGAGAGAGAGAGAGAGAGACCTGGTGGAATCGGCCGGTGAGGAAGGGACGGTCGACGTTCCAGCGAGGGGTGGTTGGACACGGCGTCGTTTCCATTTTTATTTTTTTTATCAGTTTCGGTTTCAGTGTCTCTCCCTCCCGATTTTGGAAAATTTCGGATTCGCTTTTTCAAATTCTGGGACTTTTGTCTTGCGTCAGTGACAGTGGACCATATGGACCCGGTTAACCCGGATCCGTTTCTAAACTTTATTAAATTCTTTTCTTTATTTTCTTCACTCACTTTTAGTGATTTGACCCTTTTTGAATGTAAATACTTTATCAGAGTTCTGTTGGAATCTCTCCGCATAAAAAAATACTAACTAGTATGTCTATTACGGTAGCAATGAGCATAGCTCTACGTCATTATGGAAAGAGAGGTACACTAACCTTGGTGGTAACGACACTTGTTTAAATCAGAAAAATATAATGAGTTGTGATCTAAATAAAACACCGTAGAGATATGCAAGCAAACCCAAATAAACGCTAATAACGCACTATGGAGATAAGCAAACACGTTTGAATAACTACTCTAAAAATTGGGAAGGGAATTATCCACACTTGCTCTATAAAGTAAACTGAGATTTGAATCACCCTCAACGGAATGGAGGGCCCGAACTCTCTTCAAATTAAAATTTTGATATTAAGTAGGATTTTATTAAAGTTTATACTATCAATTGATATTTAGATAATACAATATTATATTTAATAACACTTAAATCCCTTAAGGTTTGTTCTTCTATAAACGGAAATAACCTTTGAATTTATTAGTAAAGACTTCCCTTATCGTTAATTAAATTCCACATTCGATTTCACGGTTGATCAGGTTTAACCGTGAAAAATACCAAAATGGCCCAAAAATAATATATAAAATTACCAAAATGTATTAAATAAAAAAAAATAATTAAAATCTTCATCGTCCATCTCAACTACATTTTAGTTTTTTATTTTTTATTTAATAAATTTTAATAAAATTATATATTCTTTTTGAGGTATTTTGATTTTTTTCACAGTCAAATCTGGTCAATTATTAAATTCAATAAAATTTAATTAACAGCATGGGAGGTCTTTGCCAATAAATTTAAAGGTTATTTCCGCTTGTAAAAGAACAAACCTCAGAAGATCCGGGTGTTATTTGCTTTATTAAAATTGACAAACATTATTTTCCTAAAAATTAATTTAAAAATTGTGTTTAAAGGGGCCAAGAAGAAAAGGACTAAAATTACACTACACCAATACTTTAAGGGCGAATTGCAATAAACTACTCTGACGTTTGGTTATATTTTGCAACGAAATCATGTTTAGCCTTAATTACACGTTGATACCCTATCGTCAGTTGACCCAGTCAAAGATAACAATTTGACCATAATTTATGAGTAAATGACATAATTACCCCTGATTAAAAAATTAAATTATATAAAAAATAAAAAAAATAATTTTTTTAAAATGAATTTTCACCGTCCATCAAGATGGGGGAGATTCATTTTTAAAAAAAATTAATTTCTTTTTTAAAATCAAACAATTAAAAAAAATTATTTATATCTTAAATTTTTTTTTTGTATCCACCACCAAGAATATAAAAAAAAAAAGAAGTAAAATTTGGAACACAAGATTTGCTCCCAATGATGGAGCAGTGCTTCATCGTAGATGGAGTTCTTCGAAGAACCTAGAACTGAGTTCTTCGATGATCTCAAAAGGGTTCTTCGATCAACCCATAAGGGTTCGTGCATCACAATTTTGCAATGGAGCGCTGCTCCATCAATGGGAGTAGATATGCTCCCATTGATGGAGCAGATTTTGTGTTTTAGATTTTTTTTTCTTTCTTAGTGTTCTTAGTGGTGGAGATTCAGATTGGAGATATCTACACACGAAGAACACAAATTTGTTTTTGTTTTTGTTTTTTTATTTTCTTTAGGGCTAACTTCAATTTAGTCCATATTTTTTTATGAAACATTATTTTTTTACTTGTATTTTCATTTTTGGTTTACGTGATCCCTGACGTTTTCTAAATAGATCAAACTGCTTATTTTGACCAACTTTTTAATGGTTAACCGTAAAAAAATTATCTAAAAGATAATTTTGCCCTTAAAGAAATTCAATTAATTGAATTACAATTTTACCTTCTAATTAAAATATAATAAAAATAATTAAATAAAATAATTAATAAAATAATATTAAATTAAATTATAAAATATATAAAACCTATTAAAAAAATATTCAAATTAAGTTAATTTTTAAGGAAAAATTAACATTTAAAAAATTAAAAAATTAAAAAAACTCAAATTAAGTTATTTTATTAGAAAAATTAAGATTTAAAAAATTAAAGAATAAAATTTAATTCTCAATTTAATTTAATTTATTTTATTTTTTATCATTTTTTAACCTTTTTTATTTTTTATTTTTTAAATGTTAATTTTTATAATAACATAATTTAATTTGATTATTTTTTAACAGGTTTTATATTTTTAAATTTTTATAATTTAATTTAATAATATTTTATTATTTTTATTATATTTTAATTGGAATGCCAAATTGTAATTCTATTTATTCTTCAAGGGCGAAACTGTTAAATAATGATGGTTAACCATCAAATAATTGGTTAAAGAACCAATTTGATATATTTATAAAACATTAATGGACCACACGAACCAAAAATGAAAATGTAAATAAAAAAAATAATATTTTATCAAAAAATAAGAACTAAATTGAAGGTCCCCCTTTTCTTTATTATAATTTTTAAAAAAATTATTCTTTTTTTAAATTTTTTACCAGCAAAATTAATGGACGGTAGAAATTCATTTAATTTTTTAACAATTTTTTAATTTTTTTTTTTAAAATATTAAGGTGAAAATAACCTTAAGAGTACTAATGTATAATTAAACCTAAACTAACGATTTTATTGCAATATAACTAAACATCATAATATTTCATTACAATTCACCCATACTTCAATCCAATTAAATGGGGTAGTTGCAAGGAGCAACTCCATGTTGTGTGTATCCTCAATTACATCAACTAGAGCTAATAAGATTGTATGAAATATTGAACCTTTTTCCCCAACATCAGTTATTACTATGGCTAATCAGCAATCATGTTAGAAACTCATGCATTTGAGCATTGTTTGCTGTAACTCCAGAACCATTGAAATGCGTGATTATCATTCTCCGACGTTATTGATCAAGGCATAGAAAGATTACGCTTCTTCAACATTTCTGATCGAGGCATTGGTGGTTACTTGTAGAACTCGGAGATTAAGGACTTTCTGAATGCTACCTTAAGGCCTCGCAGTTTTATACACCGAATAAGCCAGCAATAGAGGAATGAAGAAGCTATATACGGGAAAGTGGATTAACGGGTTCATCTCATACGCTTTGATGAGAGCCCAGCAATTCTGCGAAAAAACAACAAATCAAGAGGGTTATATGTGAAACAGAAACAAGTATTATGAAACATACATCCCCATTTTGGTTCCTAAGAAGCAGAAGCAAAGAAAAGCAAATTTTCGCTTTCGAAGAAAGTATGCATCAGCAAACTGGATGGTTACAGTATGTCAGTGGAATAAAGGTTTAGTTAGTAGGCCAATTGATTGAATGGCTGTCATCAAACGACTGAAACTATTCACGTCATGTATGTGCAGGTACTATTGCCATTTGTAAGGAAAAATTACGAGACAATTGTTTATATGACTCGTATATTTGATCATTTAATTTTGTGGTGAAATGGTGGCAGTAACACTTGAAAGCCACATTGGTCAAATTAAAATGATAAAAGCTAAACGCTTACCATAAAATGTTTCCAACAAAGTGCCAGGCAAACCACGATTAGAATTTTTCGAATCCACCGCACTCCAAGACAGGACTTTGCTCTTCTACTGCCTTGATAGTCGTGACTTAGAGATCTATCATTCTTCCGACTATAATCATCTTCTTTCTTCCCTGAAAGTGATAGAACACGTTCCTTATGGACCGCCCTTTCAGCAGCTAATGCCCCACAGAGAAAAGTAGCTGGCAAAACCACAAACAAGAGATGGGGAAGAACAACTACCATTACATCGGGAGATCCAATATACTCATGCATATCCTTTTTGTTAAAAGTTTTCACCAACCAGCCCATATAAGTCATGTATCCTCTATTCCCACCATCAGTGAAAACTTGTCCAAAAAACCACGGAAATAGTAGAAGGTAGAATAGGTATACCAAAATGCCGTACCATACCATGGGAATCTTGCAGAGTTCTTGTAGAATCCACACTATACCATCTATGATCCCTTTTTTGGTGACAAAATTCTTGTAAGTGTACTGCTTCTCTGAGAAAACCAGGAGTACTTTTGGAACGAGAAGAATGAAGAACAGGAAATATAGAGCAGACCAGAGAATCGGGTAATACAAGGTTGCCCATTGAACACCCATCACAAAACACTCCTTCCAAGTCCAAGAATACTTAGCACTACAACCGTTTACAGAAAATGGCCTTAGCTCAGTAATAGTTGATCTACCCATAACGTCTGTTGCTTCTATTTGCAGCCAAAATCTATTAGGAGATGGGTCCTCAAAAGCTCTGTAGTTCCATGGTGCTGAATAGAGTTCTCCCCGTGAGGATTTGTCCGAATGTTTTCTCATTAATGCCTCCATAACCATATCAAGATGCCCAGGTCTCAAATCATACACTCTAACGACAACAGACACAATTGGGGAAACGGAAAACACCAGAGCTCTGATAGTCTCGTATGATGGAGGGACCATATATTGACATTCATACTTTAGACATGAGGAAGTGGATGACATGAAGCGTGAGTCTAGTGGAAATGTGGGCAATATAATAGTCTTTTTAGTTCCTGACTTGAAGCTAAGATCAACAAATGAAACATGACCTCTATCAATGGCCACAATTCGCATGGCTCTACTCTTCCTCCAGTCACCCATCTCCCACTCCCAGAATTCTTCAATAGGTGGAGCTCCATATGAACAATTTTTGTTACTCTCGAAAGGTATCTGGTTCATATTTAGCTGCAAAAACTTCTCTGAAGATAGCAAATGATGACTCAAGTGATGGTGCCGCTTCAAATTCTTACCAAATCTTGTATGGAGATGCCCGCAAAGATAAGCTGAAAGGGAATGCTTGAGAAATATATCTTTAAGGCTCCTCCCAGATTTTGAGGACGCTGAGAATGAAAGTGGGAAGTGCCCAAAAGAAATCTTGGTAAGTGGTTTTGTAAAATTCCACCGAGACAATTCTGAGTCTATCTCAGTTAACAGTTCATCAGTTGGATGCCCAAAAAGATTAGTTGGGCCTCGCAAACCAACAGACATTGTGCTATCAAACCCAACAAATAGATGTTTCCACTCAGCAGTCTGGATAATGGAGCACAACCATGTAAGATGAGGAAGAAATGACGGTTTTATAATTATCACGTTAAGCATTAAAATTCATCTGATTGCAAGGAAGTCCAAGAAAAAGTCGATATTAAGTCCCCTCAACAAGTGTGATGGTTTATCTCTACTGCATTGTTTACCTCATGTTTAAGAAAGAAAGTAAAACCAGAAAACCTTTTGCACATTATTTAATGGGGATTTCAAGCTTCAACTATAACTAAAAGAATCATAAAAGAAAAAATCGTCAGGCAACCAGAGGTGTAACATTGAGATCCTAAAAGTCTCATAGGCAGTTCAGAGGACATTGAACTTTCAGCAAATTAACTTGGCAGCACCATTTAAATTAAACACATGAATCCTAATATTGATACCAGTTGCTAAAATATTCTGAGACTGACCTCAATAATGACGCTATTGACATTGCCCCTTCTTCCCAACTTTCCATTGATGCTATACTTTGAAAAGAAATCAAGCGAACCACCAACAACTGGTACTCCAAAATTATCATGATTCCCTCTAAGATCATAGAAAATGTTCTTATCAAGTCGACTCCTTGTTATCACATCCTCCATTATTTTCTCGTACTCCATCCACTCCTCCTCATTTTGCTTCATTGTTAGTAAGTCCTTGCTCTTCCCATCTGTTAGGAAAATAAAATAATCTAATTAGAACCATCCAGTAACCCATGTGAAGATTGTACACTTTGTGTACTTGCAAATTTACTAGAGAGCATGGGTGAGAAAAGGACGATACTCAGATAGATGCATCTAAATTATAAAAAATAAAAAATAAACATTCAACAATACTAAACCTTGTAGTGTATAGTAGCTGACAAAAGCTAAATAACTAATTCTTTAAATTTGATCACTGGATTGGTCTTCGAAACTACATAGAATCACAACCATCCCTCAACCATTATAAGCCTAAGATGTCAGATGTAAGTCAACCATTCTGAATAAGATTAGAAGTTCTTCCACAGATATGGAGTCAGAAAACTTGGAAGCTTATGATGCCAGAATAAAGAAAATTTTCTTATAAAAAAGTTTAGAGTAAGTCAACCAAGGGTAACAAAATACTTTATAGATAGTGAAAATTTTCTTATAAAAAAGTTTAGAATAAGTCAACCAAGGGTAACAAAATACATTATAGATAGCAAACAAATTTACATTTTTTGTTTTTGGCGTGGTACAGCCAAAGTTCTATTACTCGTACTATGGAAAAGAGTAAAACAGGAAACCAGAGACTACAAAGCTGCCTAATAGCTAACATTCTCTCTCCTAAGTGATAATTTAGTGAAATACACAAAAGAAACTGAGGGTGTAACAGAGGTACAAACAAAGTATATAAGAGAGAGCCCAAATAATATTGGTCACTACATATTCTCTACCATTCCCAGTGCCCAAAAGGAAATAGGCTGACTTGGAACAGCAAAAGGGCTCTTGGGATAAAATTGCCTAAATCTGCAAAGGTTTACAGCATTCAATCTCTCCGTAGGATGTTTATGCTTTTCTTTATTGCATGTTACGTTCTTCATCATAACGATTATCCAGTTTCAAACCCCAAATTGACAACCTTTTTCTAGTATTTTGGAACAATTCAACCATCATAATCCTCATCAATGCTTGATATTCAGCAAAGTACATGGAAAAATATTTACGAAAAGAATTCGCTGCATTCTCCAACTTTGTCCAGAAAATTTGATTATAACTCTAGACAATAGTAACACTTAATAGGTCCCATACACTTTTCTAGGTACATACACCTTCCAGGGACAGGAAACAGTAACAAAATCGATAATTAACAAGAAAATGTATACATCAAATTTAACATGAAAAGCTTAACAATAAAATTCCATTGCAAGTGTTTGTTATTAATAATAATTTATTCACCAATAAAAATCACAATCTAATACTTCCTTTTAAAATCCCTGCGTTTCCATACTTTGATCAATCATATGTTTAGCAATTTCTTAGAATTCCAAAGAAACCTACAAGAGTCCACAAACGTGCACATAAAAAAAAATTCATAAACATGAAATTCACTAACACCCATCAAGCCATGACACGCTTCAATCCCATTTCCACACACATCAGCTAAAAAAAATCCAATAAAAAAGCAATCAAATTAGAATTCATGAGCACCCATCAAGCCAAAAAGACTCAAACTTTGAAGGGTTTGAAAGCAAAAAAAGCAAACCTGTGAGATCACCAGTGATGAGGACAAGAGAAGGGTTGATCATGGAGAGAGCAGGACCCACAAGCTTCTTGAAATCAGAGGCTCTGTCAGGATGATGCACACTGAAATGGAGATCAGACAGTTGCACCACCCACACCAGTGACTCAGGCCCTCCTTCCACTCCAATCACTCTCCCACCACCACCACCACCATGATTGGCTTTTTGTTGTTGTTCATGATGTCTTGTTGTAGCATTTGCATGGAAAGTGAGTGCTGTGTTGCATACAAGCAAGAAAACAATGAAGAAAGTGCTCATTTTTGGCACCAAACTGGTGGGAGGGAGGATCCTTGGACCTTGGTGGATTCTCTTCCACTTCTTTTGTCCAACAAAGTGTGTTTTGAAACTGTTTAATGAGGACTAGCTTATTGGTTTGTTCTCTGGGATAATTTCAAAAGCATACCCTACTCTTTAAAATAATAATTAATCTAATCTAATAAATAATAGGGTGAATTGCACTCAAGTACCCTAATTTTTATCATAATTACATGTTTAATGTCAATTTTACCATAATTGCACTCTAATACCCTGTAATCCGTTGACCACCGTTATAGTAACGGTTGACCAAACGGATTTAGGGGTAAAATGGTCTTTTACGTTTAAATTTATTTTTTAAAAATTTAAAAAATCCTCAACCAATAAGAACATGCCACGTCATATTTTAATTAATTTTAAAAAATATTTTTTAAAAAACCAAATAAAAAAAAAAAAAAATTTGAAATTTTTTTTCGAAGAACATGAACCCAGAAATTTGGGTTCGTGTTCTTCGAGCACGAACCCAGATCTGGGTTCGTGCTCGAACCCAGAAACTGGGTTCGACCACGAACCCAGTTGCTGGGTTCGCGATCGAACCCAGATTTCTGGGTTCAATCGCGAACCCAGTTCATCTGGGTTCAAAGATCTGATTTTCAATTTATTTTTTTTTCCTTTGAGGGGCATTCTCATCATTTTGCCTGAATCCGTTTGGTCAACCGTTACTCTAACGGTGGTCAGCGGATTACAAGGTATTAGAGTGCAATTATGGCAAAACTGACATTAAACGTGCAATTATGATAAAAGTCAGGGTACTTAAGTACAATTCACCCTAAATAATAAATGTAAACTCATCAGTTGGTAAAATAGTCCCAGTATCATTTGAATCTCTAAATCTTAGTAGAACTCTGACCAAGTTTGGTGTCAAATCCAAAAGAAAAAGAAATTCACGTTATTTTAATTTGTATTAAAATAATCTCTTTGAACGATTTTTATTTTATTTATTTATTGTTAATTTTTATTAAAATATAACTGTTAAACCCTTTTATATGATATTTGAAATAAAAAAAATCTATATTATTCATTAAAAATCACAAAACTATTATTATACTACTGCGTTTGATGCATAGAATTGGATTGGACTATTTTTATGGGATATAATAGGATTGAATTGAATTGGACTGGACTAATTAGTAGTATGATATATTTAGTGTAGTATGAATATGATTAAAATAGTACTATCTCTTGATTGGTGTAAAATGAGATTGAATAAAATTAGATTTGATTAAATTAATTTTATATAAAATAAAATTATTTTTAAATATTATTTAATTATTTAAAATAATTTTCAACTAATTTTGTTTTAAAAAATGTATATATTGTTTTTATTATTTTGGTTAAAAAATATTTAGAGTATTTTAAAATAAATAAAATTATTCAAAATTATTTATTAGAATATAAATTATTTATTTTTTAATAGAATATTTTAAATTAAAAAAAAAAGCTTGGGACTATGTGGCGGGACATATTAGTCCCGCTACACTTAAACAAGTTGCTAAGAAAGGATTAGAGAAATTCAATCCTATATGGGCAACAAATATAAGACTGGACTGAAAATAGTTTAGTTTTATATAACTAACACACCATAAAAGTTAATTTTTTTTTTTATAAACTATTAAAAAAAAACAAATAGCAACAAAATCTCACTGGATAAAAATAAACGAGTGACAACAGTAAAGAGGGGCTATTTTGAATTAAATTGAAACTATGAAAACTATTTTGATTTAAATTGAAATTATTGGAAAATTTCAGATACAAAATAAACAATATAATGCTGATTTGATAACTTCTTATAACTTTAGGTATTATTTTGAAATTATCCCATGGCTTCTCTGCTGTGAGATATATACAGTGAGGTCTAGTTACTTGTTCAGATTTTTTCCATGTCAGCACATAAATAGCATAACGCGAGACCCTTTTTGTCTTATTGTCTTTTTATGTTGTGTGTTGCTCAATAACTCATCTTTGGGTGTGTGGTGGCTGTACGCTGAAGAAAGTATCAGACTTTCACTGTTATTGAAGGTTAGTGTTTCGAATTTCTTCATTTATGTGTTTGTTTTGGCGATTATAGACTCATATATATAGATTTCATGATGTGGGTATCCATTTATTGCATGAAAAATCCTGTCTTTGTCTTCGTTGTTATTATTATTTTGATTATCATTTAAATTCTGCCTTGCTTTGTCTTTTACTATCTCGGTTCTTGATGATTCTTCTGTATCTTTTGTGTGTTTCTGGGTTTGTTTTGTTACACTGTTTGCTTAAAATGAGGGTTATAGGTTGTGAATTCATTGCTTTTGCAGTTTCATATTTTCAAAAGTTTTTAATTTGTGAGCTTAGAGGCACAATTTTATTCAAAAAGTTTCTGTCTATAATCCCGTCACGTTGTGCTGTGCAGCGGCGGGGCTCTCCCCTCTGTGTTCTGTGTATTAACTAGGTTGTGTAAGGATGTCTTATGAAGGTCCATGGCCGTTTGGACCACTTGTTGAGCTCATGAAACTTGTGGTTGGCAAATACGAGAGGCCTTATGATTTCATGGCAAGATTGACCTTATCCTTTTTTAAGATAATTTGTATTGTTGATCCTCATTTTGTTCGAAAGAAAGCGTATGTGTAACATTCAAAGCTGTCAAATTTAGAACTTCCAAATTTCAATCTGAGAAAGTCTCTCGTTATCTAACGATATTTTAGAGTAAGTGACATGCTACATGCCTACATTGGTTCTGCATATAGGTTAGATTAATATTTGGCATGAGCTGGTTGGTAAAATTTTGAAAATTTTGAAATGACTTATGATAATTTACAGACTTCCTGAATGATTTTAGTCTGATAGTGCTTCCTTATGCCTGACAATATTGCCTTCGCTGCCTCCTAGCTTGATTTTGAACTTCTTCCAAATTTGTTTATATCACATTATGTCTAGTTGAAATGGGAATTCTCCATTCTTTCTATTGCGATGACTCGTGGGATACAGTAATGAAGTTGAGTTATGTGGCTGCTGTTAGTTATACTGGCGTTGGCATCTAGCAATTTGTATAAACTAATTTGGTGTTGCAATTGATGTCCACCACTCTAAATCTGGACAGAGATCTTATAATAGCATGAGTTTCGCTGATTATGGCCTGATAATTTTCAGTTTGAAGAAGCACTGAGGTTTGAGGACTTGTCAGATGGAAGATTCGCATGACTAGGTTTTGTGACAGATTCAATTTCTTACATGCTCCAATACTTTAGTTCTTTTAAGTGTATATGCTTGTAGCTGATGGCCTGTCGAACGGGAGCAATGCGGTTGCAGTCAAGTTTATTGATACTGGAGAGTGATATTTGTGAAAGTTCTTATAGAACCCTTTCAACTTGTCCAAACCAGAAGTGGAAAAATGAACCAAGTATAAGTGGACAAGCTTCAAAGATTGGTATAAAGTTTACATCTTTTCCCCAAAAGAGGTACATTTGAATTTTTCTTTAAGGGCTTCTGTTTTCATGCTAGTCTTGTCAGATAGAGTTTACTCATCATGACCCAAAATTCTTTAACAACTTGAAATATCTCACATAAAGAAAGACCATGTAGTCCGGTCAATACAGTGGGAATGATTATTTTATCATTTATTTTTTTTCTTAGTGTCGACCACAAAGCTATTTAAATTAATGTCCAACGTAGGCCACGATTGCAAGTGTTGAGATAATGACAATATTTTATTCTTTATTAATTAATTACTAATTACTTTAGTCATAGGTTGGAAATATAACTCTGAAAAAAAATTTCTCCATAAGTTGTAACATTAAGAAAAGAAAGGAAACAAAAATAAAAGTGTAAACATGAAGAAAGATTTTCTCTCTTAATTGTTTCAATTACAATGCTTGGTTTATAACATAAGGAATAGAGAAAAAAGACAAATGGAGGTAAAGAAGTCAAGGTAATTGGAGGTAATTGCGGCACCGCAAGCTATCACTGCAAGCTATGGCCGCCATTTGATTTCAATACTCCCCCTCAAGTTGGTGCATCAGTGTCACTCATGCCCAACTTGTCTAAAAACTTTGAGAACACCTGATTGGATACTCCTTTGGTAAGTATATTAGCTAATTGATTTTCTGACTGAATCTTTGGCCGCTCTACAATCTTCGTATCCAGCTTCTCTTTGATGAAGAACCTATCTACCTTGACATGCTTTGTGCAGTCATGTTGGACTGGATTATGGGCTATACTGCAAGCTGCTTTGTTGTCGCAATATAGTTTAACTGGCTGCTTTGGGGGGTAGCCTAGGTCCTATAAGAGAAATTTCAACCATAGTGCTTCACAAATTCCTAAGGCCATTCCTCTGTACTCGGCTTCTGCACTAGATCGTGCAACAACATTTTGTTTCTTGCTCCTCCAAGTAACTAGATTCCCACCTACAAAGGTAAAGTATCCTGAAGTTGATCACCTATCATCAACTGCACCGACCCAATCAGCATCTGCATATACATAGATATTTTGCTGGTCTGAGTTTTTAGAGAATAAAATTCCCTTCCCTGGAGCAGATTTTAGATATCTTAAAACTCGCATGACAGCATTCATATTTTGCTCACTAGGATTATGCATGAACTGACTAACGATACTCAGAGCATATGCGAGATCTGGCCTTGTGTGAGCTAAGTACATCAATCTCCTAATAAGTTTTTGGTATCTTCCCCTGTCCACTAGTACCTGCCTTGTCTCAATACACAACTTCAGACCTTCTTCAACTGGAGTATTAGCTGGTTGACATCTTGACATTCCAGTTTCCTGTAAAAGATCTAAGGCATACTTTCTTTGGGATAAAAAGATTCTTGAACGTGATCTAGAAACTTCAATCCCAAGAAATTATTTTAGATGACCTAGATTTTTCACTTCAAATTCTCTAGAGAGGTAGTCTTGTAGGGCTTTTCTTTCTTCTTAATCATCTCCTGTTACCACCATATCATCCATATAAACAACGAGCACTGTAATCTTACCATGTTGCCTTTTCAGGAACAAAGTATGATCTGAATTGCTTTGACGATAGCCAAAAGCTATTATTGAATTTGTGAATCTTCCAAACCATGCCCTTGGGGATTGCTTTAGCCCATATAATGATTTCTTCAATCTGCATACCATGTTATTCTTTTTCTCTAATATCATTAATCTTGGAGGAAGCTCCATGTATACTTCTTCAGACAACTCCCCATGCAGAAAAGCATTCTTCACATCAAATTGTTATAACGACCAGTCTAGATTTGCAACTAAAGACAATAATACACGAACTGTGTTGATCTTAGCTACCGGTGCAAATGTCTCTGTGTAATCAATTCCATAAGTTTGAGTGTACCCTTTCGCAACAAGTCTGGCTTTATAGCGTTCGATACTACCATCTGCCTTGTACTTCACAGTATAAATCCAACGACACCCAACCGGTTTTTTTTTCTAGTGGGCATTCCACAAGTTCCCATGTCTCGTTCTTCTGCAATGATTTCATTTCTTCATTCATGGCTGCTTTCCACTTTGGATCAGCTAAGGCTTCCTGCACACTGTTAGGAATAGCTACAATAGATAATTGATTTAAAAATGACTTATTTGATTCAGACAAACGATGGTTAGACACATAGTTACTCATGAGATATCTAACTCTACTTGAAAGTTTAGGTTCATATGTGGGTTTAGGAATACTTCTAGTGTGACGATGTGGTAATTGTTTTCTGGATGACTCGGACTCTAAGTTGAGAATACCCTTAATAGACGACGATTGGTTTGGTATATCAGCTAAGGCTTCCTCAGACCCATGTTGTTTGGATTGCGGTGGAGATTGTGTCATTCCTTCTGTGTCTGGGAGGGCACTGTTGAAGTCAAATGGCGGCCATAGCTTGCAGTCATAGCTTGCGATGCCGCAATCACCTCCAACCACCTTAACTTCTTTACCTCCATTTGTCTTTTTTTTCTCTATTCCTTATGTTATAAATACCAAGCATTGTAATTAAAACAATTAAGAGAGAAAATCTTTCTTTACATTTACATGGTATCAGAGCCAAGTTCGACTTTGTAAAACCCAAAAAAAAAAAAAAAAAAAAAAAACAAAAAACAAAAAAACAAAAACAAAAATACAATTTCGTTCTGAGCATTGTTTTTTTGCCTAACCTCTGTTGGGAATACTTGGTCGAGCTCGAATCCATCCTCATCGAAATTCCACCCATTGATCCTTCTCTATTTCACAATTGGAGTGGCTAAGTCACTCTCAGAATATTCTTCTCCATCATCACTGCCAATCTTGTGCAGAATCTTGCTTTCTTTAAATCTGTCTTCAACGCTAGGCAACCCACTCAACACGTTCTTGACAAGACAATTGGCTCCTTTACAGTTCTTGAAAATAAATTCTCAAAGACTAAGAGAGAGGCGAGAGCAGGAAGCATCTGAGATTCGAAATGAAAAGCCGGAGAGGTTGATAGAGTGACTGGGAATGTTGGGAAAATGAAGAGAAGAGAGCAATTGGTACAAGATTGAGAGCAATTGGTAGGAGATTGAGTGGTGGGTTGTTAATGCAAAAAATGGAGCATGAGTCAGTAGTAGGGAACATGTGGGGTTCATAAAAAAAAAAAAAAGAGGAGGGTGAGGTCCCACTGCTTTGTTGAAAAGTAGGTGTCTTGAACAGCATCCCATGTGTTAACAATCCTTTTTTTTTTCTTTATCTGGGGCACAACTATTGAAAAAAAAAAAAAAAGGTGAGGTCCCACTGCTTCTCAGTCGCTACATCATGCATTTGACTCGGTATTTAATTGCAAGGTTGCAGAAACGCTAGGCGCTAGTTGGGCGGCGACCCACCGCTTAGCGCTTAGAACGCTTAAGCGGGGATTAAGCGGTTTGTCGGAAGTTGGCCGGATGGCCGGCCGGAGATAGATCAGAGTAATTTCCAAGTTAAAAAGTGAAGAAGAATAACTGAAGTGGAATAACTCAAGCTGCTGGTTTGGGAGGAAAAAAACGAAGGTGCCCACTGCCAGAAGAAGAAGAAAGAAGGAAAAAAAAAAATAAACCAACCCCCAAAACGGCGTTGTTTGGGGGTGAGATTTTGACCAAAAATACTAAACCCCAAATGACGCCGTTTGGGGTTAGATTTAAATTATTATTTTTTTTTCTTCTTCTTTTCTTCCTCCGCCACGGTAGCCATTTTTCTTCTTCTTCCTTCGCCGAACGAAACTGGCAGCTTTGGACCAAATCGCAGCGGCGTGGCGCCAATCGCCGCTTAACGGCCTCTTCTTCAACACTATTCAATTGTTGATTATGTTTAAACCATTTCTCGAAGTATTCACTGATTCGAGGAAGACTATACACCAAAAGCCGGTTCAAATCGGTCTGGTTTGACTCATTACAACCTTCACAACACCAGTCCAAGCGGTTTCAAGTTCATCAAAATGAGTGAAAAGGTTGAGACATTTGGAGCAAAATCTATCTCGGTTGTGGCTCAATCAGAAAACGTGTTTAACGCGGGAATCACACTCACCGAGTCTAACTATGATGTGTGGTCTCAACTTATGGAAATGCACATTGCTGAACGAGAGAAGTTGTCTTACATTCGGGGAAAGAAAGCATCACCTGCAGAATTCGAAAATGGGTATGCTGAGAACTAGAAAGTAGAGAGATGGCTATTGATGTCGATGAGCCCAGACATTATGAAGCGATACTTACTGTTACCCACAGCTCAAGAAATCTGGAATGCATTATCTAAGGCTTTCTACAATGGGAGTGATGAACTGCGAATCTTTTCCTTGAACCAGAAATCTTTCGCTACTCGACAAAGTGGCAAAACTCTCTTTGAATATTATGGAGAGTTAACTGAGATTTTTCGCGACTTGGATCATCGTGATAAAATAATCATGAAGGACGCTGATGACATTGCAGCATACAGAAAATCCATTGAACGATTATAGGTGCACATCTTTCTTGCTAGACTAGATGAAGCCTTTGAACAAGTTCGAGGAGAGATTTTATGCAAAGATCTCATTCCTGATTTGGAAGAGTGCTACGCGTTGGCTCGCCGAGAAGCAGTTCATCAAACTACTTTGAAAGGAGAATATGATATATCTGACATCTCAGCTATGGTAACTCAACGTTCAAAGACAAGCAATCCGAAAGCTAACCCTATTGATAAGTCATCATTAAAATGTGCTTATTGCAAGAAAACCGGTCATATCAAGGATAGCTGTTTTGAACTTGTTGGATATCCAGATTAGTGGAATAAGAATCGTGAGCAACGGAAGAAAGACTATAAGAAGACCCCGAGTGAAGCAGTTGCTGATGTTGCTGAGAAGGCATCGGCATTGATAGCGGCTACGGATAATGGTAAGGTTTTAATTACTTTAGTCATAGGTTGGAAATATAACTCTTGAAAAAAATTTCTCCATAAGTTGTAACATTAAGAAAAGAAAGGAAACAAAAATAAAAGAAAGACTATGTAGTATGACTCTTGTTATTAAATTATTCATAGTTATCTTAAATTAATTCATAAATATGGTAAGTGAAGATGCGATGACCTTTAATTAATTAGCTAATTTTACAATAATTTCAATTTAAGAAAATGGTTAAGCTCGGGATAAACCAATAAGTATTAGTATTAATCACCTTGTATAATATGAGGTTCGTCCGTTTTAGTCTTCTCCAAGCAATTATGAGATGTAGTGCATAGGAGCTAGAGGGAATGCCTGAATAATAAATTTTTAGATTCCTTCAAGTTGAGATCAATAGGGAAAAAGGGAATATATGAACCTTCAATAATATTAACGCAGACCACAGACGGCTAAGATCAATAGACATTGGGAAATAAACGGTCCATGTACTAAATCAAATGGATAATGGGTACCAATGAAAAAATCAAACAAATTTAAGAGGAGATTTTTGAAATAGAACTAATAAGAGAATAGAGAAATGGTGTTTATATAGTGGACATGTTATCAAATTAAAGTATAATAATAACTATTAGCTAATTAATTTTGTCATTTTTTTAACAATAACAACAAAATATCATTAAGTCTTAGAATCATATACAAGAGAAGGGAGGACAAGCCAATCCTAGCTTACAAAAACAGCTAATCAATGAAGTTATTCATTAACTAAAGGTCAACTCGTATCTTCATCTACCACTCATATTAAGTTATTTAAGATGGTTGTGTAAATTATTTAGTAAATAACAAGACCTAGATTTCATAGTCTTTTTTGTATTTTCGTTCCATTTCTTTTTTATTTATTATTTCAATTTGTGGGGAATTTTCTGAGTGTCATAGTTACAATGACTAAAGTAATTAATAAAGATTAAAATATTGATATTACCTCAACACTTGCAACTCTTCTTTCGTTGTACATTAGCCGTATGTGAAATAGTACGGTTGGCAATAGAAAAAGAATAAGAAAATTTTTAAAATAAGTCATTCCGTTTTTGTATTGAGTTAACTTCAAGGTCTGTCTTTATGTCAAAAGATCACAGAGAGAGAGAGAGAGAAAGCAAAGATGAAACCTATCTCTTGATTGGTGATATTAGATGATTACATGACTATATTGAAACTAGATCCGCTTGATCACTAAGGCAACTAGATTAACGAATTTGAGTATTCCTGCGCTTTCAGTAGTCTTGGAATGCATATTAATCCATTTCTGGGACCATTGTGTTCCTTTATGTAGATTTTGTACTTTGCTATTGTATTGCATGGGTCCTGCATACTTCCCTTAGCACGAATGAGAGCATTTCTTTATTTATTTGTTTGACCATTTTATATTGTCTTTGGGTGATTCAATTGTTGCCTCTAGAGCTATGTAGCCTTTGTAAGATTGAACTAATTGATTCTATGTTAATGCAACATCGTAATTTACATACATAGTTCTATGTTTTACATGCATCTTTTATGTCATTTTAATAGCAAGGATAAAAGTGTTGTGCAGAGAAAAGAAAGTGAAGATAATTGAAACCTTGATAGATAGAGTTTGTATTATGATCACTTAACCTTCTGAATGAAGGTTTAGAGACTTATATAACTCTAGTTACAGCTTTGTTTAAACAACTTAGAGTCCTAATCTAACAAGGAGATAAACACTGCTGGTATATCTCTTACTATCTACTCAAATAAATAACAAAATAATTAAGACTAATAAAGCAGTAAATATAGCAGTAATAAGTAAACTACTGCTGAGACAAACTAACAAACAACAGAAAGAAGTGTCCCTAGGAGCCACTGATACCAACATGAAATTTGAAATTTGAAATGAGAGGAAAATTAATAGCAATGGGGAAGTATTGGAGTTGTCAATTACATGTCAAATTTCATATCAGTTCCTAATTTTGCAAAGTAAAAGATTTTTACCTCTTTTCATGTTATTTTGCAAATATCTTTCATGTAATATAAACTTTGTTAAAGGTATCGATATCTTTCCTCTCCATCAAAAGTTGTAAAATATATAGAGATTTTAAACTGACATATCTACCCTCTTTTTTGGTAAAGTATACACATTTTGCTTAAAATATGTCAAGGATATACTGTACGTGTCATTGAATCATTTCAATGCAAAACATATAAGCTATAATTATGAAGTCAATCGCATTGTTTATCTTAATATGGTTAAAATATGGAGAAACATGGTCCCTCTAGCTCTTTTGTAACTCATGAAAAGAGCATATGAGTTGTCTTCTTTGATGCATTTAAGCATGTGACTCATAATATTAACATATTTTAAAATTACATGAAAAGGGACACTTTGTAGATTTTGGGACCAATCTGAAATTTGATTGTAATTTACCACTCCATTTGTTATAATGTAACTCTCATTTCAACGTCATTTCATTTAATGTGATCTTCAACCCCATTTCATGACGCTATCAGTGGCTCCTATAGAAGTAGGGATAGTTCTTTATCTTCTCTGCACAACATTTTTGCCTAACTAGATATCGAAATGCTTCGGTATATACTGAAAATTATGTTATTTGGTTAATGGTGATATCTTGCGAACAAGAAGAAACTGCTGGAAAATAGCATTTGCCTTGGACACTGGTGGGTTATCTGGGAATGGTGGACAAGAGAGCCTCAATGGTGATAGCCCCGATCTTGGTGGCACCAGATTGAGCAGGATAGTGATTGCAGGTGGTAGACAACTACTGGAGAAGTTGAACATGGCAAGAAAGAACTTTCCCATGAAGATATTTCTCCTCCTATTGGGTTTCTACACAGCAAATGCTCTCGCTACAATCCTTGGACAGACAGGCGACTGGGATGTTCTGGTTGCTGGTGTGGTTGTTGCTGCCATTGAGGGGATCGGTATGCTTATGTACAGAAAGCCTACTACCATGTCAACGGGGAGGTTGAAGTCTTTTGTGGTGATGATGAACTATTGGAAAGCCGGTGTATGCTTAGGACTCTTTGTGGATGCTTTTAAATTAGGAAGTTAATTGTTTTAGAGCATCTTTCCTAGATGCTTAACCAAAAATTTGGATTCCTTTCTTTTTATTATAATAATATCTCTGCTGTTGTAGCCCAAATGTGATTGATAGCTCAAACTAGGCACAATGGTACTATAACCCTTCCCAAATGTGATTTATCAAGATATTTTTCTATCATGTAAAGATGTTGTCTCTGATATACCTATCATTGCAGTGACCTTCCAGAGATTTTTCGCGTAGTTACAAGTCTGAGATCGGAGACTCGGGTTTGTTTTAAATAAATGATGCAAGTTTATCTGGATGGGATGGACTGTCTGTACTACAAAGTGCAATAAACTGTCCAGTGCAGCAAAGCTAGATAAGAGGAAGACATGTAGTTTCCTAGGTTCATTCTCATTCTCTATTCACTTGGATGGTATAGTATTTTTGAGTGAGTTGAAATAATGGATGTTTGTGGTTTGATTTTTGTGTTTCTCTCTGTGTATGTATATTGTGCTGCCACTGGATTTCATTTTGAAATCCCAGGTATGTAAATTGGTTGGTTTTCGTTTTGAAGTGCAAAGGTGCAACACTTGCAAACCATGCATAGTTTATGGAAAATAATTTTCATGGGCTCAGGCTCAAAAGTAAGTTGGGTTGTATCAACACAACACAGCCCATTTGCATCTCTAGAAAGTAGCTAGCCTTTTTCTGTGGAGCAACACTATATATTGATACCAATTGTTATTAGATGTAAACTATCAAAAAATACAAATTGGTAGTAGATGTATCAGATGTCTTATAATTCTAATATAGATCATTAGATGATATGGTAAATGGCTCGAAGCCCAGAACAAAAAAGCATGCTGACAGTGCTTCCCATCCGAAATTCTCATTCCGAATAATGTGGTAACTACAACTTCAGACGTGCATTCTCAGCCTTTCGTAGATCTAGACTCAAACTAGTTCAAGTTGATTTAGGTTTGAGTTATAAACTCTTGAAATGTCCAAACTCAGCTGCACATAGATCTTTCGTTGCCCCCGTCCCCCTCACAACACGGGCACCCAAACACATACATGGTCACACTACTATAAATCGTGAGTGAGGTTGGCGCAAGCGGAAGATTTTCTTGTCAAACCAATTACGTAAAATAGATCTTAAAAGATGGAAAGAAAAAAAAGGAGAAAATCCCATTCTTTGTATCATATAACTATGTTATTCAAAATTACAAAGCCTGGTGTTATGTAATTAAACAAGTAAAAAAAAAAAAAAACTTCCCGAGGATCCATTGTCTGAAGTTCACAAAATTCATAGCAAGCTAAGACTGTTCTAAACCTCTTTACATGCTATAATTGAACTTGAGATAACACTAGACCCCTTTTTGCCTAAAAAGTTAGAAGAAAAAGAACCCATCTTCCTCATAGTTAAATTAGTTATCAATATAGGAAGAAAGGGAAAATCATGAAAAATTTAACCAAAAAAAGGAAAATCAGTGGGGGGGTTGTGTACAGTGTACATCTTCATGTTGTCTAACTTTCTTTCTTGTTCTTTTTTGTTTTTGTTTTTGTTTTTTTAAGTGTCATTCCAGACAGTGAAAGTACTTGGAGCTCCATGGCAGACTGCAGCAGCCAAGTTGGTGGTAGCTCTTGACGCCAGAGTTGGGACACCAGTTGGAACCCATGAGTTGTTGCAGGTTGAGCCCTGATCATGATATGCAGCTGCAGCTGCAGCACTGGCCTTGACCAAACCTGGTGGTGGTGGTGATGATGATGATTGTTGTTGTTGTTGCTGTTGCTGATGTTGTGCAAGATAATACAAGTTCCTTGCTTGATAAGGGTCTGATGATGCTACTGTTGATGCTGATGATATTGAGGAGAACATGTTCTGATGATGATGATCACCATGATCTCCAAACCCATTGGGATGATGATGATGGTCATGGTGATTGGCTATAACTGTACCCATTGGAATCATAAACCCTCCATTACTACTACCATCACCAGTACTGCTGTAAATCACAGAGTTGTTGGAGCCTGAGCTGTGTTCCAATGAAGGGGACTCCATGTTCATCAAATTGTGCAACACCGATGAGGGCTGGAAGAAATTGTGTGTATTACTTCCCAACTGGAGTTGGTGATGGAGATCCTGATGTTGAGGTTGTTGATGAAACCTCTCAGAATCCTGCTCCTGCTTACACCAAACACGTTGCGCGTTATACGGGAAGTGCATGCTGAAGTTAGGCTGCTGCTGCTGCTGCTGTTGAAATGCAGCTGCTGCCGCGATGGAAGGCCAAGCATGATAGCTGCTGCTGCTGATTCCATGGTGATAGTGGTGATGATCCGTGAGCTGTGAACTCATGTTCTCGTGATCGTCCACCACCACATTGCTTCTGATCTGTCCATGATGGTGGTGGTGGGGATGATCTACAGTCATGTCGGCCTGCTGATCCACATCCTTCAAACGCTTGGCGGCGCCACCAATGGGCAGTGTACTGCTCTCTAGGATGCTGTTCACATCATATCTGTTCATGTCAAAGTTGGTCACTGCATTCAGTCCCCTGAATTTTATGGCTGCAATATCATAGGCCTCTGCTGCTTCCTCTTGTGTACCTGAAAGTACAATAATATACGGAAGAACGGGATTATGTTAATATGTGCTCATGACTCGTACAAAAAGACTATAAAAGAAAACACAAAAAATATACAATTCTTTGGTTTTCAAAAGAATGATACAAATAGTGATTCAATAAAAATGTGTTTGATTACAATTTGTAGATTGTATCTATAACCTTATAGCCCTTAAATTATTAAAAAAATAATAATTTAATCACCCCAAATAACTTTTTTTGGATTTTTAATATTTGAAAACAGTTTAACGGAAGTTGAGATCGTCCGGTGATAAGTATCACTCACACCCACACTAATAAAATAGTGGATTCGGGTCGCCTCACCTCTTCCAAACACATTTTTTACAAAAAAAAAAAAAACTAATATTAAATATCAAACAATTACAGGCCTACAAATAATTTAACCTATCTTAAATTTGTTAAATTACATTTAGAATCAAATTTGTAAAAACTCTCACTGAATGTTAAGTTTGATGGTTAAAATACAGGATTTAACCATTAAAAAAATGAAAAGTAGAATAAGAAGAGCGAGATCCATGGGGATCCATAGTGAATCCCGCATGGATCGCGAATTAGGAGAGGTTCGAACCTACTTTTAAACGGTCAAATTTAACGTAAAGAAGTTCAATATAAATTTATATAAACTTTAATTTTGAGTGTAATACAACAAAACTTAGGTAGATTTATTTTTTATTATATATATATATATATATATATATATATACAAATGTAGAAAAAAAACACACTTACTGAAAGTGCCCAAATAGAGGTCTTTGTTCCCAGCAACTCTACCAATTCTTGCTTGCCATCTTCCATGCTGATGATGTCTGTTACCAATTCCAAAATTATTCCCATGCAAAACACATTAACAATATTATTAATTAATTAATAATCTTTCCTTCTTCTTCTTTTTAAATTCTTTTTCTTTTAAAGAAAATTAATCGTACTTAACATATTAATTATTAATAATAATACACACCCAATTAAAAATACGAAAGAAAATAATAGTTGAAGAAAATTTATGTATCATATATATATATATATATATATATATGATGAGAATTCTACTGTATATAATTATTCTCTCATGATATTTTGATTAATTAAATTAATTAAATGTAAAATTACCTTGTTACACCTCTATAAATAGATGCACCCCGAGAAAATCCACTACTCTTCCTGCAATATCACAACAATAATAATGAATTAAATTATAATTAATTTAAATTATAATTATATATAAAATAATGTATTCAAAAACTATATGTATATATATACCTTCTAAGAGAAGCAACATACTCCTGCCTGGTCATGTGCTTCATTTCTTCTACTTCTTTCTCGTAATTGCTAATCTGAAAATTTTATTTTTTTGTTTTAACAAAAATAATTATTAAAAAAATCAAAAGAAATTTCACCATTAGCAAACAAATCCCATTTTTACTGGCGAAATTCATTGAAAAATAAATAAATAATCAACTATCTCTTTCTTCACTGTAACTGGACACATCCCTCTTTAATGGGGATACTTACTTTTTAATTATTAGGAGACCACAACAACAAAATTTACACTAATTAATTATAAGTATTATAATAATAATAATTAATTAATTAACACTTCCATTAACTTCATTCTCAATAATGTCACTACTGTCAATGTCAATGCCAGTGCCAACACTAAGCAAAGATTATACACTGTCCTTTCTTTTTACTTTATTTAGAAATAAATTCATCTAATTAAATAAACACATATATAGGAAGTATGCAGGGAGTATGCGGTTTCCGAAATAGAAGTAAATATATGAATTCTACTTATATAGTTAATCTACTGTAAAATAAAGAAGGTAATTAAGAAACTTACTGGGAAATTTGTGGTGGTGGTAGTACCCCAATATTTCAATGCAGCTAAATCATAAGCTCTTGCAGCTTTTTCCTCCTTGTCATATCCTCCTGTTTAAATAATAAAAAAAAAAACTAAAATCCATAAGAACTTTTTAAAAAATATATATATTTAATAAATTAAATTTTTTTGTAAATTTAAAAAAATAATCAGATTATATAAACTTACCCAAATAGACTGCAATGAAGATAATCCAACATCAGATAAAAAATGGAAACAAAAGTTAGTATAAAATTAAATTAAAAAAGAAAAAACAAAAGCGTTATATATATATAAAGAAAAATAAATAAAAAATTATTTACCTTGTCTTCCCTTTCGAGTTTGTCCTTCTCTTCTGCAACTATTATCCCATAAATGGGCTTCATATCTACCTGTCCATCTATGTCTGTTCACACAAATTTAACAAATAAACCCTAAAAAATCATTATTATCACATTATTATTATTATAATTTATAATATATATATATATATATATATAATGTATAGTAAATTAACCATAAATATTGTGTAGTGCAACTTAATTTTTATGAGATCGAAATCGAATCTCACTCGCATCAGAGTTAATTTAAATTTTAAATGTAAAACATTTTTTTAAAAAACAATGAATATACCTTGTGACACCACGATAGATAGAAGTTCTTTGTCCAAAAGTGTCAATAGACTTCCTTGGCACCGTTTCAATGGCACCGGTTTGGCTGTCAAGGGGGGGATCCACGGCGGCCGTACTCGTTGTCTTCTGCTGCTTATTGTTATCAGATGAAGAGCTGTCTCCGCCGCTGGCGGTGAGAAGAGGGAGAGGTGAGCCAGCAGACTGGTGAGAACCGGTGCTCATAGAAAGAGACAAGCTCTGTGCAGAACCGCCTCCGTTGTTGTTGTTGTTAGTACTGTTCTTGGCCTCCGCTGCCGACGTGGCTTGAACCGCCGGTGACGGTTGGTTCCTCAACCAAGTCTTGATCATGGACAACCCAATGGAAGAACCATTACCGTTGTTGTTGGTGGTAGTAGTAGTAGTAGTGGGGTTGCTTTCTCCTCCTCCATTATTGTTGTTGTTGTTATTGCTGGCTGATCTTCCATTTGTGATTGTGTGTTGATGATTATGGTGATGATGGTGGTGGTGATCATCCTCCGATGGGAGTTGCAAAGAACAGTTTGGGAACATGTAGTCTCCGGCAGCAGCGGAGGCGGCAGCCGTGCCATACATGGTGTTGCAACCGTGGAGTTTCTGTTGATCATGGTCGGAAAATGAGTGGCCGCCAAGGAAGTTCTCGAGCTTCGGCTCTTGCGTTTGATCAAGGTTTTGTGTACTATCATTGCATGTCATAAGCATGTTAAAATCTGTGTTGGTTTTGTAGTTTGTTTCTGGATTCATCCCCAAACCCTTCATATTCCAATCTACGCACAATAAAAACAAAAAAAAATCAAACCCAAGCCTGATATAAGAGAATATATATATATATGAACACGCACTAAAGAGCGCACAGTTTTACTTATTTTACTACTATACAGATTTTATATGATTACGCGACTTTTCTTGAAAGAGGTTTTTTAGTAATGTTTTTGTTTTTCATTTCCAATATGTTCACTTTTCTTTTTTTTTTGAACTATTCGAAGAAGAAGGAGGAAGAGGAGGAGACAAATAGCAAAGCTTTTTTGATTGAATGTTTTCTCGTATGAGATCGAGGTTGTTAGGGTTTATAAAATGAAAAGAAAAGAACTTGTGGGAAGAGAGATATACAGGAGGAGCAGACCTTGGGAGTGATTGTTGTTTCTGTTGAAGGCTTCAAGGATGCCAAAAGGAGTTTGAGTGGAGACGTCGGAGGAGAGATCGAAGCACTCGCCGGAGACAACCGTGCCGGATAGTTCATCAGAGTTGAAGCCGCCGCCGCCGCCGAGTCGAGAGACAGAGTTTTGATGATGATGATCAGGGTTTGAAGGGTGTTGTTGATGGGGTGAGAGAGAGAACCCTAACCAGTTGTTCATGGTCATCTATTTCAAAGATAGACTAGAGAAAGAGAGAGAGAGAGAGAAAGAGAGAGAGAGAGTGGTTACAACTACATGCATGAACTATTGATACAGAAATAGAGAGCAAAAACCATGACGAAGATGAAGAAGAAGAAGTAGTAGAAGTAGTACTTGCAGAGCAAACAAGGAAGAAGAAGAAGAAGAAGAAGAAGAAGAAAGGTCAAAAAAAAATTTTTAATGAAGAGAAAATGTCATCTCTTCCAAAGCAGAAATGAAGATTATTTATATAAAACAAACCCCCTCTCTCTATCTAACTTTCTCTCTCATGAATCGTAATTTGGGCACCCTTCTAACTTTAGGGCATTTCTTGTAAGTCCATTTATATATATATATTACACTCTCCAATATCTTCATGGTACACCTTACTCATATGAAGGAGACATCAATTGGATTATTTGAATATGGTAAATGGTGGGTTGATAAGGGTATTATTGTACTTACACATACCAAATCAATCAAATTTCTTTCTCTCTCTAAATCTTTTTTTTTTTCTTTTTCTAAGAATAAAAAAAGGAATGAAAAAGGTACACGAGGGGAGAGTAATAAAAAGTTTTTGAATGCATTCAAGCCTTGTTGTTTTGCTATTATATATAGACCAAATTACAGTTAGATCCCTGAGATTTGTTCATCCATAAGGCGGAATCAATATTTAGGTTTATTAACAAAAATCTCTTCTGCCGTTAGTCAAACTCCATCCAATTTAATGGTTGACCATGTTTAACTGTTAAAAAGACCAAAATATCCTCAAATAATATATAAAATTATTAATATTTATTAAGTAAAAAATTATAAAAAAACAGTTAAAAAGATAAGATGGACGATGAAATTTTAACATTTTTTTAATTTTTTTTATTTAATGAATGTTAGTAATCATATATATTAATTGTGGGCATTTTAATCTTTTTAGTAGTTAAATATGATCAACCGTTAAATTAGATGGAGTTTGACTAACGACATGAGAGGTTTTTACTAATAAACCGAAAGGTTGATTTCGCTTGTAGATAAGTAGACTTCATGGGATTTAACTGTTATTTGCTCTTATATATAATATAATTTATATATGGTGTAAAAGATGATTTGTCTTGCAATAAAAAAATATGCAAGTTGAAAGCTTATCTTCTTCATTGCCTTTGAATTTGATAGTAGTAAAAAAAAAATTGTATTACAAGGTCTAACACATGGGGTGTGAACCCATGAGAACATGTGGTTTCTTAAACTTAAAACAAGCTTTGTGTGTATTCACCCCTTACAAACTTCAATTCAAAGTTATCTTTCTTCCTCCACATCATCATGTTTCTTCTATTACCATAAAATTATCATTTACCTTATTATATATTATTAATTATCAATAACCCAACATCACTGCCCAATGTGGTTAGTAAAATCACTCATTCAGCCTAGCAATGTCGCAGATTCGAGTCGTCAGCACCGCAAGTGTTATGTCAAAAAAAAATCTATCAATAACCCAACTCAAAATATCACAATAAATTACTACTCTACTCTTTGAAATTTATCTCCCTCTAATATGATTTGAGATTTTACTTTCACTATATACTAATAGGGATAGAAGGAGAGACGGAAATCAGGAGAGTTGGAATTTAAGGTCCAGGGTCTATTAATGTATATATAAAATTTATTTTTTTCAAAAATTATAGAGGGGCCAAGGTCCTCCCCCCGCCTCTTAAAACGGTCCCTCATTGTGTACTAATAATAATAATAATATATCACCAATTGATTTTATAAGTAACTATCTATGTATAGATAAGATGTGGTTGGTTCAGTGGTATGCCTATCACACTTATACCTTGAGGTTTTAAGTTCGAGTCGTGTCTCCCTCTCGCTAATCCCGAATTAATTATAATAGCTTAAAAAAAAAAGAAACAAACAAATATCTATCTATCTATCTATTTATGTATATACAAACTCACTATATACTTTCTTTGTTGTACGTAGAACACTATATATAGATTATTTGTCAAGACAAATTAAATATATGTTCATTTTTAAAAAAAAATTATGCATTAATTTTTTTATCACAGTAATGATTGATAAAATAAATAAAATACATTTTTATCATGATTGTTAATTTTGTATCGAATGGGCATAAACATAATGTGCTAACCGTGACTGTTCTCACTCAACTATCAGTCCCTGTAAATGTGGAATCAGATTAACTAGCAGTCCTCTCTCTCTCTCTGATCATGCAAATACACTCTTTCTTTGATGTAGAACACCTGTAGAAGATGATATATATATATATATATATATCTGACAAAAGAGTGACAACAAACCACACCCAGAGCCCCTCTCCGTGAGAAAAATTTACTGTGTTAATCGTCCGACTATTCAATCATATTATATCATATTATATTAAAAGTTAAATGTATCACGTTTTAACATAAATAATGTAAAATAACTCAATGTAATTAAATGATCTTATTATTTATTGAGTGAGACCATTCTAGCTACATGAGTTTTTTCTCCCTCACCAGTCTCCACACCTATTTATTCATCCCCAGTTGGACACTAGTCTTTTCATGTCAGTATAATCTGCTCCTACCATTCCCCTAACCAGCCCCTTTTCATTTTACTCTTTATTTCTCTTGCGTGTATACTTATATTTATTTTCTAATGTATACGTATGTCTATCCATTAAATGATAAAATCTACTGTTTATAATAAAATTTCACATCAATTATCATCAGATATGAATTCGTACTTTATTTTCATCTAAAATATCAAATCTCTCCCATGAGTCATCAAATACCACTTATAATAGTATGATATTAACATAGATGTCCATCCAAACGTTAAAAAAAATATATAAAAATTATATCAAAAAGAAAATACGGATATCTACACACGAAAATTTTCATTTCATTTCATTATATACGGAGGAGGAGACCCCCCAGAAGGGGTCAGTGTCTGTCTACAAATACCCATAACTTTTTCACATTCCATCCATCCATGACATTATTATTTTACTATTATCTCTAAAGTCCTAATCATCAAACTGCTCCCCCGCTACAAACGGAAGTCTCTTTCTCTCTCTTAATTTATCGCTCTCTCTACTGCACATTACATAACAATAATTCATGCATGACTGACAAATTTATAGGTGTAACATATATTTTATTTTACAATGAGAGAGAAGGAGAATCCTGTGTGTATATTCTCTTTTTTTTAATGAAAAACAAAAACAAAATATTAAAAAATGTGTTTGCTCTTGCACCCCTGTATGAAGACACTAACCCTTGTCTTCCGGGTCCTTTCATTCTCAAGTTTTCTGTGAGTGAGAGAGAGACAGATTGGAAGAAAATCTTTTATTTTCCCATTGGATTCCTATGCAAATTATCTAATCTCTTAGATACCCTCTCCCACTCTCAAAATTTCAATCCATAGTTATGTATTAAAAAACAATATCTACGAAATTCATGTTCCAACTTATATCTCAACTTTTCACGTGACAGTATTTTATTCATACGATATATGATAATTGAGATAAATTATTGTTAATATATGTATTTATTCATCAAATAACACATCGTTAAGTTGAGATACAAATTATCGTTCAAGTTGAGATGTTTCGCCTTATTGATTTAAAAACCTAACTTTAACATTACAAATAATGTTATAAGTGGTTTGTTAACTATCTTATTATTCATAACATTGTTTCATGACTTATATGACAGTTATATATCACTTTTCAAATTATTTAAGTTGAGTACAGCGTTAAAAAAAAATTAAATTGTATAGCACTACTTTAATTTTTATAATTTGTACTATATTTTCCTTAACCGTAAATAAATATTATACGTATTTTTCATTGATAGCCTCTTTGGCAAGAGATTTCTTATACAAAACAGTACTTTTTGTAACAAAATTCAATAAACTTCATATAAAGCGTCTTTAATGAAGAGGAGTGAAGAATTGTTAACAAGTTTTGAATTGAATTTCAAAATTAAGAAGCACCAATATATAACCATGTATTTTGATGACCCCTCTACAATAATACAATACGAGTAAATTTTATTAAAACCTTTCGAACTTTCTACGAATGGATTGGTAAACGCGAATATCAAATCCGGTCACACTAGGGTTTTGGAGGGATTATTACTAGGTTTTTTTTCCATTTGAATTAGTAGACCCACTTTTGCCATAACAGAAATATATAAAACTTTGTATCCATATTCGTGGTTATTGAAAGTATGTATATAATACATATCACTTAACAATTAAGTTTCAATAGTGTCTAAAATGTACCGATCAAGCAAGTAAAACACATTTTTTTTAATAAAAACTTTTAAAAGAGAGAGAGAGAGAGAGAGAGAGAGAGAGAGAGAGAGAGATTGGTCTCGAAGAGTGCAAAAACTTAACAGCAAGTTTGACCGTCAAGGAATCAAATTGATGAGAAGGTAAAAAATAAGAAAAAACCACATGGCATCTAATGTAATAAAGTCCTTTTTATATATAAAAAATTAATTTATATTAAATATTTTAATATTTTTTAAAAGCCTGTTGCTCCACTGTAAAAAACAAAAAAATTAATGTTATCTCTTTCTCTCTCGGTAATATAATCATAATCATTCATGCCAAACAAAACCACACCAACTTAGCTCCTCTTCTTAGACAGAGAAACAAAGAGAGAGAGAGGTGCCGTATATGACTTTTGACCTAGTTATTTTTACCACTTTTTATGCAATAGAACAAATAATACTAACGTAATTGAACTCTTTAAGTATTAAATTATATTTAAAATTAAAATTTATATTAAATTTAACTGTTAAAATATATAATTGAATATATTCTAATTCGTAATTTATAATGAATTTACAGTGAATTCACTATAGGTCTCTTACTTATTCTTCTATTTTTTTTTTATTTTTTAACGGTTAAACTTAATATTAAAAAAATTTAATATAAATTTTTATATATTTTAATTTTAAATATAATTCAATAAATCTTGACCAGTTTTAATTTTATATATCTATATTTATATGTATATGTTATTATGAAATTGCATCGTTGGTTTTGAAATTTTACTGCTTATTTGGTTTTACCATGAGCAGTAGCTAGCTACCTACCCTATATATATATATATATATTTTTAATATTTGTTAGGTGTGCACTTATTGACCTATTTGGTTAAGTAACCAACCTAACTAGCTATAAGGTGCATGTGTGTGTAAAAGGGTTGAAATCAAAGTGTGACCAGTTAGATGTAAGGTTATATTATCATGTAATATAATTAAAGAACCTACATCTGATTTGGCTTTTTACGGGTAAAGTCAGTTTAATAGAAAATTAATATTTAACTCTCTTATCGTTTATTACTGTTGACCATTTAAAAAAAAAAAAAAAATTAAAATACCTCTAACTAAAAAATGAAAAAAAAATCTAAATCTCTACCGTATTCAAAATAAAATATAAATTAAAAAATTATTTTAAAAAGGAGTTTTATATTTTATTTTAATTTTTTAAAAAATAAATTTTTACCGTCCATCTCATTTGCGATGGACCGTGAAGATTTTAAAAAATATCTTTTGAAATAAATTAAAATGACTAAAATACCCTTATAATAGTTGACTTTAATTTTATAACAATTAGCTAACGGCAGTGGATCAAGTTAATTAACTTATAGTGTTCTAATAAGTTGATTCCGCCTTTAAAAAGACAAACCCCAAATAAGTTGGTTGTAATTTGTCATATAATTAACTAATTGTGTGCATATACATTATGGAATTAAACACTTAAAAATTTGTAAGAAAAAAATAAAGTATAGAAAAATCTCTAGAAGGCGATTTAATTCACGATCCAAATATATAATTATCAGTCTTGAAAATAAAAAAATACAAATTTTTACGCATTAACAAAACGTAAATAGAAATACTAGATCATGACATTAGGCTCAGTGTCATCCAATTGTATATATATCAGAGATTATGGTGTGTATTTGCTCATTTACAAGCGGAATTAACATTTAGGTTTATTGATATAGACGTTTCCTACTATTAGTCAAACTATTTCCAATTTAACAGATAATTATGTTTGACTGTTAAAAAGATCAGAATGCCCTTAAAATAATATATAAAATTACTAATATTCATTAAATAAAAAAATAGTTAATGAGTATTAGCGATTTTTATATATCATTTTAGGGGTATTTTGGTCTTTTTAACAGTCAAATATGGTCAACCGTTAAATTTGATGGAGTTTGACTAACGGTAGAAGAAATACTTACCAATAAATCCAAAAATTGATTACGTTTGTAGATGAATAAACTTTAAGGTGTTTAGGAATTATTTATTCTTATAGATATACATTATAGATTGCATTTTAAACCTATTATGTCTAGTCATCTTAAAATTGGTTAAATTATGTTTAATTTATTTTTTTTTTCAATTAACTGTAGTTGAAAAACTACCAAAGGTCATTACCTTGGTGGTTGGGGGAGTCTTAAACGCGCTTCTTCAAGCCACCAAAGTTCAACACTTATGTAGTGTATATATTATTCCCACCATTATTCATAAAAGAGCAATTGTGTGAGTAGACCCATTCCGTTGTTAGGAGTTGACAACTTTCAAAATAGAAATAGATGTCCGGGCCGTATTTATATGATTTAATTTCGATAAGTCTCGTTTTGGTAATCTTTTGACCTGTAAGGTGTCAGATTTTAATTTCGGTACTTCGAAAAACTGTATAAAGAATCTATCTACATATGTAGATTGTGAGCATATATAGTTATATACCAACATTCTAGTTTTGGTTTTGGACTGACTCCTGCATGCACATGAATCATGAGAAAAGGACTGCATTTGACACTAAATTCATTTAATATATATTTGTTTTAATTTTAATTAAATAAAGGGAATTTCATGTAAAAGAATTATTAATAAATGCCATGCAGGTTTTGATTTACTGGTTTTCCGATGCCACCCAAAGAATGGAATGGCATATGTTTCTCATGCCATATATTAAATCACTCATAAATCTATATATATCTATCTATCTATCTATATCTATATATAAATAAATGTGAAATATATCTATAATTTTTTAATTAAATTATTATATATGTAGGGTCACACTCACTCACCACACCCAGTCAAATAATTGTGATATTCATGGACTTAAAGAAGGAAAAAGAAAATTAAAAAATAAAATAGTATTGGAATTACCTGAGATTTATTGAATCACATTCGTAATTAAAATTTACAGAAATTAACACTGAACTCTTTTTGTGTTAAATTTGATTGTTAAAAAGTAGGCTGAAACCTCTTCTGGTTCACGATCTATAGAGGATCCACCATAGATCTCTTACTTCTTCTTCTACTTTTTTTTTTTTTTAATGTTTTTAACGGTCAATCTTACTTTTTAATGGTCAAACTTAACACCAGGAGAGTTTAATTAGTGTGAGTCTTTACAAACTTTGATTCTGAGTGTAATTCAACAAATCTCAGATAAGTCCGGTATTATAAGTTAATTATGATAATTTAAATATATATATATATATATATATCTATATATTATATTAATAAGTCTCCTTTATTCATTGCTTGAAGAGGAAGGAAACCATGTAAGTTTCACGAGGTACTTTGATTTCTATAATTTACTGTGATATGATATTGACATATATATTCTATGGTCTCTTTACTATATAATATGCTATGTATGGGGCTCAATTATTAGGCTATTAATTTTTTTATGGTTCTATAATTTATATGAAAATGTATATACATTTAATCAACCAAACAATGTGTCTCATTTAAGTTGAGGAAAGTTTGACAAATATCAAATGACATTATTGACTTAACGACACTCCATATAATGTGTTTTTTTTTTTTTTTTATAGATACACATTAAGGTAAACCTAGCACGATTTACAAAAATTTAGGTTAGGTATTAAAATCCTTCAAATAATTGTTGATTATATCCTTAAAATAAACTAGGATCAGACAAAGTTAATGTTGACGTGATAATAAACTTCTCATATTTACATTTAGATTCATATTTACATTTAGATTGTCAATTCAAATCATTTACGTTTTCTCCAACTTTCAAATTTTGTACGCCGTTAAATACAGTTATATAATTAAAAGACTAGCTAATTGAATTGTGGTTTCCATTACTATATAAACCCTTCATTCTCTTTTTTATCTTTTCTGTGTAAGCTGAATTACTTTAATTTTATATAATTTTTACATATGAATTCTCTAATAATTTTTTTTTATATGTGAGCTGGGGTCAACATTGATTGAAAAAAAAAGTTCTCTTAACTTGTACGCTTAAAATATAAAATATGCAATATTAATGTGATTTAAAGGTGAAATTAAATTAATTGATTGATGATGATATTGGACCCAGAGGAACAACATGGCCCATTAAGGTCCAGTCCACTTATGCACATGTAGCAGCCCATGCAGTCATGTGTCATGCATCCATACTTGGAATATCATGAAACCCAGCAAATCTATATGTACATACATGATACATATAACATGTAGCAGAGAACAGGCAGAGCATCATCCTCTGCAAAATTATGTTATGTGGGATCCCCACCTGATCAGCACGTGACTCCATGCAGAGAGCACAGACAGGCTGCCTTTGGTTTTTCCATGCAACCCCACTTTCATCACTACTTGATGGTTCCACTCCCACAGACAGCACAGCATGCAGACTATCTACATGTAATAATAAAATTATTTATTTTTCTTGTGAGTAATGCTAAACATCCGATCTTAATATCCTACATTGATCCCGATTTCTTTTTAGACGTGCCACCTGAGATACAACCACTCGAATCGAAAATATTATCAGGCTAAATTAACATCATTTGTCACCAAGCTATAATAAGCGGTAGACATTGGTCCCAATTTATGATATGGTAATTGGACTCACGTAACATATAGTAAATGAATTAAATCATAATTAATATGTATTCATTTACCGATTGACACATCAAAAAATTGAGATATAAGTACCATGTCTAACATTACTTTTTTTTTTTTTCAAGAGAGAGAATGAAAAATGAGAACATTTTCAAAATGTACATGTATATATACATGTTGGTTCGTATCTGATATGGATGTACCTGATTTTTCAAATACGAACCAATAGAAAGTATATAATATTTAAGGATATACATCCACTTATAACTCAAACTCAGTTGGTTAGTACACTTTCTCTTTACATGCGTAATAGGGATTCGAATCTCACTTTTGTCAAAGTTGTTCAAATAACGGCAGACTGCAGACACCTTACCCAATTGGTGTTAAAACTTCTAAAAATTAAATTAAATTTAAAAAAAATACCTATATGATATTGTATATGCTTATATGCATGACATTTATATATTCCATTTGATTCCCGAATTCAAATTTATGTGTTATGCGCAGTTTTATACGTATGACATGATTTCTACTGGTTTTACGTACATGATCATATGTGTGTATAATACTTTTCTTATAGAATCATGTTGCGTATATATACAATTTTATATACATGACATGTGATTCCATTTGATTTAAATGTATATACACCAAATCCAATATATTTAAGTACTGTGCAAAGTATATATATACATATCATAATTTTATTAGATGAATATTTTTGGTACATCAAATGTATGTACATTCACCTACGTGGCTACGTACATTTTTTATATACATGACATGTAATTCCATTTGATAAATGTAGGTGCATTCATCTTCTCTCTCTCTCTCTCTATATATATATAGATATATGTCTCTGTGTGTGTATGTACAAAGACTCCATCCATAGCTAGGGTTTCAAAGAGAGATGAGTCAAAGAGAGTAGTGACAAGACAAGCAGACATGAAACCAGATAACAAGCAAGAGGAAATTAATGGCTGGGTTAGATTCAATGATAATCATCGTCAGGAAACGGCGCCGTCTGATCATAATCACCCCAAATGTTTCACTATATATAATTACGTAAATTATGGTGATAGACAGTTGATAGTGGCCAACCAATCTATAGCCAACCTGGGGAAAAGTCGAAAAGAGAACAATGTGACATTGTTTTCCACATCCAATTAATAGTTGACAAGTAAAAAAGCAAGCATATATAAATATAAATAAACGGTGTGTTAATTACCGCCCTCTAGTACTTAAGTTAAGTTAATGTTTGAATATTAAATAAAATCATAATAATTCTTAATTTAAGTGTGGAGAGTTTTTTTGTGAGAAATCCAACTTACCTCTACTTTATTATTCCTCCTTTTATATACGTGTGTCGCTTAACTTCTGAAGCCACAAAATATTTATCAAGTATAAATTGATAAGTATACTCTATTTGCATGCGCTTAATGATTTGATGTTTCTACTATTTAATTTTTGACTGGTTAGCTCAGTAGCAGCACAAGAAAGTTTAGTAGTTGAATGGCATGTCACGTGTTATCATTATATTTAAATATATGTGTTACCATTGTATATACTGGATGGAGAATTATTTATTACAACGTGCAACGCGACATTTTTGTTAAAATCAATTCGATTGAGAAAATAATTAAGTATAATTATAATTTATAAATTTATTGAGTGAAATTGATAAAGATGAGAGATGGCCATTTTTGACTTAATTGATGAACAATACATGAATATGAAAAAGAAATTTTAGTAAATTAATTAGGGTTGTGAGTTTAATTGAATGATTAATTATACTATGCATTCAAACAACAGGTTTAATTATTCAAAACTACTTTTAATTTTGCTCTCATTTATTTATTTATTTTTCAGAAGAAATGGATCCTCTCATTTATTTATATAGTTTTAGTTCGAAGTTGTAGTTTATAAATTAATAGTGTATATATATATATATTGTCGGATTAATTTAGAATACATATTGAAAAACATTTTGATTTATATAATTAAATTATAATTAAAATCCGTTTTACACTACTCGATTAATTCTCAAACATTTAAATAGTCTTAAATGATGCTTTCCGTATATGGAAGTTGCTTTCCAGACTGCGTTTGTAATGAAAATATGGGAGTTTATTCAAAATCTTATTTCTTTGTTTTTTTTTTTTTGAATACTTATAATTTAAGTAATTAGTGTTTTTTTTTCTTTTTACATTCATGATAGATCATATTCGACTTGAGCTTCCACCCTTGTTAATAAACTCACAAAGTGTGGAAAACCCTCTTTCCGCTTACAATGGAAGTTGTTCTCTAAAATATACTTTTATTGATTAACATTATTGCTAGATCCTGCTAGACCTCTAACCCGATTAGTTTTCAAACAAACAAAATACTATTTCTTTAAAACCAAATATGTATAATAAAAACACACCCAATATTCAGGCCAAAATCTAGCTAGCTTGACTTTGCAGATAACATGTTGACATTACAAGCTCATTGAGATTCAAAGTTTATTCGACTGCATGCACCGACTACATATACATATTTACTACTACTTGTGGCAATAAATGTGAATAAATTAAAGACCTGGACACCGACTACAATTCTAAGTTAAATTCACTGACTGGAGCTCATCTCTCAAGAATCCATAATGACTTCAATATCAAGTTTAGTCTTTTTTTTTTTTTTTTTTAAATTGTAATTTGACTGAAACTTTTTATATCTCACGTTGTTCTTATTTGGTGTGTCAGCGATTGTTTGTAGACCTAGAAAAGGTGTAAAATAAATGTAACACTATAATAATATCTTCATTCTCTGATAATATATATATATATATATATATATATATATATATTTGAGACAATATGATATGACACACGTTAGAAAGCTCATGGAAGGGATAAATAATCTTGAACTTTTAACTCATAATATGTAATTGGAATCATTTCAACAAGCAATACAATAGAACTCATCGAGGGAAACCTTCATGGTGCACAACCGTACTTTTCTAAATTCAGCTGTTTCGACCTTTTATTTGAGTTTTTTTTTTACTTTTATGATAATATTTTCATTCAATGTATGAAATACAACAAAAGAAAGAAAGCAAAAAACTTGATGATACATTATCAATAATGATCATATATATATATATATATATATATATATATATGTGTGTGTGTGTGTGTGTCTCAGACGATAGAGGGTTCTGGTGCACTTAATTATATATGAATATTTTATATATGATAGCTTAGAAATTAATTTATGGTTTCAGTTTAGTAACATGAAATTGTTGCATATATATCTAATATTAAAGTATGAATGATGATGAATATGATATTTAGTCTTTCCCAGTCAAACTACTAGAACATAAAACTAATAATATAAATCCAGCTTTTCAAGAAAATAATATGTGTGTCATTTTTGTTTGTTATTGGGAAAGTGTGTGTGTATACATATATATATTATTATTCAAAATAGTTTAGTATAATTAATTAATTAATTTAGATTGGTAAATGTCATATAAAATTAAAGCACAAAAATCAAGAATTATAAGTATGTGGAGAGAGAGATTGAAAGCAAAGAAAAGCAAAGCAAAGGGAAAATGGCAGTGGGGAACTGGGATTGCATTGGAGAAATCAGCGGAAGCACCCGTGCCTTCTTGGCAATAGTACCCTCTCTCTCTATCTATCTACCAAGTACCAACCCATACACATGAATCTGAATATTTGCTAAATCAACACACACACACTCTCTCTCTCTCTCTCTCTCTCTCTCTCTTTTTCTCTGCATTTTTTCACCTTTATCCATGCAAGAAAAGAAAGAAACAAAGTGGGTTTCCAAGAAAATCAAAAACTTTATTATATATATTAAGAAAAGTGTCCCAACTCCAACCCATGCCTTGTCCTCCTCTCCAATTAATATTTATACCTTAATTACTATATATTAGCAAAAAAATTTTAAATTTTTTTTCATCTTTACAGCAAACAATGTGCACATGCATATATATATATATATATATATATATATATATATATGCTTGTCTAGCTAGTTAGTTGCCTTAATAATTCAAGATTTAATGTGGGTTTGGGAGTGTTCTTGTCAAAATATGAAGAAATTTTCCAGAGAAAGTTGTTTAATTAATTTTTATATATCAAAGGGGTGTTTTTAATTTTTATATATATATATATATATATATATATATTACCGTTACAATAACTCTGTAGGTTTATTTTTATAGCAAATATTAGCGACTATTAATATAATTCTAACTCCTATTACTACCGAGTGTCGAAGTACATTTTGTAAAACACTTCAAATTTTTTTTTGAAGATATATATATACTTCTTGTAATGTAATTTTTTATGAAATCAATCAAAAATCACTCTCAAACAAATGAAATAATGATAATGTAGTGAGAGAGAGAGAGAGAGAGAGAGAGTGGGATTTGGGCTGTATTGTCTGGTTGTTTTGTTGTAGAGTTCATGGGTTTTTGTGTGTGTTTGTTGTCATCTTCAAAATAGAATGAATCATCATCTCATAAGCTAATAAGTTCTGGGAATGCTCATTCTTCTCTCTCTCTTATTAAATTTCTTGGGCTTTTCATTCAATCTTTTTAATTATTTCATTTCATTTTCATTAATATTGCCAAAAGAAAAAAACCCTAGCAACCTAGGGCTTTCCAAAACTCTTGTTTGGGATTCAAACCTTTTTGACTTGGTTGGACCCATCACTCAACTCTCCCATTCATTTGCTTTCCAGAAGCATTTTTTTTTATTTTTATTTTGACGTTTGATACCAATTGAATTAGGAATATGTCAAAAAAAAAAAAAATTAGGAATCTGTCGAAACCTAACGAGATTAACCACTACAATTGGTCTGGAAAGCAACTCGTACTACAAGAGAGAGGTATCATCACATAGTGTTTATTTATTATCAATAGTGGAATTTAAATCCCTATCATATAAATGGAAGAGAAGTGCACTATCTATTTGAATTGTGAGTGGATGTACCAAGAAATATATATTATACTTATATATATATATATATACAAAACAAAAGATCAATAAAGAGAAAGAAAACAATTGCCACTAATAATATTTGTGAAGTTGATATTTATTTTAGGTGTAGGATCAACGTACAAGGATGAACTTTTTATCGAAAAAAAACTTATGTGAGACGGTTTTACTTTATTACTGATTAGACAGTCTAATTATATTATGTCATATTTTGTTATTTATTTTAGAAAAAGAATAATGATACCAAATATTAATATAATTAATTAGAATATATCACCAATAGCAAAATGAGATGATTCTCATCTTTGTTTTTCTCCTTCTCGATAGTATTTTGAAGTATGGTTTTGTTTGAGATTTTTCCAAACCAAAATATTAATTGTTTAATTTGGTTTGTAATTGGACCATGCTACTATGTAAAATATATACATGGGCCAGGTATCAAGGCAGAGAAGGATGGGAAAAATATTAATTGTTTAATTTGGTCTGTAATTTTTTTATTTATTTTTTATTTTGATGTTTGATACCAATTAAATTAAGAATTTATCGGACTTAATGAGATTAATTATTACAGTCGGTCCGAAAGCAACTTCTACCTAATGTATTTTGAAGGCATGGTTTTGTTTGAGATTTTTTCAAACCAAAAATATTAATTGTTTGATTTGGTTTGTAATTTGGACTATGCACCTATGTAAAATATATACATGGGCCAGGTATATAGGCAGAATGATGGACTCTCTTCTACTATCAAAATTTGGGCTTTAATTTTCTTTTTTCCTTTTTTAAATAAAAATTAAAAAAATCCAAATTATAGTTTCATCACCATCTTCTTTATATATATATATATATATATATATATTAATTAAAATAAATAAAATTAGAAGAAAGATATAAGGGTACTTATGTTATATACAAATAAATTTTAGTATTTATAATTTTTATCATTCATATGTAGAGATGGACGGTAGAAACTCATCTTTTTATTTTTAATTATTTTATAATTAATATCTAGAAATTTATTAATATTATAAGTTAAAATATTTTAATTTAATATTTATAGATATTTATCTTTATATCCTTCACAACATTAACGATTTAAGGGTATTTTAATAATTAAAACTAATAGCATAAGAGAAATTGACTATAAAATAAAATTATGAAAAATATTTTAACCATAAATAAATCTATTAGAGAATTTTGAGTAATTTATCAAAAGGAGATTTTAATAATATCCCGAACATAAATTTGATATAAAAAGTCAATAATCTATACAAAAATTCATTTAAAAACTTGACCAAAATTGCATCAACAATCATCTCCCCTCCCATCTTGATTTCTCCTCCTCAACATTCATACACATAGTTCACACTTCGATAAACTAATACTTCCAGGCTGGTTTTCCATCTCACACCCGATGTATAAATTGGAGGGCTTGAACGCTTGAACGGTTGCTCATCCAGGCTTTAAGGTTTGACGGTGAGATCAAAAGCGCAGCCTTACGTTTTCGAGCTGTTTATTTCGTGTCCTGAGGCACAACATTTCCTTTCCTTCTGATCAGTTGCTCCTTCTTCTTCAGCACCCATTCTCTACCTTTCCCTTTCTTTGCTGTTTCTGTTTCTTCCTGGGCCTGTGCCGGTCTGAAATGCAAACCTGCAAGACCCCCGAAGAACTTTTTCTTTACAAAAAACAAAAAAATAATTGTAATCGAAAACATATACAATAATTACTATGTATTAGCTGCAGTGATTGCTTCACAATTTCAGGACGAAATACGAGAAGAAAGAGTTCAGTTTACATGGACCAAATGAAAACTTATGTTTGATTTTCTTCATCTCCGCTACTCTCATCGTCAGAGCAACTCTCTCCGTCTTCTAGCTTTTCCTTGGGTAGCTCAATGTTTATGGATGGTGGACCACAAGTGAGGACTAGATATTCTTTTCTACTCTTCGAACTGTAACCAGACAATCGTTCTCACTTCAGTAAAAGTTATGGAGGAAAATGCCACCAGCGCATAGAGATGTTTTGTTAGTACTTTCCAAATGAATTTAATTAGCATCTAAAGAATATTTCGCAAGAGATGCTTATAGTCATCAACATCGTTTTAGAAAATTCTATTTTCACTACAATGGCATCCAAGAAGATTAAGTGAGAGAAAAAAAAAAAAATAGCCAAGGGCTGAGAAGAGAAGCTGTGCACTGAAGCATGTCCCACTGATAAGATGAAATACCCATTACATAATAATGCCATCACCATATGTCTATGAGATGATGCTGAATGGCATCAATCTTGTTCACTCAATTACGGTTGGAATCTTCTACGTTAGGATATGGTAATAAAATTTCTTCTGTGACATTAATGCTTCCTTTAGCCTAATCCTTGATTTTTTAATTAGATTTGGGATTTGATATATAAATACAAACATGTATGTTTTACTTATTTTGCTACTATACAGGTTTCTGCATGATTATGCGACTTTTTTCGAAAGAGCTCAGTAATGTTTTTGTTTTTCATTTCCAATATGTTTACTTTTTTTTTTGAACTATTGGAAGTAGAAGACGAAGAAGACAAATAGCAAAGCTTTTGATTGAATGTTTTCTCGTATGAGATCGAGGTTGTTAGGGTTTATAAAATAAAAAGAAAAGAACTTGTGGGAAGAGAGATAGGAAGAGCAGACCTTGGGAGTGATTGTTGTTGTTTCTGTTGAAGGCTTCAAGGATGCCAAAAGGGGTTTGAGTGGAGACGTCGGAGGAGAGATCGAAGCACTCGCCGGAGACAACAGTGCCGGATAGTTTATCAGAGTTGAAGCCTCCGCCGCCGCCGCCGCCGCCGAGTCGAGAGACAGAGTTTTGATGATGATGATGATCCGGGTGGGTGTTGTTGATGGGGTGAGAGAGAGAACCCTAACCAGTTGTTCATGGTCATCTATTTCAAAGATAGACTAGAGAGAGAGAGAGAGAGAGAGAGATTACAAGTACATGCATGAACTATTGATATAGAAATTAATAGAGAGCAAAAACCATGAAGAAGATGAAGATGAAGAAGAAAGGTTAAAAAAAAAAAAATCATATCTTCCAAAGCGAAATGAAGATTATTTATATAAAGCAACCCTTGTTGTTTTGCTATTATATATAAATTAAATAACAGTTAGACTCCTTAGTTTACTCATCTATAAGTGGAATTAATATTTGGATTTATTAATAAAAATCTATCTGCCATTAGTTAAACTCCATCCAATTTAACGGTTGACCATATTTAACTATTAAAAATACTAAAATATCTTCAAATAATATATAAAATTATTAATATTTATTAAGTAAAAAACTATAAAAAAACAGCTAAAAAGATAAGATGGACGATAAGATTTTAATTTTTTTTTAGTTTTTTTATTTAATGAATGTTAGTAATCATAATCATATATATTATTTGTGGGCATTTTGATCTTTTTAGCAATTAAATATAGTTAAATGTTAAATTGGATAGAGTTTAATTAACGGCAAGGGAGATCTTTGCTAATAAATCAGAAAGATGATTTCGCTTGTGGATGAATAAATCTTAAGGGGTTCAACTATTATTTGCTCTTATATATATAATTTAGGAGAAATTACAGCTAGGCTACCTGAGGTTTGTAATTCTACAGCTGGAAACAACTTTATCAAAAATTGACAGCGAACCCCCCCTCCTATTATCTTTGACCGTTAAAAACTAACGGTTGACCAACTCAAACAGTGAAAAGATGAAAATACCCCTAGAAAAAGACAAGGTCATGAGTATTTTCGTCTTTTTGGACTTTTTAAATTTAATTTTATTAAATAAAAAATTAAAAAAATTAAAAAAAAATCTCATCACTTCATGTTTAAAATAACGGACGGTTAAGATTTATAATAAAAAATTAAAATAATAATAATAAAAAATTAATTATAGTTATGTAAATCCATTTTTCAGATTGAATATCAATCGTCCATCAAAATTAGTGGACGGTGGAGATCCAATCTGAAAAATGGATCTCCACCAAAAAAAAAAAAAATTTTTTTTTTTGGGGAATCGAAGAACCCAAGGGTTCGAACGAATCGAACCCAGAAGGGTCCTTCGAAGAACCCAGTTTCTGGGTTCATTCGAAGAACCCAGAAGGGTTCTTCGACTGGGTTATTCGAAGAACCCAGAAAATGGGTTCTTTAATTTTTTTTTTTCTAATTCGTAGAACCCTTTCTGGGTTCTTCGCAAATAACCCAAATTGGGTCTAGGTTCTGCCGGCGAAGAACCCAGATGGGTTCTTCAACCTAGAGATGGGTTTTTCGTCCCCCAATTTTTTTTTTTTTTTGTGGAGATTCATTTTTCAGATTGGATCTCCACCGTCCACTAATCTTGATGGATGATTGAGATTCAATCTGAAAAATGAATTTACATAACTATAATTAATCTTTTATTTTTAATTAATTTTTTATTATTATTATTTTAATTTTTTTAAATAAATCTTAACCGTCCGTTATTTTAAAGATGGTGGGATGAGATTTTTTCTTAATTTTTTTTATTTTTATTTAATTAAATTAAATTTAAAAAGTCCAAAAAGACGAAAATACCCATGATCTTGTCTTTTTCTAGGGGTATTTTTGTCTTTTCACTGTTTGAGTTGGTCAACTATTAGTTTTTAACAGTCAAAGATAACTGGAGGGGGATTCGCTATTAATTTTTAATAAAGTTGTTTCCAGCTGTAGAATTGTAAACCTCAGGTAGTCTAGCTATAATTTCTCCTATAACTTATATATGGTGTAAAAGATGATTTGTCCTGCAATCCAAAAAGAGGTAAGTTGAAAGCTTATCTTCTTCATTGCCTTTGAATTTGATAGTCGTAAAAAAAAATGGTATTACAAGGTCTAACACATGGGGTGTGAACCCATGAGAACATGTGGTTTCTTAAACTTAAAACAAGCTTTGTGTGTATTCACCCCTTACAAACTAGATATCTTTCTTCCTCCACATCATCATGTTTCTTCTATCACCATAAAATATCATTTACCTTATTATATATTATTAATTATCAATAACCAAACTCAAAATATCACAATAAACTACTACTCTACTCTTTGAAATTTACCTCCCTCTAATATGATTTGAAATTTTACTTTTAGTATATACTAATAGAGACGGAACGAGAGACGGAAATCAGGGGAGTTGGAATTCAAGGTCCAGGGTCTATTAATATATATATAATTTATTTTTTAAAAAAATTATAGGGGCGTCAGGGTCCTCCTGGCTCTTAAAACGGTCCCTTATTGTGTACTACTAATAATAATAATATATCACCAATCGATTTTATAACATATATTATAAGTAACTATCTATGTGACAAGATGCGGTTGGTCAAATGATATGCCCCTCACACTTATACCTTGAGGTTATGAGTTCGAGTCGTATCCCCCTCTCTCTAATTCCGAACTAATTATAATAATTTTTTTTTAAAAAAGGGTAATTGCAATAACTCCCCGTGTATATAGGTATAATTGCACAAAAATTTGAGAATAATTGATAATAATAATAACTCCCCTTTGACTGGTTGACTAACCGTTGACCACAGTTAGTCACTAACCGTCAAAGGGGTAAAATCGTCTTGTTAGAAAAAAAATTTAAAAAAAAATATGGAAGAAGAAGAAGAAGAAGTAAAATCGTCTTGTTAGAAAAATTTTTTTAAAAAAAAATTGGAAGAAGAAGAAGAAGAAGAAGAAGAAGAAGAAGAGGTAAATGTTGGTGGGATGGTATGGTTTGAGGTCACTTGTGGTGCACCTCTGTGAGAGATTTCGAAACACACAAGAAGGAGAAGATTTTATTTCTCACTTTATCAACTTACACCACTCCACACATATTTAATACAATCTTCATTCCTTTATATAGGAAATGAGATAAACAAAAACAAAATAACAATAAAAAACACATGCAAATTACAGCTGGGGAGATAAGAGTTGTTGGATTCAATTGTGGTAGTTGAGTCAATATTGCATGGCTTCTAGCAAGTTTGATTCAACAATGGTGGATGGCTTCTAGAATGGTGGTTGTTGAGTCCATGTTTGTAGGCTTCTAGAGGTAAGTTTAATTTTCAACATCCCCCCTTAAACTTGACTCTCATTGTTTCGTCATACCGAGCATGGACTTCAGTCTTGAAAACACATCATGTTTGAGTGGCTTAGTGAAAATATCAGCAACCTGATCATATGTACTGCAAGAGACTAGTTCCACCTCTTTGTTCTTCACATGCTCTCTGATGAAATGATACCGCGTATCAATGTGTTTGCTTCTCTCATGAAATACTGGATTCTTTGCTAGTGCAATCGCTGACCGATTGTCGATGTAAACCTCTGTAGGATTAACTTGTGGAAATCCTAAGTACTCCAACACATTCCTTATCCATATACCATGACAGACAGCTGAGCATGCAGCAACGTACTCAGCTTCACATGATGACAGTGTCACAATAGCTTGCTTTTTGGATGACCATGTGAACACTGTATCTCCCATAAAAAATGTAAAACCTGTCGTGCTTTTACGTTCATCCAGATCTCTTCCCCAATCACTATCTGAATAGCCAGTGAACCTGCAATCTTCACATTTTGTATACAACATACCATCATTAATGGTACCTTTTATATAACGGAGTATCCTCTTTGCTGCATTTAGGTGAGACTGATCAGGAGTCTCCATGTATCTGCTGACCAGTCCAACTCCATAGAGTATATCTGGCCTGGTACATGTCAAGTATCTCAGGCTTCCAACCAAGCTCTTGAAATAGGTCGGATCAACATCTCCTTTTTCATTCTTTCTTAATTCTAATCCTGTTTCTACTGGAGTTGTAACAGGATTGCATTTTTCCATACTAAATCTTTTCAGAATTTCTTTAGCATAGATACTCTGGGAGATAAAAATACCTTTTTCGCTCTGCACAACTTCAATTCCGAGAAAATGAGCCATTAAACCAATATCAGTCATCTCAAATTCTTTCACCATTCTCCGCTTGAAATCTTCGAACATGGCTGGATTATTGCCGGTGAAGATCAAATCATCAACATATAGGCATGCATATAACATACTTCCATCAGTTTCTTTCTTCAAATACAGTGCATGCTCATACGGACATTTATCAAATCCGTTTTTCTGGAAGTAATCATCAATCCTCATATTCCATGCACGAGGTGCTTGCTTCAGACCATATAGAGCTTTCTTCAGTCTGTATACTTTATCTTCTCTGCCTTTCTTCACATATCCAGGTGGTTGTTCCACATAGATTTCTTCTTCAAGAAAGCCATTCAGGAATGCTGACTTTACATCAAGTTGGTAAATTTTCCAACTTCTCTGGGCTGCCAAAGATATTAGTAATCTGATGGTCTCTTGTCTGGCAACTGGGGCAAAGACTTCTCCGTAATCAACTCCTTCCTTTTGCTTATAGCCTTTTGCTACAAGTCTTGCTTTGTATCTCTGGACTTTTCCTTTGGCATTTCTTTTTGTCTTGAAGACCCATTTCACTCCGATGGTTTTTCGACCTTTTGGGAGATTAGTCAATTCCCATGTCTTGTTCTTTTCAATGGATTGAATCTCTTCATCCATTGCACTTCTCCATTTTCTTTCTTGGTTAGCCTCTTCAAAGCTCACTGGATCACTTGTCATCAGCAGACAATACAGAGTAATATCTTCTTCCACCTGTTCTGTTTCTTCATACAGATCTTCTAGGCTACGTGTCCCTCTAGGCCTCATATCAGAGAATTCACGTTCAATTGGTAATGGAGCATCATACCTTTGTGGTGAACGGAAATCATGTTGAGGAGTCTGCTGATCTCTGGGGATTTGTGGCTCTGTAGCCACTTCTCTTGTCTCTCCTTCATGTACTAACTCTGTACTTGTGGAAGCTTTGGTCTGATCCCAATTCCAAGATTCATTTTCTTCAAAAATGACATCTCTGCTGAAGATTACTTTTTGGTAACGGGGTTGTATAGCCGGTAACCCATAGTTCTGTCACCGTATCCAACCAGGATACACTTTTCTCCTTTATCTTCAAGTTTGGTTCTTCTTGCTTCTGGGACTTTGATGTAGGCAATAGAGCCAAAAACTCTAAGGTGGCTCACACTTGGTTTGTGCGTGCTCCATACTTCATGCGGTGTCTTTGTATCAAGACTCTTCGTAGGACATCTGTTTAGTAGATATACCGCACACAAGACTGCTTCAGCCCAAAAACTTTTTGGCATATTTTTATTCTTTAACATGCTTCTGGCCATGTTAAGGATTGTTCGATTCTTCCTTTCAGCTATACCATTTAATTGAGGAGTATAAGCTGGTGTAAACTGATGTCTGATTCCTTGTTGCTTGAGAAATTCCTGGAAAACACCTGCAGTGTATTCTCCACCTTGATCTGATCTCAGTGTTTTGATGTAGTAGCCCCTTTGCTTCTCCACAAGAGTTTTAAACTCTTTGAAGTAACCAAATACTTCAGACTTCCTTTTAAGGAAATAAACCCAAGTCTTCCTGCTGTAGTCGTCAATGAATGTAAGGAAGTATTGATTCTGTCCATTTGATACCGGTGTCAATGGACCACACACATCTGTGTGAATGAGCTCAAGTGGCACGGTTGCTTTCCAATTTGCCTCCTTTCCGAAGCTATTTCTATGTTGTTTGCTAAGAACACAACTTTCACAGATCTCATTAGGGTGATGGATGTTTGGCAATCCTTTCACCATCTTCTTACTTCCCAGCTGCTTCAAACTTTCAAAATTGAGATGTCCATACCTGAGATGCCATAGCCAGTCTTTGTCATTGATGATGGCTGTTAAACACCTTGGCGCATCATGGTGAATTGCGAGAGGAAACATCCTGTTTTTCGTCATCTGGACTCGAGTAACCAGCTTTCCTTGAGCATCTGTAATGATGAGTTGCATATTTTGAAGGCTAATGTGATAGCCTTTCTCCAAGAGTTGTCCGAGACTTAGAATGTTTGTCTTCATGTCTGGAACATAATAAACATTGGAGATGAAAGCATGATCTCCATTCTTCTGCTTGATCATAACATCTCCCCTTCCTTGGACAGGGATTTTAGAGAGGTCGCCAAATGAGATTTCTCCATGAATTTTCTCATCAAGTTCAGTGAATAAGTCTTTTCTGCCAGTCATATGGTTGCTGGCTCCAGAATCAAGAAACCAAACATTTTGGTTTTGATAGGTTGAGTTGTGTGCCATCAACATCAACGATTCTCCTCCAACTTGCTCTTTCTCTGCAAAGTTAGAACTTTCATTTACCTCATTTGGGTTGCCTCTGCACTCGTTGCTATAGTGGCCATATTTGTGGCAATTATAGCATTGGACATTTCTTTTATCAATGATCGGACGGTTGTTGTATCCGCCTCTTCCTCCTCGTCCTCTTCCTCGTGGGACATAGTTCTGATGTCCACGTCCTCCTCTATTTGTGTCTCTTCCTCCTCTGCCTCTACTTCTGGCTTCTGAACCTCTTCCACGAGATCCTCTACCTCGTTCTCTTCCTTGTTGTGAGGTCCCCCCTTGTTCGTATCTTTTTTCATTGATGGAGAGCTTTGACTGGAGAGCTTGCTCCAATACTCTGTCGTCACTTCTTCTTGTGACTTTCTGCTCATGGGCTTGCAATGAACCCACTAGTTCTTCAACAGACATTGTCTCAAGATCTTTTGTTTCTTCCAGGGCCACAACAATGAAATCAAACTTTGGATCTAATGATCGCAAGATTTTCTCCGAAATTCTCATGTCTGTGAGAGTTTCTCCATTTCTTCTTAGCTGATTCGCAACGACCATCACTCGTGTATAGAATTCAGCAATGGATTCATTTGATTTCATTCGTAGGGATTCAAACTCCCCCCATAATGTTTGAAGACGGATCCTTTTTACTTTGTCAGCACCTTTGTAAGTTTTGAGAAGGGTGTCCCAGACTTCTTTTGATGACTTAGCGGATGCTATGATCTCGAACGTTGCTTCGTCCAGTTCTTGATAGATTATGGACTTTGCTTTACAATCCTTCTTTCGATCGGCTCTGAGAGTTGTTGCTTGAGCTTCTATCAGGGTTCCTTCAGCTTCTTTGGATGCAGGTTCTGTATATCCATCTTCTACAATCTCCATAACATCTTGAGAGCCTAGTAGAGCTCTCATTTGTATGCACCAATTGTCATAGTTGTCTTTGGTGAGTTTTGGAATGACAATATGCGCGTTATTGTTGGCCATCAAGACTTGAAGTGCTTAGAACACTAATTTAGAGTCTGAATTTCCAACAATGGAGTGCATGGTTGCGTCCGGAATGGTCCAAAACCTTGGAAACCACTCTGATTTTGTCAAAAAATGAGTTCGGAAGCGTCTGAAACGGGCGGTCAAACTTATTTGGAAAAGTCAACCGCTGTTAACGGAATATTCCTTTGGTTGACGGAATATTCTATCCGGTATAACGGCGTTAGTGACGTCAGCAACCGGGTCGGTCCACGGGTCGGTCACGGATCAAATACCAGGTTGGATCTTGGGTCGACCCACGGGTCGGACACGGATTAAATACCGGGTCGGATCTTGGGTCGGGTCTTGAAAACGGGCGAAGAAGATGACCGGAGCGTGTAGTTCACTCTCCAACTTCAAACAGCGCGTGCGGACTCTCTGGAACTCCGATTTGGGTGAGGTTTTCACCGTTGAACTCGTGGGGACGAGTAGAACACACTGGGATGCTCAAAAATGAATTTTGACTACTTTTATTTCTGGGCAAATTCGGCTTTGGCCTCTGTTCTTCGTATTTCTGGTTCTCCTGGGCTCTGATACCACTGTTGGTGGGATGGTATGGTTTGAGGTCACTTGTGGTGCACCTCTGTGAGAGATTTCGAAACACACAAGAAGGAGAAGATTTTATTTCTCTCTTTATCAACTTACACCACTCCACACATATTTAATACAATCTTCATTCCTTTATATAGGAAATGAGATAAACAAAAACAAAATAACAATAAAAAACACATGCAAATTACAGCTGGGGAGATAAGAGTTGTTGGATTCAATTGTGGTAGTTGAGTCAATATTGCATGGCTTCTAGCAAGTTTGATTCAACAATGGTGGATGGCTTCTAGAATGGTGGTTGTTGAGTCCATGTTTGTAGGCTTCTAGAGGTAAGTTTAATTTTCAACAGTAAAATCGTCTTGTTAGAAAAAAAATTTTAAAAAAAATATGGAAGAAGAAGAAGAAGAGTCAAAGGGGTAAAATCGTCTTGTTAGAAATTTTTTTTAAAAAAAAATATGGAAGAAGAAGAAGAAGAAGAAGAAGATCGTCTTGTTAGAAAAATTTTTTTAAAAAAAATATGGAAGAAGAAGAAGTTCGAAATTTTTTTTTAAAAAAAATATGGAAGAAGAAGAAGAAGAAGAAGAAGAAGAAGAAGAAAAATCGTCTTGTTAGAAAAAAATTTTTAAAAAAAAATGGAAGAAGAAGAAGAAGAAGAGTCAAAGGAGTAAAATCGTCTTGTTAGAAAAAAATTTTTAAAAAAAATATGGAAGAAGAAGAAGAAGAAGAAGAAGAAGAAGAGAAAAAAAAAAAAAAAAAAAAAGAAGAAGAAGAAGAAAAAAGAAAAATAATAAAAATAAAAAAAAATTTGGAAAAAAAGAGAAGAAGAAAAAGAATAAAGAAATCTTAAAAAAGAAAACAAAGAAGAAGAAAGTAGTGAAACAATAAAAAAAAAAAAAAAAGACAACAAGAATTTGAAGAAAAAAAAAATTGGAAGCAGAAGAATAAAAAAAAGAAAATGAAAGAAAAGGAAAAAAAATAATGAAGAAAGAAATTAAAAAAAGGAAAAAAAAATTAAAAGAAGAGAAACATATATGTCCGTCCGTCCGTCAATCCGAAGATAGACAAAAATATAAAAATTGTATCAGAAAGGAAATGAGGACGTGTACATCTGAGAATTTTCATTTTATTTCATTATACATGGAGGAGACCCCCCTGAGGGGTCATTGTCTGCCTACAAATACCCATAACTTTTTCACATTCCATTCATCCATCACATTATTATTATTTTACTAATATCTCCAAAGTCCTAATCATCAAACTGCTCCCCCGCTACAAACGGGAGTCTCTTTCTCTCTCTAAATTTATCTCTGTCTCTCTACTGCTCATTACATAACAATAATTCATGCATGACTGACAAATTTATAGGTGCAACATATATTTTATATTACAATGCAAAGGAGGGAGAGGGAAGGAGAATCCTGTGTGTATATTCTTTTTTTTTTTAATGAAAAAGAAAAAATAAAATATTAAAAAATGTGTTTGCTCTTGCACCCCTATATGAAGACACTCTCCCTTGTCTTCCGGGTCCTTTCATTCTCAAGTTTTCTGTGAGTGAGAGATAGATAGATTGGAAGAACATCTTTTATCTTCCCATTGGATTCCTATGCAAATTATCTAATCTCTTAGAGACCCCCTCCCACTCTCAAAATTTCAATCCATAGTTATGTATTAAAAAACAATATCTCCTAACAGAATTCATTTTCCAACTTATATCTCAACTGTTCACGTGATAGTGTTTTATTTATACGATATGTGACAAGTAAGATAAATTATTATTAATATATATTTATTCATCAAATAACACAATGCTAAGTTGAAATACGAGTTAACGCTCAGCGTTATTGATTTAAAAACCTAACTTAACATTACATATAATGTTTTGCCCAAAACTTATCCAAATTGATGCTATAAGTGGTTTGTTAACTAGCTTATTATTCACAATATCATTTTATGATCCATATGGCAGTTATATATCATTTTTCACATAATTTAAGTTGAGTATTGTGTAAAAGAAAATTAAATTGTATAACACTCCATTTATTTTTATGATTTCTACTATATTTTCCTTAACTGTAAATAAATATTATACGTATTTTTTATTGATAGCCTCTTTGACAAGAGATTTCTTATACGAAACAATACTTTTTGTAACAAAATTCAATAAACTTCACATAGAACGTCTTTAATGAAGAGGAGGGAAGAATTATTAACAAGTTTTGAATTGAACTTCAAAATTAAAAAGCACCAATATATAACCATGTATTTTGACGACCCCTCTACAATAATACAATACGAGTAAATTTTATTAAAACCTTTCGAACTTTTTGTGAACGGATTGGTAAACACGAACATCAAATCCGATTGCACTAGGGTTTCGGAGGGATTACTAAGTTTTTTTTTTCCATTTGAATTTTTAGTTGGGTACTTTTGCCATAACAGAAATATATACAAACCAGACCTCTACCATCATGCAAAATCATATTCCTATCTCTCCATAATAACCAATAAGAGATCACAAACTGTCTCACACAAACAACAGGGAAAGCTGCAAAAATAAATTCAATACAGCTCAAGAAGTCCACAAACCTGTATCTCTTCAAATCAGTGGCAAAAAGACAGCTATACCAAACACTTTTCAGACGAGAACAGCCCCAATGTGCATGGTCAATACTCTCCGAAGCCAAACCACAAAAGGAGCACAAATGAGATATATGAATACTTTTCTTGCTGAAGTTGAGGTTTGTAGGGAGGATCTCTTTGTAAGCTCTCCAAGCAAAGACTTGAATTTTGTTAGGGACATCAAGTTTCCAGATGTGTTTGCAGACTTCCAAAGCCCCCTTGGAGGAAGAAACCAAGCTCTCCTGCTGTAAACCTAAAGCTACCTTATAAACACTTCGCACAGAAAACAAGCCCCCTACTATCAAAATGCTACAAAAAAGAGTTCCTGCGAGGGTGTAAACTGAGAGTAAGAGACAAGATCAAATATGCCTCCTCATGGATAAAATGTCTCCTTACAATATCTACATGCCAAAAACCTAGTTCCTGTAAAAGAGTTGAAACCATGACCCCCCCTTTGGAAGGATCATAGGAGAGAAGGCTCTAAAAGCAAAATCTCTCAGAAGCTAACTATCTTCATAAACTCGGACACTTTCACCATTACCAATTTTCCACCTGAGGCCTTTCAAAAGCATGTCTCTACCCCATAAAATACTTCTCCAAGTAAAGGAGGGTAGCTTACCAACCTTACTCTCAAGGAACGAAGAACTAGGGAAGTATCTCGCCTTAAGAACTATAGCCAAGAGGGACGAAGGAGAAGATAGAATCCTCCACCTCTGTTTAGCTAGCATGGCTTGATTAAACGCCACAATATCCCTAAATCCTATGCCACCTGCAGCCTTTGGTAGACACATCTTCCTCCAGGCCAGCCAATGAGATTTTTTCCTATTATGGGAGCCTCACCAAAAATCTGCAAACAAGCTATTAAGCTCCGAACACAAAGACACAGGCAATCAGAAGCAACCCATAGCATATGTTGGAATTGCCTAGGCTACTGCCTTTAGTAAGATCTCTCTACCCCCGCCCGAGGAAATTTTGATCTTCCAACCTTGCAGCTTGGCCCAAACCTTGTCTTTGATCGATCCGAAAATCTTTCTTTTATTCATACTAATCATCGAAGGGGGCCCTAAGTATTTTTCATGGCACGATACTACATCCATGTTAAACAGGTTTTTGATTTGATATCTCAAAGTAACAGGAGCGTTAGGGCTAAACGAAAGAGATGACTTACCAAAATTGATAGCTTGCCTAGACACCTTCTCATAGTCTTTCAAAATTCTCACTAAGTTACTGCATTCATCTACTGAAGTTCTAGCAAATATAAGACTAACGTCCGCAAATAATAGATGGGAGATAGGGGGCGATCTTGAAAACTTTAACACCATGAATCCAACCTCATAGCTCAGCCGCATCTAGCATGGCTGAAAGGCCTTCAACACACAGAAGGAACAGATAAGGGGATAACGGACATCCTTGTCTGAGTCTTCTTTTAGGAATAACCCGACCTTTCGGTTCACCATTAACCAAAAAAATATAAGAAGCTGAACTAACACACCCCATGACTTTACTAATCCACCCAAGACTGAAGCCAAGTCTCTCCATAATCTTCTGAAGAAAACCCCACTCAACACAGTCGTAAGCTTTACTCATATCGAGTTTTAAGGCAATATGACCCTTCGAACCACTTCTACTGTTTCTTAAGTGATGCAAGCATTCATAAGCAACAACAACATTATCCAGAATTAAACGACTAGGCACAATGCACTATGAGAAGGGGAGATCACATCATCAAGTACAAGCTTCAGTCTATTAGCAAGAACTTTAACTATTAGTTTATATAAAACATTACACAAACTAATAGGCCTAAATTCTTCAATACGAACTGGGGTCTTCACCTTAGGAATTAATACAACCACTGCCTTTCCTAACCCACCCATAGGAGTATTCCCATTTAACACTTCAAGAACTGCCCTAGAAACCGAGTCTCCCACAATACTTCAATGTTTTTGAAAAAATAACACAGGCAACCCATCAGGACCTGGGGCCTTAGAGGGGGCCATCTGCATAAGAGCACATCTAACTTCCTCCTTAGTAAAGGTAGCCCCTAATTTCAAGTTCATATCATTCGAAACCTTTCTCCCCACAACTTGTAAGACATTATCAAAATCAAAGGGAGATGGAGAAGAAGAGGAGAAGAGTTTACCAAAATAATCAGATATGATCTGCTGGATATCTTATACATCTGGCAGCTAAAAACCCCTCTTATCAATTAACCCATTAATGTGGTTCCTTCTTCTTCTTCTGTCCCCCGCTCTCAACCAAAGGGCCCTCAATCTCTGCCTCCAGAACACTTTGAAATCTTGCAAAATTAAATCAATCTTCTTTTCAACGGATTTAATAAGAGAAAAATCCAACCTACAAGCGCCCATTAGCTCTTTCAAATCACTTCTCAATTTTTTCAGCTCCAAAGTAGCCTTTTTTCTTTTGTCACAGTTCCATGTCTGCAGTCTACTAGTCACCTTACCCACATTGTCCAGGACTGAAGTCACTGCAGAGGAACCCTGCAAATGGTGCCAGTTATTCTCAATGATTTTCTTGGCCTCCTCATCATGAAACCAAGCCTCTTCAAAGTGAAAACGGGATTGCCAAAAGTTGCTACCATTCTGCACCTTTTTGGAAATATTTTCAACAATCAAGGCCCTGTGATCCAAACTTTCATAGTCTAAATATCTAACCGAAGCCTCTAGGAACTGTATCCTCCATCGTAAAGTACACAAATACCGATCCAATCTCTCCTGAATACACTGATCAAATGATTGTCTATCTGACCAAGTGAAGCAATTACCCTGAAAATCCATATTAATCAAACAACAATCATCGATCGCACTGCGGAAATCGTTCATCGCTATCACCCCTCTAAAAGAGCCCCCAATTTTCTCAACATCACTCACAATCTCATTAAAATCTCCCCCAACAAGCCAAGGGAGAGAAAAGAGACCCCTAAGCCTATGAAGTAAAGTCCATGACAACCTACGATTAACTTGTTTAGGTTCCCCATAAAAACTCATAAACCGCCATCTACCCCCCTCAGCATCATTAATGACAGAATCTATGTGTCCTTTCGAAAAAGACTTAATCTCAACATCAAAATCACATTTCCAAAGCAACAACAACCCACCACTCAACCCAACATGAGCAACCTCAAAACCTTCCTGAAAGCCCAAGCTATTTTTTAGTCTATCAACACTACCGACATCTAAATGTGCCTCCAAAGAAAAACTAAAGATGGGCATAAGTCGCGCAGGAGACTACGCAGAGAACAGAATGTCCGAGGATTCCCCAATCCTCGAACATTCCACATTAATGTTTTGGAATGATGCTGACAGTTTTATTGATGATTGTTTGGCTGTTAATTTGCCTCCAGCTTCTTCTCCTTTTTATTCTGATTCTGGCCCTGATCTAGCTGTTTTTTCCTCTAGCTGAAAGGCCCCTCTAGCTGCTGTCTTTAAGTTAAATGTGGATGCTTCTTGTGTGTGTTGTCTGACTGTTTAGGTTTGGGAATGGTAGTGAGGAATGCCACTAGAATATCTGTGTTTGTAGCTGTTGTCCCTTTGAAATTCTGTGCTAATGTAGAAGTAGCAGAGACCAGAGCAATTTTGACAGGCATTCAGCTTGCTGGTCAGAGAGGGCTGCTGCCCTTGCTGGTTGAAATGAATTCGCTTAATGTCTCTCGTTTGTGTAATGGAGATCTTTTGTCCAGAAGCGATGTTGATAATATTATTTTTGATATTCAATCTTTGATTTTTAGTTTAAATATAGCTTCTATCTCCTTGATTTCCAAGTTAGGAAATGGTGTAGTTCATGGCATTGTCAAAAGAGCTTCCGATCTTGATATTCCTTGTTTATGGACTTGTTCTTTTTTTGTTTGGTTGTCCAAATTGTTACAGATTAATATTATTTCTTTTTCTTTCCCTAGTAGTGAATGAAGTTACTTTTATTTAAAAAAAAAATAATAACATAAATATATAGAAACTTTGTATCTATTTCAAAACTTTGTCTGAAATATATAACAATTAAGAAGAGAAGTAAAACGCTTTTTTTTTTAATAAAAATAATACTTTTGAAAGTGGGAGAGAGAGAAAGAGAGAGAGATTGGTCTCGAAGAGTGCAAAAACTTAACAGTAAGTTTGACCGTCAAGGAATCAATTTGATGAGAAGGTAAAAAAAAATAATAATAGGAAAAAACCACATGGTCTCAATTGTAATAAAGTCCTTTTTTTATATATAAAAATATTTTAATATTTTTTAAAAGCCTGTTGCTAATTAATAAATGCTATCTCTTTCTCTCTCGGTAATATAATCATAATCATTCTTGCCAAACAAAACCACACCAACTTAGCTACTCTTCTTAGACAGTAAGACAGAGAAAGAGAGAGAAAGAGAGAGAGAGAGAGAGAGAGAGAGAGAGAGAGAGAGAGAGAGAGAGAGAGAGAGAGAGAGAGAGAGAGAGAGAGAGGTGTATATGACTTTTGACCTAGTTTTTTACCACTTTATATATACACACACGTAGAATAAATATGTTCAATTATATTTAGAGTTAAAATTTATAAAAATATATATTGAATGTTCTTCATATTAAGTTTTACAGTTAAAAAATATAATTTATTATTAAAAAAAAATAGAAAATGAAGTAATACAAGAGATTCATGGTAAATGTACTATAAATTCACCATGAATCGTAAACTAGAGAAGACTTGAACTTATATTTTAACAGTTAAAACTTAACATTAAAAGGGTTATGTGTAATTTTTTGTACACTTTAATTTCTAGTAGAATTCAACATGTTATATTAGTGTTATTTATTCTTATATGTATATTGTAACGCCCCTAATTTTCCGTAATTATGAAAAATATATTATTTTCATGATGCATTTGGAGAATAATAGGTCTAATTGAATATTGGTGAAGTTAATTTAGAAATTGGATAAGTGTGGAATATTTTTGGAATAATTATTGAGATAAAATGTGATTAAATTTATATTGGTGGTCACTTTATAATTTTGATAAATTAAGGGGTATAATGGTAATTATTAAAAAATTAGGGCAAAATGGTAATTATTAGAAAAATCATATGGTGACAAATGAAGCATTTTGATTAGAGGATGAAGTCAATATATATATATATATATAGAAGATATAGAGATAGTGAGTTGGCAGAGGAAGTGATAAGAAGAAAATAAAAAACAAAATAATAAAAACTAAGCATAAAACGTAAAACAGAGGAGAAAGAAGAGGAGAGAAGAGAGAAGAGGAGAGAGAAAGGAAAGAGAAGAAGAAAGAAAAGGAAGATGAAGTTGGTTAAGAAGAGTTTTGTGTTCAGAATAACATTTCAGGTTTGGTGATACCTTTTTCGTATTTTTTAGATTTTTCAGAAATTTTCGGAATCGTTATATTATATTGTTTTTAGTTTATTTATGATATATTATTTATGATTTATTGTTTGAAATTGATTTTGGGATGATTTGGTATATATATTGTTGTAATAAATTGATTTTGAATATATATATATAGAGAGAGAGAGAGATATATATATATATATATATATTATTTGTGATAAATTGATTTTTGATATATATATTGTTTGTGATAAATTGATTAAATGATTTTGGGGCAATTCGATTCGATATTGATTTGTGAAATAAGTTTGAATATAAATTTGAGTTTCTTTTATATGATTATTGATGATATATTTGAATTTTGTAAATGTGTTTATTGATATTGAATTTAATAAAATTTAATTTGACTATAAAGAAATGATATTGTAAAATAGCTCTGATATATATTAACATAGATATGGATATAGGAGGTTGACATGTCAATTGGGTTTCTGTCTGAACAGTACTATGTCTAAATATTGTGATGTACCACCCTATAGATAGTACAGGCCTCTAGTGCCGGTCTTAGGGTAGGGAGCTTTGATCTGAATGTATCACCCTTTGAATAGTGCAGGCCCCAAGTGCCGGTCCTAGGGTTGAAAATCTGATATGGGATATTTACAGAGAGCAGCTGACACGCTCAAACGCGTGGGAATAAATCCCAAGTACAGGATGTGTCGAAGTAATAATATTTCCATGAGTACGTAGTCGAATCCACAAGGAAGTAATGATGCTAATTCTAAAACTGGAGATTATACTAATGCGGTAAAATAAATCAATTTGTTTTGGGTTTTTGTTTTATAAACTAAATTAACTAACTAAAACAATTAAATAAACGAGACGGATTAAATGGAAGATAATGCTAGGTGGTCTCACGGTTCCAATTCCGAATAAGAAATATATTGACTATTATGAAGTACGTTATTAACATGATAAGAATAATTCAACTAAGGCCACATCACATTATATTGCTCCCGCAATGGTATGGTATGTGAATTCGGTCAACCACACCTATTGGTCGTAGAGTGCAATTAATCGAAAACCATAGTTAATCTAATGCCTAGGTTAATTAAGTAATTTCTTATCAAAACTAACATAGTATTGATTTTAGAGTCAATTAAGCTCTATTGCAATTTCTATGATTTCTCATATAATATTACAATAAATATTAAATCGGTTCTCATCACAGGGCATGCAATCTACTTTCGCAATCGCAAAATACCATAATTGAACACAAAATAATAATATAAAATACGCTCAAAATCAATATCATCTATTACAATAAATATCAAATCGGTTCTCATCACCGTGCATGCAATCTACTTTCGCAATCGCAAAACACCATAAATCAAACACAATAAGATAATGTTCAAATAATCTCAAAGACAATATCATGAAATAATATACAAAATATATTCAAAATCAATAAATCCGAATCCGTTCATAGTTCCGAAAACTACCTAACAACAAATCTAATCACTCATATGATCGATTAAACATAAAGATAGAAAAAAGGGAAGTAATACAACCCATTCGATGAAGTCGAGAGTCGAAACCCGCTTGTTTCCCGCTTAGATTTCTCCTCCTTCGTTCTTCGTCTTCTCTCCGATGAATCTTCGATGTAATCGCAAACTAGAGATGTGTTGGTGTTGTGTGATGTTGGGTTGTGTTTTGGAGGAGAAAAATGGGTGAAGAATCATCCTTGGAAGCAGCCAAGAGCTGCCTCTTTTCTGTTTTTGGGCGAGAGAGTCTCTCTCTCTCTCTCTCTCTCGCATTTTTCTCTTTATAGGCGCTGGAAATTTGGGTTTTCGCGCCGCGGTCGTGACCGTGGGTCGCGACACTTTGGTCGCGGTACGCACTGTCAGAAAATTGATGTTTCGTCGCGACCGGCGTATCACGACCAACGGTCGCGCCGTTTGGTCGCGATACGCACTGCTCTAAATTTCAAGATTGCGCATTGTTACAAAAACGAGCATAACTTATTCTAAAAAACTCCAAATCACGAACCGTAAAATGCATTGGAAAGAATACACCTATATCTTTCTATATATGTAAAGTTAGAAACCCAGTTCGTCCTATAGAATATATAGCAGCCTCCGAAACACGACCAGTTTGCAGTGAGAATTCTTCAATTATTCCAACTTTGTTATGTCTTCCCTAATATTTCCCAAAGGCCTGCACATGCTCAACAAACACATCAAAAACGCCAAATTCACTCAAAATACAATCAAAAGATAAGGTCTAAGGGTCGTAAATATGTAACAAACATTGATCGATCAGTAGCCCCATTGGTATCCAATATCGAACAACCTGTAATCCAGTCTAGTTATATATATATGTTATGTATGTCAGGAGCGCGATATGAAAATAGAAATGTGATTTGAATTGAAACGAGATTCAATTTGAAATGATTTGAGCTTGATATGGTTTATGGTTTGATTTGAACAATTGAGCCCCATATTTGAATATTCATTTATTATTTATATTTCTGATATATATTGATAGAAAATGTTATAGTATTTGTAAATTCAGTTTTGTGTACACCCACTAAGCAATATGCTTAGCGTGTTTAGTTTTCTCACACGTAGGTAACAAAGATTCTAAGGGAGATAAAGACAAAGAAGAGTAGAGACTGCAGAAAGAGAAGTCAGAGTCACATCGGTCCTACATATATTTGGGTAGCTTTTTTGTAATAAGTATACATGTTTTGATACAGTATGCATATACAGAAAATATTTGTATATATTTGAAGAACTTCCGCTGTGGAAATAATTTTACTATATGCTTATATAAAAGTAAAAGTTAGAATTTAGTATATAATAGTGCTCTCTAATTCAGTCAGAGTGGATTGGATCAGGGGGATGTTACATATATTATTATGAAATTGCATGGTTGGTTTTCAAATTTTACTGCTTATTTGGTTTTACCATGAGCACTAGCTACCTACCCTATACATATTGGTTTTTTTTTATTTTTAAAAGTACCCTATACATATTTTTAATATTTGCGGAGTGTGCACTTATTGACCTATTTGGTTAAGTAACCAACCTAAGTAGCTATAAGGTGCACGTGTGTGTAAAACAGTAAAAGGGATGAAATCAAAGAGTGACCAGTTAGATGTAAGGTTATGTTATCATGTAATATAATTAAGTAACCTACCTAATATTTGGCTCCCTACGGCTAAAATTAGCTTATTAAAAAATTAATAGTTAACTCTTATATCACTTTTTACTGGTAAAATTAATTTATTAAAAAATTAACAGTTAATTCTCATGTCACTTAACCATTAAAGATTACTGTTGACTATTTAAAAAGTATAAAAACAATTAAAATATCTCTAATTAAAAATAAAAAATGAAAAAAAAATTAAATCTCCTTTATATTCAAAATAAAAAGTTTAAAATAAAATATAAATTAAAAAATTATTTAAAAAAGTTTTTTATATTTTATTTTAATTTTTTAAAAAATAAATTTTTACCATCCATCTTATTTGAGATGGATAGTGAATATCTTAAATATATATTTTAAATATTTTTAAAATAATTAAAATACTTTATAATAGTTGACTTTGACTTTATAACAGTTAATTAAGAGCAGTGAAGTTAACTAGTATTAGTGTTTTAATAAGTTGATTTCGACTTTAAAATGACAAACTTCATATAATTAGGTTAGATGAAGTTTAACTAATTCGCGATACAAATATTTAATTATCAGCTGTGAAAATAAAAAATACTAATTTTTACTTAGAAATACTAGATCATGAATTAGGCTCAGTGTCATCCAATTGTATATATATTAGAGATTACGGTGTGTATTGCATTTTATATAAATCCAATTCAATCTAACGACTATAAACCTACTATATATATATATATATATATATATATATATATATATATATATATATATATATATATATATATATATATTAACCTTATATATTAGTAACTTTCATTTACTATAAATTATAGATTGAGCAACTAACACCTACACCTGATAAGATTTTTTCATCCATAAATGGTATTAACATTTACGTTTATTGATAAAAATGTTCCCTATCATTAGTCAAACTCCATCCAATTTAACAGATGAACATTTTGACTGTTAAAAATATCAAAATACCCTTAAAATAATATATAATACTAATATTCATTAAATAAAAAAAACTTAATGAATATTAGTGATTTTTATATATTATTTTAAGGACATTTTGGTCTTTTTAACAGTCAAATATAGTTAACAGTTAATTGGATGGCGTTTTGATTAATAACAGGGGAGGTATTTACTAATAAATACAAAAATTGATTCCGCTTGTAGATGAGTAAACTTAAAGGTGTTTAGGAATTATTTACTCTTATAGATATTATAGATTGCATTTTAAACGTATTCTGTCTAATCGTTTTGAAATCGGTTTAATTATATTTAATTTTTTTTTCCCAATTAACAATATTTGAAAAACTACCGAATGTCCCTTACCTTGATAATTGGAGGAGGCTTAAACTCCTCTAAGCCATCAAAGTTCAACGCCTAGGTAGTGTATATATTATTTATACCATTACTCATAAAAGCATAATTGTATGGGTAGATCCCTCCTGTTATTAGGAGTAGACGACTTCCAAAATGGAAGTAGATATCCAGACTGTATTCATATGGTTTAATTTTTGTAACTTTCGGTAACCCTCTGACTGTAAGGTGTCAATTTTTTTTTTAAAAAAAATACTTCAAAAAACTGTATAAAGAATCTATTTATCTATCTATCTATATATATATATATATAGATTGCGAGCATAAATAGTTATATACCAACCTTCTAGTTTTGGTTTTGGACTGACTCCTGCATGCACATGAATCACGAGAAAAGGACTGCATTTGACACTAATTCATTTAATATATTTATTTTTTAAAAATTTAATTAAATAAAGGGAATTTTCATGTAAAAGAATTATTAATAAATGCCATGCAGGTTTTGATTTACGGGTTTTGCGATGCCACTCCAAAAATGGAATGACATATGTTTCTCATGCCCTATATTAAATAACTCATATTCTATATATATATATATATATATATATATATATATATATATATATATATATACACATATAATTAATAAAGTTGCTATATATATATATACATATAATTAATAAAGTTGCTATATGATATCTACGGTTTTTTTTAATTACCTTATATTATATTTGTAGGGTCATACTCACCACACCAAGCCAAGTAATTGTGACATTTATGGCCTTAAAGAAGTAAAAACATTAAAAAAATAAATAATACTGAACCTACCTGAGATTTGTTGAATTACATTTGTAATTAAAGTTTGCAGAAACTTACACTGGATTCCTCTGGTGTTAAGTTTGCTCGTTAAAAAATAGGTTCGAACCTCCTGTGATTCACGATCCATCGTGGATATATGGATGATCCACCATAGATTTCTTACTTCTTCTTTTACTTTTTTTTTTATTTTTAACTGTCAATCCTATTTTCTTATAGTCAAACTTAATATCAGAGGAGTTTAGTATAAGTATTTATAAAGTTTAATTCTGAGTGTAATGCAATAAATCTTATATAGGTGCAGTGTTATAAGTTAATAAGAAGTTATAGTTTTTAGATACGAACAAATATGAAGTCTATAGTTTTTAGTTCACTCACCACACCAAGCCAACTAATTGTGATATCCATGGTCTTAAAGAAGAAAAACAAATTAAAAAATAAATAGTATTGAACCTATCTAAGATTTGTTGAATCACATTCTTAATTAAAGTTTGTAAAAATTTACACTGAACTCCTTTAGCATTAAAGTTGACCGTTAAAAAGTAGACTCAATCATCTTCTGGTTCACGATCCATGGTGAATTTTTGGAGGATTCTTCATAGATCTCTTATTTCTTCTTTTACTTTTTCTTATTTTTAACAGTTAATCCTTTTTTTTTAATGGTTAAACTTAATACCAGGAGAATTTAATTAGTGTAAGTATTTACAAACTTTAATTTTGAGTGTAATTCATCAAATCTTCGATAGATCCGGTGTTATAAGTTTATTATGAGAATAATATATATTATATTAATAAGTCTCCTTTAGTCATTGCTTGAAGAGGCAGGAAACCAGGTAAGTTTCACGAGGTACTTTGATTTCTATAATTTACTGTGATATGATATTGACATATATATTCTATGGTCTCTTTACTATATAATATGCTATGTATGGGGCTCAATTATTAGGCTATTAATTTTTTGATGGTCCTATCATTTATATGAAAATGTATATACATTTCATCAACCAAACAATGTGTCTCATTTAAGTTTGAGGAAAGTTTGACAAATATCAAATGACATTCTTGATTTAATGACACTCCATATAATGTGTTTATATATATATATATATATATATATATATATATATATATATATATACACACACGTTAAGGTAAATTTAGCACGATTTATAAAAATTTAGGTTACGCATTAAAATCCGTCAAATAATTGTTGATATCCTTAAAATAGACTAGGATCAAACAAAGTTGATGTTGATGTAATGGTAAACTTCTCATATTTACATTGAAATTATGAATTCAAATTATTTACATTTTTTCTAACTTCTAAATTTTGTACACCGTTAAATACAGCCTTATAATTAAAAGAGTTAGTCAATTGAATTATGGTTTAATTTCCATTGTTATATAAACTCTTCGTTTTCTTTTTTATCTTTTTCAATGTAAGTTGATTTATTTCAATTTTTTATAGTTTTCATATATGAATTCTCGTAACATGTACGACAAAATATGTTTCATTAATATGATCTAAAGGTGAAATTAAATTAATTGATTGATGATGATGATATTAGACCCCGAGAGGAGCAACATGGCCCATTAAGGTCCAGCCCACTTATGCACATGTAGCAGCCCATGCAGTCATGTGTCATGCATCTATACCTGGAATATCATGAAAACCAAACAAATCTATATGTACATGCACACATACATACATATAATTAACAATGTAGCAGAGAACAGGCAGAGCATCATCCTCTGCAAAATTATGTTATGTGGGATCCCCACCTGATCAGCACGTGACTCCATGCAGAGAGCACAGACAGGCTGCCTTTGGATTTTCCATGCAACCCCACTTCATCACTACTTGATGGTTCCACTCCCACAGACAGCATGCAGACTATCTACATGTAATAATAAAAAGAATATTCCTAGTTTTTCCTCTCGAAATTCAGTCAACAATATTTTATCTTCTTATATTTTAAAAATTATCATTCTTTCACATGAAATTAACTTTCTATTCAAAAAGTTACTTTATAACAAAAAAATAACCAAAATGACTTAAAAACCCTTGAAGTATTAGTTGGAATATTTAAAAAATATGAATTTGCCCTCCAAAAATTAAAAAAAGTGAAAAATATGAAAATTTTCACTATTTTTTTAACTTTATTTAAAATTTAATAAATTAAAATAAAATTTTCCCTTTAAAGGGCAATTTTGTATTAACTAAATTGCCCTTTAAAGGGCAATTTCGTATTTTTCACTATTTTTTTAAGAGGGCAAATTCGCCTTTTTCAAATATTCCATTTAATGCTGCAAGGGCTTTTAAGTCATTGTTCTTAGTTTTTTGTTATGAAGTAACTTTTTGGATGGAAAGTTAACCCCAGGAGGGAAAATGACAATTTTTGAAACGTGAGGGGGTAAAGTATTATTAAATGAAATGTGAAGGGAGAAAATAGGAATATCCCATAATAAAATTATTTATTTTTAGGGCAAATTACACTAACATCCTTTATATATCATTTATTGTACACACTGGTAATATTTCCTTTTATTGTACAAACATCCCATGAAAAACGTTGACCGAACCGTTGACTAACTCTGAACTTAACAGCTCATCACTGTAGCAAGGGTAAAATTGTCTTTTTCCCATTAAATCAATTAAAATAATTTTAAAATAATTAAAACTTAAAGTTCTTGGTGGAAATCCAGATTGGATCTCTACCGTCCATCATTGTTGATGGACGGTGACCAAAAAAAAGAAAAATTTGAAGAACAAACAAAAAAAAATTCGAACCCAAACGAACCCAAGTCTGGGTTCATGACTAACCTAGATTTCTGAGTTCGATTCGAACCCAGAAATTTGAGTTTGAAATTTTTTTTGGTTTGTTCTACAACAAAAAGTTTTTGTTCTTTTTAGAGATCCAGATTGGATCTCCACCGTCCATCATTGTTGATGGGATTGGATCTCCACCAAGAACTTTTAAGTTTTAATTATTTTTTAATTGTTTTAATTGATTTAATGGGAAAAAGACGATTTTACCCTTGCTATAGTGATGTGCCGTTAAGTTCACATTTAGTCAATGATTTGGTTAACATTTTTCAGGGGATGTTTGTGTAATAAAAGGAAAGGTTGCCAGCGTATGCAATTAATAATATATAATGGGGATGTTAGTGTAATTTGCCCTTATTTTTATCTGAGTAACGTTAGACATCCCACCTTAATATCCTACATTGATCCCGATTATTTTTTTCGACATGCCACCTAAGTTACGACTACTCGAATCTGGAACATTACTATTTTAAATTAGCATCACTTGCCACCAAATTACATTGAAGTGTGAAAATTGATCCCAACTTATTATGCGGTAATTAATATGTATTTATTTACCAATCCAAATATATTTCAAGTACTGTGCAAAGTTTATTTATATGTGTGTGTGTACAAAGACTCCATCCATAGCTAGGGTTTCGAAGAGAGTGAAACAATTTGATAAACCTAGAATTTTATGAACCCTAGAAATGTCGAGAGAGAGAGAAGAAATTTGAGAGAAAAGTGGGATCAGATTTTTTGTTAATCTGATCTCAACAGTGCCATTTCATTTATATACCATAAGTTACATGAGAGTTTGTTAACCAGCCTTCAACAGTAACTAACTTAACAATAAGATCATATTTACTAAACACACTGTTGAACTATTCTAAGTACACCCACTCATGTTCACTTTACTATTTGATGCTGATGATAGTCTCTAACACTCCCCCTCAAATGTAGCTGATTGAGATCAGCAAATTTGAACCTTAATTTTGAGATTTGATCAGCATTTGATACATCCTCAGTCTTGGTACCTGAACTGAAAATGCCACCACTAGTACTCCCCCTCAAATGCAGCTTAGCACAGTCAGTGATAAGCTTAGAACTCAGCAAATGAAATCTAGAAAGTGGTAAGGATTTTGTGAATATATCAGCTGTTTGAGCTGAAGTATGAACATAACGAATTTCCAATTTCTTGGCAGCAATAAGCTCATGAAGAAAGTGAACGTCGATCTCAATATGTTTTGTGCGTGCATGAAACACCGGATTGTGTGCAAGAGAGTTGGCACTCACATTATCACACCAAAGCAATGGAATGCCAACCAAGGGAAACTGAATTTCAGCAAGAAGGTACTGCACCCAGACAATGTCAGTGGCAGCCGTAGCAAGAGAGCGATATTCCGCTTCAGTGCTAGAACGAGCTACGACTTGCTGTTTCTTAGAGGACCAGCAAATTAAATTGCCTTCTAAATACAAACAGTATCCTCCAGTAGATTTCCTATCATCCGGATTGCTTGCCCAATCTGCATTGGCAAAGCCCTCCAAGGAAATAGATGAGGAAGGAGTGAAAGACAAGCCATAAGAAAAAGTACCTTTAATATAGCGAAGAACTCTCTTCATTGCCTGCCAATGAACATCCGTTGGGGCTGCCAAAAATTGGCTAAGCCTATTAACTGAATATGACAGATCTGGTCTTGAGAGAGTAAGATATTGTAAAGCTCCAACTGTGCTACGATATAAGGTAGTATCAGAAAATGGAGAACCAACAGCAGCTGAAAGTTTGCAAGAGGGTGACAGTGGAGTGGAACATGGCTTAGCATCAGCCATGTTGGACTTGTCAAGAAGATTACGAGCATATTTGGTTTGAGACAGTGTCAAACTAGCAGCTGTGCGATGAACCTCAAAGCCCAAGAAATAGTTCAATGAGCCTAAGGATTTTAAAGAGAACTGCACATGGAGATCTTGAATAATCTTGGCAATCAACCTAGAATCACTACCAGTCATAAAATATCATCTACATATATAAGAACCAAAAGAACTGCAGTAGATGATTTGAAATAAAATAAGGAGGAGTCAGATTTTGAGTTGAGAAAACCCCACTGCTGAAGAGCAGATTTCAGCTTGTCATACCAAGCCCGAGGAGCCTGTTTAAGGCCATAAAGTGACTTGTGAAGTTAGCAGACCATTGTAGGCTGTGAAGAGTGAATAAAACCTTCGGGTGGACTCATATACACAGCCTCTTAAAGATCCCCATTTAAGAAGGCATTATTTACATCAATATGTTGTATATCCCAATGGGAAGACACAGCCAGAGCAAGCACAATCCTTATAGTTGATGACTTCACAACTGGACTAAAAGTTTCCTTAAAGTCTAGGCTAGGGGTTTGATGAAAACCCTTTGCCACAAGATGAGCCTTGAATCTGTCGATAGACCCATCAGCCTTATATTTGATACGAAAAATCCATTCACACCCAACAATATTCATGTACTGAGTATAAGGAACCAAACTCCATGTTTTGTTCCTTTTCAAGGCATCAAATTCAGCCTGCATTGCAGCATTCCATTGAGGATCTGCAAGAGCAGCTGAAACTGTGGAGGGTACTTCTGCTGGAGAAGGCAGTTGCTGGTCAGATGGAGTAGGAACAGAACTGAGAAAGGACTTTGGTTTAAATACACCATTCTTAGATCTAGTAATCATGGGATGAGAAGACAGATTCTGAGAAGCTGGAGGAGCAGAGTGCAGTGAAGGAGAATTCCCTGAAACTGAAGAGGAGCTGTGCTGGGCAGAATCTAAGATAGCAGCAGAACTGTGTCCAGTAGGTGATGAAGAAGAAAATAGAGTAGAGTAGGGAAATTCCCGTTCATTAAACAGAACATGCCTAGAGATATACACCCGTCCAGAGGGATGTAAACATTTGTACCCTTTGTGACAGTCACTGTAGCCTAGGAATAAACATTTTGAAGAATGGAAACTGAATTTGTGTTTATTATAAGCTCGCAGCCAAGGAAAGCAAGCAGTTCCAAATGTTCGCAGATCAGCATAATGTGGAATCCTACCAAAGGCTACATAATAAGGTGACTTATGTTGAAGGACTGGAGTTGGCAGTCTGTTAATGATATAGACTGTAGTAGAAAATGCTTCCCACCAGTAGGAAAGAGGCATACCAGCCTGAGCTAAGAATGTCAAACCCATCTCCACAATAGACCTATGTTTTCTCTCCACAATACCATTTTGTTGATGAACATAGGGACAAGAATACCTAGCACTAATGCCATGTTGAAGAAAATAGGGAACTAAAGCTTTGAATTCCCCTCCATTATCACTTTGAGCTGTTTTAATTTTGGCATTAAACAGTCTCTCAACAGTTTTGTAAAACACCACAAATCTGTCTTTTACTTGAGATTTAGTAACTAGAGGATATATCCAACACATCCTAGTAAAGGAGTCTACAAAGCTAACATAATAGTGATATCCAAGAGAAGATATAATGGGAGAAGGCCCCCAAACATCACAGCAAATCAACTCTAAAGGAACAGCAGCCTTATAGCTAGATTGAGTAAAAGGTAATTGATGACTTTTACCAATTTTACAAGCATCACAAAATTGAATAAGAGATGATCCATTAACTCTAACATGTAAAGTTTTAAAAACTCTATCAAGTATTTGAGGAGAAGGATGACCTAATTTTTGATGCCAAGTCTTTACAAGTATATCAATAGGGGATGAAAGTATACCCTTAGAAACAGTAAAACTATTACATTGTAGTTCTCTTGTAACATTATTCATACTCAGTAAAGAACTATTTGATGTATGATCACTAGATTTACAAGAATTGAAAAATGGTACTGCAGAAGTAATAGATTCAGAATATACTGATGCAGGAATACCATGCTTTCTAGTGTACTCAACCCTTGGAAGAGTGAGTTGGTATAGACCATCCTTCAGTGCTCCTTGGAGCAATACTCTCCCCGAAGTTTTGTCCTTGACAAAACAGTGTGCATCATCAAAAATCACAATAATATTGTTGTCATGTGTGAGTTGTGCTATACTCAGTAGGTTCTTGTTGATTTGAGGCACACACAATAGATTGTTCAAGTGCAGATTTGTATGTGGAGTTGTGTGAGAATAAACCATAGAACAACCTATATGAGAAATAGGAAGTTTAGCACCATTACCTACAGCCAGCTGATCCGAACCTTTGTAATCACTGCTGATATGCATGCTGTTGAAGTCAGGAGTGATGTGATTCGTTGCTCCACTGTCCACGTACTAGCTAGCATCACTAACTGTAGAGGGTGTAGCCATGTAGGCACTCACATTAGGATTCTGGCCTGAATAGGTCCCAGAGTAAGGAGCAGAATAATACTCCATTTGTGGCTGTGAGAATTGTTGAGCTATATTTCCCTGCAGAGGATTGAATGTACTGGATATATTTGATTGATTCTGAAGCTGCTGCTTACCAAAATTACCAGAGAAAGACTGGTCAAATCTGTGATAACAGATTGCTGAGAAGTGACCAGCATTACCACAGAGTTGACAAGTAAGCCGTTGATTAAAATACCTGCCACCTCTACCTCCTCTTCTTCCCCTTGATCGTCCTCTATTGTTATTGTTTGGATAAGAACTTCCTCTTACAAAATTTGCAGATTTAGAGACGGTATTGACTGAAGCCTGACTAACATCTATAGTTGTACTGGAATGATACTGTTCCAGCCTTGATTCATATCCCATAAGTAGGAATTGTGCATCTTGTAGTGTAATATCCCCTTTCTTAGATGTTATATTACACACTATAGGATCAAATTCTAAGCCTAGACCTCCTAGAATATAGGCAACTAAATCTTGTTATGTTAAAACTTGACCAGCTGCCATTAATGAGTCAGTTATGCCCTTAATTTTGACTATGTAATCACTTATTTTCATGGCTCCCTTCTTAAGTGATTGAAGCTGTGCCCTAAGGTGCATAATCCTAGCCATAGATTGTTGTGAGAACATATTTGTGACTGTATTCCACACCTCACAAGCTGTTACACATTGAGTGACTCTACCGATAATTGATTAACTCAATGTTGACATTAACCAGCTAATCAACAATTGATCTATTTTCTTCCAGTTCAAATAATCATCATTATAAGCTGAAATCATCTCACCTGACTCGTCATCAACGATCTGAACAAACTTGGCAGGACATGTTGTTGCTCCAAAGATGAAATCCTCAAGATCGAAGGCTCGTACAATAGGAAGGATTTGAGTCTTCCAGTAGATGAAATTGTCATCATCAAGCTTGATAGGGAGATTGAAGTTACGATTCTTCGAAATCAGTTGTGACTGAGTTTCTCTCTGCTTTTTGGTAAGTTTAGGAGTTTGATGAAACGAGTGAGGAAGATTAGGCATAGAAGAAGAGTAAGGAAAATCAGGTAAAGGAGAAGAAGCTGGAGACATCATGGCCTCTGATCGCAGAGCTCTGATACCATGAAACAATTTGATAAACCTAGAATTTTATGAACCCTAGAAATGTCGAGAGAGAGAGAAGAAATTTGAGAGAAAAGTGGGATCAGATTTTTTGTTAATCTGATCTCAACAGTGCCATTTCATTTATATACCATGAGTTACACGAGAGTTTGTTAACCAGCCTTCAACAGTAACTAACTTAACAATAAGATCATATTTACTAAACACACTGTTGAACTATTCTAAGTACACCCACTCATGTTCACTTTACTCTTTGATGCTGATGATAGTCTCTAACAGAGAGTAGTGAGTGGTGATCACAAGACAAGCAGACATGAAACCAGGTAACAAGCAAGAGGAAATTAATGGCTGGGTTAGATTGAATGATCATCATCATCATCATAGGAAACGGCGCCGTCTGATCATAATCACCCCAAGTTTTTCACTATATATAATTACGTAAATTATGGTGATAGACAGTTGATAGTGGCCAACCAAATTCATAGCCAACCTGGGAAACAGAACAATGTGGTTTCCACATCCAATTAAGAGTTAACGAGTAATAACCAAGCACATATAAATATACATTCACTCAAATATCTAAATACACATTCTCATACCCATTTCGATGCTTGAGTCAGTATTTCCTTATTAAATAAGTTCGGAATTTTCTTAATTTAAGTGTGAACCTTTTATGAGAAATCTAACTTACCTTTATTATTCCTCCTTCATATGGGTTTTTGTTGCACTGTGCGCTTGACATATGAGGTCACCAGAATTGATAAGGGTCTACCCGTATATGTTTGACTTAATTTTTATACTGTTTGATCTCCGATTGGTTAGCTCAGTAGTAGCCAAAGACAATTTGGTGGTTGGCATGCTGCGTATTATCATTATATTCAAAGATATGTGTCACCGTTGTATTGGATGGAGAATCATTTATATCAACAATGCTTTTTCAACCAAAAAAAAAATTGACAACGTGCATGATAGTTATAATTTATAAAGCATTGAGTGAAATTGATAAAATTTGTGAACAAGAAATGTTTGTAAATTTGGGTTGTGAGTTTAATTATACGAAACTACTTTTAATTATACAAAACTACTTTTATTTTTCCTCTCATTTATTTATATAGTTTTAGTTCGAAATAGTAGTTTATAAATTAATAGTAAATAAATAACACTAAATATACATAAGGTTTATTAAATTATACTAAAAATCAAAGTTTGCAGAAATTCACATTTAACGCGTTTATCGTTAAGTTGACCGTTATAAAGTAGACTCGAGCCTCCACTAGTTCGTGATCCAAGGTGGATCCATGGTACATCCACTATGGATCTATCATTTATTTTTTTACTTTTTATTTTTTTCAACGGTCAACCTTACTTTTTTACAGTCAAACTTAACGTTAAAAAGAGTTCAATATGAATTTCGGTAAACTTTAATTTCAAGTGTAATTCAATAAATCTTAAGTTGGTTGAATGTTATTTGTTCTACTAATAGTACATACGTTTTTGGATTATTTTAGCATATTAAAAAACATTAATTTTGAGTTATATAGTCAAAAGAATCCTCTTTTGATGTGTTTTGATCAATAGTATAATAGTGTCATTCGCTTATTCAGTTTGATAATGTTTCAGGTTCGAGCCGTCGCCATTGCGAGTGGTATGGTTAAAAAAAAAATTAGTATAATAGTGCCATTGGTTAAGAGTTTTTAGACAGAGATATAAATGTATTTTGTATTTGTGTATATGAGGTAGGATTATGTATGCTAAATTTTTTTTTTTTAAAAAAAATTTGAACATCTATATAGATTAATCGTTTTAAAAATAAAAGTTGAAATTGAAGCCTGAGCTGGATTTTATTGATTTCGTTTATTTTTAACTTTTATATTAACAAAACATGCATTCCAAATTGAAGATTGAAAACATGTCAAATCCCTTATTATCACTAAATAATTAACAATTAATTATAATTAAATCCATTTAACTCTTCTCGATCGATTCTCGAATTCACACATAAATGGTCTTAAATGATGCTTTCCATATATGGGAGTTGCTTTTTAAACTACGTTTATAATGGTTAATCTTATTAGGTCTCCTCGACAGATATTATTCACCTAATTGGGTTGAGTCCCAAAATTATATATATTAAACTCCAATTAAATTTCAAAAGAATGAACTTTTTTTTTTCAGGTTTAATTCTTATAGTCATACCATCTATATTAATAATAATAATAATAATTTCTAGTCTTTCAAATTTTTTTTTTCACAAACACTTATAATTTATGTGATTAATGTTTTTTTTTTGGATTCCGGCTTCCACTCTTGTCAGTAAACTCACAAAGTATGGAAAAACCTCTTTCCATCTATAATACAAGTTGTTTTTCGAAATATACTTATATTGATTGAGTCCCGATTAGTTTTGAAACAAACAAAATACTATTTGTTTAAAACCAAATATGTATATAATAAAAACACACCCGATATTCAACCCAAAATCTAGCTTGACTTTGCATATAACATGTTTGACATTACATGCTCATTGAGATTCAAAGTTTATTCGCCTGAATGCACCGACTACATATACATATTTATTTACTACTACTTGTGGCAATAAACGTGAATAAATTAAAGATCTGAACACCGACTACAATTCTAAGTTAAATTCACTGACTGCAGCTCATCTCTCAAGATATCCATAATGACTTCAATTTCAAGTTTAGTTTTTTTTTTTTTTTTTTTTTTGAAATAAGAACATCCATAAAAACACCAAACACCAAACTATGGACAACCACGAGAGTCATCCAAAACAACAAGGGCTACAGAGCTATGAACACCCCCAATGGACAACCACGAGAGTCATCCAAAACAACAAGGGCTACAGAGCTATGAACACCCCCAAGACGAACACCAACAGGCTGGTGGAACAGGGCGAACTTAGCAAGACTGCGAGCGACTCTAAAAACACTAGAGCGAACAAACGAAAATGAGATAACAACAAAAGCAACAAAAAGAGAAAGAAAATCAACTAAAAATAAGCCATAATCAGAACAAGAGGTAACTCTGGAAGACAACTGCTTCACCGCCGCCGCAGCATCAGATTCTACACAAACGGTAGACAACCCCAAATCATTCGCAAGACGAATACCAAGAAGAATAGTCAAAGCTTCACCAATATCCGATGAGAAAAGCCCAGGAAGCAGAGACGTAAAGGACACCAAAACCTGACCCAAAGAAACACGGAAGACCATACCAAACCCCCTCTCCTTATTGGAGAGAGTCTCCATAAGGAACACCAAAATAGGGCGACACTCACGCACCCGGGTGCGCAAAACTTGGAACGTCCGATGGGACCCCAACCCCCGGACGTTCCAACATAGAGTCTTCATCGCTCCTGGCAGGCCTGGCTCGCCTCACCAGGTCCCGCCGAACTCAACAAAGAAGCCTTACCATTATCCGAGTTGCGGCTCCGTTTCACTCTCACACCCCCTTCCCCACCTATGAGGGCCTCCAACTCTACACGTTTACCAAGGCGTGGCACCTGAATAACATAACCACTACCGACCAATCCCCTCCTCGCAGCCCGCTTCCACTTGAAATGCTTACGATCAACTTCCATGGCAGCCGTAATCGAAGGAGCGACCCCGGCCTTGGAAGCACCATCGTGTGCAGAGAAAGTAAAGCTGGCAGCGACTCCCTCCTCGGGGTTCCCTACCCCATGCACAAGGTGGCTAAGCTTAAAACCCATGCATGGGAGCACACGATTTTGTCCAATGAAGTCAGTGGAGACAGCCGAAAGTGGGAGCACATGGGCAGCACTCCCATGCCCATCGAGGACAGCCACGCACGGGTGCACAAGAGAAGCACCAGCACGCACAGCATGGTCCACTGCCAATGTTAGCCCCGAGTGCGCCTTAGGGAACTCACCAAGCACGTGGGCAACACTATGGTCGACAGAGCATGCAGCAGCCAAACCCAGCACCTCTGTCGAACCCTCCTCTCTGGACGCAAGCCCCGAGTTCGAATAAGGCAGCCCACCATGCACCACTATCGAGCCGCCCTCACCTAAGGCACCAGGCGCTGTCTCCTCACACTGCACCACGACCTCCACCCCGCCCACCAAGCCAGAACCAAGAGCCATACTGGGCACCGCCCTCGCCATCGTCGCTGGACCACGCAGGTCGCTGCTCTTCGTCGAGCCCACAGCCTCACGAACCTCTGCCGCACCCGCCAGCACTGTCAGAGTTTTGGAGATGTGAGCATAGGAATTAACCTCGCTACCAGGAGCCAAGTTCAGAGGAGATGACATCTTAGGTGGTGCAGTTCTAGTATGGATCGGTACGGGAGAAGAAGGAGCACAACCAGTGTCCAAGGGCACATGGTCGGGAGAACGAGGCACAGTGCTCCCTTGATTCGGTCTATGGAGATCGGTTGAACTATCATTACTAGCTCGAGTAAATCGAACCTTAGGAGGACTCTCCGCGCGCATCCAAGCCCCGTACTTATAGTCAGGTACCGAGCTGGAACCACCAAAATCGATCGCAATCTGACACTCGCGGGCAACATGGCCAACCACTCCACATTGAAAGCAATATTCAGTCAACCTTTCATAACGCAAGAGAAGGACAGTATCTGGGTCCCCTTCTGATAAACACACGCGTAAATATCGATTAAGAGGTTTGGTAACATCAACCCCAACTCGAACCCGCAAGAACCTGCCAAGGCAGTCACCAGTAGCACCAACATCGATATCCATCACCCGGCCTATTTTATTACCAAGTGCCCATCCTATCTCTTTCGTCATACAAACCAACGGGACATTGTGGATTTGAACCCAAAACTGAACATTAGAAAAACCCATATCCTGGAACTTGCCAACTCCAAGAGGTTCTTCCAACACAATCAAGCATTTATCAAAGCTCCATGGACCACCCATCAGGACTCGCCTTTTATCAACTTGATTCTGAAATTGGAAAACAAAGACATTCTCCTTCACATTCTCGATTATAAAGGTTTGAGTAGTTCGCCATATCTTGGGGATTATAGCGCGGAAAGCATCTCGATTGATTAGCTTTGTCGTTAAGATCTTTCCCACGAGACAGAGGGCTAGTTTGCGATCACCGGCTTCCTTCAATGGTGTTTCTAGGACAATTCGAGGCTCCATAGAATCTGTTTCTAAAGATAATGAAGCACAACGAGAAGCTATTTCATCCGCATTCATCTTGAACAAGATCGTAGAATAAAGAGTTAACCCAACTGAATTCACAAGGAATGAAAATTAGATCCTTAGATCCCCTAACTACTTCCACTCCAAAGTTGAGAGAAAACTTAAGAGGAAAGACTTTGTCAGGTTAAAAATTGTAATTTGACTGAAACTTTTTATATCTCACGTTGTTCTTATTTGGTGTGTCAGTGATTGTTTGTAGACCATTAAAAGGTATAAAATAATTGTAACACCATAATAATATGTTCATTCTCTCATAATTAATATATATATATATATATATATATATATATGATGTAACACACTTTAGAAATTAAAGCTAGACATAAATAATTTTGAACTTTGACTCATAATATATAGTTAGAATCATTTCAACAAGCAATACAACTACATTACTTATCGAGGGAAATCTTCGTGTGGTGCACAACCGTGCTTTTTCTAAATTCAGCTGTTTCGACCTTTTGTTTGAATTTTTTACTTTTATGATAATATTTTCATTCAATATGTACGGTTTGAATGAATATTTTATATATGATAGCTTAGAAATTAATATATGGTTTCAATTAATTAGTAACATGAAATTGTTGTATCAAATATTTAAGTATGATGATGAATATGATATTTTAGTCTTTCCCAGTCAAACTACTAGAACATAAAACTAATAATATAAATCCAGCTTTTTAAAAAAAATAATATATATACATATATGTGTGTCATTTTTGTTTGTTATTGGGAAAGTATGTGCCTATATATATATTATTCAAAATATAAGGTTAATATAATAATTAGAATTTAGATTGGTAAATGTCATATAAAATTAAAGCACAAAAATCAAGAATTATAAGTATGTGGAGAGAGAGATTGAAAGCAAAGAAAAGCAAAGCAAAGGGAAAATGGCAGTGGGAACTGGGATTGCATTGGAGAAATCAGCGGAAGCACCCGTGCCTTCTTGGCAATGGTACCCTCTCTCTCTCTACCAAGTACCAACCCATACACATGAATCTGAATATTTGCTAAATGCCTAAATCAACACTCTCTCTCTCTACCTATCTCTCTCTCTTTCTTTTTCTCTGCATTTTTTCACCTTTATCCATGCAAGAAAAGAAAGAAACAAAGTAGGTTTCCAAGAAAATCAAAAACTTTATTATATATGAAGAAAAGTGTCCCAACTCCAACCCATGCCTTGTCCTCCTCTCCAATATTTATACCTTTATTACTATATATTAACAAATTTTTTTTTCATCTTTATTACAAACTATATGTACACATGCATATATATATAGACATATATATATATATATGCTTGTAATGGAATGTAAGGTACATATATATATACTTCTTGTACTGTAAATTTTTATGAAATCAATCAAACTCACTCTCAAACAAACATTATTAATGAAATAATGACAATGTAGAGAGAGAGAGAGAGAGGGGGGGGGGGGGGGGGGGGGGGGGGGGGGGGGGGGGGGGAGATTTGGGCTGAATTGTCTGGTTGTTGTTGTAGAGTTCGTGTGTTTGTGTGTGTGTTGTCATCTTCAAAATAGATTCATCGTCTCATAAGCTAATAAGTTCTAGGAAGCTTAAATTTTTAGACATTATGGTTAATAACATGACCTCAGAGGCATGAGGTCAGAGACATGATGTCTCGGGTTCAAACATGCAATGGTTAATGACAAATATTACCAAAATCAAAAACCCTAGCTATACTACCTGGGGTTTTCCAAAACTATTGTTTGGGATTCAAACGTTTATGACTTGGTTGGACCCATCACTCAACTCTCCCATCCATTTGATTTCCAAGAAACATTTTTATTTATTTATTTATTATTTTAAGGTATGATACCAACTGAATTAGAGATTTATCGGGATCTAGTAAAATTTAACACTACAGTCGGTCCGAAAAGCAACTCCTACTACAAGAGAAAGGTATCGCCACATATTGTTTATTTATTGACAATTATGAGATTTGAATCTCTATTATATAAGTGGAAGGAAAGTGTACTGTCCATTTAAACTGTGAGTGGATATGCCAAGAAACTAGTATTATACTTATACACAATATTATATATATATATATATTATAACTCAACAAAACAAAAGATCAATAAAGAGAATGAAAACAATTGCCACTGCTAATATTTGTGAAGTTGATATTTATTCTAGGTGTAGGATCAACGTACAAGGATGAACTTTTTTGTCGAGAAAAACTTAATTGAGACGGTTTAATTACTTTATTATCGATTAGACAGTCCAATTATATTATATTATATTTTATTATTTACTTTAGAAAAAGAATAATGGGATCAAATAACGTGATGAGATCGTTCTTATGTTTGTTTTTCTCCCCATCGATCGTCTTGCTTTTACGGTTTTACCTAACATATTTTGAAGTATGGTGTTGTTTGAGATTTTTCCAAACCAAAATATTAATTGTTTAATTTGGTTTGTAATTTGGACCATGCAAATATGTAAAATATATATACGGGCCAGGTATAGGCAGAGAAGGATGGGCTCTCTTCAACTCACAAGTAGTCCGGGTGCAACTCACTCACAACTTGTCTCTCTCCATGGAGATCAAAAGCTTTAGGCACCACCCCAGCTTCTTTCAACACTTGCAAGATTCCATTCAACTCATGGTTTTGCAAATGCATATTGCCAAAGCATACAAAAGATACGATATAGAAAATAAATACCACGTACCTCCAAAAACCTCATCAATATAAGAACGTGTTTACTTTTAAAGTACTGCAACCTTGTAAATAATAATAGAGCATTACTGAGTAGCTGTACTAAAAAGTTACAAGTTGTAAATTTTTCTTGCCGTTACCTATCTATCCATCCATCAATCAATCAATCAAAGCGAACAAACAGCAGCCACATACCAAAGAAATTTAATATTTTTCAACTATCAAGTAAAGGTTACTACTAGCAGCCGCTTCCAAAATTCTTCTAGCGTCGGAGCCTGGATCAGCTAACTCACTTGGGGTCTGCCAAATCAATACCAATTAAAAACACAAAGACAGGAGGTAGAAACCCCCAGCACACGATGATGATAGGAAGTGGTGGTTATAGCCTACCCCCAGCACAAGCATCATGAAGAGGAACTGCCCCATCTTCATCATTAGCCTCCAAATTATTAGCGCCCCTTTCCAGGAGTAGCTACATTTTAAAACGGGCAAAAAACCGTCACCTCTGTAAAGTTCTGGTGCACTAAAAACCACTTGATCATTACTATATTCAGTAGAAGCTAAACCAAGCAAATATGAGAAAAAAGACCTGGACACAAGGCAGATATCCATAGAGACAGGTCGCCATCTTCAACTGGTTCATCAATGCTGCCGTTTAAGTTATCTGTATACTCATTCTGGAAAAAAATCAAAATGGGTAAGGAATCCGACTAAAGGTGACATAAACAACCAAATGAAATCGTTATAATTCAAATTTAATGGCTTTAGAAGACACAAACCCAAGCATAATTAAACACCATCACAACACCAAACATTTTTAAGTTCCTTCTGTGAAGATGAGTGAACACAGTTCAGCTCAACCAGCAGAAATACAACGATCAGCTCAAACAGAAATACAAACAAGAATACAGGAAGCTGATCACAGCCAAGCACTTAGAAGATCACACGTCACTTAGCTCAGCCAAGTCAGCTGAGTCAGCTGTAACAGATCTGTAACAGAATATTGTTACAGATCTGTAACTGAATATAGTTATATTCTTGTAATTTATTATTTTCACATAGCTAGGGAGTCTTGATCTGTAAGTATATAAATAGACAAAAAGCTATTGTAAAATTTCTAGGGTTTTACATTTCTGAAAACAGAAAATAAAAATACAGAGAGAATGTTTTCTCTTACATGTTTGGTGACCGAGAAAATATTCTCATGATAGCTTTGATCTCTTCAGCTGTGATCTTCTTTTCTTCTCTGCAACATCAGGATCGCTTCCATCTCTCCATCTCTTCACTGTCGAGAAAAACAAAGTGAGAAAAGAGCAAGAGTAAAGCAAGAGGTAAAGCAAGAGAAAAAATATCATGTTAACCGAAGTTAGGTTTGTCAACCATGAAAGAGAGTAAGTGCCTCTAACTACAGTTAGTTTTCTCATTATCAAAACGACACAGTTTTAAGTTGGTATCAGAGCTTCTTGACTTGCGTCAATGGATTCTTCTTCCTCTAATACCTGTCAGCAAACACAGTCACAACAATCTCAACAATCATCTACTATGGATTTTGGCTCTCTAGCTAAAACTCTACACTTTAATCTGCCAATCAAACTTGATGAAGACAACTACATATATTGGAAGACACAAATCCTACCAGCTGTTAATGCTTTGGATCTTGAAGAATATATTGACAGCTCTAAACATCCACCATCTCAGTTTATCAGTGTTCAGGTTACTGATGAAAGTGGAAATGTAAGACTAGAACTACAACCAAATAAAGAGTATCAAAAGTGGAAGAAATCAGATCAAATTTTGCTGTTTTGGCTGATTTCAACTCTAAGTCAGAAAGTTGTTGGTCAAGTCACAAAGTGTAAATCTTCTCTTGAAGCTTGGTCTAAGCTGGAGAATCTATACTCTCAGAAGTCTATGGCAAAAATTCTGAATCTAAGACAACAACTTCAGACTATAAGGAAAGGATCACATTCTGTCAGTGATTTTGTTCTAAAAATTAAAAACATTGGAGATGCACTGTCTGCTGCTGGAGAGGAGGTTTCAGAGAGAGATTTGTTGTTAAGTCTTATGCATGGAGTTGGTCATGAATATGATGCAGTGGTGGTTCTTATTTCATCACAACGAATGACTATGAGCTTGGAGGAGGCTCAGTTTCTACTACTCATGCATGAGCAAAGAATTGAACAACTCAATTCTCCAAATAATTTTGGAGGAATTTCTGCTAATTTTGTAACTAATAATGCAGGAGATAAGAGAGATCACAGAGGTGGTTCGAATTACAATAGAGGTGGACAACGAGGCAGAGGAAGAGGAGGCAGATTTGGTGGAAGAAAACTATACTGTCAGCTGTGCACAAAGCCTGGACACCATGCTTTTCAGTGTTTTCATCGATTTGATCAGCAATTTGTGAGGCCTCAGCCTTCACACTACACTAACAGCAATTCACATAGTGCAGCTGCACCAAATCAAGCCTATATTGGACAATCTTCACATAATTCTGATCAACAGAATACTGTCTCTCAAGGTTTTCATCAAGAAGCTTTTCAACCACAAGGAAATTACACTCAAACCTCTGCATATGTTGCAGCTCCAGCAGGAGGTACAAATGACTCCTCATGGTTTGTTGACAGTGGTGCAACAAATCACATCACTTCAGACCTAAATAATCTCTCTCTCAAATCAGAATACAAGGGTAATGATCGCTTGGCAGTAGGTAATGGACAGTTTCTTCCTATTTCTAACGTTGGTAGCTCTCTTGTTATGTCTCATACTAATGTTGATAGGAAACTGAATCTTAAACATATACTACATGTGCCTAAAATCACAAAAAATCTCTTAAGTATTTCTAGATTAACAAGGGATAATAATGTGATGGCTGAGTTTACTGCTAACAAATGTGTGATTAAGGATCAGAGAACTGGCATGATCCTTCTTCAAGGAACTGCTAGAGATGGTTTATATCAACTGCAGCTGGTTGGTTCAGCCTCACCATCAACACAGGGCCATGTTCATTCAGTTTTTCACACCTATACAGATTCAGCTGTACAGACAGACAGTCAAGACTGCACCCAGTTCTCTTTTACTCAGAATAACAAGTCACCACAGTATGGTGCTTATGCAGCCAAGGTTCATTCCTCTGTTTGGCATGCATGTTTGGGTCACCCAGCCCCACTCATTCTCAAGAAAATAATGCATACACTGCACATTCCTTGTAATATTGCATCACTAGAGTTCTGTGACTCTTGCAAAATGGGTAAAATGCATCGATTACCATTTACTCGTTCTGTAATTACAGCAAAAGCACCCCTAGAACTATTGTACAGTGACCTATGGGGACCAGCTCCTATGGTTTCTACTGAGGGGTATCGCTACTATATTGCTTTTGTTGATACTTTTACAAGATATACATGGTTGTTTCCCTTGAAACTGAAGTCTGATGCTCTTAGTGTTTTTATTTCATTTCAAAAACAAGTTGAGTTGAAATTAGGATTGAGAATTAAGTGTCTTCAAACCGATATGGGTGGTGAATTTTTACCTTTTGTTCCTTATCTCTCTCAACAAGGAGTACAAGTTCATTTTTCATGTGCACATATTCATGCTCAAAACGGTGTGGTTGAAAGGAAACACCGTCATTTGGTAGAGACGGGTTTGACACTCTTGGCTCATGCTAAGATGCCTCTTAAATTCTGGTTTGAGGCATTCTCAACAGCCTGTTTTCTTGTTAATAATCTACCAACACCTCTACTTAATTTTCAAGCTCCGTTTGAGAAGCTCAACAATAAGTCTCCTACTTACAGCTATCTACACACTTTTGGGTGCGCAGTCTATCCTTTTCTTCGTGATTACTCCAAAAATAAATTGGATTTTCACACAACAAAATGTGTGTTCATTGGATATAGTTTAAACCACAAAGGCTACTGTTGTCTTCATCCTAGTGGCAGGGTTTATATCACTAGACATGCTGAATTTAATGAGTTGGATTTTCCCTATCAGCAGCTGTTCTTATCTGCTCCAGGTTCCTCTTATTCTGCTCCTACTTCTAATGTTCCTATTCATACTATTGTTGACATAGTTACTTCTAATAACTTGCAGCCTAATGGTTCTTCTAGTTCTCAGATAGATTCTACTGCACTACCTTCAGTTTCTGCCTCTTGTCCAGCAACTTCACCTACTGCAGTATCTACTTGCCTGCCTACAGTACCTTCTAATGCAGTACCTACTCATCCTATGGTGACTCGATCTAAGAATGAGATTTTTAAACCTAAAGCCTATACATCTAATTGGTGCTTACCGTCAGCATTTATTGCTGAAGCAGAACCTGCTACTGTAAAGGAGGCTCTTATGCGACCAGCATGGAAGGCAGCTATGACTGATGAGTACACAGCTCTCATGCGGAATCAAACATGGTCCTTGGTGCCTTTAAACTCTGCTATGAATGTTGTTGGGTGTAAACGGGTTTTTCGAACCAAATACAACCCAAATGGTACTATCCTCAAGCACAAAGCTCGGCTAGTTGCTAAGGGTTTCCATCAAACCCCGGGGCTTGATTTTGATGAAACTTTTAGTCCAGTGGTTAAAGCTGCAACCATTCGTGTGATGTTCACTATTGCAGTTCACAAAGGCTGGGACATCAAACAAATTGACATCAATAATGCCTTTCTTAATGGTGATTTAAATGAAGTGGTTTATATGAAGCAATTCGAGGGGTTTGAAAGCTCTACTCAGCCTTCTCATGTGTGCAGATTGCACAAAGCTCTCTATGGCCTTAAGCAGGCTCCTCGCTCCTGGTTTCACAAGCTGCGAGCAGCCCTCCTAGCATGGAATTTTGTTAACTCCTCCTCAGATGTGTCTCTCTTTATTCACAGACAGGATAGTAATGTTTTGTTTCTCCTAGTCTATGTGGATGATATTATAATTACAGGGAATAATTCCACTCAAATTTAGCAGCTCATCAATAAGCTTCACTCTACCTTTGCTCTAAAAAATCTGGGTTCAGTTAGTTATTTTTTGGGGTTTTAAGCCTACAGAGATACTACGGGTCTGTTTCTTACCCAAACCAAGTATATTGGTGATCTCCTTAAAAAGACTAACATGACAGACTGCAAACCGTGTGATAATCCTTTAAGTGCAGGTGCTAAACTCACACTACAAGGAGGTGATGCTTTTCCTGATCCTACAATGTATCGAAGTGTTATCGGTGCTCTTCAATATCTCAGCCATACGTGGCCTGATATTGTTTTTATTGTTAATAAGTTGAGTCAGTTTCTTGTGGCTCCTACTCAACTTCATTGGTTGGCTTGCAAACGGGTTCTACGGTATCTTAAGGGCTCTATCACAAAGGGACTATGGTTCAAATCAGGAGCTACTGCTCTTACTATTGAGGCTTATACAGATGCGGATTGGGCAAGTTGTCTTGATGATCGCAGGTCTACTAGTGGTGTTTGTATTTTTCTTGGTGGCAATTTAGTCTCTTGGAGCTCTAAGAAGCAACATGTGGTTGCTAGGTCCAGCACTGAGGCTGAGTACCGTTCCATGGCTCACAGTGTGACAGATATAATATGGCTTAAGTCTCTTCTCTGTGAACTTGGTTTTTCTGTTCCTACACCTGCTGTTATTTGGTGTGACAACATGAGAGCTAATGCTTTGGCTCTTAACCCTGTGTTTCACTCTCGCACAAAACATGTGGAGATTGATGTTCATTTTATTAGAGAGAAGGTGGCATCTAAAGTGGTTGAACCTCGGTATGTTCCTACTCAGTTTCAGGTAGCAGATCTTCTTACTAAGGGCCTAACTACTGTTCGTTTTCAATTTCTATGTGGCAAACTTAACTTGGTGTCCTCACCACAGTTGAGTTTGAAGGGGGATGTGAAGATGAGTGAACACAGTTCAGCTCAACCAGCAGAAATACAACGATCAGCTCAAACAGAAATACAAACAAGAATACAGGAAGCTGATCACAGCCAAGCACTTAGAAGATCACACGTCACTTAGCTCAGCCAAGTCAACTGAGTCAGCTGTAACAGATCTGTAACAGAATATTGTTACAGATCTGTAACTGAATATAGTTATATTCTTGTAATTTATTATTTTCACATAGCTAGGGAGTCTTGATCTGTAAGTATATAAATAGACAAAAAGCTATTGTAAAATTTCTAGGGTTTTACATTTCTGAAAACAGAAAATAAAAATACAGAGAGAATGTTTTCTCTTACATGTTTGGTGACCGAGAAAATATTCTCATGATAGCTTTGATCTCTTCAGCTGTGATCTTCTCTTCTTCTCTGCAACATCAGGATCGCTTCCATCTCTCCATCTCTTCACTGTCGAGAAAAAAAAAGTGAGAAAAGAGCAAGAGTAAAGCAAGAGGTAAAGCAAGAGAAAAAATATCATGTTAACCGAAGTTAGGTTTGTCAACCATGAAAGAGAGTAAGTGCCTCTAACTACAGTTAGTTTTCTCATTATCAAAACGACACAGTTTTAAGTCCTTCTAAACAACATAAAATAAGCATAAAAAAGCAAACTATAGTCTACACAATTCTTCATAAGTCACACACAGTGTCATCAAATTGCAAATAGAAAAGCAATTCATTCTGTCTATTACGCAGTTTCATCAGAAATCCCTATAATTTACTCCGAACATAAAACAACAAACAAATAATAATATATCAAACAATCAAACAAAAAAAATAAATGCCGAAAAGAAGTCAAAAAGTGGAAGTGTAGAAACCTAGAGCGAGGTGGAGGGCTTGGACGTCACCGAGCTGAGCGGCGGCGGCGAGTTCACGGAGGTGCTGAGGAGTGTCATTGAGGTCTATGTCGACTCCGTCTTCTTCAAAGAGAGCGTTGTCTGGTTCATTCTCATCTTCGTCCATCAATCCATTTCGCCTTCCTGGTACCGCCATTGATAACACAAATGATAAACAGGTAGTTCTCAAAGCTTCAGAGTATCATTGAGTTTGAGAAATATGTATGAAATCTCTCCAACAATAACTTTAGAATTATTTAAAACTAGTATACCTTTTTTCATATAACTTGAGCCTTTAAATAGCCAACTTACATGGAATGAAATCAGAAATTTAAGCAACTAAATAACTAACAAGTAAGCATGAAATAAGGATCCATGTTCTACCAATGTTTACACAAAAACAGGGGAAAATGGGTGCTGTTATTAACATGAAATAAGGACCAATGTTCTACCAATGTTTACACAAAAACAGGAAAAATGGGTGTTGTTATTAACTGACTGAAAATGAATAAACCCACGTTGACTGGACCTTGTCAACAACTTGATAATCATGTAAGCTATGTATGCTGTCCATGCATCAATTGCTTCCCTCCTAAAGAACTTGCCTCCGGCAAGTTTTGTTGCAAATAAGCATGAAAAAGATCAGCATTGAGACGAATAATTTCATCACTTTGAAGCCAAACGGATTACGACATCGGTTTGTTGGACCATTGAACTAAGAACTTGTAGTACCCGCCTCATCGCGTAGACACAAATTGATAATCTAAGATAACAGCAACGGTATCAAGTTGACGGGGAATGGAAGGGATTCGGATAGGAGTATCAGGTAAAGGGTTAGAAGAAACAACCTCCCCCTGGAACTTAATTAAGTCCTCCACATTAAAAATTGGACTGATTGTGTAAGTGGGTGGTAAATCAACCACATAGGCATTAGGCCCCAATTTTTTTAAAATCTGGAAAGGTCCCGCCCGTCGAGCATGAAGTTTACTGTAACTGCCGGGAGGGAAACATTCAGGACAGAGCCAGATCATGACTTGGGCCCCAACTTCGAACTGTTTATCGCGTCTCTTGAGGTTGGCATGCTGAGCATAGTGGTCTGTTTGGAGAGCAATTTTTCTCCTAACTTCTTCATGAAAGGACTGCATGTGTGCAGCAAAGTCAAGCCCTGCTTCACTCAACCTTTGCAGTAGCGATAGTGCAATAGTATCTAACAGTGTACGTGGGTCGATACCATAAACAAGTTGGAATGGAGAACTGCCAGTGGTGCGATTAACTGAATTGTTGTAGGCGAATTTAGCTTAAGGGAGAATGAGATCCCGGCTAGTAGTATGGTCATAAATCAAACACTGCAAGAGATTGCCCACGCTGCGGTTTATAACTTCCGTTTATCCATTAGTCTAAGGATGAAAAGCACTAGAAGAAGATAATTTGGTGCCGAGTTTTGCCCACAAAGTTTTCCAAAAATAGCTGCCGAATTTAACATCGCGATCAGAGACGATTGTGGTTGGAAGACTATGTAACCTAACAACTTCTTTAAGAAAAAGTGTTACAATATTAAAAGCATTAAAAGTCATTCGGTAAGGAATAAAATGGGCCATTTTAGAGAACCGGTTTGCGACTACCATGATGGAATCATTATTGCGTTGGGTGCGAGGCAAACCAAGGATGAAATCCATACTAATATCCACCCAAGGATGATATGGTATTGGCAGTGGAGTGTAAAGCACAGTATTTTGTTTCGCTCCTTTATTGATTTGACAAACACGACATCTAGCAACAATGGTGTGGACATCTCATTGCATGTGTGGCCAATAGAACCTGTCAGCTACCAACAAATAAGTTTTATCAAATCCGAAGTGCCCAGCTAGTCCTCCTTCATGGAGTTCGATAAGAATAAACTCTCGCATTGAACCTTTAAGGACGCATATTCGTCCATTCTTGGTAAGGAACCCATCATTTATAGAGAAGTCCGATGTTGTTGTTATCGGGTTGGTCTGCAATGTTGTCCAAATATCTTTAAAATTAGGGTTTGATTTGTAGAGGTCTTTTAAGGATTGAAAACCAACAATATTGAAAGCAAAAGTAGAAAGAATGTGTGGCTATCTACTAAGTGCATCTGCGACTTTGTTTGCACGTCCTGTTGTGTGTCGGATGGTGAAATCAAATTGTTGTAAATAATCGAACCATCTAGCATGCTTAGCATTCAACCTGTTCTGGGAATTAAGATGTTTGAAAGAATCATGGTCAGTAAAAAGTATGAACTCACGATGGATTAGATAAGGGTGCCAATGCTTCAAAGTTTGAACCAATGCGTAAAACTCCATGTCATAGATCGAATATTTTCGTCTTGATTCATTAAGCTTCTCACTAAAAAAGGCAATGACTTAGCACTCCCCCAATCCTAACATTAGATGCATCCAGGCAATTTCGAATATTTTTGAAAAGTCTGGGAATTTCAACATCGGAGCAGAGGATATTTTTTTCTTGATTTCTTTGAATGCATTGGCAGCCGTAGGCGTCCATTGGAAGGTTTTGGACTTCAGACATTCAGTGATAGAGGATGTAATTGTGCTGAAACCTTGGATAAACCTACAATAGAATGTCACCAAGCCAAGAAAATTGCGAATGTCAAAGAAAGAACTAGGTTCGGGCCAATCAAGAATTGCTTGGATCTTTACTGGGTCAGCCTCTACCCTTTTACGAGATATTATGAATACCAAAAAATTGGTCTTCTCTTTGAGAAATGAGCATTTGCTTTTGTTGATGAAGAGTTTCTCTTTTCGAAGTGTCTTCAATATAAGTCGTAGGTGATCTAAATGAGCTGCAATTGACTTACTGAATATGAGTATATCATCGAAATATACCACAACAAACTTACCGAGAAAGGGGCGGAGTGTTTGTGTCATTACTCGCATAAATGTACTAGGAGCGTTAGTTAAGCCGAATGGCATTACAAGCCACTTATACAACCCTTCTTTCATCTTGAAGGTTGTTTTCCATTCATCCCTAGGCCTTATTCGAATTTGATGGTACCCGCTTCTCAAGTCAATTTTCGCGAAGATTTTTGCATCACTCAACTGATCCAACTTGTCATCCAGGCGTGGAATAAAGAACCTGTATTTGACTGTAATTTTGTTCATTGCTTTACTGTCAATACACTTCCTTTAGCTGCCATCTTTTTTTAAAGTAAGTAATGCCGGCATTGCACATGGACTAAGGCTTTCTCTGATGAACCCCTTAATGAAAAGGTCTTGAATTTGTCTTTGAAGCTCAGCATGTTCGGCCGGACTCATTTGATAATAGGGTAGGTTAGGTAATCTTGAACCTAATACCAGATCAATAGCATGTTGGATGTTGCGTAGGGGAGACAACTGTTGTGGGAGTTCGTCTGGCATCAGGTCTGTGAATTCCTGAAGTAACGTGTGAACACTCGCTGGCACCTCTACATCCACATTTTTAGTAGCCCGACCAATTAAAAAAAGGATAGTAGATCCCTTCTTAACCACTTTATCGACTTGGCGAAGAGTTAGCATGTCATTGGACTTCTTTGGAGTATCAAATTCTGTAATTGGTAGGGGTTCTAAAACTACTTTTCGATTTTGAAATTTAAAAGAGTACGTATTCTCCAAGCCATCATAATTAACACGCCTGTCAAACATCCATGGTCTCCCTAAAAGCAAGTGACAAACAGTCATAGGTAAAACATCACACCATACCTCATCTGAATATTTCTTACTCAAAGAGAATTTAACAAGGCAACGGTTCTTGACTGAAACTTAATTGTTATCATTGATCCGACTGACACGATATGGCGTAGGGTATGCTTCCTGAGGTAACCCAAGTCGTTCCACCACTTCTTTGGCCACAACATTCATGCTGCTACCATTATCAATAATAACATTCAAGGCTTTATCTCAATGTTCAACTCTTGTGTGAAATATGTTGGTCCGTTTCCAATCATTGCTCATTTGTTCCTCCCATTGCTTGTGCCCTGTTAGGACATGCTGAATTACACAAATAGGAAGGTTAGTGGCATGTAAATGTTCTTCTTTGATCTCGGACTCTTCATTCCCATCTGACTCCTTGTTGGGTTTTTCTTCTTCTTGGAACATCAAATCTTTCTTACACACAAAAGCTATTTGTTGGTCACGAGTAGGGCACACTACTGCGAAGTGTCCGAATCTCTTACACTTGTAGCATTGGGGTCCTTCACCAAAAGCCTTAGTTTTCCCCTTTCCATCCATGACAGTACCTTCCTTAGATGTTTCTGCAGATGGTTTGAAATTAGTAAATGTAGGGAAACAAAAATTACCAGAGTCATTGTAGGGGAATCGACGTGAAGAACTTTGACGTTCCAATTGCAATGCAAGCTGATATGCTTCTTCAACATTGTATAGGCATGCAGTTAGCATTTCTTTACGAATGTCAGCCTTCAACCCTTTCAAATAACGAGCAAGAACTTGAGCTTCAGTTTCATTGGTTTTGCTCCTAACTGTTAACTCATGAAATCGCTCCGTATACTGGTCCACAGTAGTCTTCGTACTTTGATCCCATTGAAGCATATCTTCATAGACGAGCTACTCATAATTGATGGGTAAGTATTTAGACTGCAATCGTTCCTTCATCTCTTCCCAGTGTGTAATAGGTGCTTGATGGGTTCGTCTAAGCCATTCTTCTACACTACTCTACCATACACGAGCTGGTCCCTTTAATTTTAGCTTTACAAACTGCACCTTGCGATTTTCGGGTACTGTGAACCAATCAAAGTAATCTTCAAATGCCGTAATCCAATCATCAAAAGTGTCGGGATCAAGTCTTCCCACAAAGTCTGATACTTCAACTTTCATTCTTTTTGTTAACGCATCCAATGAATTTCTTCGGGTATCTGTATTGCAAGGTTGTCCTTGGACCATCCGAAGTTCTCTATGTCTGACCCCACCCAGTTGTACTTCCTCATCTTCTTCTTCTTCACTATTACTAATCCCTTCTCGCCTTCGAAAGATTCATCGTCCACCCCTAGGTACTCGTCCCCCTTCACGGCTGCTGCGTTCGTCAATAACATCTAGATGGTGCATGAAAACATTAAGAGTTTGTGACAGTTTGACAGGACCCGCCCCAGAATCTTCTACTGTATACTCCAGCGGCCCCGCCGGGCACTCCAATAGAAATCTCCCAGAATATAACTGACGAAACTAGGAGTTTCCATGAAGCGAACCCTTTTTATAATTTCTAATTCTTTATTATTTTGGCGGAAAAAGGTTATGGATTTTTTTTTTTAACTTTTGGCAGAGTCTCCCCTATTTTTCTAAAATTTACTGAAATCAGGAGACCTGCATAAAAAAAACTGAGTAATAGTTCAAATCTCAACTACCACAGGACCTCAGATCCGTCTCAAATCAACTATAACCCAAACAGTGTAAATATCAAAATATGAATTCACTAAAACATTTACTTAAAATCATGAAATTGATTTTTGGATGAAACATGTACTCATATGCACATGTTTACACCAAAAATCATGCGATTACTTAAATACCAAAAACATGTTTACACAAAACCTGTATATTATATTTACATGACCAAAGTAATGAATAACTGATACTACAAAAACCAAAATAAATGCATTCGTCGTCCTGGGCCCACCTAATCTGTTGTAGGAGACCCAGCTGCGTATGCACCACTCGTACATGCACCTGGATGGGGTTTTAAAACATAAAATACAAAAGAATAGTGAGCTACATGCGCTCAGTGAGTGCGTTTCTAATTTACCGAGAAACATTTAATATACTGAGATTAACTTTGAATTTAACGGAAACTTTTCAAACTTTCTGCTATTGTTGAAACTAATAAACTGAATATCTTTTCAAACATTCTTCTATTGCTGAAAATTAATAAACTGATTATCTTTTCAAATACAAGCTGAGAATTTATAATTATAAAATCTGATGGCCAAGCCTAAAATAATTACTTTTAATTTACAATTAAAATACTTAAAATTCTATTATAAGTTCAGACTCAACCCCCCTGAAGTTAGCAGACTGTCCCTCCCTTAACTTGCCCTACACAAATGGGGTGTACCGGCCATGTTTACTGTTGATAAATCTGATAAGTTGATAAATTCTGATAATTCTGATAATAAATGGGTATCCTATTGGCCTGAAAAATATTTATTTATTTTTTCTAAAAGCTTGAAATATAACTAAAATATATTTTTTAAACTAAATTCCATGCATAAATATTTTCATCGAGTGAAAATAAACTAAAAAATTATGAAATATGAAAATACTTATATTAAAATATATCTAAGGAAATCAATTCTATTTTAATTATAAAACATATGTAAATAAATCAACATATATATAAAGTCATAAATAATCAAATTAAACTGAGAAATATACTAGAGTATATTTTAACTAAAAACATAATTTTGTACTCACGATTCCGTGTTCTTTGACAGCGAAGCTCCTTCCTATTATTTTTCTTCTCCTCCAATACTTGATTTACTTCCACCTACACAATTAAACTCCTAATTTAAAACCAACTCAATAAAAAATCGCAAATATCAAGATATGTGGCAATTATGGACAATTCCATAACCATATTAATTTCCAATTTGACATTAATCTCAAAGTTATGTGTCCATATATATTTATATTTAACTCAAATTCAAGATACTTTACTCAAAATCAAATCGAATTAACTCTAAAAATATTTTCGGCACTTACAAATATTTATTCGAGGTTCATAACAACTCCAATAATTATATTTCTCCATAATTGAGCCCCTAAAATCCATCAAACACAATCTTTTACACAATTTAGGAACAAAAACAACATCAGCCCCTAAATCAATTAATTACCCACAAATTATATTTGTTATCTACACTTTTAGAGCACAATCACAATCTCAATTTGTCCAAATACCATTTAATAGTTCTACAACACAAGAGATATTATCACACTAACCTAATTTTGAATTCATTAACTGAGGATCAAAGATTTTTTCTTCCTTCTCCTCTTCTCTCTTTGCTGGCCGACTCTTTTTGTTCTTCCTTTTTTTTTTCTTCTTTCTTCTTTCTTTTCTTCCTTCTTTCTTAGCAGATTCAGCTCTCCTTCTTACTTCTCCCTTCTTCTTCTTCCTTGGCCGAACCTTCTCTCTTTCTCTTTTCTCTCTTTTTTTTCTTCTTTTCTTCTTCTCACGGCTTCTCTGTTCTGTTTTATGCACGATTTTTGCTCTTTCTTTCTCCCTCTTCTTTCTTCTTTGCTTGGCCGGCCACTCCACTCTTCTTTTCTTTCTCTCCTTTCTCTCTTCTTCTTCGGCCGAGCTTTCTTCTTCTCCCTTCTTCTTTTTTTTTTCTTTTTTTTTCTTTCTCTCTTTGGCCGAATGCTCTCTCCTCTGTTTCTATTTTGTGTTTTCCTGGTTTGACTTTGGTTTGTGAGTGGAACCTCCACTCAAATTCATTTAAAATATCTCCATAATAATTGCAACATGCCCCTTGACATTTTAAAATCCTAAAATGACAACAAATTTATAATTAATTACATGTGATTTACCAATCATCTATTAATTATCAAACTAATCCACCAATCTCATTTCATCACATTAATTATATCATCCACTAATTCTCGACTTGGCATTTCATGATTGGTTCATTTTATTTCACATAGATTGTACTTCTTTAGGAGAAATTTTTCATATATAAACTCACGTCATTCTCATGAAATTAAATTTCAAAAATATTCCACACTTATCCAATTACCAAATTAACTTTACCAATATTCAATTGGACCTACTATTCTCCAAATGCACCATGAAAATAATATTTCTAGTAAAGGTTAAATCAATTAAGATTTCGATTCGTTTTTTACACTATATAATAAAATACTAAATACATATATTCTATCGAAACTTACGAATCGGGTTTTACACAGTTGGTCTATTTGTTGCTGGAAACTAGTGGATGTTTGGGTTGTGTTGGTGTTTGGGTTTGGTATGGTGTTTGGGTTTGGTGGATTAGGAGTGGAGGAACCTTGATCCATGAAGTTGTATGAATGGCCACTTCTGATTTCAGGTATAAGGAAGTGTATCAAAGGAACCAGGCTCTAATACCAATTTGTTAACACTAAAATGATAAACAGGTAGTTCTCAAAGCTTCAGAGTCTAACTGAGTTTGAGAAATATGTATGGAATCTCTCCAACAATAACTTTAAAATTATTTAAAACTAATCTACCTTTATTCATACAACATGGGCCTTTAAATAGCCAACTTACATGGAATGAAATCAGAAATTTAAGCAACTAAACAACTAACAAGTAAGCATGAAATAAGGACCCATGTTCTACCAATGTTTACACAGAAACAGGAAAAATTGGGTGCTGTTATTAACTGAATGAAAATGAATAAACCCACGTTGACTGAACTTTGTCAACAATTTGATAATCATGTAAACTATGTATGTTGTCCATGCATCAGCCATTTCTCTCTCAGTTTTTGCTTGCGGTTCTTCACAGATTACAGTGAAGTAAAAGAAAAGCGAAGGGTCCTGTGATACCTTTTGTTTGGGTTAGGGTTTCTGTTTGACACGTCAGCTTTTTCTTATAATTTGAATAAATTGTAATGTATTGTCCTGACGTTTGACTATATTATAGTAAAATCGTATTTTTTTCTTAAACCACAATCAAATACCTTAAATAATTATTAATTTAGTCTATAATATATTTAATATTATCACCTTTTAATCTATTCTTAAGTTTTTAACTATATGGTTTCTATATTTTTCTAAAATACATTAATTTAGTCCCTAAAATATTTTGTCAAAAAAATTGAAGGTGTTGACAAAATGGCACATAGAAACAAAAGCTTATATAATTAAAACGACAAAAGCAAGAGGGAAACAGCAGAGATCGATGGGATATATGTTTGTATTTTGTGGATGGATAGATGTGTCAACTACCATGTCGCCGATCGTGAAAAAATTAAAGTAAGAAAAAAAAATAGGAGAAGATAATTGTTTTTATTCGATTATTTTATCTCACTCAAATTCAATCAAGTAGGGTAATTGAGAGAGTGAGAAATGTCTACTGAATATATATATATATATAGGGGGACCCGAAAGGCCATGCGCTGTGATGTGCATGCATGCATGCACACAGTGAATACTGATAATTAATAGCTTTCGATTTGATGATCGGATTGACTCGTCGGATAATAAAACTGTATCATGTATGTATTTAGTTTTGTATAATTATCAAAATAGATATGATATATATATAATACTTATATTTCAAAGTTATGTATAGTTTATAGATGCGACAGGAGTTTGAGGGAAGTATTTATCATGAATTATAGAATTAGCTAGTGGAATTGAATTTCAAGAAGCTATTGCAGTATATTACATCTGTCTCATTAAAGCACATGACAACTGTCTCGTTGAGAAAATGATAGCACACAAAATGTTATAGATCAGACCACAAACGTTAAGGATATCGAACTTCACGTGACCTTGCTCTTGTTGTGATATGACAAGAGTACTATACGGATATATTCGTTAGACTGTCCCATTGAAACATTTCTCGTAAATAATGGTAACAGTGGGGGGGTGAGGGGGGGATAGATCGAAAAGGGCCCGGACCTAACATCACCGAGGTACCAATGAACTTCAATGTGACCACATAAACCCGACCCACCTGCTATCTTCAATGTGTTTTATTTTCGTGTTTCTTTGTTGTCTATGTCAATCCAAACTTTGATTAAAAATCTTATGGTTTCTTTTGGTATTTTATGTAGTTTATTTCTTTGCTGAAAATACATTGTAACTGTCATGTCATGTGCTTTAAGCAGTGAATTTTTATACTTTAGCTTGTTAACTTGCTTATCATTACTTATGTTCTTGAATGAGACAAGACAATCACAACTATAATTTATCATTTCTTCATGTTCATTTTAAAATACTGACAGATTCGTATAGTTGATACATAATTTGATTGACAAACAAATACTTATATTAGGACATTCTACCATATTGTAATAATGCTAGCCCGTGGATTTCAATACACGGGTTAGTTTATATAAGTGTTGGAATTGTGAATTTAAAGGTTTTATGCGACTTATTAAATTTAAATTTATAGGGCTATGCTAGGATAAAAATATTAGGTAAGAATTACGTATCAATCGATTTCTTATAAGAATATGTTTTATAAAGGTGTTGGTATTACCATCCAATCTATCAATAATTTATTTGTACATCCAATATTAATAAATATCATTACTAAAATTTGAAAAGTAAAATATTTACCCTAACGTGTTTGATTATAGAAACTTCTAACCTCATGATCTCTTGATTAGGGCTGGACATAAAGCCGTCAAACCGAACTGAACTGGTGGACCGAATCGGTTCAAAACGATTTTTGACGGTTTAAGATCCTTAATGGATCTTTTCGGGTTCATAAAATTAGGGGTGGACATTTTCAACCCAAACCGCAAACCCGATCCAATTCAATCCGAAATGGTCGGGTTGGGTCGGATTACTTTATAAAAAATAACACCATCGGGTTATTTTTTAACAACCCGAAATATAATCGGGTTGGGGTCGGGTTATTTAATGAATCCGACAACCAAACCCGATTTGTTAATAAATAAATATATATATATATATATATATATATATATATATATATATATATAAATGTTGTTGCCTAAGGTAACCCTAAAATCTCAACACTCAACACTCTCACTCTCAAGTCTCAACTCAAGACAACTCTCACTCTCAACTCTCAAACTCTCACCACCTGTGGAAAATTCCCCAGTCATCCTCACCGCTCCCAATCCTCCTGAGTCCTGCCTTCCCTTGCCTTTCCCTGCCCTCTCTTCACCGTCTTCCAGTCTTCCTCGACGGCCTCCGTACCTCGGCAAAACTGTTGCAGCAGATTTCGTCGCCAATCGCCGTAGATTCATCGTCATCCAGTCTTCCTCGCTAGCCGCTGCACCACGCTAAAATTGTTGCGGCAGATTTCGTCGCCAGTCGCAGTAGATTTATCGTCATCCCGTCTTTCTCGCCGGCCGCCGTACCTAGCCAATACTGGTGCAGCAGATCCACTTGCCGTATATTCATCGTCATCCACTCTTCCTAGCCGGCCGCCGCACCTGTATTATTCAATTTATTCTCACACATTGATTATTGTGATTGTGAAGATTCAAAGTCTAGAACAATTAGTATTGAGTGAAGAAAAACAGAGATAATTATTTTTCTCTCTAGTTGCTAATATTATATGCAGAAACATGATCTATGGTCTATGTGATGTTTGTTAACAGAAATATGCAGAAACTCTATGTGATGTTTGTTAACAGAAATATACAGAGAGAAACATGATCTAGGTGATTTTTGTCAACAGAAATATGCAGAAACTCTATATATAAGTTCAGTGTTCTATTTTTTTTCTGTAAAAATGTTGCTGGTTTGGAAATTGGTCATATATATTTAATTTTTTTATGGAGTAGACTGGCTTCATATTTGTAAAGAGTTAATTGCAATAGGAGGTTTTGCCGCAAATAGAATCAACTTTATTATTTATTGACAATCACCTCAACTTTATAGTTTATTGATAATGACATTTTCTACCGTTAGTTGACTTTAGTCAAATTTAACAAGGTTAGAATTATTTTTATTTTTTCATATTTTATTTTATTAAATAAAAATTAAAAAATTAAGAAAAAATCTTATCCATCCATCTTAAAAATAATGGATGATTAAGATTTAATTAAAAAAATAAACTAATAATAATAAAAAATTAATTATAGTTATGTAGATTCATTTTTCATATTGAATCTCAATTGTCCATTAAGATTGGTGGACGGTGGAAATTCAATTTGGAAAATGAATCTCCACCCCCAAAAAAATCTTTTTTTAGGAATTGAAGAACTCAGATCTGGATTTCGAATCTGGGTTCTAACGATTCGAACCCTTTTGGGTTCTTCGAAGAACCCAGAAAGGGTTCTTCGATGGAACCCAGAAGAAGAACCCAGATTTCTGGGTTCTTCAAAGAACCACAAAGGGTTTTTCGAATCGAACTCAAAAATTGGAAAGTCTCCATTTAAAATTAACAATTTACAAAAATATAAAATTAACAATTTACCAAGTTGGAAAATCTCTATTTAAGTCTTTTTTTTTATAAAAAAAAGGTCTTCATTTATTTTAACTCATCTATTTTATAATTATAATTATTTCGTCGAATATCTCTATCTATTTTTATTTCAATTAACATAATAGTAAAATTTATATATAATTGTTAGACTATTAAATTCTTAATTAAATACTAAATTAAGAAAAATATTTTAAATATATTCAAGGGATATTTCTATTTTCCCCCTTGACAATTCAATCAATGATAGTTTACCCCCTCACGTTTCAAAAATAGTCATTTTACCCCCTGGGGTTAACTTTCCATCCAAAAAGTAACTTGAGGACAAAAAAATAAGCAAAATGACAATCTTAACCCGTGAAGCATTAAATGAAATAATTAAAAAGATAAATTTACTAGAAAAAAGTAAAAAATACGAAATTGCCCTTTAAAAGAAATCTTTTAGCTGTATTTACTTCTTCGTTCCTTCCATATGTTCCATTTAATTACCCAAAATAGATTAATTGTATTATTTTCATGCTTCCTTTTTGTATGTCCATTAAATTGTATTATTTTCATTCTTCCTTTTTGTATGTCCCATTAACACTTAAAATAAAATTTTTAATTCTTCCTTTTACAACACTAAAACCACCAAGATTTCTCCCTTTTACAACCTAAAACATCACCTAAAATAAATAAAAAAACTAATGCAACTTCACAAAAAAAAAAAAAAACATTTTGCTACTCCACCAATCAGTTATTCGTTGAAAAAAAATATATATCAATACATCTTAACACTATCATAACCAAAAAAACATCACAAAACAATATCAACTACAACAATATATATATATATATATATATATATATATATATATATAATCAAAACAAATATTGAAGAAAAAATAATATGTCTAAACCATATATAACCAATACAAATATATATATATAACCAAAACAAATATTGAAGAAAAAATAACATGTCTAAACCATATATAATCAACACAAAAAAACAACAAAAATATAAATGCATCTTTAATATTCAACATCAATGCATGGTTGTGATACTCAACCAATCAATTCATTTGCACTGTATAATCAACACAAAAAAACAACAAAAATATAAATGCATCTTAAACATTCAACATTAATGCATGGTTGTGATACTCAACCAATCAATCCAAGTGCACTGTGAGTTGTGACTGGTTTAGAGTCCGTGGTTGTGGCTGTGGTTGTGAAGATGATGCATCTTCAGTTGTCTGTCAAAAAAATAAATAAATATATATATATATATAAAATCAAAATAATTAAAATGCAAAATGGACAATTACTGAAAACATGTTTAACATATACCCTTTTCTTCTTGGTAGTCTTGGCTTGAGAAAATGAACCAGTTTGAGAAGATTTAGCAGTATTCTGCATGCAAAAATTAGAATAAACGTATTAGGATTTGCATTAAATTAGAATAAAAAGATTTAAATACATAGGACAGTTACCTTTGACAGTCTTGGCCCCTTGCATGTCCTTTTGTTGTGTCCAAGTAGTCCACATTTTCTGCATACGACGCTACTACCCCTTGTTCCTTTTGACCTCTCATCTGGTTCCCTTTTTCTTATAACTTTTGGCCTGCCCGGTAGGGTCTTTAGTGGTGGTGGAATGACTGGTGTGGCAGTGATCTGTGGCCACACATATCTATCAGGAACTGGGTGAATCATGCTAGCATATGTTTGCTGAAATGCAGTCTTAGTCAGACTCGGGTGCACAAACTCAACAATACCATCCCTATGTTGAAGGTAATGGCCTATCCCAGCCAATGCATGACTGCATGGCACTCCACTAATCTTCCATATCCCACACTCACAACTACGAAGGTTTAACTTCGCTACATATGCCCTTGTCTCACCTAGTAGCTCATATTCCCCATTTCCAGCACTTAACATCTTCAGTAACCTACTTTTCCTGCTAGCCTTGATGATCTTCGCATTGACAATGGGTGGTATCTCACTGTTCCATGTAGCACATTGTTCCTTTCGATCTTGAAACCTCTTCATCACAATCCTTCTTATGTGTTCCAATAAACACAAGTAAGTTTTTGCCCTATGCTCCCCTAGCATGCTGTTGAAAGATTCAGTCATATTGTTTGTGACATGGTCGCATTTGATTGAACTGTCAAAAGCATGTCTTGACCAGTGTTGTACATCTATCTTCTCTAACCATACCCGAGCAGTGTTGTCAATAACCTTGATTTCATCCATTGTGTTGTTGAAGTCATAAACAGTACAACTCCTACTTGCTTTCCAAAAGAGGTTCTTCATTTTCTGTGATGAATATTTCAACCTAAAGTTGGCATAAATATGTCTTGCACAGTACCTGCAACATATATTTAACAAGAAAAAAATTTCATTAATATATATTCAACAAAAAACAATGTAAAATAATGTGGAATAAGAAAATAAAATAAAAATCACCTGGTTGAAGCATTCGGCCAGCAGACACTAATAGCCTTAAGCACTCCCTTCTGCCTATCACTCATGAATGTTATTGGCTTATCATTAGGGTAATTTAAATATTTCGCTAGTTGTCCCAAGAACCACCTCCAGCTGCTGTCATTTTCGGCCTCACAAATGCAAACAGCTAGGGGATAAAGTCCACTGTTTGCATCCAATGCAACAGCAGATAACAATACACCTTTATAAGGTCCCTTAAGGTGACAACCATCTAAACCAACAAAGGGCCTGCACCCAGCCATGAACCCTTCCCTTTGAGCATCAAAACTAACCATGAACCTCTGAAATGTAGGTTCTGGATTTTGCATACGGATATATGCAATTGATCCTGGGTTAGTTTGCATCACCATAAATGCATACCTCTTTAAATCCTTGAAGCATTCTGCATGATCCTTTCCGAGGGAGTCGAGTGCCTTCTTTTTTGCCTTGTACAACCGATGTAATTCTACATTAACATGGTATCTCTCTCTCAATATATCTGCAATTACACCTATCTTCACATCGGGGTTACTCTTCACTAAGGCATCAAATTTACTTGCTATCCAAGGCACTTTTGCTTCCTCATTCTTGTACACTCTAAAACACTCATGGTTGTCATTATATGTCTTAACCATCATGGTAACCCCATCTTGCATGCATGATGCATGGATCCTCCAAGGACACTTAACCCCCTTACACTTACATGTAAGCCTATTCTTATCATTCTTAACCCTATCCAAATTGACCCCTTCTTGAATTGCATACTCCCTCAATAGCTCTCTCAAACTATACACAGAGTCATGAGTTTGACCAACTTCAAATGTAATTACCCCTCCAACCATCTCTTGCCATGGCTTACCTCTCACCAACCTAGAGATCCTAGCTTCAAAACTTTCATCCTCTGAGTCGGTAAAGTACTCATCATTGTCATGGGATTGATATCCCTCAAACAGCTCTAACTGCTCAACATCTTCAACAACAGCTAGGTTAGAAACAGTTAGGTCATTCTCATTATAATCTCCTATTGGTTCTAATGGTTCATACTCAAACTCATCTAGCTGAGACCATGACAAAGTCTCAAGCTCTTCTTCTACAACAGGCCCACCATTTGTGGAAGAGGATCCCTCGGGTGGTAATGGTACATATGGTTTGTGCTCAACATCAAATACTATTCTATCACATCTATGTTTATTAAACAATTCAAATACATTCATTATCTCACTATCATTTCTAACTTCCAACCTTTCATTACACCATGGCACTTGCACACAAACATTGTAATCTTCTTTGGGATGATCACGATTACCTGTGTAAGACTCATTCATAGCATGCAAAAGAGTTATGATACTAATGTGATTAGCATCACACCTCCCTAACTCTAACACGTTTGTCCCAAAGTGAACCACAATCTCAAATATATTCATGATTCCTACAATATTTGACAGTAAACAAAACATCACAAATCTAAATAAATTCAAAAAGAAACTAAAAAGTATTATTGCTGCTAACTTAAAGGCATGTCCAATTAATAAAACCTTGTAATGCAAAGTCCAAATAAATTAATTTAGAGAATATTTACATGCAAAAAAGTAGGAACCAAATACTATTAACATTTACATAATAATATCATAAACCCAGAATAGCATTTTAACAGTTTTCTTATCAGATTGTCAACAACCCAGAATAGCATTTTAACTGATCAAACTTTATGAGACAATTCCATTTCATGCACCTTTGTTTTCTTTTCTTTTTTTTCATTTTTTAAATTCAAAAGTCACAGCTAATGAGATTTGAATATATAGATAACAAAAAGGTCATAAAAACCAAAGCTGGTGCCTGGTGGTGTTTAAATATATAAAAATCAAACCAACTTTTTCATTGCATATAACAAGAAGGTGAAAAATATCACATTCTTTGTTTGCAGTGCACAAGAAAAAATCAACCCATCTTTTTACAACCCAACCACACGAAAACTCAACAAAAAAAATTATCACACAGCACCATCAAACAAAAAAAATCATTTCATGCTATCTACTACAAATTGATAGTAAAAAAATCAATTTTTCAGTTAGAGAGTGTCAAAAAGCAACCAATTACTTATTTCATCCTCTAAAAGTTAAAACCCCCAAATTTTTAAAACCCTAACACCAAACATCAAAACCAGTAATTCAATCCCTTCCCAAAAGACTCATCCCTCTATGCAAATAAATACACTCATAATACACTACAGAAAAAAAAAATCAAAATAAAAAACATACCTCAAATCGTTCCTTCAAGACACACTTCTTCGACAAACAAAACAGTGCTTCTCCACGAGAACAACAGTTGGCGGTGCACCATCAACCTCTCGTCCTTCGAACAACCTAAACGGTGAACCAAAATGCTTCTAGAGTCGATGATTAATGGAGTTTTGGCGCGAAATAGAGACTGAAAGGGAAGGGAACACGGGGAAGGGACAAAGAAGATACTGGGAATAAAAGTCATAGAACACTTCAACTTGGTTAAACAATTCAACCTTTTAGTACTTACGTGGCAACCTCTCCACCATTTGTTTTATTTTCAATTTAATTAATTAATATTTTAAATTTTAAATTTTAAATCATTCAGTTAATTTACTTTTATACCCTTTATTCATAACGGAAAAGTCATTTATTGGATGGAAAGTTAACCCCAGGGGGAAAAATGACCATTTTTGAAACGTGAGGGGGCAAACTATTGTTGATTGAATCGTGAGGGGTAAAAATAGGAATATCTCTATAATCAATGACAATGGAATTACTACAAAAAGGATAACATAATATAATTATATATTTTTAATAAATATATTTATATATTTTCAATAAATATATTTATATATTATATATTTTTTTATAAAATAAAAATATTAAAAATTATGTATATATTTCTCACATACATCTTTAAAAAAAGAAGTTCACAATAAAACCAATAGAAAGTAATATGCATAATTATTTATTTTATTTTATATTATTTATTGGGTTGATCGGATTGGGTTGGATTACATTTTATTAACCTAACCTAACCCATTCTTAAAATTAATCCAACCCAAGTGAATCGGGTTGGGTTGGTCGGATTGCGGATTGGGTGCCCACCCCTATTTTGAATGATGCAATTTGAGGTGGGCATTTTCAACCCAATTTGCGAATCCGATCCGATCCAATCCGAAATGGTCAGGTGGGATCGGATTACTTTATAAAAAATACAATCCGAAACAAAATCGGGTTTGTTCGGGTTATATGATGAACCCGACAACCTAACCCGATTTTGTTCTCGTTGAAAAAAAAAAAAAAAAATTTCTGTGCCTGTTGCCTAAAAATTCTTCGAGTCTCATTCACTCTCACCGTCTCACGGCCGCCGCACCCTAAACATTTCTCTGCCTAATTTGTTCCTCAAGTCTCTCCAGTGTCCGGTCGCCGCAGCCCACACCCTGTCGCCACAGGTTCGTCGTCTTCCACTTTAATTGAATCATAAGTTTGTTTGACAATCCAATTATCTTAAGCATCTAATGAGACACGGGAACAAATTTGCAAAAAGAGAGCGAAATTAGAAAAATTGACCTACTTGGATGGCCAGGGTTTTCTTTCCAATTTAGTATGTATTTATGCGGTGATTGATTTAATAATCGACATATATGTTTCTCTGGTACTTGAGGATTACATCTTTTTTCTTTTCTTTTTTCTTGCCTCTTTGCAGAATTTGGTAGAAGCAGCAGACTGAGTTTGGAGCTTTAAACTGTCCTGGTAATAATGTATGTGGTCAGACTTTTATCGTCGGACTTTTCTTTGTTTGCACTGCTTGGCAGTGTGATTTTTTCTTGGAGATATATAAGCAACCAAACCTGAAGTTTATTACTTTGTTGGATACAATTCGCTAATTTTATTTGCTTATCTTTTTCAAGATATTTAAATTTATGATGCATCAATTGTTTCTTCTAATAATGGATGCCAACTTTAAGCTGTGATTGTATCGATGGCACTAGGAATTGTATGCATTTATTGGCTTGATCAGATCCTAATGACTTTTGAATAGTTGGTAAACAGAAAATCTCAGTAAACCAATCAAACTGATTTGGTACTTATGTTTAGTTGTTTACTGATTTTTTTGGTTGAATCATTTGGCTGGAAATTGGTTGTTAATTGAATTTTTTTTTTGGTTGAATTTTGCTGGAAATTGGTTGTATCAAACAGATTTTCATGTTTAGTTGTTTACTGATTTTTTTGGTTGAATCATGTTAACAGATTTTCGAGGATCGGTATTGACCCCGTGTATATAAAAATAAAAAAAACCTAATTCTCAGTTTATCACTTCTCTCTCAGCCTCACAATTACAAAAACATATTTTTCTGTCCCCATTCTTCTTCGGTCATCTCTCACTTCTCTGCCTGGTCCATATCACCCGTCGTTGCCTCTGTCGCGTTACGCCGCTGCTTGTCCTCTGTGCTGGTCCTGTCATCGCCTCTATCGCAGCTTGGTCTGTACGTCGCTGCTGGTTCTTTGATTTTTTATCAATTAAAGGTAAGTTATCTTTTCCGTAGAGGAGAGGATCGACTTTTGAAGTTTAAGGTGTTTGAAAAGTAGTTTATACCATTAATGGAGGAGGAAAATAGTTAGTTTGACCATACCACAACTTCTTCTTATCTGGGTTTCACTGGAACCTCACAACTTGTATATATGTATATCAGTATATCTGTATATGTATATAAAAGCAACTAATCACCCTCTATAAACTATAATAAAGCTTATACAAAAATAAAAAAAATGGTAACTGGTAAGCATGAGGAATGGTGCTTGTTTTCTATTTATTTGTTGCAATACTAAGATTTCAAATTCATTGGAATATTATTTGAATAAGTTTATATTGAATTTTTGGTTTATATTTATACAAGCAACTGATCACCCACAAACCAACCGAACCAAACCGGTCCAATTCGGTTTCAGTTGGTTCTGTTCACTTGATAATATATTAATTCAATTTTGTCATTGTTTATTATGAATGTGTGTTGAGCAGACTACAGTATTGAAAGTTGAAATTAGGTTTGCTAGGTTGTTTTATTAATTCAATTTTGGTTTTGCTAGGTTAGAAATTAGAAGCAGACCATGGCTGCCGAGGTAGCACATGTACCTGCATCCGAAAGGGGTCCTAGGAAGAGGAGTTTTAGTTCGAAGAAGGGTGGTAAGGGAAAGAAGAAGATGAGAGTGATGCCGGGTGCTGGAGAGAAGGTTAAAATTAACCAGAAGATGAGAAAACTGTTTCGGAAGAGGGCGAAAGAGTATAATTCAGATGATGATGAAGATGAAAAGGTGGATGAGCCGACCACCTTTGAGGATAAAGGTGATTTGGAGGCGGAAGGAGGGGGTTCATCTGAAGAGGAGGGGGATGATGCGGATGCGGAGAATGATGATTTTTCTGATGGTGAAGGCGGTGAAATTCAGCCTGGGGTTGTGAATTTTTCGGAAGGGTCCAGGGCGTTCAAGGTGGCATTCAAGAGCATTATAAAGAATGCTGTGGCTGAGGATGCACTTGTAAGCTACTTAATAATTTGAAGTCGTGATTTCCTTGTTATTATATGGGACATGGGACTTGTATGAAGTTTGTTGGCTTTACAGGGTCCGGTGTTGTCAGCGAACAAGAAACTTATTGCTGAGAAACTTGCTGAAGAAGAAGCTGAACGGAAGGTCAAGGGAGAGGCTAAGAAGGAAAAACTTATGGTAGGACCAAAATTGGTCCAGTAAGATTCATTCACATTCTTATGATATAACAAGTTTCTTATTGCAATTAGATGGGTATCGTTAATTTAGCTTTTTACATAATAGGCAGGTGAGAAGGGACATGTGAAGCCTGCTAACTACTTGGACTCGCACGAAAAGTTTCTAATTGGTGTTTCAACAAAAGGAGGTGTGTTTTATTTTTGAAATGGGGCAAATATACCCTTTTTTCCTAGCATATTGCACTTTTTTCTCATACTAACTGCGTTTGCATTTGCTATGTATGTTGCTGGAGTTTCAGTTGTCAAGTTATTTAATGCTGTAAGTTGCTTTTTGAAGATTTAGCTATATTTTTGTTTTAATTTCTCAGTTTTGTTTGTTATATTTTGCCGTTGTCTTACTTTCTTGACCTAGAATCTATTATTTGGTACTTTTGGCAGGTAAACAAGGCACAACATGCTCAAAGAGGATTGAATCCTTCGAGGTCTAAAGATGCAAATGGTATGCTGACAGACAATAACTGTTATTTTTCCTCACGTTACTTTTCTAAATATTCAGTCTCATTGGAATTCTTACTCGGAAAATTTTCATATATATCCAAGTTATGTACTTGGTCATTTGATCGTACACGAAGCTTTAATAGCCTGCCAGTTGTTCCTAATATTGTTTACGAAAATATCTGTGAGATAGATGCCTGTGAGATGATTGCCTTAAAAGTCATTGTGTTCTCAACCTCACCTTGAGATGAATCCTTCAAGGTCTAAAGATGCAAATGGTATGCTGACAGACAATAACTGTTATTTTTCCTCATGTTACTTTTCTAAATATTCAGTCTCATTGGAATTCTTACTCTTGGAAAATTTTCATATATATCCAAGTTATGTACTTGGTCATTTGATCGTACACGAAGCTTTAATAGCCTGCCAGTTGTTCCTAATATTGTTTATGAAAATATCTGTGAGATAGATGCCTGTGAGATGATTGCCATAAAAGTCAATTGTGTTCTCAACCTCACCTCAGCTATTCTGTTCTTCCAAAAACTTAGTTCCAGAGGCTCGAGTCTAATTTTGCTTTAAAATTATTTGTTTCAAGTACAACTGCATCTTGGTCCTGCAGAACCTCACTTTGCGTTTTCATTGCTTATGTTTGACCTTGGAATATCAACTAAGAATACTGGCTAATTTTCTTTCTCCCATGATGGACCTCATAGTTGAAATAAGTTATATTATGTGCACTTCTTGACTGTTTTTAGCTCCATTGAACTCTTAGTAATGCTGTCTGTATCTTGCCAGTGATAAAGAAGCGAAGGAAGGAAGCATTCTTTTCTGAGTTAGGGAAGACACCAAATTCTGCGGCTGATGCTCCTTCTAAGGTTTGCTGTTTCTCTATTCTTCTTTACACGGAATGAGTTTTTAGCCATAATGCAAGGAATAAGAGAATAATCGGTAACCCTTGATAAAAAAAAGGAAAAGAAAAGAAAGAGAGTTAACATGTGATTATCTTATCATATTGCAAAATTACTCATAAAAGAATGTGCTTCTGGACTTATATTATCGGCTTGGATTCAGTAGCGAGGCTTCAATGTGTTTTTGGTCTATGGGTTCCACCCAACTCCAATAATTCTTTCATGGTTTGTGAATTGCAGGGTCATACATCAGGCACCACAGATGAAGAAGGGCCTGCTTGGGCTCCATTGCGTGATAATTACATGGTAACAAGCTCCAAGTTGAAGGACTGGGATACGATGGCGGTAAGGTTTTCTTTTGTTTGCTAAAAATTTTACAGACAACAGAAACAAGCTGGTTTTTAATGAGCTTATACTTTTTTCCGTCTTGTAAATTGTTTGCAGGATACATCCATAGTAGACGATGACATTGGAAGGATGTCAGAAGATGATGGTACTTCTGATGACGATTGAGTGATATAGTTTTGAAACCGGACGATTTTTGCTGTATCATCTATCTTGTAGAACCATAGATAGAAATCACATTTAATCAAAATACCAATGCATAGTTTTTTTCTTTCATCGTTTTTCCTTCCATTAGGAAATTATTTGGAGATGAGTAATGTATTTAGAGCTTCCAATGTGAATGTTTTTTCAACCATGAAGAAATATGATCTGGTTAAAAAAATTTATTTCATTATTTATCGCTCATAATGTTCTCAGGAGATGATTGCCTTAAAAGTAATTTCTATGTGATAAATTTTTTTGGAAGAATCTTGGCCAATTTCATAGTCACCTTGAAGAAAATAAATATTGGAAGACTGAGAACATTATTTTTTTTTTATTGTAATAAAACTTCTATTACAGAAGACCAACAAGAAAGCTTGGTTCAGGATTCCTCCTTAGACGAAAAGGCTAGGGAGGCAAGAGAATGTGTCATTTTATTCTTTGAACGAGGAATTGCATGACAGTTGAAAATGCCCACATCCTAAAAAAGAGCATTGACATCATTAACAATAGGGTCCACAAAAGAACTAGGAAAAGAGCTAAACATCCTAGCCACAACATTAACAACATCTAACTCAACCCACTCAATAACCAGGCTTAACTCCAACGCCAGCAGCAACCCCTCTTGTAACGCCAGCAATTCGCCAAGCTCAGCAGGAAAAAACCCCAAGAGAGGCTTAGCTGAAGCTATAACAACCTTGTCCTGATCATCACGCACCACTGCACCAGAACCCATCACTGAAAAATCAAACTTCACTGCTGCGTTGGTATTCAACTTTAGGGAGCCTGAAGAAGGAGGCGACCACAAGGTAAAACAAGGCTGCCTGGGAGGCTGAATGGGAGAGCCAAAGACCTTCTGGGTGCCTTGAAATTCATGAAGCAAAGAAAGCGACCAAGAGACCAAATCAGCACTAAACCTGGGGGATTTAGAATGAGCCCCCCCCCCCCCCCCCCCCCCCCCCAAACAGGATCATGCAGAACTCCTCGAATTATGCTCTCTTAGCCCTAACAAAAACCCACAAGATCAAATCAAAACAAGAAATATGGTGCTGCAAATTAAGAATGTCCCAGAATACACTGGACTCCCAAATGGCACGCACAGAGCTACACAAAAAAAGGACATGGGCTGAGCTCTCGGGAGCATCACCACATCTAGGACAACACGGATCAACCACAATCTTCCTAGAACAGAGATTACAGAGGGACAAAATGACATTGTGATAAACTCTCCAAATGAAAATTTTGATTTTTGGAGGAATGTTGAGATTCCAAAGTGCAAGCCACCATTTCGAATCTGGGCATGAGGAGGACCCTTTAAGAGAGTTTTTCCTGCGCTACAATTCTATACCCACTCTTCACATAATACTTCTCATTCTTATCGAAATGCCAGATAAATTATCACATAGAAATTACTTTTAAGGCAATCATCTCACAGGCATCTATCTCACAGATATTTTCGTAAACAAATATTAGGAACATTATTTATCGCTAGAGAGTTTTATATTTCTATGTGATAATTTATTTTTCCCAAACTAATTAGTGCCAAATATTGTAAACAATTCATTGATTCATTAGTAAATAAGGATGACATAGAAAGTGACAACTTGTGAGAACCTAAAAATTTTACTATAATGTTTTGGTTCGTCTTAATTAAAGAACTAAGGTATGATAATGACATTTCGTCTTAATTAAAGAACAAAAAGGGTTTAGAGGAGGAAGCCTACATAGAAAACTGGAGTAATAGAGTTATTTAATTTAATTGTTTATTTAAATTAGTAATGAAGTTAAATTATTTTTTTTAAAGAGGTACAATTATAATATTAGTAATTACCGTGACCTATCGAGATTAATCGTAATAGAGCTAATATTGATAATAATGAATATGTAATTATGATTTATGTCATTTTAAAGTTAATATTAAATTTTTTTTAAAAAAAAATAATGGAAACAAACCTTTTTGAATGATTTTTCCAAATTTACCGAAATATATGAAATTGTGGATATTCAGATTGGATCATCATCGTCCCCCTGCGTGTATGGACGACAGAGAACCAATACTGATATCCAGGATTAAAAAATTTTGAAATAAAATTTGAAAAACAACCTGGGTTCGTTTGAATCTTCAACGAACCCAATTACTAGGGTGCATATAGAGATCGTTGAGGTTCAGTTCGTACTAATATGGGATCGTATAGTTGATCTTCAAAGAACACATAAAAAGTGTTTATTGGATATTAAAAGACCTCAGTTTCTGCGGTCGTTGAAACTCAACGACACCAGATCTTCATATGTTCAAGAACAACGAAACCTAGTTTTCTTGGTTCATTGAAGATCAACTAACCCATATATGGGTCCATTGATGTTCAACGAACCAATAAAAATGGGTTTGTTCATGTTAAAACAACCCATAAAATGGTTGGGTTTGGGTTGAAGATCGACGATCCCAGAAAGGTTGAAGATCAGCTATTCGAGGAAACTGTGTTTGTATATAATATTATTTTAAAAAATTTTTAGCTCCCATTTTTTTGGGAAGCTGTATTTTCATATTGGAATCTCCATCGTCCATAAATATTGATGGATAGTATTGATCCACTAATAATTGAAGATTTCTTTTTTTAAAAAAAACAATGATCTAAAAGTTTAAGAAGAATATTTGTTATCAGCTTTATTATTTTTGTTATTAATTGCCATATAATTCACCGTTAATCAAGATTGATGGATATTGGAGATTTATTAAAAAAATATTAAATGTTTAAACTTTTTATTTATAAATATTAAAATAAAATAACTATATTACTAAACACCTTATTTTCGTATGTCTATAAAAATTTGAGACTTCACCAATAAGCCATATCGTGGGGTTAAATAGACCCACCTTTAAATAAACATTTTAATTTTTATCTACATTTTAAAATTTATTTAATCTGTTTACCTTTTAGGCATTTATTAGGTTATAATTAACTTCCTATCCTTTAAATATTTAATGTTCAAGTAAAAATTCAAACAGAAATTTTAACAACAGGGTGATTTTAGGTAGTTTTATAAAGTAGATGGGATAACAGAGAGAACACTGAAACTAGAGGGTAAAAGTGGAGATTACTTCGAACTACATGACAGACAATGGTTATATCCATTTGTTTAATTTCTAGAAATGAATTACACAATGACTGAATAAGCATTTTTACATATAATTCGATCACTACACGCTCAGATTAGTGGCAACCGTATTAGTTCGTGGACGTGTAGACCTACGCGAAGTAATGCAGTCCATACAGATACTGGCGATTGCGAACTTCTGAGTTTGTGAGCGATTATAGAATCGCGATAAGAATAGTCTGAGTTCGTTAGTTTTATCGTACTGAGTATAGTAATACGAAGAGTGTGGTCTGTCGGATTCACTATACAATATGTATTAATGTATATTCTTGTAACCGTACCATCATTAAAAAGTGAGTACAGCCGGTTTAAAATCCTACATATAGTCATCCGACGCACACATGAAATAAAATACTTTGTTTGTTTGTATTCCAAAAAAATATCAATTTGGGAAAACCGCACGTGTATATATGAAGGTATGTAGCTATATATATATGTACATACATATGTATAGAAATACATACATACATATATTTATATCTTTATATGTTTATATATATATATATGTTATACGCATGTACTCATACAATGAATACATATATTTGTCTCTCGTTTTTTTATGTGTGCTCAAAATTCTTTCCTCTTTCCTCTCACTAGTAGTAACTTTATTGTTAGTGTATAGTTTTAGTTTAGTATTAGCCCATTGGGCTTAGTCCATGTATTAGCCCATTGGGCTTAGTCCATTTCTTGTACATTGCCTATATAAGGCCATCTCTATTGTACATTATTCACACATCAATATACAGAATTTACATTCTCAACATGGTATCAGAGCATTGTTTTTTACTTTCTGGTTATTGTGGATTTCCGGCGAATATTCCGCTGCCCTCGTCTTCATCCAGTACTCACTGTCAGAAGAGAGTGACCGCCGTCACCCACAGACCTTCATCGCCGCTTCATTCGATCAGCGTCGAATCAACCAGCACAGCCGCTCGCTGCCCAGATCCGCCCGCTGCCTCACTTTCCTTGACCACAGCCGCTCTCGGCCTAACATCTCCTATTGTTGCTGCTGTTACTGACGTTGAAGAAGCTCATATTTTCGGCGACTAAGAATCCGTCGTCGTCTTCGTCGAGTTCGAGCAGCAACACCAGCTCGCTTCCTGCGACGTCGTTTTCGCCATTCGCGACTTTTCTGTACCGCCCGCATCTCGCCAACCCGCTGCTGGTTCTATTTTCCTTCGCCGCTGCTGCTGCTTTCTTCGTTCACCGGCGCCATCGGATCTGCCTTGCACACCGTAAATGACGCCATCGGAGTTGCGCCGCACGTCAACACCGCTCCGCTGCAGCTGCTGCTCCCTTTCACATCTCCCCATCGCCATTTGGAGCTGCGCCGCACGCTTGCGTCGCCCATCGCCGTTTGGAGCTGCATAGCCGCGTCGCTTCTTCTTCTCCGGTGAGCTATCGCCGATCTTCATGCACCACTACCTTGTGCCCCCGAAGCTGTGCCGCTGCCACCTTCAAACCAACAGAACCAGAGGTTAAAATTTGGAAACAGAGGTGCGACTACCAATTTCATTTGATTGAAATTGTTTTAGTTTGGTAAATTACCATTTTACCCCTCATATTGGTGAAATTATTATTTCTACCCTACTGCCACGTCAGCGCCATTGCCACGTCAGCTTTACTGCCACGTCAGCGCCACTGCCACGTCAGCCCAAAAAAAAAGAGGTCTATCTTGCTCAGTTTTTCGCATAGATTCTCATTTTGGGCTCCGTTTCTCCATTTGAGGTCTCCATTCTTCATTATGGCTCAACAAAACGAACGAGATATCATTCGTCCTATCAACATTGTATTGGATGGACCCACTAGCTATCATGCATGGTTTCAGAATATGATTGTCTTTCTCAAGGGTCGTAAACTATGGAGATATGTGACTGGTTCAATCCCTAAACCAGTACCAAGCCCTCCGTCCAGCGCCACAGCTGCTGCAGATGCTTCGAAGAGTGCTATTACAGTGGATGATTATGAAGATCGTCTGGAGGAATGGGAAAGTATTCAGTGTAAGATCTTGTCTTGGTTTATCAATACTTCCATTCCCTCCATTCTTGAAACTGCTACGGTTGCTTGGACATTTCTGGCCGATCGTTATAATTGCACTAATGATTCAAGCTTGAAGTTCCACATTGAATCAAGGCTTTATCAAATGCGCCAAGAGACAGGTCACTCTATTTCTGATTTTTATTCTCAGACTTCTACTATATGGGAACAACTCTCTGCTGCAGATCCTCTACTAGTGTGTTCTAAGGACATTAAGCTCTTTGTCAAATATCGAGATCGTCGTAAATTTATGCATTTTATGATGGGATTACGTGAGAATTTTGAGCCTACTAGAGCCTCTCTGCTTAGCCGGTCTCCTACTCCTTCTCTTGATGCTGTAGTCAAGGAGCTCATTTCTGAAGAGAACCGTCGGCCTATTCATCACATGTCATCCTCTGATCATGTATTGGCTACACCATCTCCACAACCTCTTATTGCTGCATTCACTGCTTCTCCGCGTATAAACTCTGGGCATCCCACCTCTCAGTCTTCCAAAGGTACTTGGTGCGAGTTGTGCCGTGCTAAAGCCATGTCATCTCAGTTTGTCGCAAACTGCAGAAATTTATGCAAGAGCAGAATAAAGCTTCTATTCCTCAGGCAGCTGCTGTATGTCCTTCAGCTCCATCAGCTCTTACTGGTCCATCTTTGGAATCCTCCTTTACTACGGCTGATATTGAGGCAGTAATTCAATAGGTTTTATCCCGAACTTCTACTGCCCTTTCTGTCACCTCAGGTAAACAACCTTGGTTTTTTGATACTGCATGTTGTAACCATATGACTCCTGATGAATCTCAATTTTCTGATAAGGCACCCTTAGAACACCCTATCACTATTTACACTGCTGATGGAACTCCTATGCCTGTTCGTCATAAAGGAAAAATCTCATCTTATGATTTATCTCTTAGTGACACTTTTCATATCCCAAAGTTGTCTCTCAATTTGCTTTCTGTTGGTCAACTTTGTGAATTAGGTATAGATCTTCTCTTTACTAATCATGGTGTGTATGTGCAGGATCCCCGGACGGGTCAAGTGCTTGGGACAGGCCGTAAGGTTGGTCGTATGTTTGAGGTTCATGACTTGAAGATTTCTTCACAAGTTGCTTCGGCTGCTGCTACCACTGCCACCCCCTCACCTGATCTATGGCATGCTCGTCTTGGTCATCCATCCTTATCTCGTCTTCAGTTGTTAGCCTCTCAAGGTCATTTAGGTTCAATTCAGTTTCAAAAATTTGATTGTACTTCATGTCATTTTGGTAAACAAACAAAATTGCCCTTTAATAATAGTGTCTCTTTTTCTTTAGCACCTTTTGATCTTATACATTCTGATATTTGGGGTCCTTCCCCTATTCCTACTGAGGGGGGATCTAGATATTTTGTCATATTTGTGGATGATTTTTCTCGATATACTTGGATTTATCTGCTTCATCATAGGTCTGAACTTGTGTCTATTTACCAAACATTCCATAAAATGGTTCACATACAGTTCAATCGCACCGTCAAAGTTTTTCAATCAGATAATGCTCAAGAATATAATGATAAATCTTTCCTATCCTTTTTAGATAGTCATGGGACTCTTACTCAGCGATCTTGTCCTTACATCTCTCAACAAAATGGTCGTGCAGAACGAAAACATCTTCACATTCTTGATGTTGTTCGCACCCTTCTCATTTCTGCCTCTCTTCCTGAGCGCTTCTGGGGTGAAGCCGCACTCACTGCTGTGTACACCATTAATCGTATTCCTTCACCAACCATTCAAAACAAATCACCATTTAAGCTTCTCTATGGTCAATCCCCTGACTACTCATCTCTTCAGGTTTTTGGTTGTGTTTGCTTTGTCTCTCTTCCTCCTCATGAACGCACAAAGCTCCAGCCTCGTGCTCATCTCTGTTGTTTTCTTGGTTATGGTGTATCTCAAAAGGGGTTTCGCTGCTATGATCCCATTTCTCATCGTCTTCGTGTATCTCGTCATGTTGAGTTTTGGGAACATCGTTCTTTCACGAGTCTTCAACAGTTTCCTGCGTCCTCTTCCTCCGAGTCTCCCATTTTTACTGATCTTTTTATCCCTCTCTATCCTGAACTTGTGGAGGATTCTTCGACATCGACTGCCTCTCCAGACGACTCATCTCCGGCTCTCTCCCCGGCATCTGACCTGCCTGTCTTGGATCCTGTGGCACCACCCTCTCCTGAGTCTCTTGTTGATCCTGAACTCCGTTGTTCCACTTGGGTAAGCATTCCTCCCCCCCCCCCCCCTCATCTCTCTGATTATCACTGCTCTTTTGCTCTTGCCACCCTCTATGAACCTCACACCTATCGTGAGGCTCATACTGACCCTCTTTGGCAGCAAGCTATGCATAAAGAACTAGATGCCCTTTAAAAGAATCACACTTGGGATATGGTTGACTTGCCTCCTGGTCAGTCTGTAGTAGGTTGTTGATGGATTTACAAGATCAAGACCAAGGTCGATGGATCTGTTAAACGATACAAGGCTCGCCTAGTTGCCAGAGGCTTTACTCAGGAATATGGCATTGACTATGAGGAAACTTTTGCTCCTGTTGCTCGCCTTACATCTGTCAGATGTCTTATTGCTGTGGCTGTTGTTCGCCGTTGGCCTCTTTATCAAATGGATGTGAAGAATGCTTTTCTAAATAAAGATCTTCAAGAAGAAGTGTACATGCAACCACCCCCTGGCTATCCACACTCCGACAGACAAGTTTGTCGTCTTCGCCGTGCTCTTTATGGCCTCAAGCAGGCTCCTCGAGCTTGGTTTGAAAAATTTAGCTCAGTTGTTGCTCAGCAGGGTTTCACTTCGAGTCCTCATGACACTGCTCTCTTCATCCGACGATCTTCTGCTGGTATCACTCTTATTCTTCTTTATGTTGATGATATGATTATTACTGGAGATGATTCTGCAGGTATCCGCTCTCTTCAGCGCTTCCTTAGTCAGCATTTTGAGATGAAAAATCTGGGCACTCTCAGTTATTTTCTTGGGCTTGAAGTTACCTCATCCTCCGATGGATACTATCTTTCTCAAGCTAAATATGCTTCTGATCTTCTCACTAAGGCCGGTATCATCGACAATAAGACTGTTTCCACTCCCTTGGAAAACAATGCAAAGCTCACACCCTTGGATGGTGAACCTATATCCGATGCTACTCGCTATCGTCAGTTGGTTGGTAGTCTGATCTATCTCACTGTTATGCGTCCAGATATTTCGCATGCTGTAGGTATGGTTAGTAAGTTCATGGATGCCCCTCGTTCTGTCCATTATGCTGCCGTTCTTCAGATTCTCCGATATGTCAAGGGCACTCTTTATCATGGTCTACACTACTCCTCTCGGTCTTCTCTCGAGCTCCATGCTTATTCAGATGCGGATTGGGCAGGTGATCCGACTGATCGATGTTCTATCACAGGTTTCTGTTTCATGTTGGGTACTTCTCTTGTCTCATAGCGTAGCAAAAGGCAGGATGTTGTTTCCCATTCCAGTACTGAGGCTGAGTATCGTGCCCTTGCCGGCACCACCTGCGAACTTATCTAGCTTCGTTGGCTCTTGGCTGATATGGATGCTCCACAGCCCACTGCCACTCCTATTTATTGTGACAATCGTAGTGCTATCTACATTGCTCATAATGATGTCTTCCATGAACGCACCAAGCACATTGAGATCGACTGCCACATCACTCGTCAGCATCTCAAGAAAGACATTCTAAAGTTGTTCTCCATCTCCTCTGCTGACCAGCCTGCTGATACTTTCACCAAGTCTCACCCGCCTGGTCGTCTTCGAGATTTTATATCCAAACTCCAGTTGGCTTCCTCATTACCACCTCGAGTTTGAGGGGGGATGTTAGTATATAGCTTTAGTTTAGTATTAGCCCATTGGGCTTAGTCCATGTATTAGCCCATTGGGCTTAGTCCATGTATTAGCCCATTGGGCTTAGTCCATTTCTTGTACATTGCCTATATAAGGCCAGGCCACCTCTATTGTACATTATTCACACATCAATATACCGAATTTACATTCTCAACATTTATTATTCCAGTGGCTTAACTAGTATGAAATATATATATATATCATACGTAGACAGTGACATACAATGACGACGTATATTAAAAGGTAAATTTCATTTTCTCTCGCGTATTATTTAGAGTCTACCAACAGTTATCTTCTTTTATGTGCATACCGAATTGACTATACGATTTGTCCTCCTTTAATTTTATGAACTCTTACTAGATGAGTGTCATGTATTGATGTGTACAAATAACGCAACAAAATTGTATGTTTATTTCATGTTGACTAATATCTAAGGGGGAAAAACAAATGGCAACCGTCGTCAAAGAATTTACCATACTTTTTACCTTGGCAAATTGTGACAGGCCCCTTTCCTATTATCTTAGGCTAGGCTGCCTGCCAGCAATCTCATAGTAGCTTCCCAGTTAAGGTTAGCCTCACTAAAAGGGTTCCGTGAAGTTAAGCCATTACTTATCTTGAAAATTTGAGTAAAACTTTTTTTTTTTTTTTAATAAATGAAACTACTTTATTAAATTTTTGGCAGCATGATGGCTGTATTTTGGACAAATCTTATTACTATTCACCTGAAAAACAGTTTAAAAACACTTTTAAAAATCAAATACTTTCTCCACTACTATTAGGACCTCAGGTCCATCACAAAAATAACACAATTCATCCACAAAATTCAAAGTAACTGAAATAGACAAATCAAATTTTTAAATAAAATACCCATGCACTAAAACAAATAGTAATTATATGAAGTATTCTTCAAAATAAAAGTTTACATGAGTATTACAACAAACATAATATGTATTTTTAAGACAATCACAGCAATATCTGACTATTCTTGTTGGTCCTAGGAAGTCCCTGCAATACTTGTACCTGTACCTAGGGAGGTTGGTTTTATAAAACATGAAAATATTGTGAGCTAAACGAGCTCAGTGAGTGTTATTGGTTTCTAAATAAATATAATCTTTCTAATTAAACCTCCCTGAAAGTATATTATAACAATACTAAAATGTTACAACAGTTTGAATAACGTTACAACGACTTAAATCTATAAAAATATGGTCGTTATAACAATTTAATTAAAAATGTACTTAAATGAATAATAATAAGACTTTTCTTATTTTCTAAAAACAATGTACTCACTTTTGTTTTCTTAAAACTGTGCTGAAATCTATTTCCTGAAAACTGTACTCAGCGGTGGTTGTAAAATCATCAAAAGTATTACTACTGAAAATCACCATCCACTGACGGCCTATTCTTGTTAATACCCTAGGTAAGGTATGGGAAACCTCGGTTCGCATCGTACCTGGTGGCAGAACCTTGGTTTAAGCCACCCAATAAATAAACCGATTTACGTAGCGAAATTCCTATATCGCCATGTAGAAGCCAGCGTGCTAACTCGTTATATACCCCGAACGTGCAGAGGGCGACACACACACACACACACACACACACACACACACACACACACACACACACACACACACACACACACACACACACACACACACACACATATATATATATATATATATATATATATATATAATATCTAAACCCAATTGCCTAATTGACAATATATATATATGGTTAGCATAATACCAAAACCCTGCCATGCACGTCCAGGATACCTCCGATCGGAGAATCCTGTATACTAAGGATTCGTTATAGGCCAAATTACTTATCTTGAAATCTTTAGTCTATTTACATTCCCAAAATCATGACTATATTTAGAAAATAAAATAATACCCAAACCCTGCCATGCACGTCCAGAATACCTCCAATCGAAGAATTCTGAATAGTAGGGATTCGTTATAGGCCAAATTACTTATCTTGAAATCTTTAGTCTATTTACATTCCCAAAATCATGACTATATTTAGAAAATAAAATAATAACTTTCTATGAATTACGTAAACATATTATTAAAATAAAATGCACTTTAGATAAAATAGTTTAACACTCACTTTTCCGTTACTAACTTTCTGAGCACCAATCCGATTTTTCCACCTCCGATTTTTCTACACATTTTCACATTCTTCTTTTTAGAAAATGCCACACTCAAACTCATTTACACAACCACTTGCACAAGAGCAAATACAATCATCCAAACCACTTAAAACAATTTCCTAACTCCTACAACATTGTTTTGGTCACAACTTGACCATTTTATTTCCGATTTTTTTTTCTTTAAGTTTCTACATTTAAGTGTGCTGTTTAGGCACATTTTTAGGCATAAAATTAATCCAAATAAATCACATATTATTTCAGCCCTTCACAACAGCCCATGTCGTCATTCTCTTTCTACACTTAACCCATTCTTCTTCTTTTTTCAATTTCCATTACTTCCTCCCACTTTACCACACTTGAATGACCATTACTATACATTAACATGAAGAAAAATTTAACTCAACCATCACACACATGGCTGGCCCAAATCTCATTATGCACTCACCAAAAATTTTCTTCCAATTTCTTAACATCAATTGCATGAAAATTACATCAATTTCTATACTAGTGCCCTAGCATGCATAGATTGAAATTTTCAAGCAAAATCACACCAAACCCTAGCTTGATCACACACTAATCTTTGTCAACTTAACATACATGACTTTTCTTTACTTAGTAACATCAAATTCAACATCATCCAACTTGATTTAAACTAATTATATATAATATCAATTTCAAGTTTAGTTCAAAATGTCCTAACAACTAGTAACTCACCTTAACACTTTATCATCTTAAATCCTCTTGCTTGGCTTGGATACTTGTTTGATGCCTTAATCCCTAAATTCATGCATCAACCCAAGCGCCAAGAATCAAAAACACCAAAAGTTTATCTCACAACTCATGAAATTAGTAAACTTACCACTTGATTCCAACTTGATATAATTGAATCTTGCTTCTAGGCTTGCAAAGGAAGCTTATATGGTCTCGAGAACCCTTGAGAATGGCTTGAAAAGTGACTTGGAACTCTTCCTCTTTTTCTTCTCCCTTGGCCGAACTCACCTCTATTTTTTCCTCTCTTGGCCAATTTCTTCCTCTCTTCAATTTTCTTTTGATTTCTTTCATGACTTATTCTTTAGTTCCTTAACTTTTGCCCTTAAACTATTTTGAAATTTACAAGAGTGCCATTGGTTAAAGATGATGAGATTTGATTGGTTAAACTCTAATGGTTAGTTAACTTTCAACCAATTCCATAAAAATCCACTCACTTAATTCCATACAAATCCACTTGTTCACCTCACATTAATCCACCTAAATTACTTTTCCACCACATTTATAAACATCAATCAAATTACTCCACATAAATTACTTTTCCATCACATATATAAACACTAATCAAATTACACCATCACATATATAAACACCAATCAAATTGCACCATCTCATGTGTCATAAAAATTTAATTATTTAACTTTCAAAAATATCCTTAATACTTCGAATATATGTGAAATCCTTCTTAAGACCTCCAACACTTATAATTGGATTTCGTATACACTTTACGGAGCCTTACTGACCATCAGAAACCGTTTCGAATATTTTCTTGATTTCTCAAAATAGTTTTCGAATCGATTCCGAAAATTTTCGGATGTTACCGAGATCGTCCGGATTTCCTCTGAAAGTACTGTTTAGATTCCGGGAGAGCATTTTAAGGCCTTTTATAGCCGTGCAGATGCATTTCGTAATTTTTTCTGGTCTCCAAACACCTTTCCAAAAACTTTCAGACAAATCTGAAAAATTTCATTAGAGCATCGTAATACATCTAATATTCAATTTACAATACATATACATGTACAGTACACACTATCGAGAGGGTATATTACAATTTCTCCCCCCTTATAAAATTTCATTCTCGAAATTTATACAATCTACCTAACAAAAAAGATAAGGGTACTGACGGCGCATCTAATCTTTCGGTTCCCAGGTAGCTTCTTCTACGTCGTGGTTCTGCTACAAGACTTTAACTAATGGAATGACCTTATTACATAGGACTTGCTCCTTACTATCTAAGATCTGAACTGGTTTCTCCTCACAAGTCAGATTTTCCCTTTGTTCTACCGGCTGATCCTTAAGCACATGAGCGGGATCTGGAATATATTTTTGGAGCATAGACACATGGAACACATCGTGAATCCTTGCTAGCTCTGGTGGTAACTTCAACTTATACGCTACCGGTCCAACCCTGTTTGTGATCTCATATGGCCCGATGTAGCGTGGGCTCAACTTACCATGCCTTCCAAATCTCAATACACCTTTCCAAGGGGAAATTTTAAGGAATACCTTATCACCAATTTCAAACTTTAGGTCCCTACGGTGGTTATCCGCATAACTTTTTTGTCTGTCTCTCACTGTTTTGAGTTTATTTCGGATAACCTTGATTTTATCTAAAGTGATCTGGACTAATTTAGAACCAAACAGATTCCTTTCACCTACCTCATCTCAATCTATAGGAGTTCTGCACTTTCTGCCGTAAAGTACTTCATATGGGGCCATACCTATGCTGGTCTGGTAGCTACTATTATAAGCGAACTCCATCAATGGTAGGTGGGTATTCCACCTTCCCCTAAATTCCATAGCACACGCCCGAAGCATATCTTCGAGTGTCTGAATAGTCCTTTCCGACTAGCCATCCGTCTGAGGATGAAAAGCTGTACTGAAATTTAGATGTGTGCCTAAAGCATTCTGTAAACTGGACCAGAACTTCGTCGTGAATCAAGGATCACGATCTGAAATTATAGAGATAGGTACACCATGAAGTCTGATAATTTCGTCTATAAAGAGTTGGGCTAGTTTATTCAGGGGATAATCATTCCTGATAAGAAGAAAATGAGCAGATTTCATTAACTTATCCACAATAACCCATATGGCATTGTGTCCTCTCTGTGTCCGTAGAAGTCCTGTCACAAAGTCCATTGTAATCTTCTCCTACTTTCATACGGGGACAGGGAGAGGCTGCATCAATCCTGTGGGTATCTGGTGCTCTGCTTTCACCTGTTGACAGGTTAGACACCTCGAGACAAAAACTGCAATTTTCTTCTTCATCCCTTTCCACCAGTAATGCTCATTCAGGGTGTGATACATTTTTGTACTACCCGGGTGCATGGCGTAAGTTGAGGAGTGAACTTCTTCTATAATTTCCCTTTTTAGCTCATCTGTCTCTAGTACATACATGCGCTGACCTTTCATTATCATGCGCTGTCTCCAGATTTTCAAAACAAATACCACTGCTGCAAGTTCAAGATCATAGGTTAGGTAATTCTGGTCATGTTTCTTCATCTGTCTAGAAGCGTAAGCAGTAACTCTATCATTCTGCATTAAAATACAACCCAAACCATGTCTTGAAGCATCACTATATATGACAAAACCGTCATTTCCTGATGGTAAAGCAAGTACAGGAGCTGAAGTTAACCTTCCCTTCAATTCATCAAAGCTGCCTTGACAAGCATCTGACCACTCAAACTTCTCATCCTTCCTCGTTAGTTTGGTCAATGGGGCTGCTATTCTAGAAAACCCCTCGACGAATTTCCTATAGTAGCCTACCAAACCAAGAAAGCTCCTGACTTCGGTTACATTCATCGGTGGCTTCCAGTTCATAATAGCCTCTATCTTCTGAGGATCCACACCGATTCCCTCAACTAAAATGACATGACCCAAGAACGCCACCCTATCTAGCCAAAATTGGCATTTAGTGAACTTAACATACAACTGACGTTCTCGTAAGGTCTGCAACACGGTCCTGAGGTGCTCTGTATGTTCCTCTTGACTGCCTGAATACACTAGTATATCATTAATGAATATGATCACAAACTTATATAAATAAGGTCCAAAAACCCTATTCATCAAGTCCATGAATGCCGCTAGGGCATTGGTCAACCCAAGTGGCATGACTAAAAACTCATAATGGTCGTAGCGAGTTCTAAAAACAGTCTTAGAAACATCCTTTTCACGGACCTTCAGTTGATGGTAACCCGATCTTATATCAATCTTTGAGTATACTCTGAATCCCTGTAGTTGATCAAATAACTCATCAATCCGTGGAAGTGGGTATTGATTGCGTATTGTCACCCAATTCAATTGTCTGTAATCGTAAACTCCCGTCCTTCTTCTTAACGAACAAAACTGCAGCCCCCCACAGTGAAATACTAGGCCTTATAAAGTCCTTATTCAACAATTCTTCTAATTATGTCTTAAACTCCTTCAATTCGGCCGGAGCCATCATGTAGGGAGGAATAGAAATTGGCTCAGTTTCCGGAGCCAAGTCTATTACAAATTCTATCTCTCTACCTGGGGGTAAGCTTGAAATATCATCCGAAAATACGTCTGGGAGTTACCTAACTACCGGAATGATTTCCAAGTGAATCTCCTCCTTTTTCTTCTCAACCACATAAGCAAGATACCTCTTACACCCTTTCCAAAGCATCTTCAGGGCTATCATGGTAGTGATAATGCTAGTGGCGAGTTCTTTCCATATTCCCCGGAATACCACATCTGGTTCCCCTGACCGAACCAATCTAATTTCCTTCTTATAACAGTCTATCGTGGCTCGATGACGGGATAACCAATTCATTCCCAAAATAACATCAAAGTCTTAAATACCTAACACAACTAGATTCGCTAGAAACTCCTTGTCATCAATTACAACTGTACTGTCCCTAATTACCCTTTCAGTTGACAGTGAATCTCACGTGGGAACAGAAACTATCATACGGTCGTCTAGTGGTTGGGATTTAAGTTTCAGCAGGAATTCACTAACATATTTTTCCCACAGAGCTATAAAGATGCAAAAGTCGAGGAATTTTTCAGATTGGAGCAGAAATCGATGTCAGTCACCGATTATGTAGAGAAATTCTCTGAATTATTGTTGTTGGTTCCATTTATTTAGGAAGACGAGGAGGTGGTTGAAGTTGATAAAGTATTATGATTGTATGATAGAGTATCACCCAGGGAAGGCCAATGTAGTAGCCGATGCCTTAAGTAGGAGGCCCGAAAGTTCACTAGCTCAGCTAAAAACGGTGTATCTTCCACTTTTAGTGAAGATAAGGTCTCTGGGAGTGACGTTAGGGATGGCCGACATAGGGGCTTTGTTAGCTACTTTCTATGTCCGTTCTCTACTGGTGGAGCAGCTCAAAGAAGGACAGAGGCAAGATCCTCAGATGGTAAAGCTAAGAGAATAGATTGAGAATGGAAAAAGCACAGATTTTTAGATCAGGGATGACAGCATGATAATGAAATGTCAGCGCATGTGTGTACCAGATACAGATGGGCTAAAAAGAGAAAATATAGAAGAAGCTCACACCTCAGCTTATGCCATGCACCCAGGTAGTACAAAAATGTATCACACCCTGAAGGAACATTACTGGTGGACACAAAAATGTATCACACCCTGAAGGAACATTAAAGGTGTCTAACCTGTCAACAGCTGAAAGCAGAGTACCAGAAACCCGCAAGATTGATGCAGCCTCTCCCTGTCCCCGTATGGAAGTAGGAGAAGATTACAATGGACTTTGTGACAGGACTCTCATGGACACAAAGAGGACACGATGCCATATGGGTTATTATGGATAGGTTAACGAAATCTGCTCATTTTCTTCCTATCAGGAATGATTATCCCCTGAATAAACTGGCCCAGCTCTTTGTAGACGAAATTATCAGACTTCATGGTGTACCTATCTCTATAGTTTCATATCGTGATCCTCGATTCACGTCAAAGTTCTGGTCCAGTTTACAGAATGCTTTAAGCTCTAAATTTCAGTACATCTTTTCACCTTTAGACGAATGGCCAGTCGTAGAGAATTATTCAGACACTCGAAGATATGCTTCGGGCATGTGCTATGGAATTTAGGGGAAGCTGGGATACCCACCTACCATTGATAGTGTAACATCCCAAAATTTCGAATAATTCATTTTGAATATGTAAATATAAATGTTGTGATTTGAGGGGCAAAACGTAATTAAAAGTATGTTTATTTTTATGATTTTCAGGTGGACCAGATGGAACGGTCCAAGAATGAAGCATGAAGTGAAAAACTGAGACAGTGAGCATCGCGACCACTCATCGCGACCACAGATCGCGATGAGTTGCTCGCGATGAAAAATGGTGATTCTTGGCAGTGAGCACCGCGATCAGTCACCGCAACTACAGATCGCGATGAACTGATCGCGATGAAAAGATGAAATTCGGGCAGTGAGCGTGGCGACCACCATCGCGACCCAGATACCGCGACGTGTGATCGCGATGAAGGCGGTGCAGTTGGTACAGTGAGTACCGCGACCTGGTCACCGCGACCACAGGTCGCGACGACCGAAAAATTTTTAAAAAAAATAAGCTTGTCGAGGAAGCCAACAGAAAAACAGAAAGAGAAAAGAGAGACCGAGAGAGAGAGAGAGAGAGAAAAAAAAAGAAGAAGAGAAGAGGAAGAAGAAGGAAAAGAGAAAGAGAAAGGAGAGGCAAAAGAAACCCTAGAAATGCGATAGTCGAACGGAAACGGTATCCAGATTGGTGTACATTAGTTTTCGAACTCTTTACAAAACGTAGTATATATTTTCAGTCTGAATCTGCACTTTATTTAAATAACCTATTGATTATATGTCTCTATTGATTTACTTGGAATGATTTTATTAGAGATCGCATTTTGATCGTATTTCGAGTATTACAATTTCGTTAAAAATACTTGATTTAGACTTTTGTATGAATATTACTTATTTTCCATGAAAATCTAATGTATTTTTTATGAATATTGTGTGAATTGTATATTTATTGCGTAACTGTTGATTTGTAACTTACAGTGAACATCTGAAAATGTTTTATCGAAATGGCCCTAGGATACTTAGGCATATAAATGGATATAGAAGGTTGGTATACCAGCTGGGTTCAGTGAGCAGTACTGTACCGACATTGACATTGCTATTGATGATTGATTATGTACCTCCTCATGGATTGGTCCAGGGGTAGGGAGACACGTACCTCCTCATGGATTCGTCCTGGGGTAGGGAGACACGTACCCTCCTAAGGATTCGTTCCTGGGATAAGGAGATATGTACCTCTCTAGGGTCCGAACTCTCGGTCCTAGAGTAGGGAGATACGTACCACTCTTACAATTCGTCCTAGGGTGGGAGCTATGTTCGACAGACAGTCACTGTGGTCGAACGAACCATATTCCAGTCCTGGTATATGTTAAGTATTCAAAAAGGCCAGAAATGAATGATTTGGATTATATATTGATAAGTGAATTTCGAAATCGATTGTATACGTTTATGCTTTGGTTTTACATGAATTATTTATTGTGATGAGTGTCTCTTTGAAATGATTTCAACAGTTTTATTTCTGTAAATGATTTGCATTGAATATGTTTATATTTGATTATAATGTGATATTTCTTATTTCTGATTTTAATACTTAAGTTTAGTGTACACCCACTAAGCAGTATTGCTTAGCGCGTTAGTGTTGTTTCTAACGCGTAGGTACTAAAGATACCGAGGATGGAAAGGACTGAAGAGGTACAAGCTGCAGAGAAGAGTTCAGAGTCACTACATTGACTTGGGGTAGTTATATATTTTTTTGTTTATATATTCTGTAGCGTGCATATACAGAAGTCTGTAATTTCGAAGAGTTTTTATTTATATGTTTTGTAAATAATTTTACGATTTCTGTTTTTCATTTTGAGAATGTTTGTAAATATTGAATTATGAATTATTTTATTTTAAAACTGTGTTAAAGTCGCACTAAACGGCAGAGTGCGCAATTGAGTGAAAATGGAATTTAGAAGTGTTGTGGATTTTGTGTAAATTGAATTTTATTTGAAACAGGTTTTGGAAAATCCGAAAAACAAAGGAAACTCTGCCGAAATTTTTAAAAATGTATTTCGATGGGCTCACTCGAAAACTTTTTACATTATAAACTATGTGGTTTTCCAATGGTTTGAAAATTTATTTGATGGGCTCACAATGGTTTGAAAAATTAAAAAGTGAATTGAGAAAGTTTTGAAAACCCGGTAGCGCTCCCTGGGTCGATCCAGTCGGGTCGGGTCAGGGGGTGCTACAGATAGAGTTCGCTTATAATAATAGCTACCAGACCAGCATAGGTATGGCCCCATATGAAGCACTATACGACAGGAAGTGTAGAACTCTTATATGTTGGAATGAGGTGGGTGAAAGGAAACTGTTAGGTCCTGAATTAGTCTAGATCACTTCAAATAAGATTAGGGTTATCCGAAATAAACTCAAAATTGCGAGAGACAAACAGAAGCTTTATGCGGATAACCGTCGTAGGGTCCTAAATTTTGAAATTGGAGATAAGGTATTCCTTAAAATGTCCCCTTAGAAAGGTGTATTGAGATTTGGAAGGCGTAGTAAGTTGAGCTCACAGTACATCGGGCCATATGAGATTACAAACAGCATTGGACCAGTAGCGTATAAGTTGAATTTACCACTAGAGCTAGCAAAGATTCACAATGTGTTCCACGTGTCCATGCTTCAAAAATATATTCCAGATCCTTCTCATGTGCTTAAGGATCAGCCAATAGAATGCAGTGAAAATCTTACTTATAAGGATAAACCAGTCCAGATCTTAGATCGCAGGGAGCAAGTCCTACATAATAAGGTCATTCCCTTAGTTAAAGTCCTGTGGCAGAACCACGACGTGGAAGAAGCCACATGGGAACTGCTTGCTGATCCCAAGTGCAGGAGTCGCGTAGCAGTATAACTCAGAGTAACAAGTGTCGTACCACGAAAAGCAGTAAGAAAGATCGTAAAATTACAATTAACTAAAAATAAAACAATTCAATTATGTTTAATTGAGAGTAAAACTTATGAATAAGAAATACTAAGGCTTCGGGGTTCCACCTTCAATTATTTATGCAATATTATTGATTCAATTATTTTCTTAAAACTTACATAATAAACATAGAAAAGATGAATTCGATTGATGGTATTCACACATAAGCATAACTAATTTCTTATAGGAAAAATCTCAAGCATAGCCTGTACCTACAGCAACAATCTATCAAGAAATAATTTCAATCGAAATTTTAAATAATCTATTGGCTTACCAAAATTATAAAAGCATGGATGTTTTTACTAAACAATAGGAAAAACATGACTAAACCTATGAATAAGATTATATAACACCCATCAATAATTAAAAGAAACTAAACCAAATATTAAATTGAACAAACCAAAAACCAAATTTATATTGAAATACTTATCTAAATTGAATCAACAATACACAAATAATCTTAGGTTTCTCCCCTCACCTTAATTAGGAGATTAGTTCTCCATGAAAAGAAATACAAAAATATATAAAAATGAAGGAAGGAGAGGTAGTAGCTTTTCTTCTCCTCTATTCTCTCTCTCCTTTCTCTCTTTGTTGGATGATCTCTTAAATGAAGGAAATGGGGTATTTATAAAAAAATTCTGGGCACTGTTCACGAGTACTGTTGACATCACTGTTCACACCGTCATTTCACTGATCACTGTGTACTATTTACGTCTACGGTACTGTTCATTATGCACTATCCACATGTGCAGTACTGTTCACCTAAGCCACATCATCAGAAAAATATGCTCAAAATACATAAGATTTATAGACAATAAATATCACTTTTGAGTACTCATCAGGAATCGGAAGATCAAATACGTCGTCAGTACCCTTATCTTTTTCATTAGGTAGATTGTATAAATTTCGAGGACGACATTTTAAAAGGGGGGAGAAATTGTAATATACCCTCCCAATAGTGTGTACTGTACATGAATATATATTGTAATATATTTCTCCAGAATTGTTGTATGGTACGTATGTGAGTAAATTGAATGTTAACTGTATTAATGATACTATAATGGAATTTTTCGGATCTGTCCGAAGGTTTTCGAAAAGGTGTCCAGAGACCCAAGAAAGTTACAAAATACATCCGGACTGGTAATATCAGGAAATTTTTGAAATTGATCCGAAAACTATTTTGGGAAATTAAGAAAATGTTCGGAACGGTTTTGGATGGTCAGTAAAACTCCGTAAAGTGTATACGAAATCCAATTTTAAGTGTCGGAGGTCCTAAGAAGAATTTCACATATATTCGGAGTATTAAGGAGATTTTTGGATGTTAAATAATTAAATTTTTGTGACACATGAGATGGTGCAATTTGATTGGTATTTATATATGTGATGGTGTAATTTTATTAGTGTTTATATATGTGATGGAAAAGTAATTTAGGTGTTGTAATTTAATTGGTGTTTTCAGTGTGGTGGAAAACTAATTTAAGTGGATTAATGTGAGGTGAACAAGTGGATTTTTATGGAATTAAGTGAGTGAATTTTTATGGAATTTGGTTGAAAGTCAACTAAACATTAGAGTTTAACCAATCAAATTTCAACATCTTTAACCAATGACACTCTTGTAAATTTCAAAATAGTTTAAGGGCAAAAGTTAAGGAACTAAAGAATAAGTCAGGACAGAAATCAAAAGAAAATTCAAGAGAGAAGAGAGGAAGAAATCGGCCAAGAGAGGAAAAGAGAGAGGTGAGTTCGGCCAAGGGAGAAGAAAAAGAAGAAGAGTTCCAAGCCACTTTTCAAGTCATTCTCAAGGCCATAAAAGCTTCCTTTACAAGCCTAGAAGCAAGATTCAACTATATTAAGTAGGAATCAAGTGGTAAGTGCACTAATTTCATAAGTTGTGAGATAAACTCTTGTTGTTTTTAATTCTTAGTGTGTAATGATTTTGATGCATGAATTTAGGGATTTAGGCATCAAACAAGTATCCAAGCTAAGCAAGAGGAATTAAGATCATAAGTGTTAAGGTGAGTTACTAGTTGTTGAGAATTTTTGAATTAAACTTGAAATTGATGTTATAATTAGTTTAAATCAAGTTGGATGATGTTGAATTTGATATTACTAAATAAAGAAAAGTCATGTATGTTAAGTTGACAAAGATTAGTGTGTGATCAAGTTGGGGTTTGGTGTGATGTTTTTCTTGAAAATTTCAATCTATACATGCTAGGGCACTAGTGTAGAAATTGATGTAATTTTCATGCAATTGATGTTAAGAAATTGAAAGAAAATTTTTGGTGAGTGCCTGATGAAATTTGGGCCAGCCATGTGTATGATGGTTGAGTTAAATTTTTCTTCATGTTAATATGTAGTAATAATCATTCGAGTGTGAAAAAGTGGGAGGAAGTGATGGAAATTGAAAAGAGAAGAAGAAACAATAGACTAACCAGTCAGTAACATATGTAAGCGTAATTATTTTTAAGCGAATTTGAGTATACCTTAGTTTTCCCCTCACTATACCTCTTGTTTGCTAACATATGACAGTTTAAAATTACTTGGACTTATAAAAATAAGTTATTAAGCTCGTAACCTATAAAAAAATAATGTAATTTATTATGCACAAGTGGTAAAAAAGCTCAATCAGCCAGTCCATTTACAATCAAAGATGAATCCATAATGATTGGATGAAAATCAACCCAAATAAAATGATTGCATAATATTGTTTTACACAACAAAAAGTTAGTAATCAATGAGTACGTAAATGTCCGTTGCTTTATAGCATTGCATAACAATACAAACATAAACCAAATTAATTATATGATCGAACAATAACCACAGTCTCAGCCATAAAAGATGGATTGTAAGCGTACGTGGCGTTGTTACACCAAAGTCTTCCAAATGTTGAATGACTGTTGAGGACAGTCTAGGTTTCCAGCAGATATACGTCTGCTAAACAAATCCCCCAACTTTACTAAACGAACACGGATTTATGCATCATAAGTTCAGATAGAACGTACCTTCGACAGTTAATGTTTAAAACTCCTTCACTCAATGCAGTTAACAAAATAGGATCATAATGATAGATAATAGTTTATATAGCCTGTAAAACTAGCACACAAGTATAAGATAACCTTCATTATTAACTCCATTACTGCATCTCATTGACCAACAAGATACCAATTTATAACAACGGACATTATAGGATAGGCAGTGGTTGGTTTTGTAACAAGCTGAGAATGCAATTGCATAACAAATAGATTGTGGTGTCAAATATGTGATGGAATATTAAAATTCAAACATTGTAGGTCACCAAAATCTAAATATTTAACAATTTGATATACCAAAACCAAAACTTGATGCTTTCAACCGAAATAAACCATCAAAATTGAAGATTTTTGAAACCCTTTATCGTACAGTAGCGCAGATTCCAAAATAGTTAACCCAAGAAATTGAAGAGTCTCGTATATTAGGAAACTTACCTTTTGACGATTATTAAAGACCCTAACCTTACAACATGAAGTTTGCAAAGACCAAAACCCGAAAAGGCACAGGGACTGTAGAGAATGCAAATCAATAAAAAACAGTTTTGATTAAGGAGACTCATAAACCGACTGAAAAAGTTAAGAAGCAAAGGCTAACATTACCAGTCAGTTGAAGCTAGCGAGTATCGAAACCCAAACCTTACAAGTTCCTGCAAAATAGAAGAAACATGACAAAAGACAGAGACTGAAGGTAGGGAAAAATCAATGAAAACAGTTTAGATTGGGGAGAGTGATAGAAATAATAAAGAGAATAAAGAGAGCAAGGCGGAACCTTACCTGTTGTTGAAGTTTACAATATCCGAACCACAAACAAACCCAAACGACGTTAAGAGTTCGTTCAAGATAGAAGAAAGAGCAAAGGAGAGGGAAAGTCAAGATTGAGAGAGCAGATGCAGAGAGAGTGACTGACACACAAATCCAAACGACATTAAAGGTTCGTTCAAGATAGAAGAAAGAGCAAAGGAAAGTCGAGATTGAGAGTACAGATGCAGAGAGAGTGAATGGATGGATTTTATTATATATATATATATATATATATATATATATATATATATATATATATATATATATATATAAAACTTATTTTTAACACGCTAACTTGAGCAACCGGTTGCCTATTTCAATACCCATATACAGTTTTTTCTTTCTCAGCCGTTGGATGAGAAAACAACTCATCCAACGGCTATGGTTTGACAAAAAAGTGCCGGTATGGTACCGGTATTTTTTTGTCCCGACATTGTAGCCGAACCCCATGAATCTGAATATTTGCTAAATCAACACTCTTTCTCTCTTTTTCTCTGCATTGTTTCACCTTTACCCATGCAAGAAAAGAAAGAAACAAAGTAGGTTTCCAAGAAAATCAAAAACGTTATTTTGTATGAAGAAAAGTGTCCCAACTCCAACCCATGCCTTGTCCTCCTCTTCAATATTTAACAATTTTTTTAAATTTTTTTTTTTCATCTTTACAACAAACTATATGTACACATGCATATATATATATATATATATATATATATATGCGCTTGCCTAGCTAGTTAGTTGCCTTAATAATTCAAGATTTAATGTGGGTTTGTGAGTGTTCTTGTCAAAATATGAAGAAATTTTCCAGAGAAAGTTGGTTAATTAACGGATATATATATCCGTTACAATAACTCTATAAGTTTATTTTATAAAAAATATTAGCAATTATTAATACAATTCTAACTTCGATTACTAATTTTCGTAATTATATTACATTATAAGATTAATAAGTTATTGATAATATTTTCTCAAATAGTTCTAGACTTCTAGTCAAAGGTACATTTTGTAAAACACTTCAAATAAATTTGTTATTTGCAGAGGTATATATATTGTTGAATTTTGCAGTGGAAGAATAAGTAAACAATAAAATAGAGAAATAAATAAAATAACAGAGACACAAAGTTTACGTGGTTCGGCTAAAGCCTATATCCACGGGCGAAGATGGTCAAAGGAATTTTACTAAAATAGAGGTATTACAAGATAAAAGAATTTCTCTCAAAACCCAAAACTCCAATACACCCAATAATACTCTCACAAGATCATAAGCTCACTTTCTCTGAAATAAATTCTCTCAAATTGAGGAATTCTCAAATTGCTTGGATGGTTTACAAAAAAAGGAAATGGGGTATTTATAGGAAAATTTTGGGTACTGTTCATTAGGTATTATTCACGCGTCCAGTACTGTTCATGTCACTGCTAACATCACTGTTCACGTGTAGAACTTACTAGGCGTGCCCGCCAGCCATTGTTCACGTAGGTAAGTTTAGAAATGACTAACGTGTTTGGCTTCAACAGGGCTAATGGAGCATGCAACAGGGTTGGGGAATGGCCTTTTTACTGACAATAAACACACATCGCTATTTCACTGTTCACGCCAGCCATTCACTATTCACAGACGGAACTCATTGTTCACTATTCAACGGTTACTATTTACATGGGCCTGCTCCTGGACCTCTTACTTGGGCTTGAACAAAAAAATTCAAGACATACATCAATATATATATTTAGAGAGAGAGAGAGAGAGTTCCTATAATGTAAATTTTGATTAAATCAATCAAAATCACTCTCAAACAAACATTATTAATGAAATAATGATCATGTAGAGAGGGAGAGGGGGAGGGGGATTTGGGCTGAATTGTCTGGTTGTTGTTGTAGAGTTCATGTGTTTATGTGTTGTCATCTTCAAAATAGAATCATCATCTCATAAGTTAATAAGTTCTAGGAATGCTCATTCTTCTCTCTCCTCTCATTTTTAATTTCTTGGGCTTTCATTATTACCAAAATCAAAAACCCTAGCTACCTAGGATTTTCCAAAACTTTTGTTTGGGATTCAAACCTTTTTGACTTGGTTGGACCCATCACTCAAGTCTCCCACTCATTTGCTTTCCAGATACCAACTAAATTTTTTTAATATCTTCTTCTTCAATCAAACCCAAATAACAACTAAATGTTATCTTATCAATCAAAATACAAGAACAATTACAAATCAATTCAAACAAAAAAAAAAGATAACATAAACCAAAAAGAAAAAAAAAAAAGTTCCCTTCGTGTTCTTCATTTTTTTCAGCAACCAAACAAAAACAAAAATTTGCATGTTAAAATTTCGTCTATTTTCTTCAATTTTTTCAACAACCAAAATATTTTATTATTTTTTATAATTATTTAGTATATGAAAAATAATTTTTTTAAAGAAAATGGCACTGTTCATCTTCTTCTTCAAATAGATTCTTATTAACAACCAAATATCTTCTTCTTCAACTAAACCCAAAAAAAATTTTTACCCAAACATCTTCTTCGAATTTTTTTTTACCGAAATATCTAATTCTAATTTTGAATTTTTGGATTTGTTGAAGAGGATCTGTTTGGAAAACAAAAAATTCAAATTTTTAGATTTTTAGGTAGTAGAAGAAGAAGAAGAAGAATGATGTTTGGGGAAGGATTTGTATTTTTGGATTTGGTTTTTGTTTGGAAAAAGGGATGTTAGTGTAATTATCCCTGAAATATATTACATGGGCCAGGTATACAGGCAGAGAAGGATGGGCTTTCTTCAACTTTCAAGGCATTTTAAAAAAAAAAAAAGCAATTTAATTATTCAAATGTCTATCAAGTAATAAATTATAGACTTATAGTTTCATCACCATCTTCTTTATATCCATATCCAAATCTCTCTCTCTCTCTCTCTCTCTCTCTCTCTCTCTCTCTCTCTATATATATATATATATATATATATACCTATTAATTGGAATAAAATAATCAAAGCTATTCATTAATATTGAGATTGGTAAAAACAAAAAAAATAAAAATAAAATAAAGTTAGAAGAAAGATAGAAGGGTATTTATGTTAAGTAAATAAGAATAGTATAAGAATTTCAAAGATTCATAAAAAATTTCATAACTACTAAATCAGCTCAAATTATTAAAAAATAATTTTACAAAAACTTCATAAAGTAATATCAACAGTACATATAGCTCAAAGGGTTAATACACATTCATCCCACTTCAGTAGTAAAAATTCAATTCTCACCATACACATTTACTATCATGTGTAAATAATTTATTCCCCTTATTGTAAAAATAAATATCTTCCATTATGAAAATGAATACCCAAATAGTACGTTTAGTGATTGATCTTGACAAGTCTCAACAGTTATTAATCTTATAATTGTACTCCTCTAAAAAAACAAAATACAAACCGCACCCTAAAATACTTATAATAAGTGCAAGTGGGTATTTAGAATAAGCAAGGTGCAATAAGTAGAACTGAAAGACCCTAATACAACTAACAAAATTTGATATAAAAAGTCAATTAATCAAATACAAAAATGACAGAATCCAGTATCAATTTTACAGATAGCTAGAAATTCATTTAAAAACTTGACCAAAATTGCATCAACAATCATCTCCTCCCATCTTGATTTCTCCTCCTCAACATTCACACACATAGTTCACACTTCGATAGACTATTACTTACTATGCTGGTTTTCCATCTCACCCGACGTATAAACTGGAGCGCTTAAATGGTTGCTCATCCAGGCTTAAGGATTTAAGGTTTGACGGTGAGATCAAAAGCGAGCCTTACGTTTTCGAGCTGTGTATTTCGTGTCCTGAGGCACAACATTTCCTTTCCTTCTCAGTTGCTCCTTCTTCTTCAGCACCCATTCTCTACCTTTCCCTTTCTTTGTTGTTTTCTGCTTCTTCCTGGGCCTGTGCCGGTCTGAAATGTAAACCTGCAAGACCCCCGAAGAATTTTTTCTTTACAAAAAAATAATAATAATAATAATTGTACTCGCAAACATATACAATAATTACTATGTATTAGCTGCAGTGATTGCTTCACAATTTCAGGACGAAAGACGAGAAGAAAGAGTTCAGTTTACATGGACCAAATGAAAGCCCTGCTGAGAACAATGTAAAGTTGAGAGATGTGTGAAATGACAACTTACTGTTTGATTTTCTTCATCTCCACTACTCTCATCGTCAGAGCAACTCTCTCCGTCTTCTAGTTTTGCCTTGGGCAGCTCAGTGTTTATGGATGGTGGACCACAAGTGAGGACTAGATATTCTTTTCTACTCTTCGAACTGCAACCAGACAATCGTTCTCACTTTAGTAAAAGTTATGAGGAAAATGCCACCAGCACAAGAGATGTTTTGTTAGTACTTCCCAAATGAATTTAGCATCTAAAGAATATTTCGCAAGAGGTGCTTATAGTCATCAACATCATTTTCGAAAATTCTATTTTCACTACAATGACATCCAAGAAGATTAAGTGAGAGAAAAAAAAAGCTAAGGGCTGAGAAGAGAAGCTGTGCACTGAAAAAAAAAGCTAAGGGCTGAGAAGAGAAGCTGTGCACTGAAGCATCTCTCTCTCTCTCTCTCGCTGTGCACTGAAGCATCTCTCTATCTCTCTCTCTCTATCTCTATCTATAGATTGTGTGCTCGTGGAGTAAGTTTATAATTTAGTTGGATACAAATTACAAAACAATTAAAATGATGAATTATTTTACAAAAAAAAAAAAGAAAGAAATCTCCTTAGTCTATGAGATGACGCTGAATGGCATCAATCTTATTAAAAAAAAAACGAAAAGGGACTAAAACTAGGTAAGCAAGGGAAAAAGAGAAAGGGTTCAGGCAAGAAGAAAAGAAGCAAGAAAAGAGAAAGGTAAGAAGGAAGAAGAATGGAGAATGAAGTTGGGAAAACCCCTAAGTTCACTCAATTACGGTTGGAATCTTCTACGTTAAGATATGGTAATAAATTTCTTCTGTGACATTAATGCTTGCTTTAGCCTAATTCAGAGCACATACATCTGTATGCTTAGATTTGGGATTTGATAAATAAATACAAACATGTATGTTGACATCAGTTGACAAACATATCTTTCCATTTAATGCATTTCAGACCAAAATATATGCCAAAATAAGTTGGATATTTTGGTTTAATAATTACATGTATTGTGTTTTAACACATTTTTTATGGATCTCTATTTTCTTTTTATTCTATTATTCGTTACCGAATATTCTCCCCCCTGTTCACTTTCGTGGTCATCTCCCCAAAACCTTTTCTCACTTTATTTCTTGTTTCTTTACATGATTAATGCCACTTAGCATCATCTAATAGGCCAAGGATATTTCTTCTCTCCTTTTAAGCAAAATGATCCTTCATTCTAGTTATTCTCTAGTTCTTACCAACTAAATTATAAATTTAGCCCGTAAAACACACATACACACACAAAATATATATATACCGCATTAAGTAAATAACTATGTAACCGTAGCCTAAAATTAAATAATAAAATATAGTAATAACAGGGCATTACATGTCTAACATACTTATGTGGGTAATCGACAACCACACCACCAGCAAATATACCACAATATATAAATAACTATGCAAACGTAACCTAAAATTAAATAACAGGGCATTACATGTCTAACATACCTATGCAGGACACACACAAATATACCGCAATGTATAAATAACTATGCAACCGTAACGTAAAATTAAATAATAAGATAATAGTAATAACAGAGCATTACATGTCTAACATACCTATGCGGGTAATCGACAACCACACCACCAGCAAATCCAGCTCGCATTGCAGAACTCAATATCAACTCACGTTGGGCTAGACTTTCGGGATATACTTGAAATACTGCTCTTGCTCCCCTGGCCAAGCATCTGTATAATGATCCAAAGAAAGCCCTAAAAAAGATTGAGCCAACATTAACACTGCAACTGAAGAGATTATTGACACAAAAAGTATTGAAGGTGATTCAACTTTACGGATCTTATCAAAACAGTGTACAGAGGGAGAAAGACAGATCCCAGCACAGTCGAACATTTGTTGTGACTCGGGAAAGTATAAAAAGAAATAAGAAAACAAAAAGGAGAGAAACAAACATACTTCAATCTTAATCGGGGCTCATGAGAGGACTTGTCAGCATTGCATAACCACTGCTCCGCCAATCAAAGGTCAAAAAGGAGAAATGAGCAAGAAGCATGCGGTAACATATCATACTATAACAGTCTGATAGGTTCAAGTTTTCATGTTATAACCAGTTAAAAAAAAAATCCACTCACAAATAGTTTGGCTTTTTTGGTTATTATTTCAATAGGAAAGTGTGGGCATCCAAAAGAGAATGACAGGAAAGTGAAAGAATTTTAAAATGGTTAATTAATTTTAAAACCCCTAAAAAAATGAACAAGCTGGTCTCTTGCACAGCTCTACAATTGTTGACATGCAATATATATATATATATATATATATATATATATATATATTTATTTATCTAGACAAAATGAGCAAGATGCAAACTATATATATATATATATATATATTTATCTAGACAAAATGAGCAAGAAGCAAACCTGAACAGCAGAGATACTTATAGCCCCATCAATCACCCCAGGGCGAAGTCCTAAGCCCTGCAACAAAATAGAAACATATCTAAGCTCCCTTTAGTTCCAAATTGAATTTAATGTTAAACAACATGCGCCCATTCAGTAATATCAATCAAAATAGGAATGCAAAACACACACTTATAACATACTGCATAGACAGTTAAAAGCAACTGCCTGAACCGGACAAGCAAGAGACAAGCAAAAGAATTTAGAAGATGGACTGTACAAAGGGTGTGCCTTGGCACAAGTGAACAAGAGAGAGAGAGAGAGAGAGAGAATGGACTCAAAACCCACATAATTCCTTCATTTTCCTTTCTAACTCAAACGAAAATGACTTGTTGACCTTTCCCCTTCAATCTAGCCCTAAGCACTATAACACACACCTCATCTCCTGTTTATGCATAACATTAAGCTATTTGTACTATCATAAGGATGTCAAAAGTACAAATAGAAAACCAAAACTTGGTAGATACCTGACCCATGTCTTTAAGTAACAGATCACCTTCAGCCTCTCGCTCCAATGCAATATCTTGATTTCAAAATAATTTACATTACAGATTACATGTTAATAAGATACTAAAACAAACCACAAGCAACAGTTGACATTTTTAATAAATTTCAAAACTTCACATACCAAGCATAGACCTTGAAATGTCTAGACCAATCCATTGATGCCCATTCTCCGATAACGTCTCCCCACTTAGACCGGATCCACAACCTACAAAAATACCCAAGTTAGTAAAAAGCCAGCCACATACATAGCTAGTTGAAAACCCAAATCACAAAAGCTCACAAAGCATAATATATAACGACCCGTTTACATAAAAATTCCTTCAATAGTTTCATAAAAGATAAAATAACCCCAATTCTTATTTACTCTACTGAATAAACTAACACATCACAAGTCTGGACACAAGCTGGGATAACTAGCATTACTGATTATCTCAGACAATCAAGATACAAAAGAAAACACATATCCATAATATCGCAGATATATCCCAATATTTTGGTACCAATATCATATATATTGTCCAAATATCCGGGACATTAGCAATATTTTTGTTATTTCCGTAAATTTAGACCCCCCATATACCCACCGAAACCGATATTTACTGCCTTGAAGTTGAAGATACATAAAAAGTGAAGCTGAAAACTTACCGATATCGAGGAGCAATCTGGGGACTCCATCATCGGGCAAAGCAAGAAGCTCCAATGCTCTCTCTGAGAGCTTGGCCTATCAAAACAAATAAAAACAAAATATACGACAAATTCAATTTCTATCATAAAAATATACAAAACAAACAAAGAGAGTGAAAGTAACAACAATAACAACAACAACAACAAGAAAGAAACCTGAATTTCGATAATACGTGAAGAGGAAGTGTACTTGCGAGCCTCGACATCGTTGTAGAATATCTCGGGCGGTGCTTTTAACTCGGGCCGGTTCGACATGTCTCTTCTTCACTGATGGAACTGGAAATCAAAATTCCCAACTGGGTTCAATCGGGTTTCTTCGTGTATGCAAAGCACGGAGAGTAGAGAGAGAGAGAGAGAGAGAGAGAGAGGCCCGAAACAGCAGTGAAAAATAAAACCCTAGAAAAACCTGAGTAAAGTTTTCTGGAAATAACTCAAAAATTTGTTAATTTTCAAATTTTTTTTTTTGAAGTTATTTTTTGAAAATAAAAATAAAAAAAATTGCATGTTTTATAGCATTTAAGTGAAAATAATTATTAAGTCGATTGATATTAATATATCATAATATATTACTTTTCGGTATTAACTTTTATAAAAACATAATTATCTAAAAAAATTAAAAACAGTTAGGTATACCCCTTTATAAAAATGGTACTTTTGAAAATTATTTTTATATATAAGATGATATTTCTATAAAAATATGTTTTTATGTTTTTAAAAGTTAAAATATGTTTCCAAGAATTTGCTAAAATTATTAAAAGTAGTTAATAAAAATTGAAAAGATTGAATTTTTTTTTTTTTAAGGGAGTACAATTACAATATCAACAACTGCCAGGACCTGCCGAGATTAACCACTAAACACGCGGCCCGGATATCTACTCTGGTAACGGGAGAGTACTACTCTCATAATAAGGGAAAATAACTACCCACACATGCATATGGTGGGAATTGAACCCCTCACCACTGCAGTGAGAGGGAGGTGCACTAATCACTTTACTACAAGTAAATTTGCATTGAAAACATTGAATTGAATAATTGTTTTAAAGTAAAAAGAAAATGTGATTTATTTTTAAAACACATTTTAAAAATGGTGAAAATTTATTATTTTTAATTATATAATATTAAAAAAATAATTTTTAACAATATAAGTAAATTTGATCGTATATATATATCAAAATATAATTTCACCCTATAACCATCTAATTACCGAAAGACCGTAAAATTTATTTTCATCTGATTTCATCCCTTTTGTGATTTTTTTTTAACTTCATTTTAGTGTTAATATATGAAAAATATGTATTTATTATGTATTTTTAAATTAGTAAATGTAGAGATGGCTACGGTTCCAGAACCGACGATTCCGATTCCCTAAAAGGAGGAATCGAAACCTAGAGGGACTGGTTCCAGTTCCAGTTCTGGAACCAACAGTTCCACGACAATTTCTAGCTTTAATTCTAGTTCTGATGCCCTACGATTCCAAATTTAGTTCCACTCAGTTACAGTTTTGATTTCAAAATTTTTTTAAAAAAAAAATAATTAAAAAATTAAAATATTTTAAAAATAATTAAAAGTGAGCCACATTTTTTTTATTTTTTTTGTTTTTTTGAACCGACACCGACAGTTCCAGACGGTGCCGGTTCCAAAATTGAAAGGCACTAGAACCGAGACCGCCTAGTCTCGGTTCTGGTTCCCAATTCCTAACCGGAACTAGAACCGGCCAACTAATTCCAATTAGGGACCGCACGGTTCGATTCGAAAACCGAACCTAGCCATCTCTACATGAATGTAATCAAAATCAAATTTTATTTTAGTCATATACTACAAAATAAAATAAAAGAAATCCGTTATTAAAAAGCACTTTTTACAAGACCAAAAGCACTTTTTAAATGTAATGAAAATTACATAAATCAATGTCACAACACTTGAGAATACAAATTTATTGTTTTTTATGCCATTGTTATTTGTGTTCATGCTTACAACATAACTAATACTAAATATGACAGTTTCAAAATAGAACACAAAATATCATACACAAACATGTGTTGAAGGAACATCTACCACTCTTGAAGTTTTTGAATGCTTAGTAGTGATCTTCTGATCAACTCCTAGCCATTTTTGGATGATTTTAAACACTGTTTTGTCACGTAAAAGTCCCCGGTGACTGGCCTCAACCCCGACTCTCTCCACCGCTGGAAAATTATCCGCCTGAGTAACAGATAGAAAGAAAGATCATTATATCAATTATGTATTTTGCGTGCTGGAGTAAAACAACAATAAAGGAGAGAGCTGAAAACAAAAGGCGGCTTTGATTCATGATCTTGAAATGGTCTTTCGAAACTATTAACAGAAATTTTCACGAAAAACTACTTATCTTGCTTTTAAAATCTGAATGAACTTTTAAAATTGTGATACAATCAATAAACTCAGGGGTTTGATCACACTCGGGTTCGGGAGTTTAGAGCTTATATGCAAGGGCAAATTACATTCACTGCCTTTTTGGTAATAAGAAAATCAATTTTTCGTAAAATGATACTGATGAGAACTCACCTAGAAGAAGTACTAGAACTAGAAGGAGGAAAGGAGAAGTGAAGAGGATAGAAGAAGAAAAAGTGAGAAAATGAGGCAGTGAGCCTCGCGACCGCGGTCGCGACCAACTGCCTCGCGACCGCGGTCGCGGTGCTCACTGGAGCACAAGGCTAGAAACCATCGCGACCAAGGCCGCGACCAACCCAGGTCGCGACCTAGGTCGCGATACTCACTGGAGAAAAATGGTGATTTCGCGCGAGGAAGAGAAAAATGAGGCAGTGAGCCTCGCGACCAAGGTCGCGACCAACCCCGGTCGCGACCAAGGTCGCGATGCTCACTGGTCACCCAAAATCTTGAAATTCCTGCACTCTTTTAAATTGAATAGTTAGGGGCATTTTAGTCATTTCTCTATATTTTCTGATTTTGTATAAATAGAACAACTAGTCTAGGGTTGTAAGGGAATTCATTATCATAATCAATCAAAATTACAAATTGAGAGCATTTCTCTCATTCTCTTGGATCATCACCAAGAACAATCGGTTCTTCTTGCAATTTCGCTTGTGAGATCAACTTGGGCTAGGGTTTGGGCTAATAACCTAAGCACTAGAGAGCAAGGGATTCCCTAAAAAGGTAACTAAGCTCACAATCTATCTACATTGTTTTAATTTGTATTGGGTTTTGTTTATTTGATTATTAGTGAAGTTAGGGTTGTGGATTTGTATTGATTTTGGTATTAATTGAAGATTGGGTGTGTTATTGTGTTGATTGGGGAAATTAGGGTTCATAGGTGTTTGTAATTTGGGGCTAAATTGAAGTTAGGGTTGAATTGGGTTATTGATTGTTAGAGAAGTTAGGTTTGTTGTTGGATTTTGAACTAGGTCCTCAACAATTTGGTGCTCTCATTGAGAGATTTCGTAGGAGGTGTTTGATTTAAAAAAAAAAAAAAAGAGTAAAAATTTTAAAAATTTTCAAGTTGAACAAAATTAGTTTCAAGATGTCTAACGAAGAGATTGAACAATCCCAAACCGTTACTCCATCCAACCGAGTCCGATTTGAAACCTTAGAAGCCGGTCAACTCACCTTAGAAGCCGGTCAACTCACCTTAGAAGCCGGTCAACGTGAATTGAGGGCGGATATGGCTAGGGTATTGAGGGCGTTGGAAGGGTTGTCGGGCCGGAGAGGAAAATCACCGGTAGAGGGGGAGGTTCCGGGGGTAGTCACGGAGGCGGAGGTAGATCAAAACACCGGGAGAACTCATGGGGTTAGAACACCATCGGTGAATCCTTTACAAGATGTCAATGAAGGGTTCATGAGGCAAGAAAGGGCTCCGACTCACATGAGACATGGAGGGACAGTAGAAAGGGGAGACCGGGTTGCCGAGAGATGGGTTGAACCACGTCATGAGAGGAGAAGGAGAGAGACCGGTAGGGCAATCAATGATTACGGGTCTAGTAGTGAGGAGGAAGACCGAAGGGAAGACCGAAGAGGTTACCGAGGTGAACAACAATTTGATAGACCGAGACATCAACATTATGATGAATCGGACTATGAAATGGATCGGAGGGGTAATCGAGGCTTGAGGAAGCCAAAGGTAGACTTTCCGCGTTTTAATGGAGGAGATCCGTATGATTGGCTAGACAAGGCTAACCGTTACTTCAGGATTTGTGAGGTGACTAGGGCCGACAAGGTAGACATTGCAAGCATGTACTTGGAGGGTGAGGCCAGCAGTTGGTGGAGATGGATTAGTGCTCAATACGACCGTGACCATAGGCGGATGGGATGGACGGCATTTGAGCAAGAAATAGTGTCTCAATTTGGACCATCACCGGTTACGAATCACCATGGTCTACTTGCCAAGCTTCGTCAAGAAGGTAAACTCCAGGCCTACATTAAGGAGTTCCGGCAAATACAAACCATGACTAGGGGATGGCCGGAGGAGCTATTGTTAGGGACATTCACGGAGGGCCTCAAACCATGGTTGGCACGGGAAGTTAAATTGAAGCAACCAACTAGTTTGCGGGAGGCAATGAGGATTGCGGAGATCCTTGATGGAAGCTATGGTGAGAAGAAACCATTCAAAGAATATTCGGGAAGCAAGGCTACAAAACCATTGCAACCCGAAAACTCTTGGAAGGGCAAAACCATAGATGAAGGGAATTCTAGGGGTAAGGCCAAAGAAGTGAGGAAGTTGTCAAGGGAAGAGGTACAAGACCACATAAAGAAGGGCTTGTGCTTCAAATGTGGGGAAAAATGGGCAAGGGGCCACCAATGCCCAAAGGGTAAGGTACTCATGATTCTTAAATCCGATGAGTCCGATTCGGATACCGCCGCGGAAGAAGAGTTCTCTAGTGATGAAGGGGAACTACGGGTAGCGGAATCCGGGGTTGATGCGGGAATGGCCGAGTTATCCCTTAATGCCATTTCAGGGACACCTAGGCCATCCACCATGAGACTTATGGCTTGGATAGGGAGCTCCGAGGTATCCTTGCTAGTGGATTCCGGTTCATCACATAACTTCATTAATGTGAATGCCGTGAAGAAACTAGGCATGAAAGGGGTTGCCATAGAACCATTTGATGTGAAGGTAGCCAACGGTGAGCGGTTGAAATGTGATGAAGTGCACAAAAATGTCAAGATGAATGTGCAAGGGGTACGGATAACAGCCGAGCTACATGTTTTGGCATTGGCGGGATTGGATGTGGTTCTTGGGAGTGCTTGGTTAAAGAGCATAGGCGAGGTAGTCACCAATTATGAAACCATGACCATGAGGTTCAAGATAGGCGGCAAGAAGAGGTCTTGGACCGCAATCTCATCTAAGGAGATCAAACCTTGCGAAGCACATGTGATGGAGCGTTTGTGCAAGGGGGGTGCCCAATGCTTTGCTATCATCAACACTAGTGATAGACAATCAAAGGGAACCAAAGAGGAGTCGGTGGAGGGGTTGGAAGATGAAATGTTAGGGCTGCCCGGGGAAGTAAGAGAGTTATTGGCCCGACATTTGAAGGTTTTGGAGGTTCCAACCACACTACCACCAATTAGGGACTTTGATCATCGCATCACCTTGAAGGATGAATCAAAGCCCGTTAATGTACCACCATACCGCTATGCCTACTTTCAAAAGATAGAAATTGAGAAGCAAGTGGGAGAGATGATAAACAATGGGTTAATTCGACAAAGTACTAGCCCATTCTCTTCTCCGGTTTTATTGGTGCGGAAGAAGGATGGCACATGGAGATTTTGCACCGACTATAGAGCATTGAATGAAGCAACTGTGAAGGACAGGTTTCCGATCCCTACGGTTGATGAGATGTTGGATGAACTACACGGTGCAAGTGTATTCACCAAGCTTGATCTTCGAGCGGGTTACCATCAAATCCGCATGAAAGAACAAGATGTGCATAAAACAGCCTTCCGAACTCATTCCGGGTTATATGAGTATTTGGTGATGCCCTTTGGGTTATGCAATGCACCATCAACTTTTCAAGCCACCATGAATGAGATTTTTCGACCGCATTTGAGGAAGTTTGTGTTGGTGTTCTTTGATGACATCCTAGTCTATTCTCGGACTATGGAGGAGCACTTATATCACCTAGAGGTAGTGTTGGAGATACTTGGGCAACATCAATTTTTCATCAAGATGTCAAAGTGTGAATTTGTCAAGGAAGAGTTGGAATACTTGGGGCACTTCATTTCTATGAATGGAGTAAGGGTAGATCCTCGGAAGATAGAAGCTATGGTCGATTGGCCACTACCGAAGGATGTGTCCGCTTTAAGAGGTTTCTTGGGGTTGACAGGTTACTACCGGAGGTTTGTCAAGCATTATAGGTTGATTGCAAAACCATTGACTGGTATGCTGAAGAAAGATAACTTTGAGTGGACCGAGGAGGCCCGACTTGCATTTGAAGACCTTAAAAGGGCTATGACACAAACTCCCGTTTTAGCCTTGCCAAATTTTGACAAGACTTTTGAGGTGTATACGGATGCTAGTGGCGAGGGCATAGGGGCTGTTTTGGTTCAAGAAAAGAGACCCTTAGCATTCATCTCCAAGGCCTTGGGGCCAATGAAGAAGGCTTGGAGTACCTATGCACGGGAGATGTTAGCCGTGATACATGCGGTTAAGATATGGAGACCGTACTTGTTGGGCAGGAAATTCACCATTGTGACTGACCAACAAGCCTTGAGGCATCTCCTACAGCAGAAAATAGTCACTCCGGAGCAACAGAAATTTATGGTAAAGTTGCTTGGGTTCGAATATGACATCATCTACCAACCCGGAAAAGAAAACAAGGTGGCCGATGCACTTTCCAGAAAAGAGGGTAGTCCGATAATGTGGTCCGTGTATGGAGAGGAAGATTCAGGGCTATTGGCCATGAGTGGTGCGGAGTGGAAGATTTGGGACAAAATCCGGGAGGCCGTAAAGCTTGATAACAAGGCCCAGGAAATTTGTCAAAGGTTGGAGAACCATGGAGATGGGGTAGAGAGGTATACAATGAAGAGTGGGCTCATATACTACAAAACATGTGTATATGTACCTAATGTGCCCGGATTAAGGGAAGAGATTCTTGCTCACTTCCACGAGAGCAAGGAAGGTGGTCATTCCGGATGGCTCAGAACTTATGTGAAGGTAAAACACTTCTTTTATTGGGAGGGGCTCAAAGTTGAGGTGAAGAAGAAGGTGGCCGAGTGTGACACATGCCAAAAGGTCAAATATGACTCACGGAGGCCAATAGGGCTGCTGCAACCACTACCAATTCCGGGACAGATTTGGGAGGATTTGACCATGGATTTTGTGGAGAGGCTACCAAGTAGCCAAGGGTTTGAGGCTATACTTGTGGTGGTAGACCGATTGAGTAAGGGTGCTCATTTCATACCATTAAAGCATCCCTTTACTGCTAGTAGTGTAGCTAAGGCATTTGTGGAGAATGTGGTGAAATTGCATGGATTTCCCCGTAGCATTGTGACGGATAGAGGCAAATTGTTTATGAGCTCTTTTTGGCAGGAATTGTTTAAATTGCAGGGCAGCAAGCTTAAGGCTAGCTCATCCTACCACCCCCAAACTGACGGCCAGAGGAAGTGGTGAACCGCACCTTGGAACAATACTTGAGGTGTTATTGCCATAGTGAGCAAGGAAGATGGAAGGAGTACATCCCATGGGCTGAGTATTGGTATAATACCACTCACCACGCAGCCATCAACATGAGTCCATTTGAGGTAATATACGGCCGCACACCACCAGGTTTGAGCACATATGAGGTGGGTACCGCAGCCAATGATGAGGTGGAGAAAGAGTTGATGACTAGAGACGAGATTATAGCTAAGGTGAAGAAAGAGCTTGAGAAAGCTCAAGGCCGAATGAAGAAATACTACGATCAAAGTCGAAGAGAAGTTTACTTTGAAGCGGGGGATTTTGTCTACCTTAAGCTACAACCGTATAGGCAGAAGTCACTGAAGAAGAAGTTCAATGTGAAACTATCTCAGAGATATTATGGGCCTTTCAAGGTGCTCGAGCGCATAGGAGAGGTCGCCTACCGGCTAGACTTGCCGCCCACATCACGTTTACATCTGGTATTCCATGTATCGGTGTTAAAACAAAGAGTTGGAAGTCCAAATTTGATTGCGGATGATTTACCATCTTTTGATGAAGAGGGAAGGATAGTGCTTATACCGAAAGAGGCACTTCAATATAGGAGTTGGCAACGGAATAGGCCGAAAGAGAGAGTGTGGCAAGTTTTGGTGCATTGGAGGGGTCTTCCTAAAGATGAAGCTACTTGGGAGGATTATGAAGAGATGATTTCACGATTCCCAGAATTTTCCCTTGAGGGCAAGGGCAGTCTTGAAGAGAGGGGGAATGATGAGAACTCACCTAGAAGAAGTACTAGAACTAGAAGGAGGAAAGGAGAAGTGAAGAGGATAAAAGAAGAAAAAGTGAGAAAATGAGGCAGTGAGCCTCGCGACCGCGGTCGCGACCAACTGCCTCGCGACCGCGGTCGCGGTGCTCACTGGAGCACAAGGCTAGAAACCATCGCGACCAAGGCCGCGACCAACCCAGGTCGCGACCTAGGTCGCGATACTCACTAGAGAAAAATGGTGATTTCGCGCGAGGAAGAGAAAAATGAGGCAGTGAGCCTCGCGACCAAGGTCGCGACCAACCCCGGTCGCGACCAAGGTCGCGATGCTCACTGGTCACCCAAAATCTTGAAATTCCTGCACTCTTTTAAATTGAATAGTTAGGGGCATTTTAGTCATTTCTCTATATTTTCTGATTTTGTATAAATAGAACAACTAGTCTAGGGTTGTAAGGGAATTCATTATCATAATCAATCAAAATTACAAATTGAGAGCATTTCTCTCATTCTCTTGGATCATCACCAAGAACAATCGGTTCTTCTTGCAATTTCGCTTGTGAGATCAACTTGGGCTAGGGTTTGGGCTAATAACCTAAGCACTAGAGAGCAAGGGATTCCCTAAAAAGGTAACTAAGCTCACAATCTATCTACATTGTTTTAATTTGTATTGGGTTTTGTTTATTTGATTATTAGTGAAGTTAGGGTTGTGGATTTGTATTGATTTTGGTATTAATTGAAGATTGGGTGTGTTATTGTGTTGATTGGGGAAATTAGGGTTCATAGGTGTTTGTAATTTGGGGCTAAATTGAAGTTAGGGTTGAATTGGGTTATTGATTGTTAGAGAAGTTAGGTTTGTTGTTGGATTTTGAACTAGGTCCTCAACAGATACACATATTTTTATCTGAATTTGCTGTTTCCTGTTTTAAAAAAGAAAAGCTTGAAAACTTGGAGATCCTTTGCGTGGATTTAGGCTCTATATGTCAGCATAGTTCTCTTCTTAATCCAATTGTATTAAATGATTGATCAATCTAATGAAAGAACAAACATGGAATCGCATCTAACCCAAACAGAAGTTTAATTTTCTCTCTTTAGATCATGCAAAATACTCTGGTTGATGTCAGAAAGAGTACCTTAGCTGATTCGGCAGGAACAGTTCCATCTCCATCAACATAAGTATATTGGGGCTGAAACGAAGAAGAAGTACAAGAAATAAGTCATAAATGAACACCGAGAAGTATTACTATGGTTGAAGCCATGCTGATGACTTTGAGATCAATAGAATGCCATCTTCAATGACTCTGCATCATCTAAATTAGCATCTATGCACACACAAACATTTGTTCATATACCAAACCTTATAGTTGATAAAGCTCACTTCTCGAAGTAGACAAGACATAGAAGAATACCAAAGACTCAAAGAATGTTTTCTATAAAAGTAATCAACATATTTCAAGAATAAAACTAAGCTATAGAGGCATTTCAAGAGTAAAAAAATCAACAAATACATAGAATAAAGAATGTCGGCATGTACATACTAACTTTCAAATGAACTATAGTACAAAGAGAACTGAAGAACTCGTACTAAGGTTAAGTGCTATCTATGAACATGCATTTAAATCTCTTTTGGGGACTCAAATCAATGATGACTCGAAAGTAATCTAATGCTTATTGATGCTGATCATAACATCAATGAGCAATCCATGAGACGTTGCCATTTATTTTTATTTATTCAGCACTGATATCAAGAACAAGCCACATCCATGGATAAACGATTGTGTGATGGATCTATATTAAAAGTTGTAAAAGAAGAATAGTTATATATCGCATGGTGAAATATCATACACAGATGAAGACGTAGGGCCTGGCCTCATAAACAGAATTGATGAAATCAACCTCAAGGGCATCCTTGTGAAATTATTTTTCAATCAAATTTTACCAGCTGGATTATCCAATTATGATGGAGGACTTCATAGTAGCAGGACCCCATAATACATGGTAAAATCATGATTTTACTATTTTAGAGAAAAATAGTACTCACTATCGAGTGGCATATTTCGGACAAGTCTTCAATAGGGGAAGTCTCCGAGCCATAACTGCATTAAACATAAAATGTCAGAACTACTTCTAATCTTAACACCACAATCCTATTTCATTAAGTGGTTCAGTTGCTTACCAAACGTCAAAAGGTGTGTCAAATGATGTTCCATAAATGTTATAAAATAGAACCCCGTCAGGTAGTTGAGCATTATTGATAATTTGGCGAGTACCAGCAGCCCATTTGAGAATAGAAAAGTTGAAAGGCAAAGGTATTGTATTCCCCCCATAGGTTAACTACAACCACTTAAAAGTAGAACATAGTTCAGAAAGTATGTGAAAGTGAATGTCAGTGAAATCACATATTTAACCCAAAATGTTGAAAAACCCAGGTTTACAACTGCAATAAAACATCAGCAAAAGTAACAATTAATGCAAGATGAAATACCGAAAGTTTTGGAATAAACAGAGAAACCCAACAATCGCTAAACAATAATACTTCAAATCATGAATTTAGATTCATCTGCATTATTATTGGTTTGTTGGGGGCTGGAATAGGATTGCAAGCAAAATTGTGATAGAAAACACAGTAACCATTAAGTCCCTTTCCACTACGCCAAAAGAATGTCATGTATTAGCATTGACAATGAAATCAACACACACAGAGTTTGTATTTATGACATTTTGATCTCAAATACAAAACCCAGCATGGCATTGGTATCTAGTTCTTCCCAGTTGCATCACTGACCCAAATAACTAGTTTGTAGTTTCATATTCCTAAGTGCTAAAGCTCTCTCCATTGTCTGTTGATATGAGTATATCCCTAAGACCTGCACCAAAAATTTCATTTTGTGAAATAAGAGTGTTTAGTAGTTTTAGAATCAGGTCTAATCATAAGCAATATATTTCTGTTTCCTTCTGCATGTTGTTTTCAGAAAAAAAAGATGGAACCACGGTCTTCAACATTACTTTGTTGTTCTAATTTTGATATCTTGAGAGTTACTAGATGCATGTAAATAGGCCATCCTGACATTTCACTAGAGCCTTGACTTCAGGATTTCAGCTGGATGATGATCTTATTTTTAAGCAAGAAGCTAATTTTAGAATACAACAAAAGTTAATTGCCACCCTTTCTCCACATTTGTTATTTTGTTACCACTTCCTCTAGTTTCACACTAATCCTTGGAAACATCCTGCCTCTATTTGCATAATATTTAAATCTGATTGAGCATCAACATGCTACATGCACTCAATTATGTACAAGATTTGTCCAATATCCGATGTTGTAGAACAGGAGACATTCTAATTGCCAAACTTTTGACCAACAATTGGAGACGAATTACGTTGTGCAACCTTCAACTGGAGAATCATTATTCCAAATATATTTCACATATTATGGTCAGAAGATAGCACGCTGTGTACGAGAGCTGGGTTTCAAACAATTTTCTGAATTAGCAACCAATCAGTTCCCCACTGTTAACTCCACTGATCATTCACCATCTAAATTCTATCAGTTGAGCTAGTTCATTTAGTCATCCAGCAACAAGCTCTTAATGAAGTCAAGAAACTAATGAAAATGAAGAGTCAGCTCAAGGTAAGTCTCCTAAAGGAATTAAAAACTTGGCAAAAGTCATTGATTTCATTAGAATCTACGTGGTAATACAAATATTGAAGTTGTTAGCTTCATGGAAAGTAAGTAAAATGAGACTGATTCAGCACACAAGTACTTTTAATGGATAAATAATTCATGGTCGTCATCACAATAACTTCAACTGTTTCCAAACTACGAAAGTTTTCACAAGATTACCTCATTCTGCCTCAACGCTTCTTCAAATAGATTAATACTTTCAACCGAGCCATATGACTCCAGTTTGATAGAGACTTCCTCATTTTTAGATTGCTTTCGCCAAACATCAATCTGAGGTTGCTTTTTCCACTTGAATTCAGGATTTGCCAACATCTCATAGATTGACGGGCACTCAACCAACTATACATAAACAGAAACATATTCTACATCATATTTTGTACTTCACGAAAGATTGCCATTTTATAAGCAGTAAGATGACAATAGAATTTGATAACATTAAGAAAGATTAAACGGACGTGTAGTTTTATTATTTAATTAGATTAAGAAAATATACAAAAGCCTACCATCATTTTTCTCTTCATCTGCAAAAGGTTGGGCACCTACCCAGCCACTTAGACATTACAACAGCAAGGAATTTAAGATATTTAATGCACAACAAGCTAGCGAACATCTTAACCAAGATTATTGGAATTCTCCTAGTTCATGAGTTAAGATCCAGGCCCTTTGCTAATACATTTTGATCTGCTTTAAGTCAGATAACATACTTTTGCCCGTAATCTTATCATTTTTAGCCCGCTTCTATACTTGGATTAGTAAAGGTGGCAAGGCAATGGCAAAAATCTTGGTACATCAGAATATTGGTGACCGTATTAGGACAATTATGGTTTGTGTGGCAAATTGGTTAAATTAAGACTATTAGTAAACATATACATTAGGCAAAGAAATATCCAGTTTTGGCTTTTTCTGTACACGACTGTTCCAAGTCTTATATGTTTAAAAACATCAAAAATTCATTTTTCTTACTAAAAGAATCAGCATTAGTACCACTATTGGGTTGGAAATGTTGATTCATATTTAATAAATAAAAAACCCTTATTTTATCAATAAAGATGGCTCGCATGACATTTATTACTTTCAAAATTAAACACTTGGGGGTCTATGCTTCTTAAAATGAAAGATTACCAATTGGTGCATAGTCCACCTTGATACAAAAAAGAAGCTTTCAAAGCCCTCAACAAACTGTAACCCAGTTAAGAGAGCATCATTGATGCATCCTGGAGCACCTGTCAAGCATATTTAAAATCAATATTCTATCAAGTTTCACTAACCTACTAGGTCTTTCAAAATAACAATAATAGTCTTTTAAAAAAAAAACAAACAATAATAGTAATAACAATAAATTATAAATAAAAAATAAAAAAACAGTACTAATACGGAATAAGAGGGAGGAGGCAAATGGGTTTACAATTCTTCAAGTACTCAAGAGTATTATTGAACTGCTTGTTTTACCTCTTAGAGAGTTTGATTCTCAAAGCTACACTATACATTCACTTTATAGTTCAATTTCATGCTTACAATTTAGATTACGAATTTTTGGTCAACACACAATTACTTGGAATGATGACATCCACAGAAGAAACTGCAGGAGACATTGCTTACAAAATGAAAGATGAAGTGAAAAGAGTGCGATATTAATAGCTAATCAGTCTATATGAAAACATTAAATTATCATTCCAAAAAAAAAAATATATTCATCTCACATCTCATCAACCCCAAGTCATTGGAAAACGGTGGATAAGTTCAACTTCATATTTATCTACAAAATGAAGTTGTTAAAGGCATTCGGGTATGCTTTTGCATTCTCCTGGATCTCACTGTCATTTACGCACATGAAACACTGCTCAAACAAGTAACAAAAGTTCATTGAAACACTTACCATTAAGCTGATACAAAAAGGTAGCCAATAAAGTTATGGTAGACAATCGCTTGTCCAGTATCATAAATGAATGTGTGATATATGGTACTTGCAGTATTCTGAAACTCTGGGGGGGCGCATTTTAACATTCTTGTTTCCAAATAAAATATAATTTTTTGATAAGCTCTACATATAATATATTAACCGTGCCAGGGTAAAGATCTGGAAAATTAAGGCAACATTTATAGTACCCATGAGCTTTCAGTAGAACCCCAATTTTATTTTATTTTTCACATTTTTTTTCGACAATAAGAAAGAGGGAGGAGAAAATAATTGTCGAAAATTGAGTTTACTTGCGCAAACCTCATTGTTTTGGCATTCAACCTACAAAAGTTGTTTCTTATACAGTGAACCCTCTTTCAGGCAATTTAGCCTGTTTATTAGTAACCCAAGAAACCCCAAGTGAAGTTTATAATTTTAGAGTAGAGCACGGTTTTGTAGCCAGCTTGAAAAAGTCAATCAACAAAGTCTCCAGCAACTATTGCTTACAATTGACACACACACACCCCCACACACCCACAGATAGATAGAGAGCGAGAGAGAGGACCATTTATTTGTAAGCACAAAAAGTATTATGTAAATGAAATTACCTTGAAAAGGGCTTGCAATTGTAATCCACTTATTCACAAACTTTGAAAATACCTGCTAACGGATGATCTAAATTACCATCATGCCTATCATAAACAACAGGGTTGAAAAATTTCCACATAATCCATGAACTCTGATAAATGTTTCCACTAGTCAATAAAGAAAAATATACGCACATCTTTATAGAGTGACATAAAACACAACACCAGCAGTCCACCCATTGAGTGTGAAATTATAGTAACTTTTCTACACCCTGCAGCTTCGTATGCAGTTTCCAACTTTACTTTAAGGCCTTCCATTAACTTGTCAATCCTAACAAAAATAGAACAATCACGATACTCTTAACATTTACTCAAGCAAGAAAGGAAACTTCAGCCATTATCAAGTATTGTTGAGATATTTGAGTAAATACAGCTGGAATCCTTAGAGCAATATATGACCAAAATCCACTTCAACTACCAATAGAAATAGCTGAAAAATAATACCTATTGCTTTGCCGGAAATCATAACCATATCCAAATAAAGTTGTTCCCTTCTTATACCCACATCCAACTAGCATGTCTATCATATCATGAAAATGATATACGTCCGTCAAATGTAGAAGTTTTACCATCTGAAACATCAAACATCTATAATATCAGAAAGAAATAAACTGTAATGTCACTTTCTGCTTTTCTTGATAAGAAATGAAACTGTAATGTCACATATGATTGATTAAATTTAACTGTTCCCCCTTGGCATATGATTCTAGGATTAAATTATGATTAGAAATTGCCACCAATGAATAAAACAATAGTTGTGTTATTTTCCCAAAATAGTGTTTGTTCATCAGATAGAACAAGTTTGAACTGGTGTAATGAGATTTAAGTTTTGGATGTTTCCTTTTGAATTTGAGAAACATAATGCAGCAATCCTCATTTTAGTAAATGAGTTGGCAGCCATCAATTACATCTGCAGTTAGAATAAACATTGATTCACTGATTTTCAATATACAAGTGCAAGTTTCTGGCGATCTTGAATGAGTCTTCGACCCAATAATTTATTTAAATTTCTCCTAGTGGATGCTGGTAGTGTTGACAAAGAATATGATCTAGTTCTCAATCTTCAATTATTACTTCCAACAGGCCAATCCAAAGTATGATTACGTGATTGTCATTGTATTTTCAGGAAAAAGAAAGGCCCAAAGTTACAAAATCAACAATAGCATTCTCTGAATTATGAGCATACGAGGCAAAGAATATTTGATTTTACCAATGAAGGATCCAAAATATCAATTGCATATAGCCCATAATCATCATCAGGTACCACAAGTTCAGTGTCATCATTCAGCGATTCTGTATAACCTGAAAAGCAGAAAGACACAAACTTCAGTGCAAGTTTCGGGTTCCAAAAAAATAACTTAAAGAGAGACTAATGTAACCAAACCAATTAAAAATTTCACCAGCGCAATATGCAAAGGAAAAAAGACCAAAAATTTACATAAACTATTAATAGGATCCAAACACAAACAGTCTACAAAAAGAATAGTGTTATTGTTACTACAAAATCTAAGGTTAGACAATTACCACCACACTTGGCACAAGAAATTTGAATGTATAAAACTCCCAGACATAATATAGATTTCCAAAACATTATTATTAATGGTTTTGGAATAACAATACAATTATACAAAGTACATCGGAATTTTGAAAATGGTCCAGATTTTTCTCAATAATTATGGCCCAAATTTCTCTATTTCATCGTTCATTTGGAACATTCAATTTACAATTCACATACCCATTTGCTTGCTAAAAAAAGTAGCAAAGAGAAAACTCGCATTTTCATCTTCTTATGCTACATTTTTTTTTTAACTACTTCATACATAGAAAACCATAAATTTTTCAACAGAAGTTCAAAATTCTGAATCAAACCCATCTCTTGTTCCTCTCTAAGTTTTACCTATTTTCTAAGTAACCAAGCACAACCTCAGCGAAATAAATACCAAACTTAACACACGTACAAATGCATACGTACGTATATATACCTGGTACAAGTTAGCTAAATCAACTACACACGACCTCAACTAAATAAACACCAAATTTTTAACACAAGTACATATGCACCACACATATTTGTACCCAGTACAAGTTCGCTAAATCAACCAAACACGACCTCAACTAAATAAACACCAAATTTAAATTTAACATAAGCATGCATAAACACATTTGTATCCGGTACAAGTTCGCAAAATCAACCAGACATAACCGCAACTAAATAAACACCAAATTTAACACAAGTACATATGCATACGCACATATTTGTACCCAGTACAAGTTCTAATCAACCAAACACGACCTCAACTAAATAAACACCAAATTTAACACAAGTATATGTGCATACACACGTAGTAGTACCCTGTACAAGTTCGCTAAATCAACCAAACACGACCTCAACTAAATAAAATACCAAAAATAACACAAGTACATATGCCTAAATACATATTCTCAGGCCGTACAAGTTCGCTAAAAGACAAAAATAACGAACAGGAACCGGAACCGGTACCAGTACAAATTTGCTGTCACAATACCCATGCATGCATGCATTGTATAGAGAGAGAGAAGAGAGAGTACCAGTCTTTGGGTTATAGAGTGACCAGACCTTCTTCTTGAACTCCAAATCAGCCAGCAAAATCCGGACCCAAACCCGGGTCTGGAACCCGAGTTTATTCCTCTTCTTCGCGTGAAGAATGGAGCCCCCAATACCCGATACCAGCAGAATCGGGTCTCGGTCGGGTTCGGGATCCTCGGAGCTCCGTTTGTCGAAGCACGGACAGAAGCAGCAGTCTCCCCACATGGCAGCTCAACCCGAAAAGCGATATTCGGATCCCGGTCGGGTCTCTCTTTTCGAAGTGTGTGAAGTTGCGAGATTGTTCTGAGTCTTGTCACTGAGTCAGAGGTTTTAATATGTAAAGGAGTAGACTGAAGAGAAGACGACAGTCACGTGGACTGTATTTTTGCATTTGTGCCCTTTCATTCCTCTTTTCTCTTTTTTATTACATTCTTTTCCCATATGATACAATAAAGCTCACAACAATTTTCTTTTTTTATTTTTTTTTTTTACGAGAAATCGGTGGAAAATGGCATCAAATTTTCCAGACTTTATAATTCTAATACTAACTTATTAAAGTTTAGAGAAAAACAACACCAATTTTAATAAAATCTCAATTTACCCTTCATTAAACCAATTTATATATGTATATGTAAATATATATATATATATATATATATAATTTAATATTTCTCCCTATTCACTTTTTTTTATTGGTCATGTCAGTGATGTAATCATATTCTATCTCCAAGATTTTAGAGATACCTCATATTTCGGGGTACGATCTTCGCACCTACCACAACGAGCTCGATGCCTCCTATAAATGCAAACCTAAGCCTCAAAAGCAATGGTTACGCGATTTCACAGCAATTACTATCACTAAGAGGCTCAAGTCCACATATTATCAATCTTTTGTAGCTCAATTAACGTTGTATACTGTCGACTTAAACCCAGTGTTCTAAAAATCGCTAGGCACTACCTAGGCGGCGGGGTAGCGCCTAGCGATTTTTCGGCTAGGCGCCAATTATAGAAGGTTCCTCGGCGGTCAACAGTCAACGTGTTGACCGCACCGTTGACCACCTAAAAAAATTTCCTGTATAACTTCTAAACAATATGAAATTAAGTTATTCCAAACAAATAAGTCATTTCAAACACCAAACATTCCAAACAATATAAAACTAAGTCATTCCAAACAAACAAGTCATTCCAAAAAAGCAAAAACATTCTAAAGTAAAATATAAAACATAAAGCATTCCAAACATTCCAAACAAGAAGAAACTGATGAAATTATAAATGCATGAAAATATCAAAATATGATGAAATGATAATCCAAAATCCTAAATTATTCATCATGATCAAACTCCTCTTCTCCGTATTCTTCCATTACACGGTCTCCATCGGACTCAAATTCAACATCAACATTTTCTACTTCCTCCTCATCCTCTAATATAAAGTCATCTTCATGAAGTTCTCTCTCCTCTGTCACCCTTGAACTCCTCTTGGGTTGTAGAATCTCATCAACACCGATTGCTTCGTCTACCAATTGCCAAGTTAGCCCTGTTCCGGGCTCTACTTCATCATCACCACAACCTTCAACAATCCATTCCTGTGCATTGGTGGCTTCGGCATCCGTAGCAAGAAGGACATCCACATCATTTTCCTTTGCTCTTCTTTGTTTGTTCCTCAACTTGGAATTGAATTGGACATAGACTAAATTATTCAACCAACTCACATCTAGTCTATTCCTTTTCTTTGTATGTATCTACAAAATCAAAATGACAATAATAAACTGTTAGTTAAGAGTTCATTTGTAAATTTACAGTGAACTAGTGTAGTGGTGTACTCACTCCTTCAAAAGTGCTCCAGTTTCGTTCACATCTGGAGGAACTCATAGTCAAGTTGAGAATTCTTTTAGCAACGACTTGCAAATTGGGTGTTTGACCTCCATAGTTAGACCACCAAGAAGCTGCAATCACGAAGATACATATTTCAAGTTTTTAGGATTTAGAACATAATATTAAAAGAAAAAAAGTAAAGCACTACAACTACAACTTAAAAATAGTACCTGGATCTTATTCATGTCTATTGTTTTTACATCCTGAGATCGCCAATTGTAGCCCAAAAGTTCCTTCCTTCATCTTGTACTTTCGAATTTCAGTATTTGCAATTGTATCTTGAATCGCAAAATTGTCCGTACCACAAATAGCCTCCACACATTCAAACATTGCAAGATTCACATCAACCTTATCATTAATTGTGGTGCCTTTGTAGCAGTAGTATGGGTTGAGGAAATAGGCCGCCAAGTGCAATGAACTATCAAGCCGACCCTTAATTCTTGCATCAATAATGTCAATGATCGGCTTGTAGTTCCGGTCAACATTGTTCAATGCTACTTTGATGTCTTCTTTTGCTTGCAGTAGCTCTGTAACATCCCGGATTTCGGGTAATTAATTTTATGTATGTGAAAATAAATTTTTACTATTTGAGGGGGTGTAAATGTAATTAAATGTATGTTTATTTTATGATTTCCAGCGGACCGGATTGAATAGTGAAAAATAAAAAATGAAAATTGAAAAACTGAACCAAAGAGTATCGCGACCTGGTCACCGCGACCACAAGTCGCGATGGACTGCTCGCGATGAAACTGTCAAAATCGGGCAGAGAGTAACGCGACCACTCGCGCGACCAAGGCGCGCTCGCGAGGAAGGCGGTGCGCGCACTCCAGTGAGCATCGCGACCTGGTGTCGCGACGGCGGTCGCGGTAGCTAAAAAAATATAAAAAAAAAAGAGAAACTTCTCGCAGAAGCGAGAGAAAAGAGAGACAGCAAGAAGAGAGAGAAAGAGCCGAGAAAAGAGAAGAAAAAGAAGAAAGAGATGAGAAGAAAGAGAGAAGAAGAAAGAAGAAGAAGAGGAAAAAGGAGAAAGAGAAAGAAAGGAAAAGGAAAAAGAGATCGTGGAACCGCGATTTCTCGAAACGAAAATGGATTCCAGGTAGGTGTACGTTTGTTTTCAAAATCGTTACGAAAAGTTTCTCGTTATTGTTTTCGTTTTCGTTTTTGTTTCCGTTTCCGTTTTTGATTTCGTTGGAAGATTTCGTTTTCGATTATTCGTATGAAAAGTGTTTATTTTATATGTAAAAAAATTGATGATTGGTAGATCTATGGTAAATTTCGAACCGCTTTTATGATAGATCATATTTCGAATGTATTTTCGAACATTTCGATTTCGTTAAAAATATTTGATTGAGATTTTCGTAAACTATTGATTATGTTTCTTGATGAATACTATGTGATTTGGATGTATATTGAATAATTATTGTTATTGATTAATTATTACGTCATTTACTGTGAGTATAGTTTATCCGAAACGGCCCTAGGATACGTAAACATAGAAATGGATATAGGAGGTTGGTATACCAGCTGGGTTTTACTGAGCAGCACTGCGCCGTTATTATTGTGTGATTGTTGTTGCGGGGCAATCTCGGACAATCACACCGATTTTAGTGATCGTTGTTGCGGGGCAATCTCGGACGATCACAATGATACTAGTGATTGTTGTTGCGGGGCAATCTCGGACAATCACGTTGATATCAGTGACTGTTGTTGCGGGGCAACCCCGGACGTCACATTGACCCATATTCCAGTCCTAGAATGTTTAGTATTCTAGTGGGCCAGAAATGATTTGAATTGAAACTGAACTGAGTGATTTTATGGGTCGAATTCATATGTTGATTTCATTATTAATTTAATTGTTTTGAAAGTGATTTAGAAATGAAATTCATATTGTGGTTTATTGCTTCTTTAAACAACAATTCTATTGTGAGTTATTTAATTGAGTTTTTAGTACACCCACTAAGCTTTATGCTTAGCGCGTTAGTTTTGTGTCTAACGCGTAGGTACCAGGAATCCAGAAGAGCCTAAGGACTGAAGGAAGAACGAGTTGCAGACCGAGTCACAGAGATTGTACAGTTGGGTAGCTATATTTTTGTTATGTGTATATATATTCTGAAAGCATGCATATACAGGGAATTTGTAAATACGTTTTGTAAAATGTTTTGTAATTAATTAGTTTATGATTTATCACTTTTATTATTAAAAATGTTTGTAACTATTAAAGTCTGTTTTGTTTTATTTTATAAACTGTTTTGATAAGTCGCACCAAACGGCAGGGTACGCAACTGTTTGAAACTGTATAGAAGTGTTGTTGAGAATTGTATTGGAATTGTATTGGAATGGTTTTGTGTAAAAGCAGGGTTTTGGGAAGTCCGAAAAACAAACAGTACTCTGTCGAATTTTTGTAAAAAGTTTGTATTGAATGGGCTCACTCGAAATCGATTTTTAAACTATAATTTATAAGGTTTTCTGTTTACAAAATGAATTTAGAAAGTTTTGAATGTCCGAGTAGCGCACCCCGGTTCGGTCCGGCCGGGTCGGGTCGGGGGGTGCTACAAGCTCTCCATATACAAAACCCATGGCTGGCTTTTTATCCCCATCAACAAATCTAAGCACCTTCACCAAAGGTGCAAAGACCTTCAAGCAAGTGGTTACACCATTCCAAAAACTCGTACTCATAACAGTAGCATATGCCTTTTGCCCCTTGGTAGTGTTAGACCATTTACATTGATCTCATAGTTCACTACAAAACATTGCCTTCAATTGAGATTTTTTTCTCCATCATACTCTGCAATGTTAAAAATGAAGAGGCAAATCTAGTCACTCCCGGCCTCACTATGTCCCTCTTTTTAGTGAAAGACCTCATTAAAGATAATGTCTTATGGTGTGCATAGATGAATATGGTAAAATTCTTGGCTTGCTCAATAGTTTTTTTGAACTTCTGGAGCTTACCAATACTTTCAAGCATGAGATTAATGGTGTGAGTTGCACACGACGTCCAAAATACCTGAGGTCTCTTCTCCTTGAGTAACTTCGCCGCTGCCATGTTGTTTGTGGCATTATCTGTGACCACTTGAACGACATTCTTCGATCCAACTTGTTCAATGTACCATCCACATACTGAAAAATGAGATCAGTCGTGTGTGCCTCATCTGAAGACTCTTTAGAGGAAAGGAAAGTGGTTCCTTCCGAGCAATTGACACACAAATTCATTATACTCCTCCTTTTTCTATCGGACCATGCGTCCGTCATAATGGAGCACCCATTCAAAGCCCAGTCTTCTTCTTGCTTCTTCAGTAACTCTTTTGTTCTCTGAACCTTCTCCTTCAACAACGGTTCCCTCAATTCGTACTGACTTGGTGGTTTGTATCCCGGTCCAAATTGACCAACCGCCTCCATCATCAGCTTGAAATCATCATTATCAGTTGCATTGAAAGGAATCCCTGCTCCGTACACCCATCTACTCACATACTGGTGCACATTATGAATTCTTTTTTTAAAAAGTGCTTCATTGATATTTTGTTGTCTCTTAGTTTCACTGCCCAATGAAGCTTCAGGATTGATGGATGATACAAATCGATCCATGAGGCTAAGAGTTTGGGGATCTCTCCTCCCCCCTAATTCTTCCCACGCATCTCCTTCCCCAGTTGTATCAACCACATTTACTTGTGATCTCAACAATAACTCTTCCTTATTCTTACCCCTCTTCTTACCTTTAGTCTCCATAATGGCATTTCTACACTTGGCTTGCGCGTCCGGTGTTGCTTTTGGACAAGCTGCAACATTTCCTGATATCTGGCCTATGTGTTCTTTTATTTTATAAGCTTCTCCGGACATCACTTTTCTACATAGGATACATTTGACCCTGTCCAAATTCTTTGGGTCAATTAACACCCCAAACTCCCATCCGACATCATTCGACCTTCTTTTAAGCACTAATTCGGATGTGGATTGGACCGTTTGGTCCACTGAGGCTGCCGAGGACGCCATTATATTTATAACAACCTAGAAAAATTAACAAACATTTATGATTTATTTAATCATAAGTCATAACATAAATAAAATTATACAACATTACAATTTACAACTATACAAATATTAAATCATCTATAAATTAATATATACATTAATATTAATTCTACCATAATACAACTAGTTTAACTATACAAAACTATAAATATAAAATATTATATCATCTATAAATTAATATTTAATATATACATTAAGTCATTAATATTAATTCCATAATATAACTATACAATAATTAAACTATCTATAAATTTTAAAAATCTCCTAATTCCTACATAAATAATTAAATATTAATTACAATTTACAACAAATACTAAAATAGTAAAACCTAAATCTTTATAACAATTTTTTTTTTTAATTATCATTTCAAGTTCAAATGTTCATAATAACATTATATTAATTATCAATGAAGACTAAATTAAAAATATTCACAATTTTATAAAAAAAAATCCATCTACACATTTTATCAAACACTTGGATTGCATAATATATTTAACAATCCTAACAACAATAACTCTTAAAAATAGTAAAATATACAAGAAACATACCTTAGAGATGGTTGTTGATGAAGAAAATGGGTTGAAAATGGAAAAAAAATTGATGATGATGGAGAGTTGTGTGCTGCCGAAGAACCGAAGAAGTGAGAACCAGTGTGAAAAAAATTGATTTGTGGTAGCTGCTGTCTTCTGCCCGTTTCTGCCCTTTTTTTTTGTTTTTGTAGCAATGCCAAAACGACGTCGTTTTGGCATTGTTTTTTTAAAACAGCCAAACGACGTCGTTTTGGCTTCAAATTTCAGAAAAAAAACCTCTCCGCGGCTAGGCGGCAGCGAAGAGAAACTCGGCCGCCTAGGTGGCCGCGTAGACCGACTCGCCCGCCTAGCATTTTCTAGGCGGGCGACCTCCTAGAATGGCCGATTAGGCCATTTTCTCCTCGCCGGCCGGCCGCCTAGCTCCTAGACGGCGGCTAGGCGGCCGAGTTCGGCGACTTTTAGAACACTGCTTAAACCCTAATATGCTCAGCCTGACTTCGGTCGACCTCAATCCATCACAGCACCCCTAATATTACCTATGCTTATATATACCATAAGTCGCTACGTTCAACAAGTAGCTCACTCAGGTTTGGCTTTATATATAGTTTCCTTATCTATTACCATACATCTATTAACTTGAGCGTTGAAGTCCATTTGATTGACACCACCTCATTGACCCAAGTGCTCTACGTTCACTGCTTTTATTCTTGTAGGTTGTTGGTCCCTTCATCAACATTAACGTAGATTCTAACATCTCTAATGTGCTATTTCTACTGAAAATATTAAACCAGTACTATTTGTATAAAATACCCTCTAATGAGTGTCATTTAAAAAAATAACTTTATTTATAATTTATAATTTTTTTTTAAAAGCTGACAACGAACGGGTTAGAGATTTATCGGAATCTGTCAAATTTAATCACTTCATGTGTGGTCTAAATATTTATTCTCATAATCGAGAAACATATATTCCCGCAAAATGGGAAGAAAAGTTTTTCGGATAGTACATGTTGAGATTTAGCTTTTATTTTTGTTGATACCTGAATTTCGTCATGTAATAGTTCAAAATTTCATATCAATAATTTTAATATTAATTTTTTAAAACTGTTAGATATTAGCATGATTTTAGTAATAGTATGTAATATTTTTGTTGAAATAAAATTGTTGTCTATCAAATGTAATTATTTAATATTATAAGCAGAAGAATTCATCTTTACTTATAAAAATAATAAATTTATAATTAATAATTATTGATAATATGACGAAGTTTGGTCAATAATTTCCCCCTTAAAACACCATAAAGAATTACTTTAGTTTAATAAGATGAAATTAGCTTATAATATTGGCAAAATATTTTTATTAATAATGTTTTTAATATAAAAAATTTCATTATTTATTCTTATTCTAGACTAAACTTGTAGGAGTTATTATTTCGGATTAAGTTTGTAATACTTGATCTAATCAGGTCTCGATAAATTCCTACCTCAATTGATATTAGATTTCAAAAATATAAGTATCCGAATGATTCCAGGATGCATCGTATTCATCTTCTTTAACCTACTATTTTTTATATATATATAAAATGAAGAAAGAGAAGGTAATAATGATTTTCATGCTTTTCAAGTGGGGAAAGAGAATCAATAATTCTGTCAAATGGGGTAAATTTAATAATTTCGAGGAAATCTTGGCAATGAATCAAAATAATGAAAAACTGTAGTACTAATTTTGCAATAAATAACTAAATAAGAGAATATGACTGTTTTTGTTTTTATTTAATTAATTCTTTTCGTGTAAATAAACAAAAACGAGGTCCTCCGCCACGTGTTTGCTCGTTTCACCTAACTGTCTATTCCCTAGGTTAGGATAATCTGCACCCGTTTTCACTTCCTCTTTGTAAATATCAGTTTCCATGAATATATGATATGAACAAATTTTAATAAAAATATCAAAAATTTTAATGAAAATGTTTCCAAAAAAAAGTTTAACAAAAATTCATATAGTTCGACTATATTTTGTATATTGGCACCTACTAGAAATCTGAAAATATAATACGAGTTTAGAAATATTATCAATATTCAAGGATCCCTTTAGAAAAAAAAAATTCAAATAGAGGTTTAATAAATATACCGTTTACAACTTGAGATTTTAAAGCACACGTTGATTTAAAATGGCAGGATTATTATATATTATATATTTTAATATTTTTAAATATTTAAAAAAATTTACCTATATATATTCAAAATTTGGACTTTTTTTAATAAACGTGAAACTGTTTTTTAAAACATCCAAAAATTCTGATGGGGTGACAACTAAACGATACATAAAAGCTTTTAGAATTTTAAAAAAAAAGTTATTTTAATTAATAGAAAAATTCTTCCAAACATACACTTGCATTTTTACAGTAATTTTAAGAGTTTATGACAATATTACCGGCATGACGTTTATTGAAAAGCCCGATTTTGACCCTAAGTTGGAAAAATTGGGGCACCAAATGACGCTTATGATTGGCCAAAAGGGTGGTGAAGTGTGTGTATCGGTTGTAGGGGATGGAAACCCAACGAGAGATGTTAGGTGGATTGTATTGTATACACTAACAAGCCCTGAACTACAAGGCATCTAAGAAGGATATACTTGGAATTGTACTCGTTTAACTTCTTGAAGAAGCAATAAATCATTTAAAACAAAAAAATTGATTTTGTGACATTGGTTGGTCATGTCTCTTGAAAAATTGAAGATAGGAATAGGATAAGATAATGTTGGAAATAAATGTTAGAAAGATAGTAGTTAGTCAATTGTAATGACTTGTCACAATAAATACCATTCAATTATCAATTATATGAAAATTTTAGAAGATTAATTATAAATATATCATTACATATATAAATTAATAAGAGACTTCTATTCTTATAAATATATCACGATTCTCTAGCGTTTGAGAAATATTATATAGTTTTTTTTTAAATAAAAATTAAATTAGTAGTTCTCTAATGTTAGATGAAAAAATAAAAAAATAAGATCCCACACATAATTTTCAACTACATAAGGACCCTAATAATAAGACAATTATGTACATTGATCATAGTATACACACCTTATGCAATAAATAAAATTGCGAGTTCAAAGCAAACTTTATAATAAAAATAATTGTTGAAAAACTTGTACAAATCTTAAAACCAATGAAATTAATTTGTTTGTAGACAATGATGAAAACTTTACCATATATCATTTTCAATGCTCTATGATTTATGAAATTGGTACCTAATAAATTTCAAGGTCAAATTATTAATAATGTTACATAATGTCTAGAGGTTCCATTAAATATAAAAACTAAGGGATAGAAGATTATGTATAAAATGATAATTATATGGTGGTTTGATCAACAAAAACCAAACTGATATACAAACTCCAGTCTTATAAACTCAAGCCAAAATAAATCCAGAAAACTAATGATTGGAAATCAATAAAATTTATCACCAAAGTATACAAAGTTAAGGGGGCTAACAATTTCAAGGAGAAAGAAGAGAGTGAAAGCGATAAATCAAAATTTCTTCGAGTTTCGATCACACCGTTAAAACTGCTCTTCAACTTCGAGCAAAATAACTTCACAGGTCTTGCACGCTCAAACCTGACAAACGAAAAACATGGAGATTAACGAATCACCCTGGACGTATGTAGAGCCCTAATTTATTTTTTATAGAAAAATATAGTTGCTCAATTGTTCTCCCAAAACAAGCAAAAATTAGTTCAGGGAAAGATTAGAAAAAAGCAACACGATTTCTATTGCTTCAAGGGAACGAGTCATATGGGAATGGATCAAAATCCACATTGACCAGATAATGAAGCATTAATTTTCAAAGGTTTTAAAATAATTATTGTTACAACCTATAATCACCTGTTGTCGAAACATGCACAGGACCAAACAAGCCAAATAACCAAAAAAAACCAACACTACAATGCATTTGTCGAACGTACAAGTAAACAATAAATGATTATACCTGGGGGAAGAGACTGCTTCAACTTGTCGGCTTTCTCGGAGTCATACACACACAAAGTGTACAAGTACTTTGAGCAGCGAACCTTGAACTTGACCACATCCCTACTCCTCTTGATTTTAACAGAACGGGCGTCCTTCCTTCTTGCAGTAAGAAGGAAATCCTTGATCTCGTGGATCTGCTTCGGCTGAAGTGCACAAAGGAAGAATGAGAACTCAATAAAACATCAAGAAATAATGGTATAATCAGGTACAGACATTTTTCGGTAACACAACACAAATTAACCGAAAATAGACGATCGGGAATTCTAAAATAGGCATTATCAACACGAATTACTTGGCTTGCCAAATTGCTCCAACATTGCAGCCAAGATCAGCTATTGTATATATTCATAAATTGTGAACTTGTATAGTAGAACCATAAAAAGCACGAATTTTAACAACGTAAACCAGTTGAGATCTTTTTGCCGACAAATGTCTAAAGACATTAAGACTACAAACAATTAGAGAAACACTTAACACAAAATCACATAACTCTAATTCAAAACTCCACCCATCAAAAAATAAAAATAAAAACATGTCGAGCCTAAATGGAGCAGATGCGAGCATGAACAGCATCAACGCATCTGTAACGATAGACCACAATCGATTTCCCAGACGTGTAACTGTATCAACCACCATATATATTATATAAAGGTAGATACTTGACTAATGTCCGGTCATAGTTTTCACATATTATGTACAAAACTGAAAAAAAACCCTATTCTTCAAAACAAGTCTTTTTTTATACTGATCTCTATTTAAACAGATAGTTAAAAAAAGATCCATGTTTTATCAATCAACAAACACAGAATCTACAAGGTCCTCCATACTTTTATCCAAAACAAACACAAACCCAGTTCACAAAAACCATTCAAGAATATAATTAACTCCAGATTTTCTCTAACAAGAGTTTTAAGACAAAACCAACCCACCAAAAAATACCAGAAGGAATATCATGTGAATGACACCGAGTTTGGTTGCTGAGAAAAATGTAAACAACAAAGCAGTGAAACACCAAAAGGATAAAAAGATTGCTATCGAAGACATTACCATTTCGTTGACTGCTTCTTCTTACGCAGGAGCAGGAGCTGCTTGTGGGTTCAAATTGCTGCTCAGATATGCAAGTGTTTATATACAGATAGGTCAGTTTGAAAACCCTAGTTTGTGGTTCACTTGTGCTCATTTGTCGAGAATACATTTAATGGGGCTGGGCCTCTACAACTCGGCCCATATGTCTTTTATTTATTGCTTTTCATAACTGGGGTTGGGCTGGGCCTATGTGATCCAAAGAATACCTTCATGCCTGGAGCACTGTGCAGTACATATTATATGATACGAGATTAAGATGCTCTTTGACGGAGCTTTTACTGTTGTCATTTAACTTCTTGTAAACTCTTCCTATAAAAGTTATATATTTTGACTTTATCTGGAAGAGCTTTTAAGTTTTAAAAGCTCTTCTGAGCCTAAAAAGCTAAAAACAGGATTTCAAAATCTTTGCCAAACAGGTCCTTACATCAAATTATTTATGTCGTAACAAGAGTGGAAGGCGTAATGTAAAAGTTTGAGTAACTTTTCCGAATTTATCAATTTTGACATAATCTCATTTAATATTTTTTTTTTTATTAATTTAGTGGAAGACGTATTGTATGCAGGTTCGGTAGCTTTTCGTAGTTTATTTATTTTGTACGTAATCTCATTTAATATAAATACGGTCTAGTTATATATGTCATATAATATAATAAGAGTGGAAGACATATCCAAAGCAGGTTTTTTTTCATTAATTTTATTGTATTACAATTTTATATATATATATATATATATAAGTATTATTTAAAATGATTCTGCTATTCACTTGCTCTATTTTTCTTTCACTCAATATTTTTTAGTTTTTATTTAAAATTTTTGGATGTGCTTATTTATTTATTTTTCGTTCATTTTTTTTCATTCTTATTTTATTATAAATAAAAATAATTTAAAAAGTAGCAAACGTTTAAATAATTATAATAATTATAATTAATATTACATGGATAAATAATTACGAGTAAGGAGCTTTTAAAAAAATGTGATACAATAAAATAAATAAAAATTATTAAACATGTCGTACCTACAAATTATAATATTTTTAAAATAAAAAACTTATCGGTTGCAATTATAAAAGGGATATATATATTTATTTATTTATATATAATTAAAAAAAATTATATTATTGCATCAAAAAAAAATTATATACATAATTAATTAAATTTATTTCACGTAAATATTAATTGGATAATTCAATTTTAATTCAACAGTTAAAATAAATGAGAAATTTATAAAAAAAAACCTAAAAATTATATAATAATAGATAATGCATCCCTATAACTACCAAATATATGGGATGAGTCGTGTCATCCTTCCCGAATTAATTGTAATTGTTTAATAAAAAAAAAAACTACCAAATATCGTTAAAGATCCTGAATACTATCTAAAAACGCCCTCATGAGTAACACCGAAAAAGGACAGGATTCGATGGATTCCAATATTCACCTACACACAAGAAGATGAGCAATTGCGGAGGGATACTCTACATTCAATTGGGAACTTCTTCTTTCTCAGTTGCTTCCAGCTTCTCTTCACCGCGGCAAGCCTCGGAACAATAATCCAAATAGTTCTGTTAAATGTCAAAGTAACAATTGAGGTTACTAAATTCTGATCGGCAACTTTGAAACTAAATACTTACATGTATAATACAATCTCTCCCAATAGTATTCCAGTATCTCGCTCTTTACTCTCATTGTTGTGTCAAAAGTTAAAAAAAAATGAAAAGTCTGAATCGACTCCATCAATTGAGAACATTCAAATACAAACTATTATCGTATTAGAACAAACTAAATCAAATTTTGCAGGAGGGAAGAGAAGTTACCCGCAGCATACCAACGACAGCATAATGATCCATAATTGTCTCTGCGTTAAGGTGATGCAGATTCATATGCTTCAATACCATTTCCACTTTCTCCTTAGTTACATATTCCACTTGCTGTCAACACAGTGAACTTTTGTATCACTAATGCAGAAGACTTGTTATCCTAAAGAGACGTATTATAACGGAAAAAAGAAAAATTGTCCGGATAGTGTTTGGCAGTTTCGTTTGCAAAATAATTACCATCTGCATTTCGGACAACTACATTATATGACAAACACATAGAACAGAAATAAAATTAAGCTTATTTAAGAGTCAGACACACCTACTTGACATAGCCACACCACAAACCGATTAGTGAGTTATACTAATTCTGTGTGGTTCATGTCTTTAACTATTCTAGAGTGACAAATGTAGAACTCACCACATATTTTCTATATAGGTTTACACATACGTACCTTTAAGGATAAGCTGTTATCCCAAATCGTATAGTTTATACCATTAAGAATATTTTGAAAATGGGGTGTCCCATTTTCGTAGACTTCGTTAAGTAAAAGCTTTGCTTTTTCATCCTAATAAAATAAAAAGTAAAGATATAATTAAAAAACGAACGAGCGAATGAGAAATAGCTTTGAAAATTCATGACATTAAAACCCACATTATTGTCTCTAATATAAGGCAAGCCAACAACGAAGCCCGACAAATTATGTTCATAGACCTGCACATAAGACAAAAAAAATAAAAGAAATGAATATAACAACGCCTATAGTGCCATCTGCAATAACTTGCATATTAACCAAACACAATATTGATGTGTACGTGTTTGGTAGGATGCAAGTGATTCACAGATTAACTAAACAAGGAAGAAAATAGCTAAAACAAACAAAAGAAAAAAGACGGTTATTCGTAAACATACCAATGATTGAAAACTCTCAGACATTACAAACACATCACTTTTATCCCTAGTCAAAGTTCTGCAAAGTTGAAAAAATTCACATTACACATGGAGAAACATAAACATACACAAAGTGGGTTTAAAATTATTGCAACCTATTGTTAGTTGGAGGAGGTTTCAGGTGCGGGATCAATTTTTTACAAGAGGGATTGCAAGTGAGATGATATAAGATCCCGCACGAAAAAGAGTACAGGACACCGCTCTTGATAATTTATTTTCTAAGTTAATATAGTGATATGCAAAAGAGATGAGATATGCCAGTAGAGTTTTTGAGCGATTAAAAAAGTTAATTTAAAATAATGTCCTTAAGTGTTTATTAATTGACAAATAAACGGCTAACGGCCTTCGCTTGAAAGTTCTACTTGTAAAATCTCTACTTCTAAAAGTTTTACTCAAAGCTCTTCCAAACGGAGCCTAAAGGTAATACAAATAAGTTCTATTGGTCTAACACATTTTTCGTGGAGGATTTTAGATTATTGAATCCTATTGGTACTGAAAAAATCGTGCAGGATCCCACATATATTTCGTGCAAGATCTTAAATTATTGCATCCTATCAAAATTGAAAAATGTGCGGGATCAAGTGCTAGCTATTCTCATTTGATATATAATCATCTGCATAAGAGATGAGATACCTTAAAGGCATTGCAGTTTTGTTGTCTCTGTCTGACACGGCCAAGCACACACAGTCATCGCGAACATCCAAACAAAGCAAACGACGACTTTCTGATGGTTTTCCCACTTTAATCTTCATCACTTGCTTGAACAAGTTCAAGGGTTTCACGTAATTCATCTACCACCAATCACTCAATCAATCAATTCATGGACTCAAATATTCAAATCATCAACATTCATTGTACTTTCTAATGGTTAATTCTAGAGTAACTCAAAATTCAAACTAGTAGACATTTCCACAAACAGATAGCAGGCACAAAAAAAAAAAAAAAACCCCAACAAATGATTTAATGATGAAATTTATTGATTTCACTTTGATTAAGAAAAAAAAAATTGCTCCCTTTTTTGAAAAACAAAATATATTTTGCAGGGAGAGAGTGTAACCTTCGATGGAGATATTTCCTGGCTGCGAATGCAAAAAAAGGAAATTAAAAACAAAATATTAAATATTAAAAAATTGAAAAGAAAAGAAAAGAAAAAACCAAATCAATTACCTTCTGCGAGAATGTATAGTCAGTGGTTGCTTGGACAGTGAAGAATGAGAGAGTTACAAGGTCAGGGTTTTATAATAACAAGTCACGTGAAAGTACTCTTATAGTACTTGCACAGTTGCACTGTATTGTATTGTGTTATCCTTTGTGAAATTTTACACTTTATTTAAGGACGAATTTAACGAAGCACCGTAACTTTTGAATATAATATAATAAAATTATGAGTGTAGTAATAATTATACGTTAATACTCTACCATCAGTGGACCCTATTAAACTTAACGGTTTGACCTTGACTTATATGTGAAATGATAAAATTACCTCTAGTTACAAAATTAAATTAAACAAAAACAAAAAAAATTATTTTTTTTAAAAAAATGGATCTCCACCATCCATCAATCTTGATGGATTGTGGAGATGCATTTTTTTAAAAAAAAGTTTAAAAATCAAACAATTAAAAAAAAAGTTTAAAAAAATTATTTTATATTGAGATTTTTTTTTTAGTATTTTTGGTGTTCTTTGTAGAAATCCAACCGTCCATCAACAATGATAGGCGGTGGAGATCCAAATTTGTGTCTCCACCAAGAACACAACCCAAACAAAAAAAAAATTTGTTTATGCCGATCTGCTCCATCAACGGGAGCATATTTGCTTCCGTTGATGGAGCAGATCTGAAGAAACAAAAAAAAAAAAAACTGATTGTGTTCTTGGAGTTCTTGGTAGAGATCCAATCTGGATCTCCACCACCAAGAACACTAAGAACATAATTTTTTTTTTAATTTTAATTTTAATTTTTTTATCAATATAATCTCCACCGTTCATCAAGATTGATATATGGTGGAAATTCATTTAATCTTTTTATAATTTGTAATACTTTTTTAAAAAATAAATTAATATTAAAATGACCAAAATACCTTTTAACTATTGGTTGACCGTCAACTCTAATGGTCAACCAGTTAGTCAAAGGTACTTGTAACACCCCCCAACCCGACCCGACCAGACCGACCCAGGGAGCGCTACTCGAACTTTCAAAACTATCTAAATTCATTTGGTAACTGAAATCCATAAAATATATAATTTATAAATCGTTTCAAGTGAGCTCATCGAAAACAAACTTTTTACATAAATTCCGACAGAGTTTCGTTTGTTTTTCGGATTTCCCAAAACCTGCTTTTACACAAATCAATTCAAATTCAATTCTCAACAACACTTCTATAACGTTTTCAAACAGTTGCGCACTCTGCCGTTTAGTACGACTTTTTCATCACAATTTATAAAAATAAAACAAATCAAACTTTAATATTTACAAACATAATACTAATATAAGACATAAATCATAAACTTTAATATTAATTACAAAACATATTTACAGACTCACTGTATATGCATGCTTACAAAATATATATATATATATATATATATATATATATATATAACAATAGAACTACCCAACTGTAGTAATCCTGTGGCTCGAACTGCAACTCTTTCTTCCTTCAGTCTTTAGCTTCTTCCGGATCCCTGGTACCTACACGTTAGAAACAAAACTAACGCGCTAAGCATAAAGCTTAGTGGGTGTACTATAAATTCATTATGAAAGATCATAAATAACTTTTAAATGGAAAACATATCACAATATATATATATATATATATATATATATATATATATTTCAACTCTATAATATATAAATCCATTTAACTTTAAAATCAAATCGTAAAACAGTTTCCAAGCACTTTAAATTTCACAATATGAGCAACATATAAAATCGATTCATAAATTCATTCAGTTCACTTTCCAATTCACTTCAAATCTGGCCCACTAGAATACTAAACATACAAGGACTGGAATATGGGTCAAACTCCTACCGAGGACGAATCCTACGAGTGGTATGTGTCTCCCAACTCTAGGACCGTGGGTACGGAACCTAGAGAGGTACATAACTCCCTATCCCAGGAACGAATCCTTGGGAAGGTACATGGCTCCCAACCCCCAGGACGAATCCTGAGGAGGTACGTGTCTCCCAGCCTCTGGACGAATCCAAGAGGAGGTACATAATAATCATCAGTATCAATCAATAGCGGCGCAGTACTGCTCAGTAAAACCCAGCTGGTATACCAACCTCCTATATCCATTTCTATGTCTAAGTATCCTAGGGCCGTTACAATAAACAATTTTCAAGTATTCGCAATAAATTACAAATCATAAACAATAGTCCTGCAAACAACTAAATCAAGTATTTTTCACAAATTGTAACAATCGAAATATTCGTAAACACAATCCAAATGCGATCTATCGTAGAATCATTACAAATCAACAATAGACATATAAATCATCGATTTTTCATATAAAATAAATACGTTTCCTACGGAAATCGAAAACAAAAACTTTCAACAAAATCGGAAACAAAAACAAAAACAAAAACGAAAACAGAAATGAAAACGATAACGAAATACTTTTCGTAACGATTTCGAAAACAAAAGTACACCTACCTAGAATCCGTTTTCGTTTCGAGAAATCGCGGTTCGACGATCTCTTTTTCCTATCCCTTGTACCTTTCTCTTTCACCCACACTTTCTTTCTCTCTCTTTCCTTCCTTCTCTTCTTCCTCTTCTTCTTCTTTCTCTCTTCTTCTTCTTATTCTTTTTCTTTTTTTTTCTCGGTCTCTTTTTCCTTCTTTCTCTCTCTCTCTCTCTCTCTCTCTCTCTCTTCTCTCGCTGTTTTCTGGCTTCTGCGAGAAGCTTCTCTTTTTTTTATATTTTTTTCGCTACCGCGACCGTCGTCGCGACCTGTGGTGGCGCCACCAGGTCGCGGTGCTCACTGGAGCATTCGCACCGCCTTCGTCGCGAGCGCACCTTGGTCGCGCTGGAGGTCGCGTTGCTCGCTGCCCGAACTCGACGTTTTCATTGCGAGCAGTTCATCGCGACCTGTGGTCGCGGTGACTGGTCGCGATGCTCACTGCCAGAAATCGCGTTTTCCACCGCGAGCGAGCCATCGCGACCTGTGGTCGCGGTGACCAGGTCGCGATGCTCTCTGTCTCCATTTTCGATTTTTCATACATCAATTTTTAACCATTCAATCTGGTTCGCTGAAAATCATAAAAATAAACATACATTTAATTACATTTACACCCCCTCTAATAACAAAATTTATTTTCACATATATAAAATTAATTACCCAAAATCCGGGATGTTACAGTACTAATATGTAATAAAAGCTACACTCACGATTTCATTGTAATTAGAGTTCAAGAATGCGCTAGGCGCTAGAGGTTCGGCGGCCTAGCACCTAGTGCCTAGGTAGTTCCTCTGTAAATGATATTTTGGAGATTTTTATAAATTAAAGGGTGAAAAAAAAAATGAAAGGTGAAAAATAGAAAATACTTTAAACTAGATGGCAGAATGATAATTATCCATTATTTAATAGAAATCAAGTACCCACTTCCTCATATATATATATATATATATATATATATATATATATATATATATATATATATATATATATATATATAGGGTGGGGTCCCAATCCTACTTCCTCATCTTGTATCTTTGACTGATACTAACAGTAACTGTAACGCCTCCTTTTTTTTTTTAAACAACTCTAACACCTTTATTTAAAAAAAAAAAAAAAAACTCCAACCATCCAATGCCTCCTTCAACACGCAAGTCCTGCCGCCTCATCCTTCAATGATGCCACCGTCGCCGATATTATCCTCCACTTGTACTCGATCGTACCGCTCCCTTTGCCAGCGAATTCTCCGCCGAGGACGACGTCCAGATCTACCTCCATTAAGGGTATAAATTTTAATTTTAATTTTTTTATCAATATAAATTGATAAAAGTTTTTACAACGGACCTGTAAATGCCCGTAATAATTCTTGGATATCCATTAAGGGTATTTAAAGGTATGTTGTAGACGACTTTTAAAAACATGTGTTAGATAACTAGTTTCTAACACGGTCCATTTATGCTCGTGGTAAATAGTCTATAATAAAAAATCATTTTCCTTATAGTGTGTGTAATGGTCAAAAAATGACCCACGATAGTCGGGCCTAAAAACGACCCAAAATGTTCAAAACAAGCCCAACAGATACAAATAAAAGCTAAAAGACCGATGAATCAGAACTAAGTCAGAGATTAAACCAAGTCCAATCTTTGACTCAGTCTGTCACGTCACTGACCACATCAGTGATGTGTTCAAACCTTATCTCCTAAACCTCGGGGGCACAATCTCCTCACCAAACCTCAATGGGCTCCAAACTCTCTCCTATAAATACAAACCTAAGCTTTAGATGTAGGGGTCATGCAATTTTCCTTACTAGCATCGCAATAGTATATACAGACTAAGCTCGACTTATTCGTGGCCTAGACTTCAGCTCGACATTTTCAACGTCAAGTCTTGACTGTCACACTCTACAACCTATTCCAGCCCACTACAATATATTATATACGACCAATGCTTAACGTTCAGTATAATCCGCTATGCTCAACATTCAGTCATCACATGTTTATTTTCATTTGTCGTCCATATCAATATGAGCTAATTTACTAACTTAAGCGTAAAAGTTCATTTGGTTGGCACCACCTCAGTGTTTCAAGTGCCCGACCATTGCATTTTTTCTCTTGTAGGTTGTTGGTCTCACTATCGAACTCGACCATAGATCCCAATATCTGCAGACCATAAATTTTAACATCTATAGTGTGTATTCTTAATATAATTTTAATATCGTACAATATTGTAACTTTATGTTTTTATTATAAGGTACGATTAACGTGTAATTTTGTTCCGTTTGGTAATAAAATATTTGCTATTATAGGGCTTTTTATCGAGCTTGTAGCGCTGAATATTATGTTAATACTAGCTTTAGGTAATTTTAAATAAGAGAAATAGTTTTTGTTTCGAAGGATCATATGCATTGTGGCATTGTCTACAAAACATTTATCTCCATTATTTATCATTGGATTGTTCAAATCATTAGAGTAATTTGTAGCTACCTTCACATATATGAAATTAAGCTAATATAACATACATATAAATCAAAAATATTTTGACGAGAATACAATTTAATTAGAAACACTCAAAAAAATTTATTTACACACTCATACTTTATATTAAATATTTTTATTACAAGATTATTCATAAACAAAAGGGACATCATTTTTCTCTCATACTTTTAAAAGAAATGTCATTTTATCCCGTATTTTTAAAGTATTAGTAAGAATACTCCCCGATAGGTAAACAATCAACTAATTTTTTTAACATAATCGTAACGGTATGGAATGTTGTGACTATAATTTTAAAAGTGTGAGTGAAAATAACATTACTTTTAAAAAGGAAATCGGGGGAAGGACATTTTATTTGTAATTTCTTAAATATAATTATGGGTGTATATAGTACAAAACACGTTACGTGGTATTAGAGAAAAACTATTGGCAATATAATATATAGTAAGAAATATATCAGAAATATATATATATATATATATATATATATCAACCACATATCACGTTATGCCTAAATGCACTACTTATTGGCGCACCGAGTATACTAAAGTTCTTCCCATGGTACTGACATGTCTATCATCAATCTAGTAGCCAATTTTTTTTTTTTTAAATATATGTATATAAACATCTAAATTATTTATATAAAAAATTATTGTGCAGGCCAGATTTTTAGTTTCAGATAAGACTAAGCCCACACAAGTTTAGTCTATTCCGGGCTTTTAATTACTATGGCCTACACCAAATTTCAGTCCTTTACAATAACGGGTCAGACTGTATTGAACTCATACGGAACCTAATTAGTAGGGATGTGAATGGGACGGATTCGGGATGGGATTAGAAATTCCCGATCCTAACCTTAATAAAATTATTTGCCTCCAAACCTATCCTAATTCCGACAATTGTAAACTAGGGTCGTGAATTGGAGAATTTACAGGGCGAGGGGAGGTGGCCCCAAACCCGTCCCGTTCCGATCCATGCCTTCACCACCAATTATATATATGATTTTTATATATTTAATAGTTATTTTTTATAAAATAAATTATATTTTTAATAAGCTAATAGCAACACACAAGAATATAATTTAAATACTCACAATTGATTATAAAATAAAATACAACGAAGATAATTAATTAGAAATAAAAAATAAATGTGAATTACATATATATATATATGTATATTAATTTTCATTAATTAAATAATATTATTATTAAAAAATAAAAAAGAAGAGAGGTTGAGACGGTTTCAGGGCATAGACAGCTAACTCCACACGCATCTCATACAGTGCAATCCCCGTAAATTTGTGTTTTTTTTTTACATCCCTAGTCCAGTCCTTTTGATACCTCTCCTCACATATTAATTCTACAACTTTCTAAACATTCATTTATCTTATAATTTTTTTTAAGAGTACAATTACAAGATTAACAACTGTCAGAAGCTGCTAAAATCAATTACTAAACATGCGGTCCAGATATCTACTTCTATAATGGGAGATATCTACTCTCATAATAAAGAGAGAAAACTACACACATAAGTAAGACTTGAACCCCTACCATTGAGATAGGAAGGTGGCGCACTAACCACTTGAGCTATAAGTGATTAAAGAAATTTGTCCTATCTGACTAGAAGACAATACTATCATGAAATTTGGTCTCATGATATTTAAGAAGTATACATAAATGAATAAGTATTAGGTGGTGCATATATGCATTTAAAAAAAATACATATATGCATCATCTCATATCTTAGGTGGTGCTTCTCTCTAATATACATTAGTGGTAGGAGTTTAAGTCTCATCATGTATATTTACCAGCATATGTAAAGTTATTTTCCATTATTTAGGAGTAAATATCTCCTTATTATAAGATTAAATATCCTGACAGCACATGTTGTGATTAATCTCGGTTATGAAAGTATATATATGGACTGCACATCATGTTGTAATTAATTTCGACAAGTCCTGACAGATCTTTTATTCGGTATCAACTTAAAAAGAAAACAAAAGAAAAGAATAGATGCATACTATAAATCATGCCTTAAAAAAAGAAACAATTTTTTTAAAAATATTTATAAAAAGTTATTCTTTAAAGAAAACCTTTTTTTAGGTTATTCAAAAAAAAATTAATATTTCAAAAACTTCCCTACTTATATTCCAAGTATTTGTTAATAAAAACATAACCAAATAACAAAATCTTAACAACATATTAAAGATAATGTTCGGCAGATGACTCGAATTTCATCTGTTATAATATTTTTTCGAAACTTTTGGAGAAGAAAAAAACTTTTTTGCGATAGTCTGATAAATTTTTTTAATTTTTTTCCTCTAATTATATATAATATTTTTATCACATTATGTGTTTAATATAAGACTATTCCATTTAAAATTTTCTCATACCGATACCTTCATGATATTCTAAACCTAAGTATTTAATGTTTGCTTCGTTTCTTTCCAAGAATATTTCAAGATTGGAAATTTTGACCATCAAATTTCAAAAGATTCTATCCAAAATCCAAATCAATGATTTTGGAATGTTGAGCGCCTTTCTTGCAGCTTGAAACTTGCAAGAGTTAATTAAAGAATAACTTTACATTTCTTTTTATGCTCTCATTTTCTCTTATTTTGACAAGATGAGGTTGGTTTTATAGTTTCTCTCTTACACTTACATCCTTCAGGTTATGATTTCGAGTCGTTTTTCCCTCTCCAAATCTCAAATTAGTTATAATTGTTAAAAAAATATATATATTACTTCTCATTTTTTTTTTAAGTTTTTTTTTTCACTTTTCTTTTATTCTCTTAGAGGTCTTTTTTTTTTTTTTCTATTTAAACACTTAATGAGTTTAAACTGGATATATTAAGGGGTCGTTTATTTTTTTGTACTTAATACTTAATGAGTCTGAATTTGACATATTAAGTTATTATTATTATTATTTTTAAAGTGATCAAACAATTTAGAAATGTTAAAAAAATAACTTAAAATAAAAGTTAAAAATACTGACTTATCACTTAACATGTAATCACTGAATTATAATTACTATGTTTTCTTCCAAAATTACAATTGTTGAGGGATAATTCTGTAACCTAATAAAATATAAGCATTTAGCAAAACGACGCAGAATCAATATCCACCAAACAAATGCCACAGAAGCAAGAAGTCAGGACAAAACTCCAAAACATTTTCAATTACTTATCCTTAAGAGCGGCGAGAAGACCCCCACTAAAATCATGTTCTCGCTCTGCCTTATCATCAAGCTGGAACATATTAGGTGGTTAAATAAAGGAACAAAGCAAGCAGGAAAAAGGGGGCTAACACTAGCCCTAAATCGTGATAGCACCTGCAACTATAAAAAAATAAGCATAATCAAACTAACAGAGATGTCAGATTAAGCCAGAGCACTGTTAATATAGGCAGCAGGTCACATATGCATTAATTGTCCTGACAACACAGGTTACCGTTCAACGGTACCTTCTTACCTTAGTTAGGGACATTATCCCGATAGAATGGAAGTTGCATGTTTAAGGAAACCTAACCCTTATTCTCCCCCTGACAACGCCTGATCGCCCCCAAATTAGGAGTCAACGAGAACTGTTTCGAAGAGATATAAATAAGGGATACTCGAAAGTATTTGGGTAAGCTATTGAATACTCTCACCAACTCAAAAGAACATTTAACCTATTCTTTTCTTCTCGAAAACAAATCATTGGCTTAATCATCGGAGGTGAATCGCCGGCTAAAGTCCGGCAACCCTTACCGATTTTTCTTTGCTTTGATAGATAGCATACCCTCAAGGCTCTCTCCGAGAATCCCTTTAATCCTACAAGAACTTTCTCTGCAGGGACAGTACTACCAGCTTCATACGACCAGCTCAACGAAACACTAAATATCCTTACGTGGCATAGTTGACCCCCGTTGACCACGTGACCCATTTTTCACTGTCAACAATAATTTCTTCTTCTATAATTATTATGCTTATATTAATATAATTCTAAATTTATTTTTATGAAAATATTTCTATTTAAAAAAAATAATTGACACTTTTATTCAGTAATTAAAATGACAAAAATAAATACGTCATTCAGGTTTCAAGTTTTAATATTTAGAAAAATTCAGGTCTATTCAATCTTCAGATAAAAAAAAAACAATCCATAGTATAATTTTCAGAGTACTGTACTGTAGTTTATAAAATATTTTATAATTTAATATTAAAAAATGTTTAGTAATTTAATAAAAAAATTAATTATTTTTGAAGTGACTTTTAAAAATATAATTATTAGAAACTTAGTTTAAAAATAATTAATTTACTTTTAAATTATAAAATAAATAATTATTTTATAAATTACAGTAATCTCAAACAAAGACAAAAATTAAAGCATTGTTTAATCATTAATGAGATTGTAAATTCGTTATAATTATAATTTTTTTCCTGTTTTTTTCATTAAATTACATGTGATGTTTATATCCAAGTGCATGGATAATATGCTGCACTTGCCCCACACAATATTCCTTTCACACAAGAGTTTAGAATTGACCTATCACATCAAATGATACCAAAGCTATAAAAAGTTTTTTTTTTTTTAAAAAAAAAAAAAATCACTAACTGATCTCGGCAGTCGGTAGTTCAAAAAAAGTCATAAAGTTCCGACAGTTTTCGTCGTCCGATATTTGGAGTACTTGTGCGGATAGATTTGTATAATTTAATTACTGTGGATAGATTTTAAAAAAAAAAATAATAATAAAATAAATAGAAAAGCAATTTATAAGAAAGATTCTCTCATCACAATGTCGTTGAAAAAGTTCACCTGACTTCTTCACTGACGGGATAGTTTGCTTTTTCGACATGTGCGAGAATTTAACGCGTTAAATTATTTTCCATTTTTCATTTAATTTTAAATTACTAATTATATTTAAAATATTCCTTTTTAAAATTTATTTTCAAAATATTATATTTAAATTTATCATACTTTTACATAATATATATATATATATATATATATATATATATTTTCTTTTAGTCTATCACTTATGATGAACAATCTTTTAAAAAAAAATTTCAAAGTAGGTATACTTCATGTCATCACTTTCAAAATTATTATTAAACCTTTATTATTTATTATATTTTAATCATAAATAAAATTTTATTAATATCTGGTTTAGGATTTATTTATTTATTTATTTCATATCAAATAAAAATGCAAAACAATTAATAGTAATAAGGATATAAACGTTAAATTATTTATTTTAAGGTATTTTCATTACTAAAAGAAAAACAAGTTGATACCATATTTAAAAGTGAAAATAAAAAATAAATAATATATTATTCAGACTTCAAGTTTCGATCCTTTATTCAACCTTTAGTAAAATTAAGAATTGTTAATCTTCAAACAAAAAAATAAATAACCCGTAATTGTATAAAAGTGCAATCCAATAATTAATTTTTACATAAAAAAAATAAATTTTACCAAATTTAAATAAGTTTATGGCTAGACATCTCAATTTTTATATCCTAACTTATTCAAACCCATAACGTGATAATTAAACTAACATTAATTGTAATAAGTGAATTAAATCATCAATTAACATGTGTCTATTTATCGATTATCATATTATGGATTAGGATAATTGAGATACAAATGATGTGATGTCTACCATTACTAATTTAAATAACAACTAATGAAAAGATTGTGAAACCAGTTTCTTCCAAATGATAATTATAGACATTTTAGGACTTCTTTGACGAACAAGACTAATACATCATGCTGTACTAATTTAGTAATGTACGGTGTTTAGTAATATTTTATATTAGTACGAGATGGTGAGGTTATACAGATTAAACTGTATTAAGTTACACGATTTAAGGGTGTTTCTCAACCATACTGAACTTAATATTTAAAAAATAAAAAATTTAAAAATAAAGAAATTAATAAAAGTTATAAAGGTGTGGAAGCTGGTTGTCCTATTTCTTTATTTCCAGCCTTCATTCATGGAGGAGACCGAACGACATCCTCATAGTCAAGGATGTTGGTCGATCTCTTCCACTAACAATGGTCGGTGGCCTCACTGTGCTCTTTATTGAGGATGTTGTCAACAACCACCTTTGGAGGAGGTCGTGCTGCCTCCTTTAGTTCGCTATAATGGAGGAGGCCGCTGCTCTTCCATGGAAACAAGAAGAGATGAGACCTCTTTGGCCAATACCTTCTCCAAACGACACCATATTTAAATTTAAATTATTTCATCTCTTCTATTCTAAAAATTTTATTTTCTAAATTTAATATATCAATATTTTATTTTACTTTTTTTTTCTCTCTTAAATTTTTATTCTTTTCTCGTAACTTATATTTCTTTTAACTTTTAATTGTTCTTTATTTATTAAAAAATTAATTATTATTATTATTATTTAAAACAAAGATAATTAATATTTTTACATGTGTTTTCTCTTTTTGTTTAATTATACAACATACTAAAATGATATATTTTAATTTCTTATATTAAATTTAATATAATTTTTTAATTTCAGGTGCATTTAGCATGTTAGTTATTGCTTAAGAGTCAATGAAATTAGTTTAATTCGTTAAATCTAATGAGAAATATAAATTCATTCTTGAAATTGATATTTGGAGAAAAAAGATGTAGATATATGATAATGGTAAAAATAAAATAATATATTTAGAAATTAATAAATTACTGTAGTGTTGTAGAGACTAGAAAGAAGTGAAAAATATAACAAAGTAAGAGAGAGAAAACTTAATATATCAAATTTAGGAAATAAATTTTTTAGGATAGGAGAGATGAAATAAAATCAATTAATGAGGAAGATGGGAGACAGAAAGAAAATAAAAAAATAAATTTATTAAATTCTAATTATCCAAAATTTAGTGATATAATGGTTATAAAATTGTGTTAAATATTGTGTCCCTCAATCCTTTCCGTATGTGTGTATATATATATATTTTAAATTTTAAAAAGAGCGATTTGAACTTAATATCTCAACAACGCGACATTATTTAGGGTGAATCCAACATCCTCCAAATTGATCGTCTAAAAAACTATCATATGGATGAGATTAAACTTACGAACAAATGGGTACTAGAATCAGCATATCGTTAGTAAAACTTATAAATTGCATAATTTATAAATTAAATAATTAATGTGATTAGGTACCCATTAATTCATGCTTGATTGTAATAAAAAAAAAAAAAATTCATGCTTGATTTATTTATTGAGAGAAAAGCATTCATGTTTGAATTGAAAACTTTAAAGCTTCCAAATAGAAATTCTCCCACTACGCACCTAGTCTCTCTCACCCAAACTCAACTCTAACTCACCGCTACACTGTACTTGTGACTCACAATTCAAAATCATCCTTCTCTCTCTCTCCAACTTTTTCTATTGGAAAAAAGGTTGCAGAAAAAGGAGAGAGGGACCCATCGACGACTATTGTCGTGTGGCAACTTGTATTGGTATTTGTTTGTTCTGAAAATCATGTCACTCTCTATATAGCAACAACATCAAAAAACAACTTATATAGGAAGTTCCTTCCTTTGCAAGTCATTATTGGAGTCACTCTGTTTAGTTAAGATATATATATTGATGGACTAACCAGAGATTACAAAGGCTCTGTTTTTGCTTTCATTGTTGCTTTTGAAGACCAGTGCATTGTGTGTTGTTTGTGGTTTGGTTTCTCTCACTTTCTTTCCAGTTTCTTTCCAGTTCTCGCTGTTTGGAGTAGTGGGTAAGTTTTGATTTACTTTATTGGGTTTGATGATGTTGTTTTTTACATGGGTTTTAGATATATTTGCCGTTGAGAGAAAAAAAGACAAGTTTTTTTTATAGTGAGTTTGGTTCAATGCTGTTTGTTGATCAGTTTTTTTTTTCTTTTTTCTTTTTTTGTTCTTGTATGCATGTCCGTGAATTTCGTTTAGAAAATTGAATGTAGACAAATGGGGTTTCTTGAATTTGGTTGATAAGTTTATGTGGGTATGAAATTTATTGATGATGTTTTGATTTGATCATTTAAACAGTCATGGAACCCCAAAACATGGAAATAGACACGGCTCAACAAGTATCTGCTGATACTCTTGAATTTGCCAGAAGGTGGTTTGTTATGCTGTTGATTTTTTTTTTCTTTTCAAACAATTAGTTGCTACTAGTTTGGTGATTGGATTCATTTTATTTGTTTTTTTTTTTTTTGCAGTTATCAGCTTGAAGCTTTAGAGATGGCTATTAAGCAAAATACAATTGTCTACCTGGAAACTGGGTCCGGCAAGACTCTCATTGCGATCATGCTTCTGCGAAGCTACGCATTTCTTCTTCGAAAGCCATCGCCTTCGATTGCTGTCTTTTTAGTTCCTAATGTTGTTCTGGTAAAACAGGTATGGCCAATTCCACCCTTATCTCTTAGCTTTACATGGAAACATGCTATGTTGAAAATCCAATCTTAAATTGTACGATCTGTCATTTAAGATGTTACCTTATATGATGTTCTTAAAACATTTGATGCAAGTTGTAGATAATAATATAAAGATGTCATTGAAAATAGTATTTTTAAAAACAGAACCTGATAAGCTTTGACACCTTACATTTCCAATTCAATTATTAGCTCTGCATTAAGTTTCAAGAATTATTAAAGGTGGGTATAACAGACTAAAGTTCAAAATTTATGCAGCTAATTTAAATGTCATTACACTAAATTGAAATTATAGAAAATTTTCAATTTGGATATCCTGTGTAGAAAAGTTTGTATACCTTTTGTTAACCTTGTCTTGTCAGTGTTGTATTTTAGAATTAAGGGACACTCATGTTAAAGCTAAAATTCATTTTTATTTATTTATTTATTTTACTTGTTTCCCGTTATGCTTTTGTTTGTAAATATAAGCAAGCTGAAGCTATAAAAATGCACACCGACTTGAATGTGGGTATGTATTGGGGAGACATGGGAGTTGACTTCTGGGATGCCGCCACGTGGAAGCAAGAGATAAGCAAACATGAGGTTGGTTTTCTTATTTACATGTATTAAATAATGGAAATGATTAATGAAGTATACATATTGATTCTAAAAGCAGCTTTATGGACACCATTATATGAATTGAACGTGCTTCTAGTTTTTTGCTCATAAATTTTGCTAACTGAATTATATTTGGAATTCTTATGCAACTGACTTGTTCTATCAATAGCTTTTGTGACTCATTTGGCCAGTTTCACAATATCGGAAAACTACATTATTTTGGACTCAACAGTCAAAACCTGTTTTACAAGATACATTACGAGCTTCGTTATGTTTGTAAACCTTTTTTCTTTTCTTTTTGCATTTTTAGACCTTTTCTAATGATTCTTACTAAGACATCTGTTTCAGGGTGTTCAAGATTGGTCATTAACATGACTATAATTAACTTGCCTTCATATTCATGCATCAAGCCGCTGCATTTTGTTCTATATAAGATGTTATTCTACACATGAGTCATGACATTGCACTAGCAGTATGACTTTTAGTAACATGTCATTGTGTAGTTTTCGAATTTTTGTGTAACATTACATCTGCAATGAGTAGTAATTTTCAGCTTAACACTTACAGGTGCTTGTGATGACTCCTCAAATTTTGCTTGATGGCTTGAGACACAGCTTTTTCAAGCTAAACATGATAAAGCTTTTAATATTTGATGAATGCCATCACGCCAGGGGTAATTTCCCATATTCTTCAATTCTAACGGTAAGTCAGCTTGATATTTTACTTCTTTTATTTTTATTTTGGTAAATTTGTAGTTTCATAGATACTCTCATTGTGTCAAAAGGCTTATTCATCGACAAATGTTTTAATGATATAAGTCATATTGCTGCTTAATTTACTGTAAGAAAAAGTTTTCCCACGTTTTGTGTAATAACCCTCGCTCGATTTAGAAGTTGTAGCTTAAGTTTTATTTGCACTCTTAAGTAATATCTATACATTTCTTAACTTCAAACTGCAAGAGGAAGATGCTCTTTTTGAAGTAGCATAACATTAAAAATAGACAAGTCAGTACCAAAGCTATTGATTCATTGTAAACTAATTCACAAAGCAGGGTCAAAAGTCATTGACAGTTTCTTTCTTGGGTAAGTATAGAACATGTGCAATAATATTGACTTTCTTAGTAACTGCAGAAGAGGAGGAATAAAAGAGATAACAGGACTTTCTGTTTTTCAATTTTTTTCCTACCAGTTAAATGTAGTCAATGAAATCTCAGGAATTTGCTCAAAAGAGGCAGGTGCTCATTTCTTATGGTATTTTGGTTGTGTCAGGGTCATCGGATGACTTGCATCTACTGAAATACTTTATAGTTTGAGATATACAATAACATCTATAAGATTTATATTGACAATAAGCCATGATGTTACAATATGATTATTGCAGTCATAATTCTGCAGCTGAAAGTCACTGTTTCTTTGTCATGTTTCAACTTTCCATAGATATATATTTTTTTTTGTAAATTGTATTTGTATGCCGTGTATGAGGATTTCTTTGCTTTAACAGGAATTCTATCATCGCCAGCTAAACTCTGGTATATCTGATCTTCCTAGGATTTTTGGAATGACCGCGTCGCTCATAAAGTCTAAAGGTATTCCAGATTTGACAATATGTAACATCATATTGATCACTAATGAGTAGTGCCTTCAATCATGAATATTGGATCAAATCTTTTATTCAGCCATCTGTTTTGGTTTAGGAGCTAAATCAGAGTGTGGGTACCGGCGGCAGATTAATGAACTTGAGAAGCTAATGAACTCAAAGGTTGGTCTTGGTTCTCTTCTTTTATGTTAAACTTTTTCATTGTTTAGGTATTTATGTGTCTGTTTGTATACCTTGGTATTCAATTTGGTTTGATGTGTATATATTAGTTCTGTTTGCAATAACATAGTATATGTTCAGACTTTCAGTTGTTTTGATTTTATACTGTTACATTTGTGATTTAGGACTTGCTACACTTGACTCGAACCTTCTATGAAGGCATTCTTTTTATAGTCTATCTTTCTGATGTTGGAACTTACATCATTTCTCAACATTTATTTGTAGTATGCTTTACTTAATGTAGTGCATTTACTTTCAAATCATTACGAGTAGCAGTTGTTTTGGGTAAATCCTGCACATTTACGCCATGCATCTTGAAACATTCATGGGTTTTGTTTAGATTCTTTTCCTGTAAATATCTTTTCTTTTCTTAGTTAAATCTAATTACTTTACTGACCCATATATTGTTGCATGGTGAAATACTGGAGCAGTTATTATTTTATTCCTAAGGTTCTTTAATGTTTAAGGGTTTTTTTCCGTCATAGATTTTATATGGTTTCTTTGTAATGTAAGTTCATTATTTTGGCGTTGATATTTCTTTATACATTATTAATGTGACTGATTTTTTTATATTTTGAAGGTGTATACATGTGCCAGCCAATCTGTTCTAGCTCAGTTTATACCATTTTCAACTCCAAAGTTCAAGTTCTACATGCACATTGAAATTCCATATGTTCACTTAGAAGAACAATTGAAGACCTTAAATGAAAAGGTGTGTATTTCTTAAAACTTATATTGCAATTTCAGATTAATTGTTTCTAGCATGTTGCAGAAATATTCTTCTTTTAATTTTATAGGTTATAATGGATTTATTTGGGTGTTAGAAATAGTTTGCTGAGTATTAAACTCTACAAATATAGGCTTAACTAAGAGAAGCAAAAGACTAAAAGTGGGTTGAAGTAGTAAAAAAATTCTTTAAGGTAATTTTCTTCTCTACTATGAGCCAAAAACTAGAGTGACTTTTGTGGTCAATACTACATAAGAGAATTAAATGTCCACACTTCAAATTAAAACTGATACGAGTTATTTTTTGATTTTTTGAAGAGCAATATAATTGGTTTACTTGTTTTCTTTGAAAATGTTAAGTTAATAAATATAACAACGAGAAATGTTTATTTCTATGAGGTATTGACAATAAACCTACTTATTTTCAGCATCAACGCAAATTGCGAAATTTGGATCTTAATGTTTCGAAAACAGAGTCTATAAGCAAGAAAGTGTCGCAGATACATTCAACCTTCTTGTATTGCTTAGAGGAGCTTGGTGTGTGGTTGGCTTTCAAGGTATATTTTGTATCCTCTTCTTTATTCTTTTGCTCTGTTGATCATTAGTAATGATATACCTTTAGTAGAGATATAATCACATTTGCTTTTCTGTAATAGGCCGCAGAGTCCTTATCAGGCCATGAAAGTGACTTTTTCGCCTGGGGTCAATTGGATGTGTTTGGTGAGAAAATCATTAGAAATTTCAGTTCGGATGCTGCCAATTTATTTTCGACTTACATACCATCTGGTACTTATCCAACTTTGTGTTAGTCTTGGTGAAATTTGAATTGCATTCTTCTCATATTCTTTTTCTCTCCCCCTTTGTTCACCCTCAATTTAGAGCTGAAATGGTCCATTGGTGATAATGTTAAATCCAATGTGGATGCTGGGCTTCTAACGGCAAAAGTTCTCTGCCTTATTGAATCTCTTCTCGAGTATAGGTTGGTATATCAGATTTATCTTTGATCTTAAAAAAAATTTCAATATAGATTTTCATGAATTATCTTTAATATAATTATTCTCTTGCAATATGGTTTATAACTACAGAGAGTATTGAGATTTTTTTTATTAACAGTCATTAAATTCTAATCCCAGACCGAAGTAGAGAGGCCAAATGTAACCAATATAAATGATTTAAGTACTAATTTTTTTCACAATAATTTTCTTAAGTTCGATGAATTATGAACGTCACTTAGAGAAGAAAAAAGAACAAAAAGTGCAAAAATAAGAAGTATGATAGTGTTGAGGACCTAGTTCAAAATCCAACAACAAACCTAACTTCTCTAACAATCAATAACCCAATTCAACCCTAACTTCAATTTAGCCCCAAATTACAAACACCTATGAACCCTAATTTCCCCAATCAACACAATAACACACCCAATCTTCAATTAATCCCGAAATCAATACAAATTCACAACCCTAACTTCACTAATAATCAAATAAACAAAACCCAATACAAATTAAAACAATGTAGATAGATTGTGAGCTTAGTTACCTTTTTAGGGAATCCCTTGCTCTCTAGTGCTTAGGTTATTAGCCCAAACCCTAGCCCAAGTTGATCTCACAAGCGAAATTGCAAGAAGAACCGATTGTTCTTGGTGATGATCCAAGAGGATGAGAGAAATGCTCTCAATTTGTAATTTTGATTGATGATGATAATGAATAATCACAACCCTAGTTTATGTGTTCTATATATACAAGTTCTGAAAATTAGGGCGAAAAGACTAAAATGCCCCTAACTAAACAATTTAAAAATGTGCAGAAAAATTCAAGTTTTTGCCGACCAGTGAGCATCGCGACCTTGGTCGCGACCTGGGTTGGTCGCGACCTAGGTCGCGAGGCTCACTGCCTCATTTTTCTCTTCCTCGCGCAAAATCACCATTTTTCTCCAGTGAGTATCGCGACCTAGGTCGCGACCTGGGTTGGTCGCGACCTTGGTCGCGATGGTTTCCAGCCTTGTGCTCCAGTGAGCACCGCGACCACGGTCGCGAGGCAGTTGGTCGCGACCGTGGTCGCGAGGCTCACTGCCTCAGTTACTCACTTTTTCTTCTTCTATCCTCTTCACTTCTCCTTTCCTCCTTCTAGTTCTAGTACTTCTTCTAGGTGAGTTCTCATCAGATAGATTCATAATGCTTTGCCCTATTCATTTTTTTCTTTTTACGTTTACGTAGATGAATGCTAGAACATTATTTACTCTTAGGTCTATTGTTCATTTACTTAGATCCGGCGGACTGAGGGGGTTGGTTTGAAATTGATGTGCTTTAAAAAAAAAAAAAACTAGTTTTATGACGGCCACTGCAGCCACAGCCGTCGAGACCAGGCAAGGGTTATGAAGAGAAATGTGAAGACTCGGATTGGGAAGAGAGATAGAGAAATGTGATGAAAAGGTCATAACTGGCTAACCGCCTCGCACTTTTTAAAACATTGGAGATAAGGTGCCTAAATGATGTAGTGTTACCCTGAAATTTATGGATGTATAATTGTTATCATACATTTTGCACTATTTTAGTCAACTTCTAACTTGTTTTTTACAAGTCAATATAAATTGTATATACCTTTTTCCTTGATTCGGCTCTAGATCATTAAATGTTGCTAAGTTGCCTTGTTTTGTTATTTACGTATTAGGAGTTTGGAGGACATAAGATGTATAATTTTTGTTGAAAGAGTCATTTCAACCATTGTGCTGAAAGATCTATTGAGTGAGCTACTTCCAAGACACAATAGTTGGAACACTAAATATATAGCAGGAAACAACTCTGGATTACAATGCCAATCCAGGAAAAAACAAAATGAAATTGTGGATGAATTTCGTGCAGGCCTGGTATGTCTATAAGTTATCTCATATTTCAAAAATTTCTGTTTGTCACTAATTGCCGTATTTTAGTGTAAGATTGATATGTTTGCAGGTCAACATAATTGTTGCAACATCAATACTGGAGGAGGGTTTAGATGTTCAAAGTTGCAACGTGGTTGTTAGATTTGATCCTTCAGCTACTGTTTGCAGTTTCATACAGTCCCGAGGACGTGCTAGAATGCAAAATGCGGATTATCTATTGATGGTGAAAAGGTAATGTTTTTCGTATTTCATTCTCGTAATAGTTATGTGTTAAGACCGTAAGAAGATCTAGGAGGTTTGTGGGCGAAGAAATGAGTTTTGCGGGAGAAAAAATAAATTGGCTGGAGAATAAACAACCAGTGGGTGCAGCAACCCACTGGCGCGACCCACGGTTGCGACTAGAGGTCGCCATACCCACTGGTCGTGTGGGTGAAATTTTGGAAAGAGTTAATTACATTGATCTCCCTTGAGGTTTTACCAACTATAAGCGGAATCAACTTTATCGTTTATTGACAATGACCTCCCCTGCCTTTAGTTGACTTCCGTTAGACTTAACAGTTGACCAATTTCAACCGTTAAAATGATCAAAATACCCCTAAAACAATATTTTCTTTTTATTAAATAAAAAAAATAAGGTTAGATCTCTATCATCCATCTCAGGTGAGATGGACGATAGAGATTGTTTCTTCTAAAAAAAATTAAATTTGAAATCTCCACCCAAAAAAGAAAAAAAAAAGAAGAAATTTGCTGGATCTCCAGTGCAACGAACCCATCTGGGTTCGTCACTGGGTTCGCCTTCGAAGGCGAACCTAGATCTAGGAATTTTTAAAAAAAAAAAAAAATTTTCATTCGAAGATCTGAAGAACCCAGATTTGGGCTCTTCGAAGAAACCAAACGTTCTTCCAATTTTTTTTTTTTTTTGGTTTAATTGTTTTATTTGTTTCCTTTTAGCAGTTAAACTTTATTTCTATTTCCTAGTTTTATTATTATTAGGATTCTACCTAGTATAAATAGTTGCTTTTCATTAGTTTGTATTAATCTATTCATTATCAATAAACTTTAGAGTTTTTCTCTATTTTGGCTTTTCTAAGCTTGGACTAGTTCTAAGGCTAATAACCTAGTTCTAGATTAATTGGCTTTTCTTGGGATTTCATACTCGATGATTGCTTGTACTAGGGCAAGGGCTAATTAACCCGTGTTCTAGAGAGTTGGTGATCCCTAATTAAGGTGATCTAACTCAAATCCATTGTGTGTGTGAGTTGATTGTGGTGCAAGTTAGGATTTGTTGTTGGATCTATACCTAGGCCCTCAACATTATGATATTGCTACTACTTTTGGATCATTTTTGTCAGAAATCATGTGTGAACTGTATTAAAGGATCAATTCCCAAGTTGATTAGGTAGAGGCTAAGAGATAGGTTTTTATGCTAATTGGATGCAACCCAATTAACCAGCTTTTTAGGTTGTATAGTGATTCAATGGATATTAACTTCTGAAATGTTCTTAAATGTTCCTTAATCATATAATTGGGCATACACCCAACCTAAGTATAAGTATTTAGTTACATCTAAAATGTTCCTAAATCATATTACAGTAGGACTTTATATGCTTTAGTTTCTATTTTGTTTTACTAATCATTTCACTTGCTTAAGAAATTTTTTTATTTTGAGTGGCGTGCAGTGGAGATGATGCCACACTTTCTCGACTTAAGGACTATCTTGCTTGTGGAGATATAATGAGAAAGGAGTCCCTACGCCTCGCTTCGCTTCATTGCTTGCCTCTGGAAAGCAATATGGATGATGGAGTTTTTTATCATGTTGAAAGCACTGATGCCATTGTGACCCTTAGTTCGAGTGTCAGTTTGATATACTTCTATTGCTCACGACTTCCTTCTGATGGGTTAGTCATTTGTACTTTGTACTAAAATGCAAAGCTCTTTATGTATGTTCATATTCTGTAAACTCAATATCATATTTTCAGTTTTGTACTACAACTTAATGCAATTTCTCGTATTCCTATGTTATTATTTTAGGTATTTTAAACCAACTCCGAGGTTTGTTATCGACAAGGAGACGGAGACTTGCACACTTTATCTTCCCAAGAGCTGCCCTCTAAAAAGCGTTCATGTACAAGGAAATCTTAAAGCTATAAAGCAAACAACATGCCTTGAAGCGTGCAAGAAACTTCATGCAATTGGTGCTTTAACAGATAATCTCGTTCCTGATATTGTTGTTGAAGAGGCTGATGCACAAAAATGTGGTAACTAGTATCTCAACCTTTGTTTGCCTATGTTAATAGAATTATGTAAATTGTTAAAATGTTGTAACCTTTTATTGATTCTATATCCTCCTGTAGATACCTCAAAGCTTTCTTCTTTAACTTTCTTTATGTGAATCTTCGATTTGCAGGGAATGAACGCTATAATGACGAACATCCGGTTTTCATCCCAAATGAACTAATCAATCTACAAGAAACCAAGACATTGTATTATTGTTACCTAATTGAGTTGAAGCAAAACTTTGATTATCATGTTCCAGTTCATGGTATTGTGCTTGCTGTGAGGACTGAACTTGAATCCGATATTGGAAATTTGAATTTTGATATGGAAGTTGATCGAGGGAGATTGTCAGTCAATTTGAAGTATGTTGGGGAAATTCAGCTTGATCCATCACAGGTATGCTGCAATTAAAACCATTATGAAGTAATAGTATCTAAATGTACTAGTAGTAACTTGTATGAAGATAATAGTATATGGCCCTGACTTAGACTGCATATGTGAAGTAGGTAACCTCTCTAATATGATTATTAGTTAGTTACCTTTGGTCCCAAAGTAGAGTTGGTATGTTATGTGATCTAGTTCATTGTATTTGTGTCCTACGTGACACTTGAAACCCTTTGTGACTGTGTTAGAGTGTTTATCGTTATCAAGTGCTTTTTTAGTTTTGCAAACAGGAGTTAGTGCTCTTTATTATATATAAGGAGACCGGTTCAAAAGCAATCATCATGATGAAAAGTCTATAAATTTTGTCGACTGTTAGTTTATCCATTTGTTTATAGTAATATTCTGGGTTTTGATTTTTCTTATTGTTTGTAAAATTTGTTTTATTTGTGTTTCAGGTCCTTCTTTGTAGGAGGTTTCAAAGCACTCTTTTTCGAGTTCTCATTGATCACAGTGTCAAAAATTTGACTGAGGTTTTGGATGGCTTTCAATGGGGGAATAATCTTGAGATTGATTATCTTCTGCTCCCATCAACTAGTTCACGTGAAAAATTGATAGATTGGAAATCAGTTGTTTCTGTTAAACTTTCTAATAACAATGTGTTGAAGGGTAATGCTTGTGTTGCTAAGGCCAAAAGTGATGCGTTACGTACTTGCATGATTCAGAATTCTCTGGTCTATACGCCTCACAATGGTTGTATCTATTTTATCACTGGTATTTTAAAGCATTTGAATGTGAATTCACTTCTCAGGCTGAGGGATGGAGGCAATATAACATACAAGAAGTACTACGAAACACGGTATGTACTAAATATATGTAGCATATATGTTATATTGTCATCTCTTCTTCTTTCATTTTACATTAAACAGAAAATTTTACATTGATGTTCTTATCCTTAATCTGAATCTCATGTTATTTTACAGGCACAATATACGGTTGTGTTCTGATCAAGACTCATTGCTTAAAGGGATTCGTGTTTTCCATGTGAAGAATTACCTTAATAGCTGCAGACAAACAAGGGAGAAAGGTATGATTTATTCACTATATTTGCCTCCTGGAGAGAGGTGAAGCATGCTTGAAGTAGTTGATCAATTGCTTTTTGCTGCTTTGGTGCTGTCTGAAATTTTGATTGTTGAAATACTCATCGTTGTTCTTTGTTCTCTTTTTATGTCTTGATTTTTCTTGGTTGATTAACTTCATCTTGAAGAGTGCTAGTTCTTATTAATTTTGCTTATTTTTTTGGCCCTTCAATTGCGAAAAAGTGGTGATCAAATCTGCTGTTTGTATTGTGTTTTTTCTCCCACAGTATAAGTCCTTCAGCACGATTTTGCGATCATTGTTTCTTTGGGGATCAACATGTCAGAATAGAATATGATAGGAGTGAACTCTATTTCTCTTTGCTTTTGTTTTCTTATGCTTTCATACACTCCCAACAAAATTTATCAACATTGTATTTTCTGATGCTGAGCTGGAATTTCAGTTTGAATGAAATTTTATAAATGGTAAGTTTCGGAGTAGCATGGATGGTCTGCATTGCACTTCAAAGTTATCTCGAAATGAATTGAATTTGAGTTGATATATTTTGTATTTCGGAATCTGTTTATATGTGTTCACAATGGTACTATTACTTGTGGATTTAAGTGGTTCTTTTGATCGACTTATTATGTTACCTTCATTCTGCACAATCTAGTATTCTGTATGTTGTCTTTGCAGAACATTGTAGTTTATCTGATATTTGGTATCACATTCATTTGATACAATTTTAATCCTGTGTATGTTGTCTTTGTAGAATCGAGTAATTTATCAGTTGAATTGCCTCCTGAACTTTGTGAAGTCATCATGTCTCCCATATCACTCAGTACAATATACTCTTTCACATTTGTTCCCTCGATTATGCATCGACTTCAGTCTTTGCTCCTGGCTGTGAACTTAAAGAAGATGCTCATGCCGAATGTTGTTATACCAACTTCTAAGGTATATGCTTTTAAATTATGTACAAATTGTGTAACTATGATTATATTTATTTAAGGAATGACAATTTACAGTAGGTTTTTACTCTGTTTATGAATTTTGTATGAAGTGAAGTGGTGCAGTGCTTGTACTTACAATGTGGTTAATGGGTTATGTTCATCTATCATATATCTGATTTGGTAAACTTGACTTCTTAGTTTTTTATTATTTATTTTCACAATTTTGAAGTGGCAATTTTTAGTTGATGTATATGAATTAATTATTGAACATTCCAACAATTTCTATAGTTGAAATGCATGAAATATAGAAATTAGGATAAATTAGTCGCGTATGGAAGATGATCTGAAATCTGCTTATGACCTTATTTCAAATGCGTAATTTACTTAGTCGAGAGGCCAAACTAGTTTAATTAGCCAAACAAATTGCCTAGCTGTTGTGCTATACACTAACAGCTTTTAATTGCTTGAACAATGATTCTGTATATCTGTGGTGATCTTTAATTTTATTTCTTATTTTTACTCTTTTTTTTTTTATAAATTTTTTGACTGCTAGTTTAATATAAGTCCAAAGCATCTTTCATAAGCATATTCCTAAAACTTTTAAATCTCTGAACTATGAGTCTATACTTTTTCGAGATTTATAAAATTTCTGAGTTTCGTTTTGATCTCTATAATAAAAAAAACATAGCAAAAGTATAGTTTAGATTCTGAATCTAAAATATTGATGATGAATGCATAGAGATTTAGATGGTTTATGGTTTCGATAGATTGGAAGGAGCAAATTCTTGATTCAAGTAGGATGCATTAGCATTTCAACTCTTCTTAAGAAAGATAAATGTCATTTTATAATGATAAAATTGTTCTTTTGATCTCTGTGGTTTAATATCTTTTGCATTGTTTCTTTGAATTTGCTCTAACTCAACTTTGCATGGTAGGTTCTGGAAGCTATCACAACAAAAAAGTGCCAAGAGACCTTCCATCTAGAATCTCTAGAGACTCTTGGAGACTCTTTTCTTAAATATGCTGCTAGTCAACAGCTATTTAAAACATATCAAAGTAACCATGAGGGTCTTCTCAGTGTTAAGAAGGAAAAAATAATATCGAATGCTGCACTATGCAAGCTAGGATGTGATCACAAACTCCCGGTAACCTTTCTTTCTTTTCCAAATAATCCATCTAAGATTTCCAGTATTCTTATCCGCGTCGCTGTGATCTGAATCTGATTATTATGACTCAGTTCTATTTTAATTAGATTTTTTGTTGATCTTTTAATTACTTTTTCACATAAGTTGTTAAGATGTGTCTTGTATCGTGGTTGTAAGTACTAGTTAAATGCTGCCCCAGCTAGGTTTATGGAAAAGATCAGTTTTTGTTATCCAATGTCTATATAATGGTCTGGTAATAGAGTTTTATGTCAACAAAGTGTGAGAAATTTTATTATCAATTTAGTGGGGGTTTTGGGCTGGCTGTGTGTTAAGACTTGAGGGGTTTGAAAATTCTTGTATTTGTTCCTGTTTGTAGTGGATTGAACGTATTCTCATCCATGGACTTTATGCAATCTCGCTGGATCACATAAATTGTGCATTCTCTACATGTTCATATATACTTAACGGAGCATTGCTTTTTTCTACAACATGAGCTGATTGCCTTAAGAATACTATCTTTGAATAAGTTGTTTGTTGCACATTTGTTGCTTTGACCACTATTTAATTGCGCTTTTATTAAATTTGGTCTGGAAATATCATATTCACCAAATAATATTGATTGCTTTTTAGTTGCATTCTCTGTATCTATTTGGGTACACAATGCATGTACTTGCCTTTTCTGTTTGTTAGATAGATTGTTTTTGGAAAGATTTAAGCAATCGACTTGAGGAAGAAAAGGATTTAATTTGAAGAAAAGTTCAACTCCTGTGCATCTTAACTGTCACATATGACCATTAGATTTCTCTTCTATTGTTCATAGTGTCTTCATTCCCTCCGTGGGGAAAATTCAAGTAATAAAATTAATGAATTCTTTGTTATATCAATCTCTTAAGGTCTGCTGTTGGCATGTGACAGATCACATATTGCAATTGGTGATAATTAAAAGTACACTGCCTACTTCCTTTTCTTTATGACTTGCTTCTGTTTCTTCTTAATCTGCAGGGATTTATCCGGATTGAACCCTTTGATCCTAAAAAGTGGATAATTCCTGGTGATAGTTCTCAAAACTATGTGTTGAACGAGGAGTTGCTTTCTAATGGAAAGAAAATCTACGTTATTGGAAGAAAGAAGGTAAAGGGTAAGACAGTTGCGGATGTAGTGGAAGCACTAATAGGTGCCTTCGTAAGCACAGGCGGTGAAAATGCAGGCATATTATATTTGAACTGGATTGGTATAAAAGTGGATTTTGAGTATATGCCAAATGAGAGACCCTTCCAAGTGCATGCAGAGAAGCTTGTTAACGTTCGCCATCTTGAGTCACTGTTGAACTATAAATTCCATGATCCATCTCTATTAGTGGAAGCACTGACCCATGGTTCATACATGCTTCCAGAAATTCCAAGATGTTATCAGGTATTTGTAGTGAAAATTCTGATAAGCATTATGCTAATATCGTTTTTAGTATTATATGAACATATCTTCCTGTCGTACATATAATCTAATGATGTTAGTGATACTATATAAAAGTTCTAGTGTAGGCACATTATGTTTTCTTAGACGTTTGTCGGCTTAATTCAATCTAATATCTGCTGTGCAGCGGCTAGAATTTCTTGGAGATGCAGTGTTAGATTATCTCATCACCGTGCATTTATTCAACAAGTATCCGGGACTATCACCAGGATTCTTAACTGACATGAGATCTGCCTCTGTAAACAACGATTGTTATGCTCAATCTTCGGTTAAGCATGAATTGCATAAACATATTCTCCATGCGTCACACGATCTTCACAAGCAGATAATGATCACTGTTGACAGTTTCGAGAAATTATCTTTACGCTCTACTTTTGGATGGGAATCTGAGACTTCCTTCCCCAAGGTTAGTTGTTAATAAGATCGATAATTTTTCTTTTCCCTTTAGTGAATCCATGTTTCCGGTTTATTTATAATTGATTTGGTTTCCGCATCACTTAATTTCTCTGTTTTCAGTTCTACTTTAAAGCATTCATTAAACATATTTCCAATTTGTGGTAGGTTCTTGGAGATGTAATGGAGTCCCTTGCCGGGGCCATACTTGTTGATTCCGGATACAACAAGGAGGTAGTCTTCCAAAGTATAAGGCCACTTTTGGAGCCGTTGATTACTCCCGATACAATGAAGTTCCAGCCTGCAAGAGAATTGAATGAATACTGTCAAAAAGAACGTTTCGAGATGAAGAAACCCGTTGTTTCGCTGATCAATGGTAAGCCTTCTGTGACAATAGAGGTTGAAGCTAATGGTGTTGTATTCACACATACAGCCACAGCTTCTGAGAAGAAAACAGCTAAAAAAGTAGCTTGTAAAGAAGTGTTGAAGTCCCTGAAAGAAAAACATTTTGGGTCAGGGGAGAAAACAATCAGAATTTTAAGTGCAGTTTAGAAAAAAATGCATTCTGGAGATTGTAATTATTGAGTTTATTTATTTATTTATATATTATTGAAAATGTAAGTTTTCGAACTAATGTTTTGATATTTCTATTTCAACTGGTGTGATAATTAAGTTGGCATTAGTATATTACCTGTTCGATATTTAATTTAAACAATCAGAGATGAAGTGATGTCAATTTAGTTATATAGAACCATAAAAGACCTTAACGGGTATATTATATAGCACGTAGATTACGAACTTATAATTAATTATTGACCGAATTGTAATGAGTATTATAATATTTGATTATATTATAATGAAATAGTAAATTTAGTCTTAATTATATACTAGTAATTAATTATTAGTTGATTCAGTTAAAAGTAACTATTGATAAAAAATTTTATCTTAAAATGATAAAAATATTTTTAATTAAAAAATAAAAAATAGTATAATTATTAAAATTTAAAAAATAAAAAATAAAAAAATAATTTAAATGGATCTATCCATTTAATTTTTTTTTAAAATTTTAATTTATTTATCATTTTAGGTAAATTAAAAATTTTAGTCAAACCGTTACTTTTGACTAAGTCAATTAACGATAGAATATTAATATGTAATTAAGATTAATTTCACGATCTCATTATAATATGGTGAAACGCATAATACTCCGTTGCAATTCGTCCTTAATCAATTTAGAAAACAAAAATGACAGTAAAAGAAATGAATAAATTTAAGCCGTTAGATGAATCTATACTATCAAAATTGATTAAAAAAAAAAAAAATTTGAAGTGGCGGGTAAATCCAATCTGAACCAACCAACCGGTCTCTACTCTCTTCAGGTTTGTGGAGCTCTACAAACAATCAAAAAAAAAAAAAAAAGCAAGTCTGTCATCCATGGAGGTTATTCGGCGACCTCTCTTCTTCGGCTTGACCCCTGTAACATCACCCAAAACATCTCATATCAATTACAACAACAACTCATCGGTTCTGCTGTCAAGAAAACAGTCCACTCTGTCTGCTTTCGCTCTCTCTCCAACACTACTGCTCTCTGTCTCTTCTCGTCTCCTTTCTCCCGGTACGTGTAGTCCGCACATTTTTTCTTTGATTTCGCTTTGTGGGTTGTGTTTTATATTGGAGTTTTAGACAAATTTTTGTGGGTTCTCTGTAATTGAACTTCAACTTTGGTGGGGTTATTTTATTTTATTTTTAAATTTTTTCTTGGTGTAATTGATTCTGATTTTGCTTAGAAGAGGTCCTTTTTTAATTTTATTTTGATAGTCAATATATGATATTATCTGAAAATTGAATATTTTGTGTGAATATGGTGTATAGGAGTGGGATTTTTTAAAGGAGCTATGTGATTGTGAGTTGATAATGCTTGATGAAAATGTTTTTTATTTTTTCTTTCATGGTCATGAAAATTTTCGAAATATTTCTACTTTGGTGAAAATAGAAGCTGTAAGTGGAGAACGTTTTCTAATGGCAATTTCATTTGAAACTTATATGGAGTCACTTTTAAGCCTTTGATTTGAAGTTTTCACTTATGTGCTGATTCAACTGATTCATCTATTTGGAGTTGAATCAGTTAGACATGCAACACCAGAGACGAGTTCAGGGATCCCAGATACTAGAGAATGGGTAATGCAAGGTACGTTATAGCTACTTCGATTCACAGTCATTTTCCTTTTTCCACTAATTTTTTTTTATAATTTATCAAATTCCATAGAGACATGACTTGAGCAGCATGTGCTTTATGTCAAATTAAGACATTAATTTTTCAAACTTACGCAAGTAAGGCTGTTGACAAAACTTTGAGAAAGTTTTTGCTGTATCATTTTAAATTAAGATATGTTGTAGTAGCCTTACGCCCGAAAAGTTTAATTGTAATTATCCTTCCTAGTACATTGGAGAAAGAACAATTTTCAAGTGGTAATTAGTTCTTCAAATTTAGTAAAATGAAGGGATTTAGTTTCATGGTGGCTGTCAAGTTACAGTCTTTATGTCATAAATTGATGTATTCAGTTTGTGCCATTAAAATTGATAATTGGGAAGAAAAATCTCATGATAGGATAAATCTGTAAAGAAGCACAATTTCTGCAAATCCTTAAATCTCCTTTTTTGTTTGATTAGACAAATCCCTTTGTTATTAATTATTATGATAAGTTGTTGACGTTTACCATTCTGAATATGAGGTGAAAATCTTTGATGGCTCAAACTAATCTTGCCAACCAAGGATCAACTTGTCATCAAGTTATACTGGGATTTGATTTTACATTTGGGACATCTTTAAATTTATGCTATAGAGTTTTCAACTCTCAAAATTCAATAATTTTGAGGTGATGAATGCCCTTTTTTCTTATAGGAAACAAAAAACTCTATTCAAAGATGAAGAAAGTTCAAAAGTGAACCGGTACTCCGGCCCAAAACAACAAACTAACAAAAATAAAATAAAAATTACAAGGAATTCTATAAGAAACAACAGTCTTCCAATCTAACATGATGAATAATAGAGAATTGTGATGGATGCCCTTGATTAGAACTATTGCTCCAACGACTACGCTAACAATACCTCACTTGGTATGAGACTAGGTTGTTCTACGATGTCTTGCTGTTTCTTAAAGTCAGTCTTAAGGAATGAAAATAATCTCTGAATCTAATGAAACTTGCTTAGTGCACCCTTAGATCATTGGGCTGAATTTTTTTTTTTTTACACTCCACCTGAAGGGTTGTTATTGTGTGGTATTGCTGACAGATTTTTATACCTTAAGAAAGGATGTAGAAGCTGCATCTGCACGTGTTGAAGAGATCAGAGCCTCTTCTGGTCTGCAGCAATTAGAAAGAGAACTTGCAGATTTGGAGTTGAAAGCAGCTGATAGCTCCTTTTGGGATGATCGTGCTAAAGCTCAAGAAACCCTTCAAGCTTTGACCGATGTGAAAGATAAGATAAACTCGCTAACTGACTTCAAAACCAAGGTCCGTCCAGGTTTTTCTTATTGCATTGAGTGGTACATTTTACATCATTGTGGCTTTAAACATTACTAGGGTTTGCTGGATTATTTGATGAATATTCTGTTTTTATGTCATTTTTACTTCTTATGATTAGTTTGCTTATCGACTTTTTATTTGATATCAGTAGTTTGATATTAACTTGTTGTTGCTTATTTTTTACACTGTAAATCTTGTGTAAATTCCTGCTGGTTAGAAAATCATATAAAGCATGTTTATAAAGGGGTCCCAGATAAATATTTAGTTTTGAAGTAGTGTTATTTTTGACTCATTCGACATTGTGCTAGTGTTGCTATATGATAGTTTCTAAATAACCTAGAAGGGGATATTTGGAAGAGGGGACCTTACTAGATAGGTTCTTAATGAAATTGAATTGGGGTGCCATACAAGGGCTATCTTGTATGCTGGTTTTGGTTTTTAAGGTTCAGACAGCTGAGTTGATCAATTTGGCCAAAGACGATGCCATTCCTGTTTTGTAAGCAACTGTCACGTGGTCCGCTATTTATCTATGATTCGTGCATTCAGCTTGGTTGTAATGAACTAAAATTTGGTTTTCCAAGATTGTCAAAGTGAATGTGCTAAATTAAAAAGCTTAAACAATCATTTCCTCTTCCATATGCAGTCTGGATATACGTCTCTTAAATATTATAACATATATGCAGGTTGAAGATGCGTTAACTATAGTTAATCTAACGGAGGAGATGGACTCCACTGATGCTGGACTTCTTGAAGAGGCTGCCAGTATCATTAAAGAATTAAACAAGGCACTGGATCGATTTGAGTTGACCCAACTTCTATCTGGTCCCTATGACAAAGAAGGTGCCGTGATCTCTATCACAGCTGGTGCTGGAGGAACTGATGCACAGGTAAATGGTTATTTGTGTTCAAAGTAACAACAAATTTATTTTTATTCGTTCTAGTCAGATGGAAATTTAACCTTTATGCAATAAGATGGTGGCTGAAATTCACCATCCATGGTCACCAGTCAAATGGATTCCCAAGCTGGTAACATGATTTTATGTCTGGCCAAAGTTTCTCTTGTATCTATTGGCCAAATTTAGCTTGCTGGTTGTCAATGCTAGCCGATTTTATTTCTATTTGTCAAGTATCAAAATTGAGTTCCATGTGATGTGCAAACGATGATAATATCCTCAAGGATGCAACTCTTAGTGTAGCTTAGTCAAGAAGAAACAAATGAGAGAATAAATTTTGGCCCTGTTAGCAGCTAGGTTAGAACTACAGAAAGTCAAAAGTGGGAAGTTGCAAGAACATTAGATTTGAAATTGTATAAGACTATATCCTTAAGTATTTTTAACTGTCAAAGATCCTAGTGTTGTCTACTTTGATTTAAATGGGCTTTGAAGAGTGGTATTTATTGTGTTTTAGGACCCAAATTATTTGAAATTACGAAGAGGAAATATTTCTTCCTGGTTTATTAATCTTCTGAGCTGTTGTCCCCCAAGAGACAAATACTTGCAAGTTGCAGCTGGTTGCACTTAGGAACTGTATATGCAAACTACTTTGGCATAACACTAGCTATAGGCTTTGGGTGTAATTTATATTGTTGTTCTTTGCTATGATCACTGTTTCTTCATGCTGTAACAATCATTGTCAAATTGGTGCATAGGATATCTCATTTCAGTTCCAAATTAACAATGACTTTTATAGCTTGTTTGTTACGAAATCAGTCCTATTTGAAGCAGAAAGTTATTGATCCTAAGTGTAGGAGGAGGGGGCAGGGGAGAAAGGGAATTTACCAACAATCTCAAACCTACAATTACATAAAACCGACTTAATCTGGTGCTGGGTTTTAGCATCTTGAATGAACTGAAGCGACCCATGGTTATAGGCACAAATCGGCTAACTAGGATTCAGTGTTTCAGAAATGCTATACTGGTGTTGAATCCGAGTCTGTTGTAGTTCTGGCTTCCCCCTGCTTAAGGCTGTTTTTTAGCTGCTTTGAGCTGAAAGCTCAAGCCTGTCGATCTGGGTTCAGCAGTTTCTGCAGATTCTGGGACTGCTAATAAGCTGCTGAGCATCCAGAACAAGAGCTTGGAGAGCGAAGCTTGAAAAATCCTCTAGAATGGTAGCAATATAGTATCATATGCAGTTCAAAGTTTATATCAGATTATTTCGTCTTGGTAGTGGGAAGTGTTATAGCTGTTAATAGCAGGACCTATATAAGACGGATCTACCAGAAGCATATTCCTGGAACAATACGAGTTATGATCTTTCAACATAGCTAAATTCAATTGAATTTCGTCTAGAACAAATGCACCTGATTTTCATTTTCTTTCTTGTCAGTTATGGAATCTGAATTGTTGGATGTCTACTACGACATTCCATTTGCAGTTTCTCTTGTGTAAAACATATTTGATTATCTCCAGTGCAGGATTGGGCTGACATGCTTCTCAGGATGTATGTGAGATGGGGGGAGAAGCAACGATATAAGACAAAGGTAGTTGAGAAATCCGCAGGAGAGGAAGCCGGGATTAAGTCGGTTACTGTTGAAGTGGAAGGCCGTTATGCGTATGGTTATCTGTCTGGGGAGAAAGGAACCCACCGGATTGTGCGACAGTCTCCTTTCAATGCCAAAGGTCTTCGCCAGGTAATTCTATCATCTCATCTTTCTTTTGGTTTTGTTTCTTATGAAAATCTGGAGGCCTGAAATGAAACATGCTTCCTAGAAGTGACAATTAGTTTATCTTACATGGAACAGTAATATATGAAACTAATGTCTCATTGCAATCTCTCAAAAACTTTAAAGATAAGATGGTGTAGAGAGCAGTTTATTTTTTTTCTTCAAGGTAATCGTTCTTACAAGTATCTCGGTGATAAAATTTTATTAAATGTTGGGTTTAGAAATTGGTTGGGTGTATTTTGACTCATCTGAATACATACTGTTTTAAGTTCTAACAAAATAAGTTTCCTGTAGTCTCCATTTGTTTTCCTTCTCTTTTACATATCTAACACAACCAGTACTTTACCGTCAGTTATTTTGCATCTCTTAGGTTGATATGTGACCATGCAGCAAACATTGTAATTAAATTCCGAATTACAACCCAGGCCCTTCCCTTGTTCATGCATTACTTTTAGGGTTAGCTTTTAAGCAATATCGTACACTTTATGCATGCTTTTAATGGTCTGAAAGAAACCTTTAATTGGTTTTACTACTAAGTATCCTGGAGACCATAGTGTTTCTGCAATTGCACAAACGGAAATCTGGAAACTGTTAATAGTTTGAAGTTTATGATGAAGTGTGACAGATAGTAGAAAGGAACTGTGGAAATATGTTCCTTTGTATGTTTAACCTGAACTTGCATGCAGACAAGCTTTTCTGGTGTTGAAGTCATGCCTCTTCTTCCTGAAGAATCAGTTGCTGTTGAAATACCTGAGGATGACCTGGAAATTAGTTTTACAAGGGCCGGTGGGAAAGGGGGACAGAATGTGAACAAGGTTGAAACTGCTGTTCGAATTACACACATTCCCACTGGTGTCGCTGTTAAATGCACAGGTAGTTTTCAGTCATGGTCTCCTATATGTCTTTCTTTCTAAAGCTTTTATTATATTGAGTGAGATGGTTCATGGAACAGGATTTTCCTGAACTCCTTTTTGAAACTTTTATACGTATGTTACTTCTTGTTCTTCCAAAATCAACGGTATTGTCTTAACTTCGTTGCAGAGGAAAGATCTCAGCTAGCAAACAAGATTAAGGCTCTCAGCCGGCTAAAGGCCAAGCTTTTGGTCATAGCTGAGGAACAACGAGCATCGGAAATCAAGCAAATAAGGGGAGATGCAGTGAAGGCTGAGTGGGGGCAGCAGATAAGGAACTATGTATTCCATCCATACAAACTCGTCAAAGATGTACGCACTGGTTACGAGACATCTGATATCGTCTCTGTAATGGATGGTGAGTTGGATCCCTTCATCAAAGCTTACCTCAAATACAAATACAGTATGACAATATCTGCTAGTGATGTTAATTAGTACCTACCTGATTATCATTTAACATTCATAATCTGCTGTGTTTATATCAGCCCAGATTGTGTAGATTATAGCAAATTTAATGAAGTTAATTATCATCATAATGAATGTTGTCAAATTGTGAATCAATTTTCTATTTTTGAGTATCACGTATCGTAAGATATATCAACAAAATCTTATAATAATTTAAAGAATAAATCGTTTTTTAAAAGAAGAATATTAGAGACACTTGAAACAAATTTCAAAAAGAGAATACAGAGGTAGTGAAGCAAATTTCTTACCGTGGAGGTGGTTTTCTTCAAGAATCGTCGGCAGCTGTGCAAGAAATCAGATATGCTTTCACTTCTCTTTCTCTACCCTCTTCAAGTCTTCATTCTCCTTCTTCTTTGAGGTCTAGGGTTTAAGTTTTCCTTTACCTTTTGGCTGTTTGACAATAGCTCTCAGGCCTCTCTTAATATTTTCTTTTATTTATTTTTTAATAATTTATTTAAGTTTTTTTAATTTCCTCAAAAAAAATAATTACAGCATATGAAAATCTAGTGCAATTCACGATATGCATACAGATTGTATCGGTGCCATATCGCACGATCCAGGAACCGGCTCGTGCGAGACTCTTAACACTAGTGATACTCTCCTGCGTTTGAGACAATTTGTATGATATGAATCGGGTATCATATTATACTAACAACACTGATCATAACATATTTCATTTGATCTGTTTTCAGTCACTGAATTCAAAATGCATTTTCAAATGCTTTTATAGAAAGTACTTTCGAGTAAAAACAGAGATGAGAGTTTCGAAGAATTAGAGTTGAAACTAGAGACAGAATTTCGAAGAATGAAATAGGTTAGCTTTGTTAGTATTTTCTTACCTTGATACACATGTTAAACCTCTAAGATAGAGAGCATAATCAATACAATTAGTAGAATGAAAAGAGTGATAAAATCAAATCATAAAATGCACCTCAAAATTAATTAAAAAAAAAGAAGAAAAAAGAACCCTTCAAAGATGAATCATCATGCAAATCAAACAAATGATACAAAGTTCTTACAGAATTTGCACCCAAAAATTGAGATGATTCAAAAGAACTGAATTCCCCTTTTGAATTAACAACCAAGAGAAACTACTCAATTAGAAGATATTAACAAACAATTCTGGTTCTGTTTTTGGTTCCAAGATAAGTAGGATGGATCTCCAAGTGGCCTGCAAAAAACATGAAAATCATCTCAATTACAATTGATTGATGAACATCAATCAAGTATCAAGCCCAGAGAAAGAAGAACTTTTTATTCTTGATCCAAATACATTTTGTAGAAAATAGAAACAAGTAAAACAATAGTATCTGAAAACACTTACAAAAGCACTTTGAAGATTAATTTTATAGAATGCACTTAAAATAAAAAAAAAAATAAGCCTTTTGAAGAAGTATCTATTTTTTGTTTTTGACCAAAAACTACGAAATAGACGTAAAATCGTTTCTAATATCATAAAAAAACACTCAGGAACACACTAGTAATACAGTTTTGAGTTCTACTAGAAATAACACACAGAAATCACTTCTCAAAAACTCAATAACTCTATAGTTTTCAAAAACTTTTTGCGGATCATGAATGAAACACACCCAAAAAAGCTTTTCGTGTTTAGACCAATAGCTCATCACCTTGGCATGTACATGTATAATACGATGGTAACTAATCCCAACAACAAGCAAACTACACCAACGATAGTATATGCAATAGCCAGAAAATTGTTTTTTCCACCAATCCAGCTTGCAGTTGAAAGCACCAGCTTCTTTTCTCCATCAAAACTGTATATGTTGTAATTGTTTTGAATTTCTGATGTGATAACATCTTTTGCTTTAAGATCCTTCTCTATTTTTCCATATAGTTTTCTGAAAGTTGGCAGGGCTGCAGTTCTCATCCAAACAATGAGATCCTCCTGTTCACTCAACTGTTTTTCAGGGGAAAAAAAAAAAAAAATTACTGTGATTGGTTTGTGTTATATAGAGAATGAAGAGTTAAATGTGTTTAGGATTGTGGTATTAAAGTTTTGATACCAATTGTTAGATTATCTCTAAAAGTTATATAATCCAAAATCTTTGCTAATTCATCAACCCATGCATAGCAAAAGCTTTGGGTACTGACCTGGAATTGAGTAGTATGTAAAAGACATTGTGCTTGGGCTCTGCCATACTTTTGACGAACAGTGGTTTAGCCGTCCACAACACAATGTCTTTCGTGTACCATTTAGTTCTGAAAGGTATCTAAAGCTTTTGTCACACACTTGTTGATGAACTAGCAAATATCTTGGGTTAATAACATCTAGAGATTTTCCAACAACGGGTCTATTCGATATCGTTTTATGAAGTTATTATTATGAAAAATGAATACATGCTATGAAATTTAGAAATTGTATTTGGAATATGAAATATTTGAGCACGAGACTGGTAGTGTATTCTGAAAACATTTTTCTGAGAAGCAAAAAATAAAAATGTGTCTGAATCATGTTACTTCATATACGTATCATGAGCTTTGTGTATTTTTCAAAAATACTACAAATGTCTTTAATTTAAGTTGTTTTTTGAAAGGTAAATTTTCTATTTTTAAATTCATGTTTCTCAAATACAATAATAGATTTGTCATTTTATCTCATTTTATATTTTTAAAATAGAAATTGAGTTTTGAAAAGTATTACTGATTGATGCCTAAAGATTTAAACTGTCTGGTAACATAAGTTATTTTAAATTTTCACACTATAAAAACAATATCTTTTTTTGGTTTTTCAAAACAGAAAACGATTTCGAAAACATTACCAAACGTGCCAAAATACCTAGAAAGATAAACTAGCAAGAACAGGAATAAGGATATATGTAGAAATTATGACGTCTGTAATTTTTTAAATCAGAACTTTCAATTCTTAGCCGTTAGATGTTTCTGATAGATGAAATATCTTTGTCCGTTGTTCTTCATAGAACCATGTACCACGCAGGAAGGACAAACAAATGACATCCATCAAATTCATTTAACGGCTGGAAATTTGAAGTCTGGATCTTTCAAAAATAAAAATGATACTGACTGAATAAAGACAGATGATCTCTAGTACGAGATCTATGATATAAGTTAATATGCGGGAAGTCTTGATTGTTCTTGTTAGAATTTGTATAGTCAATGTAATGATCTTGACGAGTCTAGATCATGCACAAACCCTGTCAAAGACCCGAACGTGGACAATCAAGACTTCTTACACAACTTATTTTATAAATCCCACACCGGAGAATTTCTGTATGTAAATAATACTTACGGGAATGCTAGAATTAAGCTTTCCACCTCCAATACTACCACTCTGGAAATTTTTAGGGTAAACATCAGAACCAAACTTGTAATTTTTGTCACTTTCCCATGCAATGTTCTTCTTGTTGATTGGTAAAGGCTTGTCATCAAGAGTGAACCGATAAGTGTCATTGAACAAACTCCATGCAATGAGTCCACAAGGAACTATTGTACCATTGTTGCTTGATATAGCTTCTGGTGAACAACTTCCTGTCTCATTCTCATATGATTTGTCCATAAGCTGCTTTTCACTTTTGCTATTTGCATATCTGTTAGGAAAAAAGTTTCCAACATATTAAATTAGTCCTCCAAATGGCTCACAACTCACACAAGGAACATATAGTATATCACGGGACTTGGATACTCTGCTGATCGAACTGACGTCTTCTGCTGTTTTGAGTTCTTACTGTGATTTTAAAGATACACATGTATTATATACATAATGCTAACCTTGTGTTAGTACCTACGGGTTAAGGGACAATATAAGGTAGACAGTTTTTATGCGGCGTCCTTTTTTCAAACGAAACGAATAAAGATACAATCAGACTGATTCTCTAGCTATAGCAAGATCTCGAAAAATTGAGTGGATCTAAGTTCATGTTGAGTATTATTTTTTTTGTCTTAATTTGATAGTGAAATCTAGTAAAAGTTTGTCATGATCTGCTAAGATCAAGCAGAGTATCTACTCCCGCTGAGTGCAAAATTCTCCTCACACTTATGACCACTAAACTAAAAGTGAATGTGTAATTCGTGTGAGTTTTGAACGATTTCCTGACACATGATCAATATCTTATGATCAAGATTTGTTTAATTTTCTGTTATTCTTCTATTTGACAATTAACAATTAGCTTATAAAAAAAACGAGGGATAAAATATAAATCTCTATAGAACAAATAGATACATTATACATACCTGCGATGATTCTGGAAGAAGCCCCTAATTTCATAGTAGACAAAAATTGGACTCTTCATGTCCTTTGGAATCTGAAAATATCTAGTAATTAATGTCTGGTCAGTTATAAAAAAAATAAAAATTATAAGATACAATTTAGATATAATTTTTTATCTTAAAGCTATCGCCAAATAAACGGGTTAAAGTTTTATTGGGATCAATCTTTAATTAATTACTATATATAAGATTTAAATATTTATCCTCATAATCGAGAGATATTTATTCCCATATGACAAGGATAAACTCTCCACACACACGTGCTATTAAACGCACATAGTGAGAATTTTTTTTTTTTTTTTTAAATCTGACTCCCGGATATGTCAGAGAACTACAGAAACCAATTAAACCTACTAGCACGGCTCGTACATTTACCTCCATATTAGAAGCTGTCTAGTTTTATCGGAACCTATCAAAATTAAACACTACTAATACGTATATAGTAAAACTTGAACACCTGTACCTAAGCTACAAAAGGACGTGCACAATTTAGAGTTACTCTAAATTCTCTACTATCAATTAAACACTATACATTTTGTTAAACTCATTTAGTGAAAATAATATAGATAAGCATACTTGGCTCATACAATACTCGAATCCAAGTTATTATAACCCTAGTTTTGAAAATTAGAGAATTGTATTCGAATCACGAATCAAACAGGTCGTAAATTTTCACGGAAACGAATTTAACTAAAGAATATATGATTGGACTCACAGTCAATTTAGTTTGGCAAGTCTTATCAATTTGAGGGTTTTGGATAAATTCAAGCTTATTATTGCTGTAGTTAGGAGGAACACAGTCAACATCGTAGCGGTACACAACTTCCACCACCTGCGTTATATAATCCAAGAAAATTAATTCAAAGTTTTTTCTGTTAATAAATTTCTCGAGGCTTTCAATTCATGATCCGAAAATAGTTTTTTTTTTTTTTCCTTAAAAGTACAACGTGTGTAACGAAAAAAATGATAGTTTGGATCACGAATGAATTAAAGGTATTTGCAATTCGAAACAAAAATGAATTAAGTTAGATAAAAAAATTTGGTACTTTTTGAGATGCAACCAGGGAAGCAACGCCAATTGGGATGAAAATTAAACCCAGAAGAAGAAATACTGCAATGAACTGAAACACAATTAAAAGAAATTAAATTAAATAATGATAATAATAGATAAATAAATAAATAAAATTAATTAATTAATGATTAATTAGATATTATAATTACAAAATATTAAGGAGAAAAAAGAACCAAAAAAAAAAAAAGAAGAAGAAGAAGAAGAAGAATTACAGATCCTGCTGTCAATATTGGTTTGCATGCAGGAAGTTCTTGTTGTGTAAATACAGATTCTGCAAAAGTTAAATAAAAATAAATAAAAATTAATAATAATAATAATAATAAACCAATTACACTAATTAATATTTTAGGCTATTTAGCCTTTCCAAGTAGAAATTAATTAAACACGTTGTGCTCGAATAATATTTACTATGAATCTGAATAATTATGCCTTTGAATTGGTGATAATAAAATCTAATTTTTTTTCCATGAAGAATTTTTTGATAATAAAATAAAACTACTCATAAATATATGCAAATAATGTTAGATCAATCAAGCCAAAAAAAAAAATAAAAATAAATGCAAAACAAGAAGCTATAAAATTAATTAATTAATAATAAAAAAAATGAATCTCTTACGTTTGGGTCTCCTGGAATGGTTGATTTGTTTGAGAGGTGGTGAACTTGTCATCTTTTTAAGGATGACCTGACCACCACACTCTCTTCTCCAGGGAAGATGAAGAAGAAAGAATAAAAATGAATTCTAGACAAAAAATATATTTTTGAAAACAACTGTAAGAAGAAAAAAAATATGAGGAAAAAAAAAGAAAAAGAAAAAGAAAAGAAATGAATGATTTGAAAAAAAAAATTTCAATTTTTTTATTTTTTATTTTTTGAAATTTGTTATGGATTTGTTTTGTTGATTCAAAAGAAAAAGAAAAAAAGAAAAAAAATATAGAGAGAAATAATTGCATTGGTGAATCGTTAATTTATAAAGAGTAAGTAACACCTGGATACTATGAGGTTTGCTTATCTACAAACGGAATCAAACTTTGGGTTTATTGGTAAAGACATTCTCTACCATTAGTCAAACTCTATCCAATTTAACGATTGACTATATTTGATTGTTACAAAGATCAAAATATCCAAAATAATATATATAATTACTAATATTATTTAAATAACAAATATAAAGAAAATGTTGAAATCTCCACCGTCCGTCTCGTCTTTTTAACTGTTTTTTTATAGTTTTTTTATTTATTTAATAAATATTAGTAATTTTATATATCATTTTAGGGTATTTTGGTCTTTTTAAAAGTTAAATATAGTTGACCGTTAAATTAGATAGAATTTGACTAACGGTATGGGAGGTCTTTATCAATAAACTCAAAAGTTGATTCTGCTTGTAGCTGAACAAACCTTAAAGAATCTAAATTATTATTTTCTCATTTATAAATATATAATCATGTCATATATATATATATATATATATATATGTATATATAAAATAACGCGTGTCGTAATACTATTACATAATGATATAAGTACATTCGAAAAAGTTTTTAAATTGCTAGAAAGATACAAGATATAAAATTATGTTGAAAAATTCCAAATTTTACTAAAGATAATATACAAGTATTAATTTTTTGATATATATATTTTTTAATTTTTAATAATAGACATGACTTCCTTGTTGTGAGAAATATTATTAAAATTTTTATTAGTTATCTCTCTTGTCTGTTTTAGACTCATCCATTTGATTGATTTTGATCAATCAAATTTTTTGAATTCTTCTCTTTTGAACAGTGAGTGATCTTCTGATTTCTTTTGATTTTTTTTATTAATTTTTTTTTATATATATAATGTTTTAGGGTTTTCAATGCTGATCATCATCACTCTCCATTCTTTTTTTTTCTTCACACATTTAATTTATAATTATCTACATTTTTTCTTCATTGTAATTCTATATGTTAAAGCTGTTCTGTTTAATTTCTATGGAAATTATGTATATGTGTGTGTAGTTTTATAAATGATCAAATTTCTTTCTGACGATAATGATTCGTTTTCTTCGTACTCTCTCATGATTTATATGTTTGTTTTATCGCATTTTTTTTGTTTTTGGTAATGCAGGTGAGATATGGCAGCCCAAGAAGATGCAGCTGCCCAGGGGGTAGATCCACAATTAGTGGCAAATTCTTTTGTGGAGCAATATTACAAAGTCCTCCATGATTTTCCTGATCTTGTTCACAGATTCTATCAGGATTCTAGTATTCTGGGTCGCCCCGGACCCAACGGCCTTATGACATCCATCTCAACTATGAACGTAAGTTTTAAATTCAATCAATAACACGTAAGTAATGAGTAAATTGTTATCAATATATATGTATTAATACGTTAAAAGATCAACAACATGACAAGGCTTAGGTCATTTTATGAAGGATATAGATTTATGATCATGTTAATTATTTCTTTTTTTATTTTATTTTTGAAATAATAGAATAAATAAAAGATTTAGCTCATGAATGTTCTCCGATTAATGTTATTTTTAAGTTATTGGTATAAACTGCGATTTGATGTTATTGTTTGCTTATTATTAATCAAGTACAAAAAAATTAACGAATCTTAATTGTACATTAGCCGTGAGACAATCAATTAAAACTCAGATTAGTAAAGAATCCGACGACTGTTGTTTTCGCATCCACGATGAATAAATTTGTGGGTGTTTGATTTTTCGAGCAGGCGATAAATGAGCAGATAATGTCCTTGGACTACCACCATTTACAGACAGAGATATTGACAGTAGATGCTCAAGGTTCTTATTGCAGTGGAGTGATTGTTCTGGTGACTGGTTTCTTGACTGGAAAAGATAACGTGAAGAGGAAGTTTGCTCAGTCATTTTTTCTTGCGCCACAAGAAAAGGGCTTCTTCGTGTTGAATGATGTTTTTAGGTATGTGGATGATCATAAGGATCAATCAGATCATCAAGTGGTGGTGGCTGCGGCCATCAATGGTGGTGATGAAAGTGCTCCTGCCACTCCCTTGGAATCAGATACCGGTAAGGTCTTTTTTTTATTTTTGTGCAAAGTTTCTTTTTGAATATGAAAGTAGATATCTAAAATATTGTCGAAAATTCCCATATTAATATCACTTTTCTACTAACTTCTTATAAGAAACTCTCTTACCGCGTATTCTTAAAATATAACATTCGTTTCCGATTAAATATCACGAGAAAGAAACATAAAAACGCATTTGATAGAAATGATTTATTAATGATATTTTGAGTTTGTGATTGCAGAGGCAACTCATGCAATTCCCAATGATCAATCAATCCTGATCAACCATGATCCAACCACATCTTCAGCTCATGAGGATCACCCTAACAACATTAACAACAATGGTAAGGAATTAGAAGCCATTGTTGATCCATCAATACTGCAGAATAGAAAGGCTAATTATTCAACACAATCATCAGTTCCCGACAGAGAAAGCCATGAAGTTGCTGCAAATCCTCCTGATCATGTTGCTTTAAAGCAAACTGATACTCAACCAGTCGCAGAGTCAGTCACGGTCGATTCTCAAATCCAGGATGCTTCTTCTTCTTCTTCCAAGAAATCCTTCGCATCTATAGTGAGTTCTTATTTCTAAATATCTTAAGGGTACCCGTTACACGATACGTATAATATTCGTTCCAAGCATCAGATTATAATAATCTTAAGGGTACCCATTACCCGTTGATGTAAAAACAATTCCCATATTGATCAAATTTGTTTCAATTTTGTTCAGGTGAATGCATTGAAGGACAATTCTGCTCCATTCAAGGCTCCAACTCCTAAACCTGTGGAACGATCGAGAGTTGCTTCTGCATACGGAGCATCAGCTCCTACTCCTACCGGCGATAATGCCTCAAAAAGGCACGACAATACTCGTCCAGGTTTAAAAAAACGAATCTTATTAACACTTACTCTTAAAATACACGTTAAACAAAGACTCTTGTCGGCCATAACACTCACACATTTCGTTTTTACGATTCTTGCTGACAGGAGTCTTTCTTTAACATATATTATAAGAACATACAGTGACATAATCTTTTTATTCGTATTTGACGAACCGTATTTTTGTTTGAATTTACCAGTATCATCAGCCAAGTCCAAGGGCTTCTCCATATTTGTTGCAAACTTGCCTATAGATGCAACAATTGAACAACTTCAAGAGATGTTTGTGAAATTTGGACCAATCATACCTAATGGTGTTCAAATTAGAACTAATAAGGTTAATTATTTTTAGATTTTTTTTTATTTATAATTAATTAATTCTCTTATATATTTCCACAATTTCTTACATGATTTTCCATGGAAAATTCTCTTCATATGTTCAGCTTCGACCAAACTGTTTTGGCTTTGTAGAATTTGAAACAGTCACTTCCATGCTCAGTGCAATTCAGGTATATATATATGTATATGTTTTTTTTTTATAATTAATTTCTTATCAAATTATATCGTAAGTACGTTGAAAGCTTCAGGATATCTAATGTGGTCGAGAGCGATCTTGATTTTATTGCGATAAACAAAGCATTTGTTAGGATCAAAAGAACTCTTGAAATGCTTTCTAGTTACACTTTATAACTAGTTTTTCAAGAAAATGTAATAATTTTGAATCAAATTTCAAAATAATATTTCAATGTACAACTTTTTTCAGGCTTCTCCTATGGTAATTGCCAACCGAAAAGTTTTTATTGAAGAGAAGAAAGGCAAGTTGAAAAATATTATTTTGCTTTTTTTTTTCTTCGAATTGATTAGTTTTTTCTGGACAAGTAGTGTTTAGGACACATGTTAACAATATTCTTTATATGGCGGATTTTTTTTTGCATACTTACAGCCGGTTCTGATAGTACTCTGAAACCAACTCCGATTGGTTATGAGAACAACAATTACAAAGTGACCTCAAGCAATCCGGTAGGTTACCCAAGCAGCAATTTTAAGGTGACCTCCAACGGAAGGAATCCTCCGGTCATGACCGGACGCAATGCCGCCGGAGAAAGCACTAGAGTTCATCATCAGGAGGGTGGCAGAAGAGTTGCCTATCAAGCGAAAGTCTGAGATAAAAGTAGTAATGCTGTTCTTTCAGCTTATTATCTTTACTACTATATTTTTTTTTATTTTTTTTCTTTCTATTTTTTTTTTTGGTATTAGGGTTTTGAACAGTCTTTACAATTCTAGGGTTTCTTGTGCTGAAATCTCTCTCCCATTCTGATGAGGCAGGCTTCTGAATCTATGCGATCAATTGATCGATCCATGGGTCCAGATGGCTACTTCTTTCAATTGGTTCAAAAGTTTGATTTCCCATGTGAGATTGAGAAGATAGATTTGGTTTCAGTACAAAAGATGTAATTGTTTGTCATCAATTCTTTTTTATTGCAAAATTATTCTGCAAAATGTTTCCCCTCTCAATATCAGAGATTTGTCTATTGTTTTTCAACAACTTTAAAGGGTTTTTTTGTTCATCATTTCTTTAAATTTGTTTTTATTTAAAAATAAATGACACCTAGAACCAGAGCTCCTCAGGTTTGCTCGGAAACAATCTTTGAGTCTATTGATTAATATCTTCTATGCCGTTAATTAATCCAATTTCTAAAATATTCATATAATCCAATTTCTGAAATGTTCTTAAATATATATATATATATATATATATATATATATATATATATTAAAAGTAACTTATTATATTGTTTATAAAAACTTCTCCAAATAGATTTTTTAAAAGTAAATTTCTTAAAAATAAAGCTTCTATAAACATAACTTTTAAAGAAAAAATGTCAATCATTTATAAATTAGAAAAACTCTTTAAAAATAATAAAATTATAAAAAAAAAACATAATTTTCAAGTTAAAAAAAATTATAAAATGAATATAATATAATAAAATTATATTAGACATTATTTTTTTTATAGAACATTTTAATGTTTTAAAAGCTCAAAAAACATCTATTTGTACAAGCCTACAATTTCAGCTTCTATCTATAGACGTAAAATATCTTTTTTAATCGTCCAAAAATTTTACTCAAGGGACAACCCAACAATATAAAAAAAACTGAAAAAATGTAATCAATAAAGAAGGTCTTCCAAACGTACACTTGGGTTTGTTCCACAGGTGCCCACTTTTGACTTTTTAGGTCTAAAATCTCTTTTGAGACTGTTTGAATTTTTTAAGAGAGAGCTTTTAAAGCTCTTCCACACATAGTTAAAATAATTAATATGGCTTTTGTTGAAAGAGCTTCTAAGAAACTAAAAGCCCAAAATAAAAGTCCTGCCAAACAGAGTTTTAATCAACTCAACTCACGCTACTCACGCTGGAGGTTGTTTCTACTTCGAGACTATTTTTGAAACCACAATCCAAAACTCAAGTGAAAAAAGTAAAATAAAATAAACAAAATTTCTTTTTCTATTACTTGGCTAATAGAGGGAAAAAAAATAATTCTAGTTTATCCATAATCTTATCAACTTATCAAGAAAGTCTAACTTTTCTATTCATATGGTGAGTCTATATTTAAGAACAATCTTGGTCATTTTGAAGGGAGCTAATGTCGATGGTTTTTGACTACCTAGATCTTGTCTTGACAAACTTGCCTCTTGAAGCTTTCTTCTCCATCTTTTCCCTCTTCTTTCGGGTCTTTTCGTCCTCTGTGTCTCCCTATTTTACACACAATATAGAATACCAAACCAATTTGATTAAGTGTATGCTTTAATCCTTCAAAGATTTTAAGTTGGAAAAAAGTGAAGTAATAGCGGATACCTCTGAACCTTGCGGTAAAAATCCTCTAATGAAACCAAAGGATTGGTATGCTCCAAATGCTGGTATCTAGAAGCAAGGAAAGACACTTTGTTACATCTTGATATTCATTTTGTTTCAACTAAAGAAGGAATTCAAAGATATTCCAAAATACAACTAAGAATAACCTCGCAATTTGCTTACAGCAAACGACTCCTACGTCTAAATGCTTGCTATTCGAATTTATTATCTTCTATTCACATTATCAGTGTCAGCACATTCTACAGACTCGAGATGAGTTGTCCAATAATGATAAAACCGCTCTACCACCCCAGCCAGTGCTTGGAGCAACACACATCCAAGTATTGAACACAAACAAAGTGCTTTACAAGTCAATTACGCATTGCCATGGTAGGTGGACAAACTTTTATCTAACTTCTACTTACTGGGTTATTCTTGAATAAAACAGCATACATTAACAGGCCCTAAAAAATTTAAAATAAAAGTTGTTGGCAGATAACGGGCTACCCAAGCCAAATTTCACAATCATTAACCAATGGAACCATGAAATCAGAAAACATAAATAGGAAATGGAAAAGAAAACAAAAATCGTTAGCTGAAAACCAGTTAATGACCACAGACTGATACCATGTAGAAGAATCAAACGAACAGTACCAAAGTATTTGTTTCTCTTAGTCCATCAATCTAATATTCTTTTGTTGGTTTTGGAATCAATCAAGCTAAATATAAACTCTTTTATTGGCTTTAAAATCTTACTTCAGCAAGAAAAATTTTTAAGTCAGATTTCCTCTCGTGTGTAATATATAAAGTAAAACTCCCTCACCGGACCATAATGAGCCACTCTCCATTCCTCAAGCATATGACAGGCATGGTGCATTGGTGGGATTTTAGACATGGACTGTGATGAGAAAGTTAAGAAATGAATCTTACCACAAGATATGTGTACCAGAATTTTTCAGAGAGGATCGACATGACTTGAACAAAGCTCGTAATGTAGATTACATCATGTAAATAGCTGCAAGAAAAAGACCAACTGTGAGAATATTTTCATTAAATACACAAGAAATATTAAGGAAAAAAAAAACAGAAGAAAGAGAAGTAGCAGTCTATACGTACTGTTACTGGAAGTAATTAATTGTAGATAAAGACTAGACATGAAAAAGAATGCTAAACCAAGAGACTTACGTTTCGATAAATAATAAATATCAAAATGAGGAACATTATATGCACTGCCAATGTGAAAAAAATGGCCTGCAACTTATTTCATGGAAGGTCATACATTTATTTAATAAAGTTATTAAAATATAGACCCAATTTAATATTTCAAACCATAAAAGATGTAGTTTTTTAAAAAAACACCATTATGAGAAATAGAATCCAATCACAATAGGAACTTAACAATGCAGTTGCATGTCTCTCTACGATCCACGAACCCATAATATCATAAGTACTCCAAAGGGAAAGGACGATCAGTTGATAATAAGTTGACACAACATATTAACTATATTTTTTTCAGATTTTGATGACTATTTCAATTTTCCTTTTTCCCAATTTTATTGTTGACAAGTCATCTAGTTGCTCTCCTATTAAGTCCCATCTCATGGTATATAAAACTATGCTACCAATATGTCCATCTTTTTTTTTTTCTTTTTCTTTTTCTTTTTTTTATAAATTTATGATCAAGTCCTCTCTAGTTTACCGGTTAGCCTTGGTGAGGCCTTGTTTAGAAGTCATAGCCATTAACAACTAGCATCAATATCATGTAGGTTGTGTCTTTTTACAAGTTTGTCTATATACTTCATGCTGATATCAAAGTGTTTTATGACAAGAACTGATGTTTCTCGTGTTATACTCGCATTTCAATTGAAACGAGAACCAAAGCCACAACTTCACTTCATAGCTTCATTCACAAACAATTAAGCAAAGTAGCTGTTTTAAGTTAGTCATGCTTCTCCTAAAATTATCACAAGACCATGAAATGAAACTGAAAGGTAGCAAACAGCTTGGACATGAGAAAGACATACCCACAAATGCCACCAGTGCTCATATCGAATCCGCCATCAAGAAGCTCCCTGTCATCACCATAGGCAGGCTTTGCCATCGCAGCTAGCTGTTGATAAGGGATTGCGTATGCCACAGACGTCAAAACTAGACCAATCCAGTGTTTCCATGTGAACGAGGAGTGAAAGATCAGCATCCTCACCACAACATATACAACCTATACAAACACGATTAACAGCACCGAGTATGAAATTTTCAGTAAAAAATAAGAATAAAGCATGCAGCTTTACAGCTTAATAAACACTTTTCAGTGAGTGGTTAGGAATTGTCAAAAGTGATTCCACTTCTAGTTTCTAGTGTTTGGTTGAAAACAATTTTTGTATAAGTTTGCAGCAGTGTTTTCTAAACCCAGAAAAAACAGTTGAGAGCTTTATCAAGAAGTGCCTTTGCAGAAACAGCTACTTGAGCGCTTTTCTAAAAAAGCACTTTCTACAAACACACTTGCAATCCCACTTTTAGAAGTGCTTAGGATTTCTCAACAGCCATTTAGATTCTAGAGTTTGGTTGACAATAAATTTCAAAACCAAAATTTCTTTCGATCTAAAGTCTAAACACCTAATAGATAATTTCAGTGTTTTCTAAACCAAAATAATAATAAGAAAAAAAACACTTGAAGAGCTTCACCAAAAAGTGCTTTAGCAGAAACTGCTATTCAAAAGGGTTTTCTACAGAAGCACTCCCAAAGGAACAAGCAGGCAACTACTGTAAAAGAGAAAAGAGAACGAACATAAATCACCCAATCCGATGGTATCACTAAAAAAACGCTATTCATAAAAGTGCTTTCTGCAAAAGCACTTCCAATCAAACCTAAAAGTAACAAACATGCAAATAACTTAAAACGAGAAAGACCATAAGAAAATCATCCAATCTGATAGTATCACAGCCGTCCAAATAATCTAAATTTCCATTTGCGAGAACAATCGAGCTATGATTATCAAATTGTAATCGGACAAATTGAAATCAAAACAATCAAAGGAAAAATAAAACGACATAGAATCGAAGAAATGATGAGGTAGAGCCCCCACATACATTGCAGGCGATGATGAGGCGACGGAGCTTCTGGATGTGGCGCGCGTTCTCTTCCTTGCGCTTCTTGGCCCCTTGATTCGCCATCTCTCTCTCTCTCTCTCTCTCTCTCTGTGGTCTCTGCGATGGACTCTGAGAATATCTGCTTATTCAACCATAGACCATAGTCAATGACAAAGAAGATGCTGATGCGAATGTCCCTTCTAAGTAAAACGACTGAACTACCCTTGATTTTTGGACCCCAATAGGCCCGGCCCAAATCCAATAGCATTTTTTTTAGGGAAAAGCATTTAATTAAAAGCACTTTCTAAAAAATATTTTAAATGTTTCTGAATTTTTTTTTTTATTTTGAAACAAAATGTTTCTGATTTACCCTAAAAAAATATTCAAAATTTTAAGTTAATATAATGAATAATTTAAAAATTATATCAAATACTTTGTTTTAAAAAAAAAAAAAAACTCTAATCCCTACAGGTTAGAAGACTACCAAACAATTGTATTTTTATGGATAATTATAAAAATATATATTTATATGTTCATTAAATCTTGACAGCTTGAAGCAGTTTAAAGTTTTCAACTACCAAACTAAGAAATCTTGTGTTATTTTAAATATTTTTTAAAAGTATTTAATTCAATATATTTTTTTATTAAAAAAATTCACACACCAAACAGGTCAAAGTTTAATATGCTTGTTAACATTTTTATGCTTATTATTTAATTTAATATTAATTAATAAATTTTTATGTATATATATGAAAATAGTTTTTATCTAATTAAAATACCTCAACTTTAATTGTAATATAACATGAATAATGAATTAAATTAAATTTTTATGTCGTATAACATAATATTAGTGTTCGAATACACGCATGCATATTTTTCTCTCTGATCTCGTATTCCAAATGTTAAATGCAATTCAACGACCATAAACGAAATATATTATTTTGCCTTATCAACTTTACTTTTGGATGCGCACCCGCACGAGTAGTTGTGTTAATAAGAATACAGGAATTTCGAATCCACGACCTCTATATCGAGAGACAACAAATCATTTATTTCGTCGTGTTGAGATAAAATACAAACATGAAAAAAAAAAATTCTACTACAACTGAAGCTAAGGGTACATTTGCATTCTAAAAAGTGCTTTTTAGATTAAGCAGTTGCTCAAGCTGCCTTGTTTTTGCCAAACAATAAGCTCAAAGAGTAAGTGTTGCCTTTCTTTGCAGCTGCTTCCACTCTCTTCCCACCAATCTACACAAATCATTTCCAGAATAGCACCAGCAGATATGATTTAGAGTCGTAATACAGGCAAATTACTGGTTAGTGTTCGAAAAAATACGAACTTATGGAAACCGAAATGAATTCACAAAAAGATGACATGGCAACTAGTAAATCCTTAAGGCGTGCTGTTGCGGAAAATGGATATAGGGACACTTGTAAAAAACCAATGTTTCGAAAAAGCACTTATCAAGTGCCCTTTGCGAAAGCACTTGAAGTGTTCCAACTAAAAACACTTTTGGGAAAAGAATACCCTAATGCTTTTTTGATCTAAAAAGATATATGTTTATCTTTAGCCAATCATTATGAAACATTAAGAAAACGCTTTCAAATGATTGAAAGTGTTTTTGTTGCCAATGCAGAGCTGGGAGGTGGCAAATAAGTCTACTAACATGCAAGAAATGTTCCACGGGTCCAGGTATTAAAAGCGAAATAGTTCATGGGATGCATTTAAAGATAATTGAAGATACCTTGTCCATGAGCCAGTAACCAACAGACGGCATATACTGCACCAGGTACATTACAGCTAGTACAGGCTGCAAGAGAGACCAAAAATGAAAAATGTTGGATTTTGACAGAACTTAAAATTCCAAACGGAAACAGAAAGTTCTACAACATTGTGTTAAAGGCAAAGACACGTAAGAGTGGAATTTTGGACATGAATGGAAATACCTGGTATGATATCCAAACTTCTTTCAGACCATGGGAAGCAGCAATGATTGTCAGTTCTACACACCTTTCAGATGGCACGCGTTTCTGTCAAAAAGTTTACTATTCATTAGAAAAGAGTAACACTTGAATGCAAGAGATTCAACCGGTGCCATGTTGCAGAAAAGAGGTAATGAATCATTATCGAAGACAGGTAGAGAGATAGATATGTTGTCAAAATGACTCAAATGAGTTAGGATGTTATAATCTTTCTCATTCTTCATGTTAGAAACTAAACTTTTAGGTCTGTTGGTTACTAACATGGTATCAAAGCTTGGTTTAATCAAGGAGTTTTGGATTCGAATCCTCTCACGTGATTGAATTTGTTCTGGATTTGAAATATTTTTGGGCTTGAGCCACGTGGCAAGCACATTGGTCGTGCGCGTGAGGGGGTGTGTTAGAATACTTAAATACTATTGTTGAACCCATTGCCTATTAGCTTAAACTTTTAGGTCTATTGGTTACTAACACAGTCAAATGATTGTAAACCTCACTCCCAGCTCTACTTTAAAACATCAGATTTGCAAATACAAAATTGACAGTATCTGTCCTCCAATCTATCCAGAGTTAGGACAATAATGTGCACTCAAATCATAAAATTACTAAGATTCAGTGGTTCTGGTTAATGTGTATAAGAGACAATAGCAAACAAAATTAGTAAAAGAAAACGAACAATGGATCAATAAAATAATTGTTACGAACTGACCTCGGAAGAAGCCTTCTTTTCTGAGACTGTTGCTCCAGAACCGTTTGATGTTTCTATAGGCCCTGGACAAACCACGGTCACCTTAATCCCTTTCTGATAGAACTGCAATAATTATAAAGTTAAGAACGTCAGAAACAAGAAAAGAAGAGGTTATTAAGAACATCGTCACAACAGTAGCTGGTTGACAGAGTATCAATCGTAGTGTCTTTTACCCAATATATAGCATCGGCCTATAAAAAATATAGCACTACTTTAGTCTCCTTGTTATTGACAGAGTATCAGAATAACATATCAGGGTACATATGGACAGCTGCAAACATTTTTTGACCCTTGCTTCCTCACTCTTGCTAAAATTTACTCTTAATCAGCACCTTGCCAAACTCTCATGATTGTCTGCAACTAGCTCCATGGATTCACAAAATACAGATTTTTTTATTTTCTCGATAAGATGGAAAATCTCAGTCATGCATCTTCACATTTCCAGTCATCCCAGGGTACAAAGTCATCAAGTCTTCAAATAGTCTAAATAAGAAGTCACTTTCACAAATTAGGTAATGTTGCAATTAATGCAGAAAATCCATGGGAAACTACTGTTAGAAAGGCCCCTTTCACATAAATGTAATTTTCAGAGCAAAACAAGATGGAAAAAGAAGATTGGTTAATACTACATTATAACGTTCTGCCTTCAAATTCAATTGACTTGGATGAAAAAAGTTCCAGCAGGTTTCCGAAGGTTAAACTATGAAAAGTCTATGACAATATAATTAATAATTGAGTGTCTTGTTTAGCTCAAAATCTGAAAATTTCCACCTGGACCAGCGATCTCACCGGTGCTTTTATGTTCTATCTTATTTCGTAAACACTGCAGCATATTTAAGTTATAACTTATAAGTTGGTACTGAAGCAAGAACAATGAGACCGCATATTTTCTTTCTCAAGACAGAAATCATATAAATACCTCGGAACGCAATGTGTGGAAGTATCCGTTCAGAGCATATTTAGAAGCAGAGTAAACTGCCTGACCTGGAGCAGGAGTTTTTCCTGCAGCACTGCTCATCTAATAAAACACCAAAAGAGTATTAATTTTCAGATCAAAAAGTACAGACGGGTAAGAAAATGTAAAGATAACATTATCTAAATTCAACCATTAAAAATTTCAAGGACAAAATCCCATTAATTAACACCATATCACCATCCATTATCAAGCACCTGAAGAGCAGGAGAATTTATGTTTAGTACAAATTCGATCAATGAGGCAACTCGGTTGATAGCATATCTAACTGCATTTCACAATGGCCCATACCCCATAAAATATGATAGAGATCCATTGTACTTTGCAATACAAATGATTTGGCTCTCAGGCCAAAATTTGTTTATTGACATTGGTAAAAGTAACCATCTTGTATTTCTACTTACCACAACAAAATGACCCCTCCCCCGCTTCAGCATAAAAGGTGCCAGTAATCGTGTCAGAGATATTGTCCCCAGAACATTGACATTGAATGTAGCCTATTTCAAAATGGACTAACATGATTAATTGAACAAGGCAGCTCAAAACTAAAAACATTAATATTGCATAAAGTTACACTTCTGCATGTTAATCTCATAGATTAGTCAACTGGCAGATCTAATTGGGCAGTACATGGACATAAAAGACTCACAATAGTTCATAAAAGTCCTTCATATTAGACTAGATAGACTTTCGTTTTGATACCTTGAGGCTTTCCTCGGTGACTTCCAAAGCTGTAGATTTCTGCCAAAAACAAAATAAAGCAGAACCATATGAGTTTAAATTAACAGAAAAGGAAATAAATTTTGTTCAGTACGTGTAATTACCAGCAAAGAAAAAAATGTTTCTCTGAGTGTGTTTTTGTTTGATCATCCACAAGGTAAGTAACATATCACTATCCCAAATCAGGATCAATCACTTACGGGGCGTTCATAAGCTGCATTGTGGATCATATAATCAACACCAGCACCGGGAAAAAAGGACTCCGCTTTTTCAACGGCCACCTTGAGCAAATCTTCACCAGATGCCAAATCCAAAGGTAAAATCTTCACTTCGTCGGGCGCATGTTTACCTTCAGGCATGCCAACCATATCACATGAAACAATTACAAATAAAAGGGGAAAAGGAAAAAGATTGAAATTTTTTTTTAAGGACTCCAAGGGCTTAGACCCAGCCTCTGATATACCTACAAGCTGCTTCCTAACTCGCTCCAGTTCAGCTTCATTCCGTGCTGAAAGAATGAGCTTGGCACCTAATCTTGCAAATTGAATGGCAAGTTTCTCCCCTAAGATCAGCCGTTAAAGGAAAGAAGATGAGAACTAATTCATAAAAAACCTCAACACCAATTGCCAGGTTGGTTCTAAGCTACAACTTAACACAATAGCCCTAACGGCAGATATGAAATAGCTAAAACAAGGTCCCCGATTAACACCTTCATCTTTGGCCAAAAAGGTAAAATCCATTTGAAAACGATAACAGTTTCCATTAACATAATATTGAAAAAAGCAAAACATAATAGAATAAATAACAACATTTTCATTTATAAAGAGAATAAAACCAGGTGTTACAGCATGAAAAATTTTACATAGCAAATGTCCTATGATTGTAACAGTTCCATATAAATCTACTATATAAAATGGTGCTTAGTTTCCGAAAAATGGGATGGTGTCGGCCAAACCAATTCAACAATCATACACAATAGAAAGACACAAGGCCTATATGTTCATCTGAATAAAGATCATTGAGAAATTATTCAAAAATAAGTTAGTTCTTAATTGCTAGGCGAACGCTTGGATTTTAATAGTCAAAGGTATAGACGGCATCAAATGGGCCAACAAGTTCGGTCACAGTAAATTTTTTACACCTTTGAAAGCAACAACAGGATTCCAATTTTCACTATACGGGTTTCATCGTTTATATCAACAAATGTTAGGTAAGACAAAATTGCCAGGCCAGTTTATAAGAATACAAATGACATTACTAAGAACAAAAAAATTGACCACAACAACAATGTCATCATTCTTATCAATCATCATCATCCCCATCAAAATCCAATGAGAAATTATGGTTAAAATATAAGATTTACCCAAAAAAAAAAATCAAAAATTATCTGTCTGGTATGTCAAAAAAACTGAAGTGTTTGCACAATAAATTTACACGGGCATGAACAAAATTACAAATTTAATAAAATAAAAATCAATATAAGTATATAACCCAAATGAACATTAATTCATCAATTTAGAGACAAAATCAAAAACATAAATGAAGGGAAAAAAGAGAATTGAGTTCTCAAACCGATTCCGCGGCTGGCCCCAGTAATCCAAACAACCTGACCAATCAACAAAATCATAAATACTCACAGGAAAAATTTACATTCAACACTCAAAAATTCAACAAAAGAGAATAAAAAAATCATGAAAACTCAGTCAAGAATTGTCAAAATGAAAACTGATTAGTAAAAAAAAAAAAAAAAAAAAAAGAGTCAATGGGGTTACTTTATCTTCGATTTCTTCTTTCTTGACATGCTTCTTTGACATTAACGTGAAATCCCCTGAAAAGAAAAAAAAAATGATAAGAAGAATCAGCGAGCTTGAGTTATCGAATTCAATAAAATATAAGATAAATTTTTACATGGGGGTGGTGAAAATACCATCAGCAGTGAGGAATTTGAAGAGAAGAGTGGAGAGAATCAAGAGAGGGAGAGAAATGAAGAGCAAGCTAAGCATTTCTTCTTTTTCAAGTTTCGGTTTGGCCGTTGGATTTTGATACACTGAAGTTTTTTTCTTTTTGGGTATATATCTTATATTTGTCTGGGTTAGAAAGCTGCTTTTTTTTTTTTTTTTTAATCAATCATTACCATATCCATCCTCATAATATAAAATATCTACTTTATTTAGGAGTAAAAAATTATACGTTAGGATGAGATTCTCATATTAAGACGAAAGAAAGATACATTGATGATTTGAATTATAAATAGTTATGTGCTTATAAAGCTACCAAGTAAGTAGAGGCCCAAAATTTATTGCAAATTTTTTAGTCCAATGCTCAAGGGCATCGGTTGGATCAGTTCACTTCTTATATGATCCAAAAAAATTTAATAATTGATCGATTTTTTAAAAAATGATCTGATCGAATTAAAAAATCTAAAGTGGTTCAAACCAATCCGAACCGAATTTGACAGTTTCGATCCAATTCAGTTTGATCGGTTTATGATCCTATTGGGCCATACAAATTGGACTTAATTTTTACTCTGTTGTTATTTATATTTTAAGCCTATTAATTTAAGCCTCAAGTCCTCAACTATACAAAAGTTGTATAATAATCCAAATAACATTCCAAATAACAAGTCCTCAATATAAAACTGTTTAAAATTCAAATAACATTCCAAGTCCTCAATATGAACCTGTTTAAAATTTAAATAACATTTCAAGTCCTCCATATAAACATGTTCAAATAACATTCCAATAAATTTGAATTGTTAGTTATTACAACACAATAACATTCTATAAATAACAAACATAACAGTTAAATGGTTTTAAAGAGATATCGTGCTCTGGTTGTATTTATGAGGCTGAGAAAAATGACTGAATGAGGGTTTATATACCGGGTTATTAGTGCGGATCGCAGTTTTGAAATTTAAACCGCGAACCGAACCGGTAATGACTGGTTCCTAAAAAAATGAACGGAACTGATCCATTAAGAATTTTGAACCGATCCAAAATCGGTTTGGACTGGTTTAATTCACTAGTTCGGTTCGGTTCATTGGATTTTTACCCACCCCTAATCAACATAAAAATTTGTTAAAAATAATTATATTTACTCTTTTAATACTTTAAATATATAGTTTTTTTAAAAAAAGTTGGATTGATTGTCTATCCCTTCTTCCACTTTAATTAAGGGTGGGCAAAAATTGATTAAATTGAATAGAATTGGGATCAACTGAACCTAAATATATATTTTATTATTTTGAGTCACATCTTATTTATAAAAAATAAAAATAAAAAGAGAATAATTATGGAAAGATCTATACCCGATTATGCAATCAGACATGTAGACCCGATGCTTCTTTTTCCTATTATAAAAATAAAATAATACTACAAGATTTAAAAAAATTATTTTAAATAATGTAACAAATAATTTGTTACGGTAATATTCATCACATTATTCTATGATTTTTACGGTAAGTAAAAATCATTTATTATGTTGTTTTGGTTAATTTTTAGGATTCGATATGAAAATAGTAACTATGTTATTACTTACTAATTTCTGTTATTTATAGAAAGCATATTCATAATTTTTTTTGTGAAAAAATTATATTAAGAATTTCAATTAAAAAAAAAGGAGATCTAAATACAATTAGTATTAATATATCTCACTCTTATTTTTAATGAAATTAATTGGGTAATAAAATAAAGGGGGAATTACACGAACGGCCTCTAAAGTTTAGCATAATTATATACATGAACAAAGTTTGGATAAATCAACACAAACCTCACTTAGCGTTTGAGAAATGCTGCACGAACATCCCCTTACCATCAACTGAAGACCGTTAGTGCATAACGATCAACTGTAAATGCACAAAAATGCCTAAAATACCCTTATATTTTATTTTTAAAAATTAAATAGTTAATTTTTTATTATATTAGATAATTAACTAATATATTAATTAACAATAAATTTAATTAAAAAATTCTTCATCTTCCTCAATCAACTCTCATCACCATCTCCAAATCATCAAATATCACCCAACCATCTTCAAATATTCACTAACTCAACTTGTTCACAAAATCTAATCCATAAAGAAACCACATTTGTATCAATTAAAAATAAATCTTTTCATCAAACATATAAAAAAAAATAACAATATCCAAAAAAAAAAAAAATCACTGCCCTTATTCCTTCTACATCACCAGAACAACATCAATGCCCTTTATTTATTCTGTATCACCATAACAACATCACTGCCCTTCGAAGAAGACCCACTCCAATAGCCTCCATTCTTCTTTACATCTCCACCTTTTTATTGTTGTTCTAAGCATACTAATGTGCTTTTGCTCTAGCAGATCCCTATTACTAGCCATGGAGGTCTCACTATTGTTGAGACACAATATATCAAGCATCGCCAGCTCCTCTACTACAGGGACGAGTTTGGCAACAGAGGAGAGATAGACACTATTGACCTTTTTCTTGTCCTTAAAAACCCAAGAATCAGATTTGCTGCCGAATGACAGCCCCACCAAACGCAACCTCGACATCAAGGACGACCTCTTCGTCTTCGGCGAAAACATCGGTCGCCAATTATGTGTCGTCACGGCTTTTCTCGCACCACCTCCCAACACAGGACAAGAGGCGCAACCGCCTCCACCTCTATCTCCAGAAATTTGGAGATTTCTAGAGATGGAGCCTTCCTGATGGACCAAATCGGTCCATTCATATTTTTTTTTATTTTGGAAGATGAAGCCAGTCTCCATCTCCATTAACTTTTTATATTTTTTAATTATTTAATATAATAAAAATTAATTATTTAATTTTTAAAAATAAAATATAAGGGCATTTTAGGTATTTTCATGCGTTGACCGTTAGACCCTAACGGTCTCCCGTTGACAGCAAGGGATGTCCGTACAACATTTCTCAAATGTTAGGTGAGGTTTGTGTTGATATGTCCAAACCTTGTTCATGCATATAATTATACCAAACCTCAGAGGTATTTGTGTAATTCCCCTTAAAATAAAATATATTTACAAATAGATTAATAAAAGAAAAAATATGAATCGAAAAATTATTTAGTATTTACTAAGATAAACTAATATTTAATTTACCACTTGCACTTACTTAATTATACTTTATTTTGGCACACACTTATAGTAAAGTGGTTAGTGCACTTCCCTCCCACTCAGTGGTAAGGGGTTCAATTCCCATCATACTCATTTACCAGCATATGTGGGTACCTTTCTCCCCTTATTGTGGGAGTAGTATTCTTCCCTTATTGTAGAAGTATATGTCTCTCATTACGGGAGTAGATATCCGAGCCGTGCGTTTAGTGATTAATCTTGACAGATCCCGGCAGTTATTGATATTGTGATTGTAACCCCTTCCCAAAAAAAAACAATTCTACTTTATTTTGTCAATTAATATTTTAAAAGGTTGTCTTAAAATTAAAATTTAAGTGGTTGCATTATCACCACCGAATGTGGCTCAATAATAAGAGTGTTCATTTAACTTCTTATTATTTTAAGTTTGAATGGCTATTAAAAAAATAATAATAATAACTTGTCTCCCATCAATATTGGTGATGGGCTCAATACTATTTTCCACATTAAAAAGTTATAAAGTGAAGAATAACTATAATATAATTATGAATTGATCTTGATGTCAATATATATATATATATATATATATATATATATATAATCCTAAAATTATTTCATAATAAATATAAAAAATTTCTTATATATGTAATGTAAAAGTAAAATTTTTAATTTAATAATTATATTATTATAATAATCCCAATATTTTTACATAATTACGCTTCAAAAAATTAACAAATATAGAAAAAAATAAATCTCCTTTTTAACTTAAATAATGTTTACCTTTTTCATGTTAACGGTGAAGTTTAAATGTCACACTGGCATATTTGCCAATGTTAGAAAAAAAAATATTTTTAAAAAAAAAAAAAGAGAATAAATGTATTAAACCCAATTGGAGAGAACAAAAACTAATCTCATATAGGACCAAAAACTAGATTGTCTAGGACCAAAAACCACTAAGCAATTAGAAATCAGAAGCAACAAGCTTTGAATCTCATATATAACAATACTAATCTCAGCAAATGAGACTAGTTTGGAATTAATAAGATCGACAACAGAGTTAGCATAAGACTCTACAGAGTGGGGTTGCAAACCGATGTCAAAAGCAAATCGCAGATCCCTTAAAAGAGTCAACGCTTCAACCACTTGAGGAGAGAACCCAACTTGACACTTGACAGTGCTGCCAAGATGAACCCAAAATCAACCCAGAGCTGTTCCGAACCACCATCCCAAAGCCTATTGTCAAAGAGCTAACATCCACCGCCACATTCGTATTGACTTTGACAGAGGCAGCCACCTAACCCAGCCAGCAGTAGCTGTTAAAGGCCGAGGTGGATAAGTATTAGCCTGCTGAAACTCCTGCAGAAAACTCGCTGACTAGCTAACCACTTTATCAACCTCTAACAGCCTACCGCCATGCGATGCTTTATTTCGATGAAACCAGATTCACCAAAGCAAAACATACAACAATTCAAAGTCTACCGGCTGCAACTGAGATTTACACAATAAAATAAAGTTTAAAAAAAGGATAGTATCTCCAACTACCATAGGAGGCATCAAACTAGAAACTGCACGAGTATGCCTAAGGGCTGGACAACCCTAACAAGCATGCACCAAGTTTTCCAATCTAGAGCTGCAAATGCCACAGTCCATCTCCAGAGCAATACCCTTGCGAGCCAAGGCACATTTGGATGGCATCAATTGTGACAGCCACACCAAATTAAAAGCTTGACTTTCAATGGTAAATTTAGGCGCCAAAGATATTTCCACCAGGACTCCACATGAAAAAGCCTAGAGCCACTACTAAGTACTAACACAAGCCACAAAATATCCTAACCAATAACCACTCTTGACCGAAAAAATTGCCAAGTTTATCGTAATGCCAGCACACTGAGTCCTCTAGGAGAAGAGTAGAAGTGGGGATACTAATGATAGCTTCGGCATCAATCTCTAAAAAAATAGAGTAAATAAGAATCTCATTCCAAACACCCAAGTGAAGTTTAAATTGACTTACCAAAGCAAACTCACTAAGGACTGGAGGGGAAATAACTTTAAAAGTAGATGACCTGAGAATCCAATGGTCCTTATAATAAGGATAGAATCATTGTTAGAAAAAATGTTTTAGACTAGGCTAA